>JANFOE010001036.1:0-624538 GCA_025667525.1 Glebionis coronaria
ATAAATAATGTATGAATTAAGTTCCTTATAAATTATCAGATTTTTTGTCGCTTACTATTTGTTATCCGAGAATCTGGAGTTGTAAACTTAAAATGCAACGAGCATGTAGTGGCTGTCGTAGCTCATATTTTACTCTGAAATCAGGCATTGAAAACATGTTGATGCATTATGTTCCTGAGGTAACACTCATTCAACTTCTGCCATTTGACACCTAGAAAAAATAGACCAAAATTAACCCATAAGTAGTTGAAATGGTCATCTTTGGTTATCATTCTCACTTCTTTTGCAGGTTAAAGCTGTAGGGCAGGAATTTAATGAAGATGAAAATGAAGAATTATCAAGTCAGTTGGATTGAGGTGGCCCTATTTCTTTGTTTTTGAATGGAAATATTAGGATGTTGTAGATTTTGTATGATATCAGGATGTTGCAAATTTGATATATTTGTTGATCCTCTGTTAACATTGGTGTTTGTAGAAACCAAAAGACTTTTAGAGCAAAAAAGAGCGCACCATCAGGAAGCAAGGTAGTTAACTACAATTTGTACATACATTGATGGATTTTATCACTAAATTTCACGCCTATTACTCAAACTTATTTAATGTGATCAATTTATATGGATGCAGGCCGCACAAGAAGAAAAACACATTGATTCTACTTTGTGTAGTGGAAATTTAAGGGAACCCGTGCGCTTACTTCCTGGAGAATATCTTAATGAGTGGTTGGCCAAACTCTTTAGTTTTGTGAATTTTGTCGAATATGACTCATCTTTCAGCAAAGACGAGAAACAATGGCCAAATTACTTTAGTATGACTGAAGCTCTACAGTATGTCGCTTCACAGTCAGCGCCCAAACCTCGACCAGAGTGGTTGAGATAAAACTTCTTTCTCAACAAAGAGATCTTCAGGTACTCTCCATATCCAATGTACTCTAAGTTGAAATCAACATAAATTGACCACACCATATTTTAAAGAGCAATTACTTTAGTTAAATTCATCCTAATTAGTAATGAATATCGATACTATATACTGATATGGCCCAGATTGGTCACTTGATGTCTAAAAATTACCAACGTATTGTCTGATTTTATCAATCTGTTTTCCTTTTCAATTCTTGCATTTATCCTGATATGGAGTGTTTGGTTTAACTGATCTTTTGAATTTCTTGATCTGTCATTTGATAAGCTTACTTTGTGCACACGTCATTTGATAAGCTTACTCTGTGCACACTTAGGATTCATTAGAAAACTATAAGAGCTCATAATACAATTGGTAAGTCAAGTCTAAATAGTCAAATAGGTAAAATACTTAGTGATTAAGAAACTTGGGACTATAGAGATTATCTGATTTTCATTAGGTTTAGACTTTGGCTTATCTGAAAAGTTTTAATAAGCTCTTGCATCAGGTTGCTCAGTAAGTATAGAAAATATAGTAAATATTACATGTCACATAGTTATAGGCTTAATAAGATAGTTGGAATTGGTAAAAGATAGTTTTTTCATATATTTTGAGTAAACAGCTTATTAAATAAGCTGTTTAAAGCTTATAAACTCAATCTTCTTAATGAGGGCTTATCAGTCATATTTTTTATTCAAAAACATTTTTCTTAGCTGAATATTAATTCTTGAAAAATTCAGTTAAAAATGAGAAAGCGTGTTTTTTTCGAATATATTCTTTCGGAAATATTATCAATTAGGTCAACGAATAATTATAATTTTCACATTTGGTTATCTGAATAAGACAACTTTAAAGAACAAAAGCACATAACTGGAGCGGATTTTGTGACTTTGGTGGTATATTATCAGATATTCACTTCCAAAATGCGAATCCAATCAGCCCTCATACACAGTCACCGATGGTGATACCATATTCCTTATGATTACTTTCTCGTGTTTTTATGGGCGTTCAAACTAACTAATTAATAAGTCTAGATTTTTACCATCTATTAAACTGTAAAGTATTAAGGTATGTGACATGTTTTTATCATAAAACGGAAAATCATTATACAAGAAATAATTGTTACATTTGGCGGGTGTTTAGTAGTGCGCTAAAACTAATTGCAGTATTCGTGGTTGCAACTGTGTAAACAGTGGTGTTCACTACACAAACCTGTATCTTCCTGTACATTCTACTACGATAGACGGATTTGCTCAGGTAGCATCCAAACAATTGATGAAACATTTTTTTTGATTACCATTTGACCCATATCGGCTGTATAGTGTTTATATATTTGTGCCTTATAAAGTTATTATACTCTATTCGTGAATCGAAATCCATACTTTCGTTACATGAATTTACAGGGTATTACTCTCTCTCTTAATAATCTAAGGTTCAAACAGCATGAACACCAAATATAAAGATACAAATTTTGGGCGAATTATAAAATGGCAAAACATTGTTGTAGACTTATGCCCGGAAGTTTCTTCAAACATATACAAAAAAGTTATCATCTTTTAGGTTCATTTTACTTAATTTTTAGTATATCTTTGGTCTTTATTTTAGTACAAGGTTATGATAATCCAGTAGGTGTTTCTAAAGGTATAAATGGGAAGACACCCGTCTAGAATTGCACATTTTGGTTTTAAGTTTCTGATTTTTGAATATTACAGTGGTAATATTACTATGATTTGATATAATATGTTATGCAGGTGTTATAGCTGCCACTTATGTGTTCCCGTTAGATGTACGCCTTACCTAACACTTCCAGTATTTCTTGGAGTTTTTGTAACAGCTTAAACTTTTGACATAAGGTTACCTTCAAAAAATCCTCAAAAGATGTGGAGCAGTTGAAGGAACAGTGACCGTGCAGGAACCCAATTCGTTGTTGACGTGTCTGATTTATATAGTAATTTTACTATTTCGACAGTTGTGAATTTGACAATTTTTGATCTTTCTTGTCTTACCTGAGTAGTTGTTGGTGAGTCATATTTCTTAGCGACATTTTGTTTTGAATTTATATCTTATAAAGGTTGACACTGCTTACACTTTCAATGTGACCGGCTATGTAATATAATAGGGGGCGTGCACAGAAGTTTTGTGGTTTCAAGCTTATATTTCAAATTAGATGCAAAATAAATTACAAAAAATGTTAACGTGGTCGGCTAAAAATACCATAAGTGCCAATACGGACCAGTTATGGAATTAGTATCAATGAGGGACTATTTTACTTTGGTTTATCAGCTTAGTTTTAAGGATAGATAAGCACTTCTTAGCAAGTATTTAGCTATAGGCTTCTTTTAAAGTGCTTATAAATAGTTTAAGATGGACATTAGGCAATCACAAACACCCTTTGAAGAACTAAACAAGTATTGCATTGCTAATTACTATTTCAATGTTCTTATCAACGATAGTGCTGATGTTTGTTTATATGCATCATTATTGCAGATGGTCCAAGTGGCACAAGGTTAACATTACAAGTACTGGACTACAATCTTATGCCAACAGTACGTAGTAGTGATGAAGAATAATCTTTCCTTTGTGATGGCTTTTATAAACTGCTTGCATTGACAATATGTACACCTCAAGTTGGGCACCATATGATCGCTACGTCAATGGACAATGTTATGAGGTGTTGCGTTTAACTTAAATCAATCTGCTGCTTGCAAAAATTTTAATTATATGTTTATAACAGTTAAAAGAAGAGTTACCAGATTGTTTCACAAACTCCTCAACTGAGATAATCTCCTGTGAATGCAGGTCCTCAAACGTGGAGGTTCACCAGTTAGTCAAGTTGTTTATACGGTAATGAATATATGGTTGTTAATCACTATATGGTAATTTTAACAGATGTGAGGAGGAATTCAAGCACGACTGACAAAATAATTATTTATATGTAATACTTATGTGTGTTTGGATTTGTGTGTTAATACTGATGTCTGACTATTATTACAAATGCAAAACAAAGTAGGAGGCAGATGCGGATAACATGTCTATATTTTGCCCCCATATAGGCTCACCCGAACTCGAGCATGCATACGACGATCTTCATGCGTGAATAGTGGGAGGAAAGAAATTTGTGTACAAATAAAATGCTGCCCTGTTACTCTTCCTTACGTGTTTAGTTCTTCAAAGGGTGTTTGGGATTGCCTAATGTCCATCTTAAACTATTTATAAGCACTTTGAAAGAAGCCTATAGCTAAATACTTGCTAAGAAGTGCTTATCTATCCTTAAAACTAAGCTGATAAACCAAAGTAAAATAGTCCCTCATTGATACTAATTCCATAACTGGTCCGTATTGGCACTTATGGTATTTTTAGCCGACCACGTTAACATTTTTTGTAATTTATTTTAAATGTTCTGTTCAAACACCTTACAGCAAAAACAATCCAATATACTCCCAAACACCTTACAGCAAAAACAATCCAATATACTCCCAAAATAAGAAGGTATTATACTCACAATCTCACAAGTAAATGAGCTTTAAATGTTCTGTTAAAAAAATGAGCTTTAAATGTGTATGTAGAAATGAATTAAAAATTTTAAAAACAGTGTTGACCGAAATTGACCACTATATTGGCCACCTGGTGTAAAATCAAGGCGAATGGTTAAACTTATGGTAGCTTTTCCTAATCTATTTATGACATGCATTAGTAGAAGTAGTGGGGAAAGTGGTATGATCTCACAAAAAAACAACGAGAGCCGTCATTCGGTCACCCGAGGTACAACACCATTTCCATTTTTTGTGTACTTGGGCATGCACGTTATCAGCTATGTTCTTTGTTTTCGTGGTCCCCTACAGTTATACTATTTATACTCTTTTCTCGCATGGATGCATGTGATTTCAACTCTTAGTCATGAGCAAAGTTGAGATCGAAGAATATTTGTTGTAATAAAGATAACAAATAAATAAAATCAATGATAACATCATGTACAACATTTCTTTCAAAAAACACAAAAATGTTGTGTACAATTTAGCTTTTTTTTTTACATTTACATTAACGTATATACTTTGTTCTTGTGTGTAATTTATTGACTTTTATTTTTTCTTATCCTCAAGTGAATATTCATATTTCTTATTATTCTTAATGCACTCAATTGTTACGATGTTAATAATTGAATAACCACTACTTAATATTTTTTTTTTGGATATTTAGCTAAATAAAGATATGTAAACAATAATTATAAGGCATACCCGTCCATCGGACGGGTTTTGCAACTAGTATATATATATATATATATATATATATATATATATATATAGAGGGAGGTTAATGTAAGATAAAACTTAAACTTGTAAATGTAAGAGCTAATCATAACCATTGGATCAATTAAATAATGGTAGATTAGATTAACATTCAATGAAGCAATTAAATAGAGTGTTAGGGGTAGTTTTGGAAATTTAAATCACATTTTCTGAATTATTTATTGATATATTTTCTTTCACCTGCTTTTTTTTAACGAATAGTACGCATTTTATGATAGATATAATTTTTGTTTTGATGCATATTTCACTAGTCATTTTTTTAAATAGTGTATCAAAATATTTGTTTCTACAAAATGCATATCAATTGATACAAATTAGTTGTGTTATTAATGTGAACACGAGACTAACTAATACACAATCACATAAATGAAATTGATACAAATAGGACAATAAAATACAAATGATACAATCGATACAGTTGATACAAATGATACATCTATTTAGCTGATACATTTTGTTTACACATTATTTTTTCCCACCACTTATTTTTTTGTTAGTATTTCTTTTCACCATTTATATTTCTTTTATACAAGTAAAGTTTTTGTTTCTAGAATATTTGATACATATTAAAAATTAACTATAATTCAACTATGCTACGTTGTCACAAGTGGTACAATATGTCAAAAAATGGTACTACGTACAATAACATACTCCGTATATGGAGAATACATCACAACCAATGCATAATAAAGTGCTACGTACTACTGTACTATTTCAACATATAGTAGGCGTTAATATGTGCATAAAGTACTGTTCAAAAAAAATATGTGCATAAAGTTGATATATCAAAATTAACTGGTGCTTCATTTTAACTGGTGTATCAAACATTGAATTGGTACATCGGATAGTTCTTTATACAAATTAAAACAAATCTCGTAAAAAAACCATTACTTGATACAATCCAGATCACAGATACATCGTAGTGATGTGCATCACATGTTGTTGCCTGGTACATCGTGATTTTGAGTAAACAAATACGATGATGTATCTGGTGTACCGATGACAGCAGCGACACAACTAAGGCGTGGCCTACTACGCCAACAATAGCGTGACAACAACGGTCTAAACCAACCACTACACAAACACTCTTATCCCGTTTCAAAGATCTTAACAGCAAAAAAACATCCATCATTGATCTTGGATATCTTTCAAGATTTATAACCGAAAACAAGAAAAACCAATCCAAATCCTGAACTTCCTCGAAACTGATTTGGAGCTAAAAGCAAACAAACAAGATCTTGGTTTGCTGATATTTCTCAATCACATCTTTAAAAAAATGAAACAAACCCCATCGTTAATCTTTACAATAAGAAAGAAAAATATACCTTTTTTAAGATCTCGTGGTCGAAACCCACAACGAAACAACAAGGGTATACGTTTGTTTTAGTGACCACGTAGCTTTTGGATTCACGTAAGCGTTTTCGAGTTTGGTTTTTTTTGTGAGGATCTTCTAGCGATATTGGATGTGGTGTGGCCGACTTGTTACCGACGTAGAAAAAAAATAATTATGAAGAGAGAGTGAAGGAGAGCATTTTTATTAGGGTTTAATGGGATGAGAGGGTGTTAAATATCTAATTTGCCCTTTTTATTACATTAAAAAAATTTTTTTTAAGTTTTAATTAAGTGCCACATGTTTGAGTCTTATTGGGTTCTTACTTTTGTTATTTTAAAAAGTTCTTATTTGAACCAAAATCTATATATATATATATATATATATATATATATATATATATATATATATATATATATATATATATATATATATATATATATATATATATATATATATATATATATATATATATATATATATATATATATATATATATATATATATATATATATATATATATATATATATATATATATATATATATATATATATATATATATATATATATATATATATATATATATATATATATATATATATATATATATATATATATATATATATATATATATATATAGTGTAAGGTTATTTTCAGAACAAAAAAAATGTCGAGAACTGCGAGAACTGATTTCCACCAATCATTTTGAAAGAAACCTCATTTTTATTTAATTAATTCATAGTAAATATATAAGGGTATTTCTGTAAATTTGTTATTTACAGATATGCTTAAGTCCATAACTACTACACAAACTGCAAAGCTTAAACCGTCGTCTCACTTTTTTGTCTTCTTTCGTTTTTTTCAATAGTACAAATGAAGATAATTCTTCATACAACTCCCATCACAGAGATCACGATCCATATCGTTTAAGATAGAGAAATGATCCAAATTTACATTTTTAACAATGTTTCGAATAGATCTATTTGTATATGTTTTGAACCGTGATCAATGAAGACGTCGACCGATTACGAGTACCATTTATAAGGTTCGATTTTTGTAATACATTTTGCTATCATTATAAAAAAATTATTTTATGAGCCTATGTTGTTTTTGGTTTTTGCCTTGGCGTAGATCAAAATATAATTTATTCGATCCAATTTTTATGAAATGGTTCTTGGTTTCCATAAACAATGGCATTAATTTTGAATATATGTTTCAATTGTTCGAATTAGTACTCCCTCCGTCCCATAATAATAGTCAGGTTACTATTTTGGGACGTCCCATATTAATAGTCCAGTCCAAAAATAGATAAGAAATGTAGATTAAGTTTACCATATTACCCTTACTTTAGGGTATTATTAGAAACAATAAAGATGTTGTAAATTAATTGGTTAAGGACAAAATTGTCATTGTGTAAAAAGTAAGAGAGAGAAAGCAGAAAAAGTGATGTTTTTATTAAACTGCGTGTTTTTGGTCGGTGGACTATTAATATGGGACGGAGGGAGTAGTATATTACTGACTAACCTTTTTTAATCGTATATACTATGTGGTTACTAAGTTAATCGATGTTATAATAAAATGAGGTGTCTGATGACAGAGACGACGAATACGGAAATGACAAACATGGTGACGCCGAAGACATATATGCATGTATGGAGAATTCCAGATTACATTCGTACAACGTATGGTAAGTACGTCATGTGATGAAAGAAGACGTCGATGACGAAAACACATATGCATGTCGATAACGATAGCATAATGGGGTGTGACGAATTAGAAGACATAGATGATGAAACACATATGCACGTCCACTACAAAGTTCGAATGCACGTGTATAGTCGGGTGTCATGAAGAAGACGGGATGATGAAAACACATATGCACATCCTACAAATTTCAAGATCACATGTGTAGTACAAGTGCGATGAAAAGAGGAGAGGACGGGGTTAACGGAAACACACATGCATGCTGGCGAATCTCAAGAACCTGTGTGTGGATCTTCATTTCGATCAAGAACCATAACTCAAATTATGGTTGTACAATTTTTATAATACATTTTGTATCTTATATAATAATATGTCGATTAAGCATTTGAATTTTTAGTTATATCATTGATAAAAATTCATATTCGCTATCACTGTTTTAGCTTTTGTTTATGGTAAATTACATGTAATTTATTTATGAAGGTGCAATACATATGCACATGTGTAGTAATTTTAAAGGACTAACAAAAATATATGTTTGGAAGTGGTTTTTAATAAAGAAATCAAATATACAAACATAGATTTAGATCTCACATTTACTGTGTGAAGAAAAATCATCTAGTTTTTAATTACCAATACATGTGCATGATCATCAATTGTGGTTCCAATGTTGGAAATTTTGGAAACAAATAAAAGATCAGAAATATAGAAAGTAATATTAATATAATTAAAGCACAAGAATTAATTATTTGTAGGGAGACATAAACGATTCACAAAGTAGTTAATCCATGGAGAAAAAGATATTAAGAAACGGATAAACAAAAGGAGCAAAGAAAATTACTTTCATGTCCTTTTTAATTTAAACATTAACTTCCAAAGTTCCATTTAATTACATTAATGCCATGTTCAAATCTGACCATTGATTAAGTAGATCTATGGTTTATATTGGTTCTCGCAGTTCTGTACATTTTTTTGGTTCTGAAAATAACCTTACCCTATATATATATATATATATATATATATATATATATATATATATATATATATATATATATATATATATATATATATATATATATATATATATATATATATATATATATATATATATATATATATATATATATATATATATATATATATACATAGGGTGAGGTTATTTTCAGAACCAAATAAATGTACAGAACTGCGAGAACCACCTTTTTACTCTTAATATGCACATGTATAATCATCGGGTTAGTTCATTAGGTAGAAATACATGAATTTTCATTGTCGTGGGTCACTAGGAACATGTATCCTTGGACCATGCACATGTATTTGTTTTGTATGTATTATAACTATCTTTTCTTTGGATAATATGAAAACACATGTGCACTCTTCATATCGCTCATCATACTCGGATCTATAACCATTAAAACAATTATTAAATGTTAGTATAAACATAATAATGAAAATACATACGCATTATTAAGAGTATAAAGGTGGTTCTCGCAGTTCTGTACATTTATTTGGTTCTGAAAATAACCTTACACTATATATATATATATATATATATATATATATATATATATATATATATATATATATATATATATATATATATATATATATATATATACACCAGCCTTTAGACCCGTCCGATGGACGGGCTAGCTTTAAGTATATACCTTTTAATAAAAATTAAAGTTATGTGGGTTTATATTTCAAGTTTAGTATATGTAGTGTTAGTTTTGACATTAATATTTTAATAATGTAGCATAGAATGGACAAAAATAACACAGTTTAAGATATTTTTTTATTTGAATATTATGAGTTGATTGAATTTGCATACGTTAACGTTATGAATAAGTTTTTTTTTATTAAATTTTTTTATAATTTTAATAGTATTGTATAAATATTCTATGTATTTATGAATTTTATGAGGTAATAAATTTTTTATATGTTAATGTTATGAATAACTTTTTTACATTAATTCTTTTTTGAAATTATTATTATTGTTAATTTTTTTTTGTTAGCAAAAACACTATAGTTAAATATTTTTTAGAAATGATTTTGTTTTGTAAGTTTTGTGGTAAAGTGTATTCTAGCAAAAGCAACCCCAAAAAGCTCATTCATGGTATTATTTTTTTGTCACGTGTATAATACAACAACAGTATATAGCCCAGTCCAAAACTTGACAGTCCAAATATCAAAAAATATTTTTATTTTAGTAAGTAAAACTAATTTGAATCATTTTTAATTCCTATTTTCTTTTTGAAGCATTTTATGGAAACCTTTTAATGAATTACATGTGTCCTTTATATAGAATTTTGTATTTAAGGTGTCATTTGTAATTCCTATTTTCTTTTTGAAGAATTTTATGGAAACCTTTTAATGAATTACATGTGTCATTTTTATAAAATATTATTTTTAATGCATTGTTTCACCATCATTCCTTATAATTTTTCATAGAATTTTGTATATAAGGAATCATTTGTAGTTCCTATTTTCTTTTTGAAGCATTTTATGTAATCCATTTAATGAATCACATGTGTTATTTTTAGAATTTTGTATTTAAGGCATCATTTGTAATTCCTATTTTCTTTTTGAAGCATTTTATGGAAATCCTTTAATTAATTACATGTGTCATTTTTATATAATTTTGTATTTAACACATTATTTCATCATCCTTCCTTATATATTTTTATAAAACGTTTTATTTAAGGCATCATTTTTAATTCCTATTTTCTTTTTGAAGAACTTTATAGAAACCCATTAATGAATTACATGTGTCATTTTTATAGAATTTTGTATTTAAGACATTGTTTCACCATCCTTCCTATATAAGGGTTTTTGATTTGATTTGATTTGATTTGATTTGATATCAAATCAAAAACCATTATATAGGAAGGATGGTAAAACAATTCCTTAAATACAAAATTCGATAAAAATGACACATGTAATTCATGAAAGTGTTTCCATAAAATGCTTAAAAAATAAAATAAGGATTACAAATGATACCTTAAATATAAAATTCTATAAAAATATATATATGAATTATAAATGATGCCTTAAATACAAAATTGGATGGTGAAACAATTCCTTAAATACAAAATTCTATGAAAATGATTCCATAAAATGCTTCAAAAATAAAATAAGAATTACAAATGATGCCTTAAATACAAAATTCTATACAAATATATATAGGAATTACGAATGATGCCTTAAATACAAAATTCTATAAAAATATATTAGGAAGGATGATGAAAGAATGCCTTAAATACAAAATTCTATAAAAATGATTCCATAAAATGCTTCAAAAATAAAATAGGAATTACAAATGATGCCTTAAATACAAAATTCTATAAAAATATATATAGTAATTATAAATTATGCCTTAAATACAAAATTCGATAAAAATATATTAGGAAGGATGGTGAAACAATGCCTTAAATGCAAAATTAAATAAAAATGAACAACAATACTATTAATTTCAAAAAAATTTAATGTAAAAACGTTATTCATAACATTAGCATATACAAAATTTATTACCTCATAAAATTCAAAAATACATAAAATATTTATACAATATTATTAAAATTCTAAAAAAAGTTAACGTAACAAACTTATTCATAACGTTAACGTATGCAAATTTAATTAACTCATAGTGTTTTTAAATAAATAAAATATCTTAAACTACATTATTTTTGTCTATTTTATGCTACATTATTAAAATATCAATGCCATAACTAACACTATAAATACTAAACTTCTAATACGAACTCACATAAATTCAATTTTCATTAAAAATATATACTTAAATCTAGCTCATCCACCGGACGGGTCTAAAGGCTAGTATATATATATATATATATATATATATATATATATATATATATATATATATATATATATATATATATATATATATATATATATATATATATATATATATATATATATATATATACTAGCTTCGTATCCCGCCCAATGGGCGGGGTCGTTTTTTTTCTTGTTCCAGGGGTTTATGTTTCGTGAGTTTTTAGTTTCTTGAATTTGTAATTTAACCTTTAAAATACATTTTAGTCATACATTACGCTTAAGTATCGTTTATTTTTTGTTAACGTGCGGGGTTGTCTTTTTTCTTGATCCGAATGAACTGCTAATGATGAACCCGTGACCCGATGACTATATTGGGTTGACCCAAGAGTCGATCATGTTACCCGGTAACTTAATTGGGTTTGGCCGGTGGTAAACCAGTAACCCGATACATTTCTATAATATGATTATTAAATTTATATTAAAAATTGATTTTTCTAAAAAATTTAAAGTTCAATCCGTATTAAAAAAACCAAATTCAAAATATTCGAAATATTTAAATGTGCGAAAAATATAATTTTTTTAAAATCCGAATTTTTCTAAAAATTAATCTAAAAATTCAAAATTTTGTATAGTAGAACCTTGGTCACATAAAAATGAGAAATCGATATTTAAATATTATGCATTCCTTTACGTGGTTCAAATTACATTTTATAAGCACATAAATCTTGATACGAGGTTAATAGGTGACCAAATATTATGAAGATTGAATAACCGTATCATACGCCATCATCTACATTTTAATATGTTGACAAAGACCTCATTATCAACTACTGTAATACATGTAGGCAAGTGATGCTAAGTAACAACTACTGTAGTATATGTTTAGTCATGATGTAAAAGGCACGTACGCAAGTGATGCTAAGTAACACCTGACAAACTTTGTGTTTTTCTTTCATAAAAATATGACGTGATACATGAAGGGTGGAAAACTGTTCTAAATTGTAGCAAAATTAGCGTGAGATAAAGTGTGATAAAACGCAATAAGGCGTAAGAGAGGAAATTTTTCTCTACTTTGGTTTCACTGCTCTCACTTTAGTGTCGCTTCATACCAAACCAACTCACAAAAAAACCCATCACTCATGAAAATCATTTTTGTTTTACTTTGACCCCACAAAAATAACTCTTTAACTCACAAATCCATTTAAAAAAAAAAGTAAAAACAATTTTCTCTCTTTTCATCGAAAAGTGACGAGCAACCGGGGGAAGAGGCGGTGTCATGACTTAAACCGACAAGCCCTGAAGAGGATATCACCTCAGATCAGCGAGTCCTTTCTTTCCACCGCACCTCTTCCTTCTAATATTAAAAAAAGTAGAAGCTACAAGATTACTATATTTCAAATTTATCATTCGATTTTTCATACTCGATACTTTATTGGCTCTAGGTAGGCCAAAAAGCCCATCAAAACGAAAATTTAAGTTGTGTTTGTTAGTGGGATTAAAATTTTGTTGATTATTAACGAACTGATTAAAATTTTGTTGATTATTAACGAATTGATCGGACTCTTAGTCCACAAGATATTGATTGTCTTCAAAAGAATTTTATTTTTTATATTTCTTTTGATTATTTAAATAAACCAATTAAAATAAAAATAATAAGAAAGTAAATCATCTTCATGTGAGAGCTTTTAATTAATTAATTTACATAAAAAATTAAAATGGCAAAAAAAAATGTGAATGCTCAACCTCCATAAATGTTAAATAATGTCGAGACTTTAGTAAATCAAAGTGAATACACCCAATGATCGACTGGGCATATTTTTTTCACCAAACCCCCTCGTACATATCAAACATACCTTAACTTCGATTATCCATTAGAAAGACTTATAACCTTGTCAATTCTTTTTTTACTTTAGTACCGTCATAAAATTATAATTCAACTTCTAAATTTTAACACGCAATCTTCGTAATAGTTTTTTGTGTTTCACTATATTATTTTATACAACCGTGTTGCTGCAAATTCAATAAAAAAATGATTTGATTTTCTTAAATCAATAAACATTGTTGGGAATCTAAGTTTATTAGATTCCCGGTATCATAGATTTAAACACAAATCAAGGTGTTTGATATTAACTTGCCTGTGCCTAGGAGGCAGGCAAGTATCGCAAGACTCACAGAGATCTAAGTCTTTGAGAGCAACCTCAGAGGAGTCCATGTCAGAGACATTATCAAGGAAGTCGAAGATTACTTGAAGACATACTCATTTGCTGTGATGGATAACAACCAAGATGTACTAGGGACTCTGAGGGGTTGAGGGTTAACAGGAGTGGAAATACCCAGTTAACACTCAGTACACTTTGGACATACCTTAGTGTGTACGAGACTATGAAGAAAAGGGAAACTGTGTCATCTCTGTTTCCCTAAAGCATTGTGGCAGACTACCAAGAATAGAAGAGCATCTTGTGACAGAGGTCTGACAAGTGTCTGTCTAGTGTAGTCACCATCAACCAGTACTTGGAGTCAACCTCGTACCACTATAAATAGGTTATGTAGCCTAGAGTTAAGGTTTAACACTTTGATACATTTCACACATTAACTCTTAGAACTTGTTGAACCAAACAGCTGCGACTGTGTTCATAAGTTAGGTTTTAGTTTGTCCAAAGTGTGCACAACACATTGTCATCAAACGGTGTTATCCATAACACTTGTAATTCTTCATTATAGAATAATAAGTATTACGTTTGAAAAGTAATTAAGTGTGTTGATTAGTTAAGTTTATTGTTTCAAGCTTGGTTAAGGGACTTTCAATTGGTATCAGAGCGGTGTTTGATATGAAAACCCTCATAAACATCGTTCTAAGTTTTATAATCAAGATCCACCATGCCTGAAACAAGCAATACACCACCACCACCACCACCGTCTTCTGGGAACAACACTAATCCACCACCAACATCACCAAGACTTACTCCTCCACCTCAAAATGAAGATGATCTACCTCAACTTCTTGACTCAAGAGGCGGATCCCATGTCACTAATGTACTAGTCTTTGATGAAGATGATTTTGCAAGTTGGAAGCTTCAATTCCTCGTGTATCTCGACGGACTTGAAATATTTCTTCAAAAAATTCTAGATAATAGACCTTATTTTCCCATGGCGCTTACCTCTACTGATGAGAATCCTCTTCCCAAACCTCTCAAGCAGTGGACTCTAGCTGATAGGAAATTGGCAAACCAAGACAAACGTCTCAAGAGCATCATTATATCCTGTCTTCCCAAACACATCATGAAGTCTGTGATTCAATGTCCTACAGCCAAACAAATGTGGACAGACCTTATCCTTGGTCATGAAGGACCCTCTTAAACTAGAGAAACGAAGATTCAGGCACTCAGACTTCAGTTCAATGCTTTCAAGGCACTTGAAGGTGAAAAGGTTCAACAAACATATACAAGGCTGAAGATTCTTCTCAATCAGCTTGCTATGAATGGAGTCACCATTGCTCAAGCTAAAGTAAATGCCACATTTGTCAACAGTCTTCCAAGAAAATGGCTGAGTATGAATCAGACTCAGAGAGCTAATAACTCCATCAAGAATGACACCTTGGCTCACCTATATGGAAAGTACAATTATGAAGAAGGGCTGATTGATACCATATACAAATAAGAGACTGAAAGATTTGTAGTTCAGGGAGTAACATCCAAAGCCTTAATTTCCACCCCACACCCTCATGACAACGACTCTGATGTTGAAGAAGACACACACAGCAGCAAAGAGTTTTGCAGACCTTAATGTTGAGTTTCATGAAAGAGCCTTGCTAGCTAATCAAAGGATATTCTACAAAAGATCAGGGATAGTAGGATCAACTAGCAAACAAACCGACAAATGAAAAGAAACTTGCTTTGCCTGTGGAAAACTTGGACACTTTCAAAAAGACTGTCCTTCCACAAAGACATCCTCACCTTCTTATGCATCATCTTCCACCAAACCATACACGTTCAAATCACAACATAACAACTCATCTCACCAGTTCAACTCCTTTGAATATGAGAAGAAGGATTACAAGAACAAGTATAAGGCTCTTAAAGCTGAGTTAGAACAGATGAATTTGAAGCTTGAAGCTCTGTCTAAAAAGAAAGTGGGTGATAATAAGACAGAGAAAGTGTTGGTAGCTGAAGCGTATGATTGGAATGATGAGCCGCTGACTTCAGATGAGGAAGATACTACTAGAGTCAGGGCTTTCATGGAAATAGTTGAGGATGAACCAGCTGTTGGGAAAGGAGATGCAAGATCAGGACAATGGGTTGACATAACAATGAAAAAGGTACACAAGCTTCTAACGATGTCTGAAAGTGATGAACGCAAACATGTCCTTGATTACACCATTGTTGATTTACACTTTGTTGAGGAACAAAGAAAGAACTTGCTTGATAAGTTTCACTCTGTTAAACATGAACTGTTAACTGTTAGGGCTAAATGTGAAACTCTCAAATAGGTTAATTCTGAAAAGATATCTCTTCAAAAGGAAGTTAATAGGTTAACCTTAAAGAATAGTGCCTTAAATGATCAAGTATCTGAATTAAATAAGGTTATAGAAAAATGGTTGTGAAGTAGGTTCACTATAGATGAATTGCTTAATGATGAACTGCCTGCTGACATAAAAAGGGATATCTCTGCTAAGAAAAACAAATTGAAAATTCTCACAAAACCCAGAGATTTTTTTCAAATCTACAGAGACTATACATATGTCAGATCCTCTCTTGACTGATGTACCTATCTCTGAATATGTGGTTGATTTACCACCCTTACCTAAACTTTCAGGAGTTGAACCCAACAGCTCTTCTAGAGGAGCTAAGGCTTAACCCAAAACAGATGTTGAGAAACCACCAGCTAAGGTATTTGTTGTACCAGCTAAACAATTTTTTAAGCAAGTTGCCTTTAAGCCTGTCTCAACAAAATCTGTGAACAAAGTTGATTCCTCAACTGAAGAACGCCTGTTGTCATTAATGAAAGAAGTAGAACTCTTGAAACTTCATATTAAGCCTTCCGTTGAATGCTCTACTTGTGACAACCCGTCAATTTCAGGTCGTTATTTTAATCTCGACTAATACGTATTACGTGTTTACTTTAATGAGAATTTTAATTTATCGACTAACCGAGAAGGTTATGACTTGAAACTAGCGTAAGAATGTCGATTAGATGAAAACCGACAAGGAATATGTTAGGTATCGATATTATATTCTCAAATAATCATGAAAATGATTTTTATTATATTTAATCCTTATTTCTCGCATTTTACGTTTTAACGAATGACGATAACTATTAGTGATCGCGATACCGACGGATGCCCAAAAATTTACGTTTTATTATCGATTGTCTCGATATTGTATATTTTCGACGTTTTCGATTTAATTACGTTTTAAGTCGTGTCGAAGCTTTGTTATTATATTTTGAAGCGTTTTAACTTTCGAAAAGTATTTTTTTTACGAAACCCGAGCCCCGTAAATATTTTTAAAACTTACAAATTACATTTTCTACCTTGTAAACTATTTACTTGCACTTTGGGACCAAAAGAATGCAAATATGGCAAAAACTACCCTCACCCCACTATTTAAACAAATTCCACTAACTAGCTTTTATTTAAAAACTCATTTAATAAAAAAATCACAAATCCTCTCTCTTGTTCTTCATTTTGGCCGTCCACCATCAACCCCAATCCACCCAAATTTTTGATTTTCTACCTTGAATCTAAAGAAACTAAGAAAAGACCCATCTTGGAAATTTCATAAGCTTTCTATTGGTATAATTTTCTTCTAAATGCATTCACTAAATTTTATTTTTGATTTTTGATGATGAACATCAAGTTTGATCCATTTTTATGGTGATATATGGTGTTAATAATATAATATTCATAGTGGGTTATGGTTGCATGTAAGATTTTTATATATTTAATTTTTGTAAGATTAAATTTGAGGATGTTATGAGTTAATTAGATGTGTTAGTGTGATATTAGGATGATATTAGGACCATAGGAATTATTGGAATGGGTTGAAAAATTGTTTTGGTATGATTTTTAGATAGTCTATTTTAGGCAGTAACTTTAAGTCCGTTTTTGAAATTGTTACTGTGATAAACTTGGTAAACTAATAAGATAGGGTCGTAGAGAATTTCATTAGCTTCGATTTGAGCTAAAGTAGAGCTTCTAACTCATTACGAGCGAAAAGTTATGCTACTTTTAGTATTTGTGTACCGGGAGACGGGTATCGGCACAATCCGAAAATTGTTGTCGATATTTGGAACGAATCTCGGGGACTATAAAATGAGTTTTAAAAATGTTCAAGGGCTGTTGTAAGTTGATAAACCTCAGGTCATGATTCTATTTTCAAACCCGAGTGTCGGTTTTGCAAACGGAATTGTTTAGATAAGTCAAAATGGTTTTACAAGTCAAAGGCGTAAAACTGTCCGGTTTTTGTAACACGAAGGTGTGTCGGGCAGAAGGTCTTAGAAGTAATATTTTTGAATGAAATTTAAACTGAGTCTTATTCATATTATGTGTGAGTTTGTCACCAAGTTTCGTCGAAATCGGACATGTCTAGATAGGTTAGATTGGTGTGTACATTTGGAGTGTACATGCTGAGTGGTATATTGGACACGTAGTTCAATACTTGTGTGGCGTGAGTTAAGTATTCACTATTGGACGTGGTGACTTACTCAAGTGTTAAGTCATTATATAAATGACTTAGCTACTGGTCCGAGGGAAGTAAAAATGATGGTTTGACTTGCGTTGACTTGGCGTCTTATGACGGGTCAATGTCGAGGGTGTAAGTGTTTAAAAGAATAAGTGTTGAATAAAAGGGTATAGAAGTACACTTATATTTTTGTTATTTTTCGGGATTTTCATGGTCATTTGAAATTGACTTTCATATTATTTAAGTATTAAATATACTTGAGTCGTTTATTAACGAACGCGCCTTATTTGGTAGGTTGCGGTCTTCGTGTTTAAAAGGGCATCACAAATCGTCGGCGATCGTCACGTCACTACTATCGTACCAAGGCGAGTCTATAGCCTCGCTTTAACATGTTTACTTGTTTTATTAAACCCGCGAGGGGGATAACATGCTTGTTTTATTAAAATAAGAGGGGTACGACGAGAAGTTGTGGAAACCCTTATTATTGGAAAAACATTATATAAATGAAGGGTACGACGAGAAGTTGTGGTAAACCCTCTTTCTTTTAAAAATTGAACACAAAGGAACTTGATTGTATGCTTAGATGAAAGTTGTTATATAAGTTTGTTTTAGCCTTAAAAGACCCATGAATCGTGAATTGTTAATCGAATGGAACGCTAATACTATGGGATAGATCTATCGGGGTGACACCCAGTCCGGTCGCGAGTAGCTCTCGCGTGGTGTTGTGATGCACCGGTAATGAAACATCGGATGCAATTGTATAAGAGAAATATACGCACTTGGCTAGGTGTGTTGGGCTGAAATATATATGTTAACGTTCAATTTCACGAGGCAAATAGAAATAACAACGATAATTATGTCTGATCCACATGATTGTCAACCACGGAAGGTTTATTCAGAATACTTGTGTTCGTTTATTTAATTTAAACTCTATAGATTCACTCAACATTTGTGTTGACTTTATAGCATGTTTTATCTCAGGTCCATGAAGAAGGCACTCAAGGAAGGTGGTTTCACGCAACTTGCTTAATATCAATGTTTTGGCCCACTTTTCTAAACTATGTCTATTCCAAGAAACTTTTATCATTGGTTGGTTGTGTAAACTTAAAACTATTTGGGACCGTGTGTAAACTGTTTTATCTTTAAACAAACGAATGGACGTATGTTTTGTTAAAACGACTCATTTTGAGGCGTTTTCTATGATATTGAGGTTGAACCATGATAGTAACACCCAATGACCCTTCCGCTGCTATGACATGAAATTGGGGGTGTTACAGATTGGTATCAGAGCTCAAGTTATAGAGAACGAAAAGAATTTCCAAAAATAAAATTTTGAAATCTTTTGACTATAACATCTGCAAGCGAAACCTCCGAGTTGCCAATGGACGAGAACAAGCAAAGTATATATATATGTTATACGTATTTAATTATTAATTATGCTTAAAGCATAATGAAATTTCATTTATTTATAAATGTCTATTATTTGATTATTATAATACTAATACGTGATTTACAAACGACGCTGATTGTCACAATAGAAATCCCTGTCTTTTGACTCATTCCTCGCGAATCTTCGTTCCTTGTCTAAATTCTATTCTTCGTTCTATCATCCATTCTTGTTTCTTTTCATCTATCTATTCTTATTCTGTGTTATTCATGTTTTGTTATCACAAGCGTTGAATGAATACTCATTTTGATGTGAATTGTGTAACAGGATCATGCCGCCAAAACAGTTGACTGAGACTCAGTTACGTGCTATAGTAGCTGATCAATTTCAGATATCTATGAATGCATTTATGGCAAACTTGAATAATGGAGCCGGTGGATCTGGTGGAGCTAGTGGATCTGGTGGAGCTGGTGGATCCGGTGGAGCTGGTGGATCTGGTGGAGCTGGCGATACTGGAGCTGGCGCTACTGGAACTGGTGCTACTGGAGCTGGCGCTACTGGAGCTGGCGCTACAGGAACTGGCGCTACTGGAACTGGCGCTACTGGAACTGGTAATACTGGAGCTGGCAATGCTGGTGCTGGAACTGGTAATGCTGATAGACCGGTGATTCCTGAAAACAAGAAGTGCAATTATACCTCGTTCATGAAATGCAAACCTCCAACTTTTAAGGGTACTGAAGGCGCTGTTGGGTTAATGCAATGGTTTGAGAAATTAGAATCCGTGTTTCGATTTAGTGGAAGTGAGGAAGGAGATAAAGTGATGTTTGCCTCTGCTACTCTTCAAGGGCGAGCATTAACTTGGTGGAATGGAAGAATGACATCAATAGGTATGGATGCTGCTTACGCTACACCTTGGGTGGAAGTAAGAAGGTGGATGACTGAGGAATTTTGTCCAAGGAGTGTTATTCAAAGGTTAGAACAGGAATTATATCAGCTGAGACTGAAGGGTACCGACATCGATGGATACACAAACAGATTCCATGAACTTGCTCTACTTTGTCCGAACAAAGTTAACCCAGGATACTTGAAGGTGGAGCAGTATATTCGAGGCTTATCTACCAACATCCGTGGGGATGTGACCTCATCTAAACCTGCCAACATTGATGAAGCTGTTCGTATGGCCTACCAACTAATGGGTCAAATCATCCAAGACAAGGCTGATGGTGTTTCTGAAGGCAACAAAAGAAGAGCTGAAAATGACAGTGATGATCGTGGTGATAACCGTCAATCTCACAACAGAAATCAAAACCGAAGGAGGGGTAATGCTAATGCGATGACTGAAGCTGCAACTGCTGATAAAGGAACCAGATGTCAACGCTGCAAGAAGTCTCATACTAGTGAATGTGCTAAGTGTGGAAAGTGCAACAAGTTAGGTCACAAGACTGAAGACTGTTGGGGACCAGGAAAGAAGGGAGTGACGTGCTTTAACTGCCAAGGTAAAGGACACATGAGGAACCAATGCCCTCAACCTCCAAAGAATGCACGTGGTGGAGATAACCAGGGAAAAGCTTATCAGTTGGGCGAAGCCGAAGCGAAGCAAAACCCGAAAGTTGTCACTGGTACGTTTTTACTGAACAACCGTTATGCTACAGCTTTATTTGATTCTGGTGCGGACAAAAGCTTTGTGTCTACAAGTTTTAGTGCCTTAATTGATATTAAACCGATCGAATTAGACGCAAGTTATGAGGTAGAACTAGCTGATGGTAAATTAGTGAGTACAAATCGTGCGCTCCTAGGATGTTCTCTTAATCTTCTGAACCGTATTTTTAAAATAGACTTGATGATTGTCGAATTGGGAAGTTTTGATATTATTATCGGAATGGATTGGCTATCCAAGTATAACGCGTCTATCTTGTGTGGAGAAAAGAAAGTTAGGATTCCTTTAGACGACAAGACCATGGTTATCGAAGGTGATCAACGTAATTCACGACTAAAAATCGTTTCGTGCATTAAGGCTCGTAAGTATATCGAAAGAGGCTGTGAGTTATTCCTAGCTAAAGTAGTGGAGAAAGAACCGAAGGAGAAACGTGCTGAAGATGTACCTGTTATCCGTGACTTTCCTGAAGTGTTTCCGGAAGATTTGCCTGGACTTCCTCCTCCAAGGCAAGTAGAATTCCAAATTGACCTAATTCCTGGTGCTGCACCCATGGCTCGTGCGCCATATCGTTTAGCCCCATCCGAGCTGAAGGAGTTATCTGTGCAATTGCAAGAGCTATCTGATAAAGGTTTTATACGACCGAGTTCGTCACCTTGGGGAGCTCCTGTCTTATTCGTTAAGAAGAAAGATGATTCGTTTCGTATGTGCATTGATTATCGAGAGCTGAATAAGCTAACGATCAAGAATCGTTATCCGCTTCCAAGAATTGATGATTTATTCGATCAACTTCAAGGTTCTCGTGTTTTCTCCAAGATTGATCTTCGTTCTGGTTACCATCAACTTCGCATACGTGAGGAAGATATTCCTATTACGGCGTTTAGAACTCGTTATGGTCATTATGAGTTTCTGGTTATGCCTTTTGGTTTGACTAATGCACCTGCTGTATTCATGGATTTAATGAATCGCATTTGTAAGCCGTATCTTGATAAATTCGTGATCGTTTTCATAGATGATATTCTAATCTACTCCAAGAGCAATGAAGAGCATGCCGAGCACTTAAGGATTATCTTGAACTTGTTGAAGAACGAAAAGTTATACGCTAAGTTCTCAAAGTGTGATTTTTGGCTTAATTCTGTACAATTTCTCGGACACGTGGTCGATAAAAGCGGAGTACATGTTGATCCTGCAAAGATCGAAGCCATCAAGAATTGGAGTGCTCCGACTACTCCAACTGAAGTGCGACAATTTCTAGGTCTGGCTGGTTACTACCGAAGGTTTATTGAAGGATTCTCTTTGATATCGAAACCATTAACGAAGCTGACTCAGAAGAATAAACCGTATGTGTGGGGCGATGATGAAGAAGAAGCTTTCCAAACCCTGAAGATGAAACTCTGTAGTGCGCCGATTTTATCGTTACCTGAAGGAAGTGAAGATTTTGTTGTTTATTGCGATGCATCTCTCAGAGGATATGGTGCTGTTCTCATGCAACGTGAAAAGGTGATCGCATATGCCTCTAGACAATTAAGGAAGAATGAGGAGAACTACACTACCCATGACTTGGAATTGGGTGCTGTGGTTTTTGCTCTGCGACTTTGGAGACATTATCTGTATGGTACGAAGTGTACAGTATTCACTGATCATAAAAGCCTACAATACATATTGGATCAAAAGGAGCTGAATATGAGGCAACGTCGATGGGTTGAACTATTGAGTGATTACGACTGCGAAATTCGTTATCATCCGGGAAAGGCGAACGTGGTAGCTGATGCGTTAAGTCGAAAGGAAAGGGAGAAACCGATTCGAGTGCGTGCTTTGGTGGTGATAGTTCATAATAACTTACCTGAGCAGATTCGGAACGCACAAGTTGAAGCATGCAAGAAGGAAAATATTGCTGCCGAAAGATTTAGGGGAGACGGTGAAACATTTGAGACGCGACCCGATGGTATCAGATGTTTGAGAGGTCGAATCTGGTTACCATTATATGGTGGACTGAGAGACTTGATTATGTTAGAATCTCATAAGTCCACGTATTCTATTCATCCTGGATCGGACAAAATGTACCAAGACTTGAAAAAGTTATACTGGTGGCCGAATATGAAAGCTGATATTGCAACATACGTCGCGAAATGCTTAACATGTGCAAAAGTGAAAGCTGAATATCAGAAGCCGTCAGGATTACTTGTCCAACCTGAAATTCCAATCTGGAAATGGGAGCGAATTACGATGGACTTCATCACAAAACTCCCAAGGACACCGTCTGGGTTCGATGCAATTTGGGTTATTGTTGATCGTTTAACTAAATCCGCTCATTTTATTCCAATCAACGAGAGGTTCGGTTTGGAGAAACTCGCCGATATTTATCTGAAGGAAATCGTGTGCAAGCATGGTGTTCCTATTTCAATCATTTCCGATAGAGATAGTCGTTTTGCTTCTGGATTTTGGAGATCACTTCAAAAGTCGTTAGGAACCAATTTGGATATGAGCACAGCCTATCATCTACAAACCGATGGGCAAAGCGAAAGAACAATCCAAACTTTGGAGGATATGCTACGTGCTTGTGTGATAGACTTTGGAAGTAGCTGGGATAAGCACTTACATTTGGCCGAATTCTCGTACAATAACAGTTATCACGCGAGTATTAAAGCTGCACCTTTTGAAGCACTGTATGGGAGAAAATGTAGATCACCCGTTAGCTGGAGTGAGGTTGGTGATGCCCAACTCACTGGACCAGATTTGATTAGGGAGACGACGGATATGATTGTGCAAATCAAGAATAGGTTGTTGTCTGCTCGAAGCCGACAGAAGAGTTATGCGGATGTGAGAAGAAAACCATTGGAGTTTAACGTGGGAGATAAGGTTATGCTAAAGGTATCACCATGGAAAGGTGTTGTACGATTTGGAAAACGTGGGAAGTTAAGTCCTTGTTATATCGGACCATTCAAGGTTACATCTAGAGTAGGACCCGTGGCATACCAACTTGAACTACCACAAGAACTGTATGGGATTCATAACACTTTTCACGTGTCGAATCTGAAGAAGTGTTTATCCGATGAAGAACTCATTATACCATTAGACGAGGTTAAGGTTGATAAAAAGTTGCATTTTATTGAAGAACCGGTCGAGATCATGGATCGCGAGGTCAAGCAACTGAAGCAAAACCGAATACCTATCGTCAAAGTTCGATGGAACTCTCGAAGAGGACCGGAGTTTACTTGGGAACGAGAAGACCAAATGTGGAAGAATTACCCTCATCTCTTTGATTTCAACAAGCGATCGGGCAAGAACGCAAGTTGATCTTCGAGGGCGAAGATCCTAATTTGGTGGGGATGATGTGACAACCCGTCAATTTCAGGTCGTTATTTTAATCTCGACTAATACGTATTACGTGTTTACTTTAATGAGAATTTTAATTTATCGACTAACCGAGAAGGTTATGACTTGAAACTAGCGTAAGAATGTCGATTAGATGAAAACCGACAAGGAATATGTTAGGTATCGATATTATATTCTCAAATAATCATGAAAATGATTTTTATTATATTTAATCCTTATTTCTCGCATTTTACGTTTTAACGAATGACGATAACTATTAGTGATCGCGATACCGACGGATGCCCAAAAATTTACGTTTTATTATCGATTGTCTCGATATTGTATATTTTCGACGTTTTCGATTTAATTACGTTTTAAGTCGTGTCGAAGCTTTGTTATTATATTTTGAAGCGTTTTAACTTTCGAAAAGTATTTTTTTTACGAAACCCGAGCCCCGTAAATATTTTTAAAACTTACAAATTACATTTTCTACCTTGTAAACTATTTACTTGCACTTTGGGACCAAAAGAATGCAAATATGGCAAAAACTACCCTCACCCCACTATTTAAACAAATTCCACTAACTAGCTTTTATTTAAAAACTCATTTAATAAAAAAATCACAAATCCTCTCTCTTGTTCTTCATTTTGGCCGTCCACCATCAACCCCAATCCACCCAAATTTTTGATTTTCTACCTTGAATCTAAAGAAACTAAGAAAAGACCCATCTTGGAAATTTCATAAGCTTTCTATTGGTATAATTTTCTTCTACATGCATTCACTAAATTTTATTTTTGATTTTTGATGATGAACATCAAGTTTGATCCATTTTTATGGTGATATATGGTGTTAATAATATAATATTCATAGTGGGTTATGGTTGCATGTAAGATTTTTATATATTTAATTTTTGTAAGATTAAATTTGAGGATGTTATGAGTTAATTAGATGTGTTAGTGTGATATTAGGATGATATTAGGACCATAGGAATTGTTGGAATGGGTTGAAAAATTGTTTTGGTATGATTTTTAGATAGTCTATTTTAGGCAGTAACTTTAAGTCCGTTTTTGAAATTGTTACTGTGATAAACTTGGTAAACTAATAAGATAGGGTCGTAGAGAATTTCGTTAGCTTCGATTTGAGCTAAAGTAGAGCTTCTAACTCATTACGAGCGAAAAGTTATGCTACTTTTAGTATTTGTGTACCGGGAGACGGGTATCGGCACAATCCGAAAATTGTTGTCGATATTTGGAACGAATCTTGGGGACTATAAAATGAGTTTTAAAAATGTTCAAGGGCTGTTGTAAGTTGATAAACCTCAGGTCATGAGTCTATTTTCAAACCCGAGTGTCGGTTTTGCAAACGGAATTGTTTAGATAAGTCAAAATGGTTTTACAAGTCAAAGGCGTAAAACTGTCCGGTTTTTGTAACACGAAGGTGTGTCGGGCAGAAGGTCTTAGAAGTAATATTTTTGAATGAAATTTAAACTGAGTCTTATTCATATTATGTGTGAGTTTGTCACCAAGTTTCGTCGAAATCGGACATGTCTAGATAGGTTAGATTGGTGTGTACATTTGGAGTGTACATGCTGAGTGGTATTTTGGACACGTAGTTCAATACTTGTGTGGCGTGAGTTGAGTATTCACTATTGGACGTGGTGACTTACTCAAGTGTTAAGTCATTATATAAATGACTTAGCTACTGGTCCGAGGGAAGTAAAAATGATGGTTTGACTTGCGTTGACTTGACGTCTTATGACGGGTCAATGTCGAGGGTGTAAGTGTTTAAAAGAATAAGTGTTGAATAAAAGGGTATAGAAGTACACTTATATTTTTGTTATTTTTCGGGATTTTCATGGTCATTTGAAATTGACTTTCATATTATTTAAGTATTAAATATACTTGAGTCGTTTATTAACGAACGCGCCTTATTTGGTAGGTTGCGGTCTTCGTGTTTAAAAGGGCATCACAAATCGTCGGCGATCGTCACGTCACTACTATCGTACCAAGGTGAGTCTATAGCCTCGCTTTAACATGTTTACTTGTTTTATAAAACCCGCGAGGGGGATAACATGCTTGTTTTATTAAAATAAGAGGGGTACGACGAGAAGTTGTGGAAACCCTTATTATTGGAAAAACATTATATAAATGAAGGGTACGACGAGAAGTTGTGGTAAACCCTCTTTCTTTTAAAAATTGAACACAAAGGAACTTGATTGTATGCTTAGATGAAAGTTGTTATATAAGTTTGTTTTAGCCTTAAAAGACCCATGAATCGTAAATTGTTAATCGAAAGGAACGCTAATACTATGGGATAGATCTATCGGGGTGACACCCAGTCCGGTCGCGAGTAGCTCTCGCGTGGTGTTGTGATGCACCAGTAATGAAACATCGGATGCAATTGTATAAGAGAAATATACGCACTTGGCTAGGTGTGTTGGGCTGAAATATATATGTTAACGTTCAATTTCACGAGGCAAATAGAAATAACAACGATAATTATGTCTGATCCACATGATTGTCAACCACGGAAGGTTTATTCAGAATACTTGTGTTCGTTTATTTAATTTAAACTCTATAGATTCACTCAACATTTGTGTTGACTTTATAGCATGTTTTATCTCAGGTCCATGAAGAAGGCACTCAAGGAAGGTGGTTTCACGCAGCTTGCTTAATATCAATGTTTTGGCCCACTTTTCTAAACTATGTCTATTCTAAGAAAGTTTTATCATTGGTTGGTTGTGTAAACTTAAAACTATTTGGGACCGTGTGTAAACTGTTTTATCTTTAAACAAACGAATGGACGTATGTTTTGTTAAAACGACTCATTTTGAGGCGTTTTCTATGATATTGAGGTTGAACCATGATAGTAACACCCAATGACCCTTCCGCTGTTATGACATGAAATTGGGGGTGTTACACTACTTCCCATGAACCTAAGTCTATTCTAGGAGAACCCAAAGGTGAAAGGATAGTAAAACCTTACTGTAATATTTGTAAAAACTCCCATCACATGACCATAGATCATGATAGACATATGGCTGTTAAGTGATCTCAGACACCTTCTAGGGATAAACAACAGGCTTCTAGGATACAATTAGGTAACTACAGACCTTATCCTCCTTGTAAATTTTATGGATTCACAGACCATCACTCAGATGAGTGCAGTGACATTCCAGGATGTGATATCTGTGGAAGGTTCACACATGAGACAGCTAACTGTCCTTCCTATCGTTAAAAGTTCTACAGGAACTCAAAAGTTGCTAACAAGCAATTCAAGGAACCCACTGGAAAGTGGGGTCACCATAGGAACTAACTTGTTTCTATGTATCTGTACAGAAACATCTTATGGAATCGGTATGGTATCTAGACCGTGGTTGTTCTAGACACATGACAGGGATTCGACAATACCTGCACAGATACTCAAAGGAGCCAGGTCCTAAAGTGGTGTTTGGGGATAATTCTTCAGGCGACACAGAGGGATACGGCTCAGTGAACTGCAATGGGATAATATTTACAAGAGTTGCATATGTGAATGGTCTTAAGCACAATCTTATTAGCATCAGCCAATTCTGTGATGCTGACTACAAGGTTTTGTTTACTAAGACTCAGGGAACCATATTCAACAAGAACAATGATGTGGTGCTTATTGCACCAAGAAGGAGAGATGTGTATTTCATCAACATGGCTACTTGCTCTGAGGACAGCTCCAACTGTTTTCTAGCCAAAGCCTCTGAAAATGTCAATTGGCTGTGGCACAAAAGACTGTCTCATCTTAACTTAAGAACATCAACAAGATAGCCACACAAAACCTGGTTCCTGGTCTACCTTCAGTGACTTTTTCTAAAGACAAGACTTGTTCAGCTTGTGTCAAGAGAAAGCATCACATGTCTTCTTTTAAGACCAGGAAATCATTCTCTAGTGACAAGTGCTTACATCTCCTTCACATGGATTTGTTTGGGCTTGTCAAACCTCATACCATTAATCACAACAAATATACCTTGGTCATAGCTGATGAGTTTTAAAGGTATACATGGGTCTTCTTCCTCCGAAGGAAAAGTGATGCAGCTGATACTATCATGTCATTCATCAGACAAGTTAAAAATATGAATGATGTTAGAGTCAAAGCTCTAAGAAGTGATAATGGTACTGAATTCAAGAATCAACAACTTGAATTCTTTTGTGATGAAAAGGGAATATCACAAAACTTCTCTTCAGCTGGCACCCCTGAATAAAATGTTGTGGCTGAAAGAAGAAACAGGACTCTGATTGAAGCAGCCAGAACTATGTTAAATGGTGCAGCTTTACCAAAGCAATTTTAGGGAGAAGCTGTTCACACTGCATGCTACACTCAAATAGGTCAATCATTGTCAAGAGACATGGCAAAACTTCCTATGAATTTTTCAGAAATAGAGCTCCAGATGTCAGCTATTTCTATGTTTTTTGATGCCCTGTGTTTATTTATAACTACAGGGATAAACTTGAAAATTTTGATGAAAAGGCTGATGACGGTTTCTTCTTAGGATACTCTCCAACTGCCAAGGCCTTCAGAGTATTCAATACTAGAAGACAAGAAGTAGAAGAAACCTTTCATGTCAGATTCAATGAAGATGATGACGTCATACAGAGATCAGGAACAGAGGGTGATGGAATTGATTTTAATGAAAACATGTCTTTCCCAAGTGATGAATTCTCAGAACCAAGACCTCCATGTCATCACCATCATCACACCAACACTCTCACTCCTTATCTTCCTTCATTTGACCCTCTGTCAACACACAACTTTGAAGTTCCCTCTTCTCAAGAACTTGATGAAGAAGAACCACAGCCTTCTTGTATTCCTTGTTCTACAACTGCTGAAGATGACTCACCTAATCTTCAAATTCCTGAAGACTCTCCTACTGAAAATGAATCTGTGCCCCTTGATATAGCTGATCTTTGAAGAAAGTTCTCCTATTCAGCAGGATGAAACTCAAATAGTGCTAGCTACCTCCACTAATGTCCCTATATATGATTCCCCAGCTCCCCAAACCAAATGGTCAAGAGATCAACACATTCTTCTTGTCAACATTATTGGGGAACCCAATGCAGGGGTTACTACTAGACAGCGAATTCATGACTCAGAGTCAGCCTCAGCCAACGAATGTCTCTTTGCTGAATTTCTCTCTCAAATTGAACCTAAGAGAGTAGCTGAGGCTCTAATGGAAGATGGGTGGGTAGCTGCTATGCAGGAAGAAATTAATCAGTTCAAAAGGAACAAGGTATGGACTCTAGTGCCAGCTCCACCTGGTAAGAACATCACAGGCACTAGATGGATTTATAGAAATAAGATGGATGAAATAGGAAACATAATCAGAAACAAGGCTAGGCTGGTTGCACAGGGGTATACACAGACTGAAGGGATTGATTATGATGAAACTTTTGCACCAGTGGCAAGATTTGAAGCTATTAGAATCTTCCTTGCTTATGCTGCATATATGAACTTCACTAGTGTATCAGATGGATATTAAGAGTGCCTTCCTCAATGGAGATTTGGCTGAGGAAGTATATGTTGAACAGCCTGAAGGATTCGAGAACAGCGAGTTTCCTAATCATGTGTACAGACTATAAAAAGCCATGTATGGGCTGAAACAAGCTCCAAGAGCATGGTATGAAACTCTATCTTATTTTTTAACTGAAAATAAATTTGTCAGGGGTTCCGTTGATAAAACACTCTTTACCTTCAAGGATAAGAGTGATTTCATCATTGTGTAGATTTATGTGGATGATATCATCTTTGGGTTAACTAATGTTAATCTTAGTAAACGTTTTGCTAAATTAATGGCCAAGAAATATGAGATGAGTATGATGGGTGAATTAACTTACTTTTTGGGTTTTCAAATTAAACAATGTCCTAAGGGAATTTCAATTTGTCAAGAAAAGTATGTTAAAGATTTACTTAAAAAATATGACTTAGCTGATTGTGCATTAGTGAAATGCCCCATGCTTCCAGCCAATAACTTGGGTCCTGATGAGTCAGGGGTCTCTGTTAATGAGACTTTATACAGAGGCATGATTGGCTCACTCATGTATTTAACAGCCAGTCGTCCTGATATCCAATTCTCTACATGTCTCTGTGCAAGGTACCAAGCTAACCTAAAAGAATCCCATCTAGTGGCTGTTAAGAAAATTTCCAAGTATCTCAAAGGCACAACCTCCCTAGGTCTATGGTATCCCAAGGAATCAGGCTTTGATCTCAAGGCCTATTCAGATTCAGACTATGATGGATGCTGCATTGTCAAGAAAAGTACCTTAGGTAGCTGTCAAATCCTAGGAGGAAAGTTGGTTGGATGGAGTGCAAAGAAGAAAAACTCTATGGCCATGTCATCAGCTGAAGGTGAATATGTTGATGTTGCCAGCTGTTGTGCTCAGGTGCTCTGGATGAAGAGTCAATTGGCTGACTATGAGATCCTATATGACAAAGTGCCAATCTTCTGTGACAACACCAGCGCCATTTCCATCTCCAACAACCCTGTTCTTCACTCTCGAACCAAACACATTGATATCAGGTATCATTTTATCAGGGATCATATAATGAAGGGAGATATTAAGTTGCATTTCGTTCCCACTGAGCTGCAACTAGCTGACATCTTCACAAAGCCTTTGGCTGAACCTTCGTTCAACAGGATAGTTGCTGAGCTAGGGCTTCTTAATATCTCAAAGCATGTGGCTTGATATTTAATGTGTTCATTAATGTCTGATTAAATATTAAATGTTTTTCACATGAAACTAGGTAGTTACTTTCCAAGTAAATGCTAAAAACATTCCCTATATTTAATTACTTCTTCTCCGAATAACGAGGAGACAAATGGTTTTGAAAGGTCAAGAGACCCACTTATGTGCAGTTGATAGGTGTGTAAACACCCATCTTTTCTACCACTTAATTACAATAATAACCGGACCAAAACGTGTATTTTATGTCTTTTATGTCGGAATTATGCGTGGTTTGTGTTTTTGTTGTGATTTAGGACGAAAAGGTGAAAAGTGGAGAAATCACGGATATTCACGAGCATTTACGGACCTTTATTGAAGAAAAAGATGAAAGACGGAGTCAAGGAGTCAAGAGTGCAAAAAGAACGGAAGTCCACGACCAATTCTGAAGATTTATCGAAGAAAAAGTCAAAAGACGGAAGTTTATCAAAAGCCGAAGAATTCAAGTCTATTTTATTGAAGAAATTAAAGACGAGTTCAAAAGAAATCCCGAAGCCAAAAGTCCCTTAAGTCCAAATTTAAAGAAGATTAGAAGAAAAGGACTAATGGTGCAATTAATGAAGACTATATGCTTAAGGGCTTAATCTTGCAATTAACAAGAAAGGAAGGAGGGGAGGAAGCTTCCTTAATCCTCCCCTATAAATAGATTAGGATTGTTAAGTTGTCATTTGTTGGCTAATGGTGACAATTAGACCTTCCACCATTTAATTACCTTGTCATTTACTTATCTTGTCAAATTTAAATACCTTGTCTTGCACCTTAAATTCATTTAATTTCAAGTAAGTTTTCATTTAATTATTGTCAATCTTTACTTTATCTTGTCAATCTCTTATCTACCTTTCTTAATCTTTGATTTATGTGTTTATGTTTATGTTCAAGTTCATGCTTTTATTTTGATCCAAGTGTTTTTTTTATTATTGTGGTTAAAGTTGTTTGTTTTATTGATTTTAATTGTTCGTTGATGTTACTGTTGATTCGTCATTAGTTTATTCAAATCGTGTGTTTTTATTTTGGTTAATTTGTTGTTAGATCTGCTGTTTTCTTTGATCCCTTGTTCTTCGGGGTGTTTGTTGTGTTTCTGATCTTTCCAGGAAAACTTTCGAATCAAGAAGGAGGGAAAGTGCTCATTCAGAACTTCCAAAGTTCCGAATCAAGGGTTTCATCCGGAAGATTTTAAGCTCAGCAAAACTTCCGAGTCAAGCTTTGTTCATCCGGAACATTCAAAGTTCCGGACGAAGGGAAACTTCCGAGTCAAGCTTTTGTTCATTCAGAACTCAAAAGTTCCGGGTCAATTTACTTCATTCGGAACTCAAAAGTTCCGGATCAACACAAAACTTCCGGACGAACTTCCGAACAAAACTTCCGAACGAAGTTCCGAACAAAGGGCAAGTTCCGGATAAAGAAGTGTTCATTCGGAAGTCTGAAACTTCCGAATCAAGGAGGCTTCATTCGGAATCTTCCGAATCAAGGGTTGATAAGAAGTTCCGGATCAAGGCAAATTTTACAAGTTCCGAATCAGTAAAGTTCCGAACGAAGGATTGTTTTGGATAAGTGACATATCAGATCAATTTGTTCCGGATCAAGGATTTTGGTAATATTCCGAGCGAAGAAGAATCATTCCAACCGAAGGCGACATTCCGGACGAGTGATTGTTCCAAACGAAGGATAATTCCGAATGAGCTGTATTCAGGTTCTTATTAGCTTTTGTCTTTGATTTTTATTTTCAAACTTTATTTTTCCTGCCTTTTATTTAATTGCACTTTAAGATTATTTGCCTTAGCTTTATTTTAGTTTTGCCTTAGTTTAAGTTTTAGTTGCGTTTTAAGTTTGCCTTAGTTAGATTTAAGTTTGCGTCATTTACTTTAGTGCCCTTTAATTTCAGTCACGTTTTTAAATACTTGCACCTTTATTTTAATTAGACTTAGATTTATTTTAAGAGCACCTTTACTTTAATTGTTTTGCACCTTTTAATTTTAAACACTACAACGACACATCTTTGTTCCACCAAAAACAATAGAGTCACACATTAAACACTAGTTTTTCAATTCGAATAGACATACGACAAAGAATCTTTTTAATTAGGTAAAAACCTAGTTATCAAATGGCGCCGCTGCCGGCTCTTTTCGTTAAGATTGACAGTTTTCTGTGAGAGACACGTTGCTCTTTGGGATCCGTTCACTTGTGAGCGTTATTTTTCTTGCCTAAAAAATTCAAAAAATCATAAAAATTAAAAATTGATAAAAAACTATAAAAATTAAAAATTTCAAAAATCCAAAAAGATTTTATCTTTCTTGTGTATATATCTTGTCTTTGTGTTTGGTTTTGTTTTCTTTTGCATTTTCAGGTGTATGCGTACTAGATCTTCCAATTATCAAGAGCCCGAGACTCAAGAAGATTTAAGTATGGCAGGTGTTAAGAACAATAACATTCCACCGCACCTCAATAATAATAATAACAACAATGCTCTTCCACAGCCCGATCTTCGGACCATGGAGGAACTTTGTCAACCAACAAAGTTTGGACGAGGAGGACCGATTGCGCCGATGCAAATCAACGCTCCTGAGTTTTCGTTGAAGCACCACATGATTCAGCAAGTACAAACAAACCCATTTAGAGGATTGCCTGATGATGATGCCAACAAACACCTCGACAAGTTCATTACAATCACCCAAAGCATGAAGTTGCCTGGGGCCACAATGGATGTTCTTCGCCTACAACTCTTTCCACATACTTTATCGCATCATGCCGAGAAATGGTTTGATCGTCTCCCGAAGAATTCTATTCACACTTGGGATGACATGACTCAACGCTTTCTATCGCGCTACTTTCCACCATCCAAGCCTTCGCAATCAGATCAGCGGTTTCATGCAAGATCCCGATGAATCTCTTTTTGACGCTTGGGAGAGATATAATGTCTTGATCGATAGATGTCCAAACCACAACATGCTCCCTGTGACCTTAATCGATACTTTCTACAACGGATTGACTTTTCGAGATCGTGATACGATCAATGCAGCCGCCGGTGGCACATTCATGAAAAGCAGACCCGAGGAGTGTAGAGAGTTAATTGAGAACATGACTACTCATCATAAGAACTGGGATTCCTCTGCTTCTTCTAGGAACAACCCGAGAGTCAATGTTTCCTCTACCTCAGCAAACCCTGAGATGACCGAACTCACCCGCATGATGGCCGAAATGAGCAAAAGTATTACGCTTCTCGCTTCAAACCAACAACAACAACAAGTTAAAGCGGTTGCTAATCCTTGTGAAACATGTGGCGGTCCTCACTCATACACCAATTGTCCTTCGACACAAGGAAATCCGGAAAATGTGTATGCAGCTTACGGTAATTATTCACCGGAAAATTACCAAGGTAGACAACAAGGGGATAGAAATCTGCTGAGCTACCGTTCCAACACCTACCTTTCACCCGGTTTTTCTCCTCAAAACCAAAACCCCGCCAACAACTATAATAGAAGCAAACAAATCCCACCAAGAGCTTCTAACCCTTATCAACCACCCACCTAACAACACCCACCCATTAATCCCGATGTTGATGCCATCATGAGAACTCAAGAATCTACAGAGCCAAATAATCAATTTGAAAGGAGATATATTGAAGTAAGGAAATGACATCAGAACCGAGGTTCGTGATAATATTCAATCCTCCTTCAGCACTCAAACGACTAAATTAAAGAATCTGTTGGCTAGTTTCTTGCCCGAAGCTCAACCTTCTTCTTCGGGTTCTCTACCTTCAAACACCGTCACTAATCCGCGAGCTAATGTGAGTGCTATTACTACTCGTAGTGGAATTACCATTGTCAATCCACCAACCCCACCCCCTTCATCTACACCTCCTCCACCACCATGTATCCCTACTCCTCCTACACCTAGTATTAGTGCACCATTACCTTCTCTGCCTCGTCATGACGATGTATCTCGGAAGTACCCTTCAACATCACAACCTTCACCAACTACACCTTCACCGTCTCCCTATCAACCCAGAATCCCATACCCTTCTCGCATAGGCAAGACCAACGAGCTAACCAAGAATGACTGTCAGGTATCGAAATATGTGGATATGCTATCTAAAATGACCATCAACATTAGCCTTGTTGAAGCACTTTGCCACATGCCGAAATTTTTCAAAGCATTCAAGGAATTGCTTAGCAAGAAGGAGAAGCTGATTGAACTCGCCAACACACGCTTAAATGAAAACTGCTCAGCAGTTATTCTTAAAGAATTACCGGAAAAGCTTGGAGATCCCGGTCGTTTTGTGTTGCCTTGCGTGTTCAACAAAACTGAAGAATTTACTGCCCTTGCTGATCTCGGGGCTAGTATTAATCTTATGCCTTTGAGTGTTTGGAAAACACTATCATTACCCGACCTCATTCCAACAAAGATGACTCTCGAACTTGCAAATCGCACTCTTGCTTACCCCGTTGGTATAGCCGAAGACGTGTTTATCAAAGTTGGCACATTTACTTTCCCGGTCGATTTTGTCGTAGTTGATTATGAAATGGACCCTCGTATTCCTTTAATACTTGGTCGGCCATTCTTGAGAAACGGACGAGCTTTAGTAGATGTGGCCGAAGGTGAGTTAATCTTACGAGTCGGGGATGATTCAAAAGTTTTTAAAATGGGGAAGCTTACAGGCAAATCCTTTGGAGGCCGAGAATCAGTGAATATGATAAATGTGCTCGATGACTTTGTCGTCTACGACAATCCTCTATTCGACTCTTGCATTAATAATCCACTTTTTACTGATGATGTGGATGATTCTCTCCCTACTTTGGAACCTTCTCCCATTTATGATTCGCCACCGGTCTTTGATGCTTATGATGATGATGATTCTAGCTCAGATTCGGATGATTTTGATGATTGTACTTCTGAGTATCCCGAGCTGCCCACTTTCGATAATTTTGATGAGGCTGATACTCTCTCGAGCGATTCTTCACATGACGAAGATCCTCCGCCATCACTCGATCCTACTTTGGACAATTATTCATTTGAGGAAGATTTCTCTGAATTTCTCAACACTTACTTCCCTCATGAGAGTGATGCTCCTCCTTTAGACTTTGAAGATTATCGTCTTGATCCTACTTTGGATTTGAAGCACATTCTTTCTAAGGAGAAGAAACCGGTCGACACCGAAATCCGTTGCACTTATGATGTGACACCTCTTTGTCCTCCTTCTGAGGACGAGGTTGTGCTTCTTTGCGGATCTTCTTCACACTCTGCTGAGCCTGAGTGCTATTTTCCCCTGAAGGAAAAGGTGTTCGACCCTGGTATTGAAGTCTTTAAGCCATCTCAGTATCCACCTGATGAAATAAAAGGAAAAATCTTTGGAAATTTTGAAGACATGCTTGCACCACTTCATACTTGCTTCCACCATGCTCCATCTATGCTTAAGGGAACCTTGCCTACTCTTCTTTGGCTTGCCTTGTTCGCCTTAAGCTTGTGTTATTTGCTCGATGAAAACTATGTCTTTGATCCTGGTGGATATGTTTCATGCTTCTCCCGTTGATGATCAAGGTCGAGTCAGGCTCACGACTCGGTAAACAAAAACCAAGTGCTTCTTGGGAGGCAACCCATGTATCTATCTTTTCGCTTTCTTTATCATAAGTGTAGGGGAGACCCTTTGGATTGCTATTTCCTCTCCTCACTTCTTAATCAGGGATTCGAGCTTCAACGATCCACTCTTGATGATTCTTGACGACCCGTGATTCCGTGTTCTACTTCTTCCCGGTTCTATCCTAAACTCTTTTCGATTCACTATTTTATATTTTCCAATATTAAAATAGGAATCTCTTTAGTTGTCTCTTCCTTAGCGAGATTTAAACAACGTGCGCAATGCCCTAACTGTAGGGGAGTTTACTCCCACATGCTTAAACATTGAGGACAATGATTATCTTAAGTGTAGGGGGGACTTCTATCGAAGTTAAGTGGTCTTTTCCTTGTATTTGTCCTCATTTTAACCGGAAAATCAATTTTTCGACATTTTTCAAAATTTTTGATCTATTTTGGCCTATTAGTTTTCCCTTTTGTATAGTTATTTTCTTTCCTTATTAGAATAAATGTTTAATAAGTGGTTTTAATTTTCAAACGTTGTGAATCTTTTGACTCAATCCGAGTTTACTCTAGCTAGTACCCTTAACGTGTTTAAGTCAAGTTTTGCTAGGCTTTTATATTGGGAGCTATAAAACGCGAAAGTCTTAACTCTCACGGGTTAAGAACAAGAACTTTTCGCAAGTTCCTATAATTGACCCTAGAGAGTCGTTTATCAAGGGAACTTTAAGATGCGATTTCTAAACTTGAAAAAGTCTAAGAATTTGCAAGATCCTATAGACGACTCGAAAACCCAAAACTTTGATTTAATAGGCTAAGCATCCACGAGTCTTATTCATTGAGATTTTAAAATGTGGAGAACGAGAGATGATAGAGCCAATTATAAGTCCGGTATTCTTTCGTGAATTTATGTGAGTTAATTATGAGCCTATTCTCCCATCGCTTGCTAATAATTTATCTGCTAATAAATAAGGTTGTACGATTTGAAAGGTTACTTAGCTTCTAGCCCCAGATCGTTTAAAAGTTGCTCGGAATGGATTAGAGTTCATAGCCAACGCATAACTTATTGAAGCGGGACGCGAAGATTGGCGAGTCCGAAAAGGCCCTAACAAGGCATGAGGGCTATATTTTGTTGCTAAAGATCCAAAGTGATGTGAAGAATCATTTATCGAAAATCAATATGAAAGATCGAGACACACGACGAAAAGCAAATACTCCCCAAAAGTCATGGAGAAGTGTATCCGAAAAGACCCTAACAAGGTATGAGGATAAATAGATCCAAGTCATAAAAGGAGGCGGATCGTTGTATATCAAAATCCAAAATAAAGATTGGAGAAAAATGAAGAAGTCGTGGTCCAAGTATGAATCTCTCAAAAATTTCAAGTGAAGAAATTCCAATTATGAAGAGAAGACCATTATTTCATGAACGTCTCTCAAGATTTGAAGAATGAAGTCGCTGCCAAATATCGGTCCGAGAAAGGTCTCAAATCACGAAGCGAGTTATGCCAAGATATGAACTTTATGAGGTCCCGAGAAGCAGTTTTAAAAGATTTGGTCCTTTAGCTAACTATTGATTAAATCGTTCACTTTATTTTCAGACTAAATAACTATCGAAATAAGTCAAAAGTGCATCCTCGTGATCATTCAAGGCAATAATAAAATATAAGAGATACACCTAGGAATAAGGGAGTCTAAGTGAATAGTTGGCTCACATGAGTTCGTGATGGTTTGCTAACTTATAATAACAATGATCTCGTTTTTAAGCTTGGTTTGGAGAAAGTGAAAACTTGAGGATGATGATTATTCATAACATTTTCAAAACCCAAGGTATGCTTTTGATTTCTTTAATTTGTATGTTTTTAATTTTCTATTTCTTTAATAAAGGCCAACGTGGATTAATTATGATGAAAAGTGTAATCTTGCTTTGTAACTAATGCATTGCATGAGGACATTGCAATGGTCAAGTGTAGGGGATTTGATAGGTGTGTAAACACCCATCTTTTCTACCACTTAATTACAATAATAACCGGACCAAAACGTGTATTTTATGTCTTTTATGTCGGAATTATGCGTGGTTTGTGTTTTTGTTGTGATTTAGGACGAAAAGGTGAAAAGTGGAGAAAACACGGATATTCACGGGCATTTACGGACCTTTATTGAAGAAAAAGATGAAAGACGGAGTCAAGGAGTCAAGAGTGCAAAAAGAACGGAAGTCCACGACCAATTCTGAAGATTTATCGAAGAAAAAGTCAAAAGACGGAAGTTTATCAAAAGCCGAAGAATTCAAGTCTATTTTATTGAAGAAATTAAAGATGAGTTCAAAAGAAATCCCGAAGCCAAAAGTCCCTTAAGTCCAAATTTAAAGAATATTAGAAGAAAAGGACTAATGGTGCAATTAATGAAGACTATATGCTTAAGGGCTTAATCTTGCAATTAACAAGAAAGGAAGGAGGGGAGGAAGCTTCCTTAATCCTCCCCTATAAATAGATTAGGATTGTTAAGTTGTCATTTGTTGGCTAATGGTGACAATTAGACCTTCCACCATTTAATTACCTTGTCATTTACTTATCTTGTCAAATTTAAATACCTTGTCTTGCACCTTAAATTCATTTAATTTCAAGTAAGTTTTCATTTAATTATTGTCAATCTTTACTTTATCTTGTCAATCTCTTATCTACCTTTCTTAATCTTTGATTTATGTGTTTATGTTTATGTTCAAGTTCATGCTTTTATTTTGATCCAAGTGTTTTTTTGATTATTGTGGTTAAAGTTGTTTGTTTTATTGATTTTAATTGTTCGTTGATGTTACTGTTGATTCGTCATTAGTTTATTCAAATCGTGTGTTTTTATTTTGGTTAATTTGTTGTTAGATCTGCTGTTTTCTTTGATCCCTTGTTCTTCGGGGTGTTTGTTGTGTTTCTGATCTTTCCAGGAAAACTTCCGAATCAAGAAGGAGGGAAAGTGCTCATTCGGAACTTCCAAAGTTCCGAATCAAGGGTTTCATCCGGAAGATTTTAAGCTCAACAAAACTTCCGAGTCAAGCTTTGTTCATCCGGAACATTCAAAGTTCCGGACGAAGGGAAACTTCCGAGTCAAGCTTTTGTTCATTCGGAACTCAAAAGTTCCGGGTCAATTTACTTCATTCGGAACTCAAAAGTTCCGGATCAACACAAAACTTCCGGACGAACTTCCGAACAAAACTTCCGAACGAAGGGCAAGTTCCGGATAAAGAAGTGTTCATTCGGAAGTCTGAAACTTCCGAATCAAGGAGGCTTCATTCGGAATCTTCCGAATCAAGGGTTGATAAGAAGTTCCGGATCAAGGCAAATTTTACAAGTTCCGAATCAGTAAAGTTTCGAACGAAGGATTGTTTTGGATAAGTGACATATTCAGATCAATTTGTTCCGGATCAAGGATTTTGGTAATATTCCGAGCGAAGAAGAATCATTCCAACCGAAGGCGACATTCCGGACGAGTGATTGTTCCAAACGAAGGATAATTCCGAATGAGCTGTATTCAGGTTCTTATTAGCTTTTGTCTTTGATTTTTATTTTCAAACTTTATTTTTCCTGCCTTTTATTTAATTGCACTTTAAGATTATTTGCCTTAGCTTTATTTTAGTTTTGCCTTAGTTTAAGTTTTAGTCGCGTTTTAAGTTTGCCTTAGTTAGATTTAAGTTTGCGTCATTTATTTTAGTGCCCTTTAATTTCAGTCACGTTTTTAAATACTTGCACCTTTATTTTAATTAGACTTAGATTTATTTTAAGAGCACCTTTACTTTAATTGTTTTGCACCTTTTAATTTTAAACACTACAACGACACATCTTTGTTCCACCAAAAACAATAGAGTCACACATTAAACACTAGTTTTTCAATTCGAAGAGACACACGACAAAGAATCTTTTTAATTAGGTAAAGACCTAGTTATCAGCAGTCTTTTCCCACTACGCATTAAATGCGTTTGAATAACTATTTCAAATTTTTGAATATAAATATTGTATCACGTTTCTTCTCACATACCACTATTCTCATTTCTCACAATCCCGTCTCTCTCTAAACTTTCTCTCTCTAAACCCTCTCACCATTTTCGTCTTCATCAACCTTGAATCCATGGCTTTCCCACTTCCTAAGGCTTCCAATGTTACCTACGAACTTAATGATAGCATCCTTTCTTCTAATAACTCGATTGGATGGCTCAAGGCTCCTAACGACTCCTATATTGATCTGGTCAGTTTCATGAAGAAATGTGATGTAAGTGAAGCACTCACAAAATCCCCATCCGTTTTCTACCAAGAATACCTTAGGGAATTTTGATATTTTGCTGAAGTCATTGACGACACCATCACCTTTAGTCTCTCTTGCAATGAACACCCCTTCACCTTCTCTCTCAAATATTTTTCTAATGTGGTTGGGCTAAGACATGGAGATGAATGCCTAAAGGTTGTAGACAAAAAGGCTGTAAAGGACGCCCTTTCAATACTTAAACCCATACATGATGTAAACCCAGCCCTTACTCCTTCTGAATTCCTTGCCAAATCTCCTCTGAAGATCAAATACTTTTCCCCTATGTGGCGTGTCCTCTTCACACACATAGTAAAATCCCTAGGTGGTATGCAGGGATCTCAAGACCAAATGTCATTTAATCACCAAACCATTGCTTTTGGGCTGATCTAGGGCACAGACGTAGATGTTGGAAGCATACTCTTCTCAAACCTTGTGGAAAAGCTTAAGGGAGAAAATCAAGTCAGGGAGAAAAATATTTGTTATGTTCGCTTTCTTTCTTTTCTCTTTATAAGCCTGTTGGGTTACAACTACCACAACTCTGCACTCACAACCTTGAAGCCGTATCGTATTACTGGAGCTATCTACAAGGATATTGGACCTAAGGATGTGCCTGTTACTTCTCACATGCTGAACATTGCCAATAAACAACCTTCTATTGTGAAGTCCTTGCTCCCTTCCTCTGAGAAGGTGAATACATCTGGTGTGTCTGGCCAGTCAGCGTCTTTGACCTCTGGGCAGGACACCACATCGTCCAAGGCAACAACTAGCCAACAACCAAAGAAGAAGAAAAACCCATCTTCTTCCCAAACCAAAACTGTTGCTAAGGCCAGGGTAAAGAAGAATGTGAACCTCTCATCCTCCTTTGTTCCAGAGATTTCTGTGGACACAGAGACTTCAGCTGACCAACAACAGGAGTCTAGCGTCTCGATGTCAGCCGAGACAACAGGGAACCAGCCAAATTTTGCTGATATCACACAGGTAATTAGTCTTACCATTTTTAGAGGTCTACAAGCAGCCACTCTCAAATGTCTGTAGGTAAGAGTGGTGAAGTTAAGGTTATCCTCGACCCATAGGAGTCTTTGCATGCACTTAGAAATCCTTTAAGACTTCTGTACACCCTGTCTCTGCACCAGGGAGTGATTCATTTGTGTTTATAAAGAACCCCGATGACCCTACACCCTCTAGACAGTATTCAGGAAAACAACAATATGAATACATATATGTCTCGCCCTAGAGTAGTTGTACCTCACACAGCCTCTTGGTTCCTTCAGAAAAAGAATCCCAAAAGTTTTACTTTTAGGGGAGCTGAATGATCATCCTCAGCTCTCCTAGGGACAGCGTTACAAGAAGACCTTACCCTACATCTTTTTCACACTTTAAAAGAATCCCAAAAGATTTATCCTTTCAGGGGAGCTGAATCATCACCCTCAGCCTTCCTAGAGGCAGCGTAACAGGCGATCCTTAACTACATATGTTTCACATAAAAGAGTCCCAAAGGTTTCTTAACCTTTTGGGGGGGCTGAATAATCACCCTCAACCTTCCTAGGGGTAGCGAATGTCAATCCTTAAACAACATATGTTTCACAAATAAAAGAGTCCCAAAGGTTTCAACCTTTTTGGGGGGGGGGGGACGAATAATCACACTCAACTTTCCTAGGGGAAGCGAATGGCGACCATTAACCTCATACTCTTCACTCTTAAAAGAATCCTAAGGATTTATCCTTTGGAGTGGCTGAATAATCATCCTCAGCCTCTCTGGGTCAGCGAAATGGCGACCATTCCCTTTATTTATTTCATTGTTACTAACTTAAAACAACTTGCAGGCTGATGTTGTACAGCCAAACTTAGAATATCTGGAGAAGCCAGATAATGGAGCTAATACATTGATTCAGGATTAGCCAAATGAGGATGAGCCCATGCATGATATTGAAGAAGATGTGCTCGCCTTAATAGACAGCTTCTCTGAACCTAAATCCATGCCAGATGATGAGATTCTCCCTGCGGGGATGATTGAGGAGGATGATGATGACCAGCAGTCTTTGTCTCCTCCAAAGGATTTCGCTCCCACACCAGCTGTTGACACCATTCCTCCTCCCAAGGAAGCTGTAGTGACTCCCACTTCTGCTACCTCTGTCACCACAGTGTTCCAAAGGCCTGCATATGATCCGACAACCGATTTTTTGTTGTTTGATCATCCTACACAAACCAACTTTGACATATTGCCAAGAGAGGATGATTATGCACGAAAAAGTCTGAACATCCATGACCTTAAGACTGAACATCATAAATCAGACATGGAACGCCTGTCAAGAAAGCTGGATATCATAAAATCTGAAATGCATTCTTTCACTGTCAACTTTCCTTAGATCATCACACATGCGGTTAGGGATGCAGTCACTGAACTAATTAAGGATGGTACAAGAAAAAGAGTGTCCCAAGGACTCAGTCATTTGTCCACTCGTATCAAAGATGCCATCGTCACAGAGGTCCCTGCACTTTTCTCTGCTCATGAGTTGACTATGCATAGAGAGTTTGAGGTTGTACGAGACAGGCAAATTCATCACACCAACTTCATAGTTGATCGTGTTCATCGCAACACAAACGGTAATTGCAACCAACTGCTAAAAATTGCCAGAGCTTCAAGAACCAGGCAAATAGAAATGGCTGCCTCTGTTGAGCAGATTGCTAAACACTTTTAGGCACGTTCATCCAAACGTCTGAAAAGACAGGTTGAACGTGAGGTGGAGAAGGAAAAAGTACTTAACCTGGAATCTGCTAAACAAAGCTCAGAATCCGTTGACAACACTATCCCTTCACCTATCCCTCTCCAAGTCATCACTCCAGTAATTATACCTGATGATGAGGATGAAATTAAGGGGGAGCAACAGACAAAGGATGGAGTTGATTCATCAAAATCCCTGACTCTGGTTAACACCAGCGAGGCTGTGGATGATGGTGAACCAGCTGCCAAGAAACTTAAATTCACTGTTATCTCCCTACCCAAAGCTGTACAAAACCAAGCTCAGATCGCTTTTCTCAAAAAAAGCAGAAGAGATGAAAAACGCAAGTGTGTTATCCTCTGTCTCAAAGAAAGGAAAGGAAATAGCTATGGTAGACTCACACGCCAAGCGAAAGAAAATAGCTACGATGCTAGAGACAAGAGGATCAACCACTGAACCATCCCAATTAACAACCTTCATAGCATTAAATGAGAACCCTCTAACAGCTGAAGAAATTGATAAACAGGCTATTGAGTTCAAGAGGTTGAATGAAATCAAGAAAGCTAAGGAGCTTAATGCGGCAACTCTGAGAAAAATGACTCCACTTCAAAGGGAGAAGCAAAGAAAAAGGTTGAAAGAAATGGAAGTCAAACGCACAGAGGCACTAAAAAAGGTAAAAGCTGATTATGATGCTTGCGTCAACAACAGATTTGCACCTGGAAAAATCACCAAGTTCAAGTATACTATTCACAAGTCTACTGATACACCACAAATGATTTTGTGGAGAGATAATCAACAGGCCAATATGGATCTCTTTGAAGACTTTAAGTTAAAGAAACTTGGCTTGACTGAATGGTTTAAACTTGAGGCTTTAGCTGCTAAGAGGACAGGACATGCAAACTTTACTCTTCTTAAGACCCTCAAAGCTAAGTTTAATTGGGTTAAAGAAACTGCAGCCAAACTCAAGATAGATCCCCTACCACAGCTATTTGAACAAGATCTTCCAAAGTCTGGAAAGAAAAGAAGAAGGATGACTCAATTTATTAAGGAAACCTTCGTTACTGATGATGTTCAAGTGGATGGAATGCACAGGGATTTGGTTTTACCAAATGGGATTGTAGGCCTTATTGATGGCCAGACATACACTGAGCCTGAGAAAGGTATGGCCTTCATGAACAGGGCATGTCAATATGTGTTCCAAAGGGAAGAAGAGCTGGGATTGGCATCAACCATTCAGCTTATTTGTCTTAAAAACGCACTTAAAATCAACACAGAGTATTCCAAGGTATTTGCACAAGCTTTGCATGCCGAATTGGATACCAGGACAGACTTAGCTGAAGCTGAAGAAATAATCAAGAATAATGACTATTGAAGGGTTTCACAACTAAACTTTACTTTCATATTTTGTTTCATTTATGTTGTGTACTTGTAATTTTTTTTAAGTCATAATAAAATCATGAGGTATGTTTGTTTAGATCTGTTTTGAGTAAGAAGAAGCTGTCATCTCACTTACCTTAACTTATGTAGATCTAGCTGTATTTATGTTTATATAGGGGAGATTGTTGGGAATCTAAGTTTATTAGATTCCCTGTATCATAGATTTAAACACAAATCATGCTGTTTGGTATTAACTTGTGTGTGCCTAGGAAGCAGGCAAGTATCGCAAGACTCACAAAGATCTAAGTCTCTGAGAGCAACCTCAGAGGACTCCATGTCAGAGACATTGTCAAGGAAGCCGAATATTACTTGAAGACATACTCATTGGCTGTGATGGATAACAACCAAGATGTATCAGGGACTCTGAGGGGTTGAGGGTTAACAGGGGTGGCAATACCCTGTTAACACTCAGTACACTTTGGACATACCTTAGTGTGTACGAGACTATGAAGAAAAGGGAAACTGTGTCAGCTCTGTTTCCCTAAAGCATTGTGGCAGACTACCAAGAATAGAAGAGCATCTTGTGACAGAGGTCTGACAAGTGTCTGTCTAGTGTAGTCACCATCAACCAGTACTTGGAGTCAACCTCGTACCACTATAAATAGGTTATGTAGCCTAGAGTTAAGGTTTAACACTTTGACACGTTTCACACATAAACTCTTAGAACTTATTGAACCAAACAGCTGCGACTGTGTTTGATATTGAGTAAAATACGTCTTTTAGGATAAAGAACGTAATTAGGGCAAGTATTAACAAGTGATTTAGGAAATCCACAAGTAAATGGCCCAAAGTGGGGATCGTTCTCGAGGAGGCTTGTGTATTGTGTTAAGAAATGATTAATGGTGTGATTATGATTTATGAGAAAAGAAAAAATAGAAAAGAGATTAGAAGAGAATGACGGTTACGATTATGAATTAAACTAAGACGAATAGTCGTGCACGTAAAACCGTAAAAAGTGACCAAAATTAAAAATTACTCTAAAAATTCCTAGAAAATTGCAATAAATCCTAAAAAATATAATTAGAGTTTACAAAAACTCAAAAGTCACTCAAACCTTTTATTTAATTAAATAATAATTTTTTAATGCTAATTAAAGCCCAAAAAACAAATTAATTAATAAAAAGCCCAAAATGAGATTTTTTTACTTGTAAACTTCTAAAATGACTTAACTAAATTTTAAACTATTTTTGAAAATTTTAAAATTAATTAAAACTATTTAAAAAATCAATTAAAAACTATTAAAACTTAAAATAATTCTAAAAATTAATCTAATGACAATTAAATTATTCTAAAAATTGTAAAATTCCTAACTTAATGTGTTTGAACTAAGAAAAATGAAAAACTTGTAAAAATCTAAATTTTAATTTTTAATAATAAAATATTAATAAAAATCCAAAATTTATAAAAGATTCTAAGAAGTTGCAAACTAGTTTATTTTAACCTAAATAAAATAGTAATAAAGTTGAAAGTACAAAAAATACCCCTATTGCGCCTTGAAATGGGCCAAAAGTCTAAACAGACCCCTTAATGGGATTTTAATGGCCTAATAAGAAAAATGTTGTCCAAATAAGCCAAAATCTCAAATCTGACTTAAAATTTGATTTTAAGAACAAAACTCTAAAGGCAAGCTAAAAATGTGTTTAAGCTAGCTTATTTCAAAGCAGCTTATTATTAATGGGCTTTTTGGCCCATTAAGCTATAAGCTGATGCCATAAGCTAAAATTTGACACACAAGCTTCTTTTGAGTTACTTAAGAGATCTGTAAATAGAAAGATTGAAAAAGCACAAGAAATAAGCCAAGACTCTCTTCACAAAACGACAAAATAGTCGTTTTTGAGTTCTAGACCACCTCAAGTGCTGATTCAACTTTCAAAAGGTTTTAAATGACTTAATTAAGAAAAATAATCAAAAACTTTTCAGATAAGCACAAGCAATAATCCAGAATAAGCACATAAGCACTTATGTAAAAGTCAGCCTAATGAGTTTTCTAGTAAAAAGTCAAAGTCAAACCCTAATAAGCTCCATATCAAATCAATGGGTCAAATAAAGAAGATCTATTACAAAAAATAAGTTGTTGCAAGTCTGGATAAGCCAAAATGGCTTATGAATAAGTTGTTTGATGTTTTACACTAGCAGGGGCTAGTTTTGGAGGTTGAGCAGTGGGAAAAGTTTCCATTGCTTGATCAAATTGACTTTTTGTCTTATGGGGCGTTTTTATGGATTCAAGTTAAGCAAAGGCACCCAAATGATCAGTTAATCATAAGCAGTCAATATAAGCAACAAAAACACAATTCCAATCAGCCAATTAATACAGTTTAATCAAAACATCACCAGATAAGCATCAGACATGAACAATAAGCAGTTTTCACTTAATAAGCACTTTTAGCAAAAATCAGCCAGCCAAACTTCACCAAATGCATACACAAGCTATAATTAATTGAAATGAACAAATTTAATCAGGTTTCATGCATTGATTCAAAGTCTAGATCAAGATTCAAGCACAAAAAAATTACTGATGAACAAGAACAAGCAGATTTTAACACTTGCTGATATACTTGACCACAAGGCCAGATTCAAACACTCAAATCTTGTTAACAGGTTACACAAACTATGATTTAACACTTTTTATCCCTAAACATGCATACACTCTAGGTGTTTCCAAAATATTAGGTTAAAAACAGCAAAATCAAGTGAGATATAGCACAATCTTTAATTTGATGTTTTAAGTCTAAAAACTTGCAGATATTAGCATACAACCAAGTGTTTAGCAGCTACAAACAATAAACAACACCTTCCAATAACACAATAACAAGTTATGCACTTAAACAGATAATCCCAAACACCCCTTATCTTTTTCAAATCAAGATTTAAACAAGTATAAGTGTGAATTAGTGTTACCCAAGTCCAATCAAACACAATAACAGAAATATTATGCAGTATCAAGCAAGATTAAGCCATAAAATCAACAAGAACACAAGCAGAACTCAAAATCACAAATTTCAAGTACTTTGATAGATTTTTGAGAAAGGGGTTCAAACCTCATGGATGTACATCCACACCCATGAATTTTAAGCTGATGTGCCTAGCAAAACAAGTCACAAGCTTCCACAAACAAGCTGCTAAGATTGAACAAGGTTATAGCACAAATATTATCAAAACAGAAAAAAGGAAAAATGGAAAATAAAATCTGATTAATGCAAACTTGTTCCCACACTTGATTATCCCCAAGTTATAAGCCTCACAACACCTGGATAACTCTTTATCAGGGTACTATGATCCACTTATAGCCCAAGAATTCCAAGGTTTAAACCAAGTCTTAGCAAAATATCAGATTTTGAACTCTTGTACAATTTCTTGCACAAGGTTTGTAAACACGTTTTAAGATTCAAGATTAGCAAACATATAACAATAACAAGCAGAATAAAAGATTGGCAATTGGTTTTTCTTCATAAATTCAAACTCTATTTCATAAATTGAAAGTAGGATTTACAAAAAAGTGAACAATGGAAAATCCAAGAGCAAACTGCTATAAAGCAGGTTCTATGCCTTATATAGGCTACAAATGACTATCTAGGAACATAAAAAACGTAAACCCTAAAGCTGTAGAAGTCCCATTTTTCCCATGAGGATTTTGAAAATTCTTGCACATGTGAACTTGTTTTGGAAGTTTGTTGAGGTGTGAGCTGTTGCAATTGCATCAAGGGTCCATATTAAGCTTATATATGAAGCTAGGATCTTAGACGTTGGATGCTGGCAAGGTTTTTGGCATCTTCTTCAAAAGCATGGGACAAAGGGTTTATCATGTGACAATGGGGTGATGTGGCAAGGGTTTTAGAGGTTGGGTTATGATTAGGAATAGCTTAATCATAAATCTGGACACTTTGGTGGCTTAATTTCAAGTAGTTTGAAAAAACCCAATTTGGATTATGAATGTCAAAAACAGCTGTTTTAATCCATTTTTGTTTTTAAACTTGGTGTTAAGCACGAGATTAATAAAATAAATAGATTAGTTATAATCTGTTATGGGTGGGATATGACATGGCAAAATAGGGCGTGTTGATTGGTTGTGGGGAGTTAGTGGGACAGGTGTCACAAGCTGAGTGGCCTAGGTATGTTTGTTTGTCTGCCAGCTTAAACCCCTCATCTCTTTTTCTCTTGTCCATTTGGTTAGAAACTTGATAAATCGATTTCCTTTGTTATGGAAGTTTCTTTTTTCACACTTTTGCCCCGAATACTTTTCCAAAGTATTTTCAGGGGTATTTCTTGCCATTTCTTGATACTTGAAGGGTTGTTTTGGCATTTTCTTCAAAAATTATGGTCTTGACTTGTATTGTTGACTTTGTGGAGGAATGAAATTGACAAGTCTTCATTGTTGAGGGACCATTCTTGCCAATTCTTCAAAGTGGAGGGCCCTTTTGTAAATTTGACAAACTTTAAGGACCAAACTTGTAATTATGAATAAACAAGGGTTTAAAGTATCAATTCTTCAATATTGGAGGACCCTTCTTGCATAATCTTCAATTCTTCAAGGGTTATTCTTGGAAAATCAACACTAGGGCTTGGTTCATTGTGCGGCTTCGTTTCCCGTGTTCGTTTTTGCTTGTTTCTCGTGATCTTTTGTCATTTTCTCAATATCCGTACCTAAAATACACAAGTAACAAACACAAGCATATATTTGGCATTTTTCATGGTATTTTATGCATTTAAGACCCGTTTTGGACGATGAGACTATGTATAAAAGCAGTCTCATCACTCCCCATACTAAACCATTGTAGTGCCCTCACGCAATGCTAGAATAAAGTATCATAGCACCTCCAAAATTCATTTTTATTCACTTTTATTGAATGATAAACTAGCTACACTACTACTATTACTTCTACTTGTGTTTTAGACATAATGTATGATTTTCATCGCAAAATGGGACGTTTAGGTTCATAGAATAAGAACACGGGATGCTTCGTTAGAAATAATTTCATCGTCCTCGATTTTTACCTCAATTCCATGCTAAGCGTGCAACGAGATCATTGTCATTATAAGTTAGTAATGCGAACACTACTCATATGCCCTAATCACGTACTTATCCTCCCATTTTCCTAAGTTGTATCTCTTATATTTTATTTTGTCTTGAATGTTTCACGAGGATACATTGTTTGACTTATGCGATGATAGAGATTTAGGTCTAAAAATAGAGTCCTAACAGTGTAACCAAGACCATCGAATTAATAACCCCTCCTAATAGACAACGATGTCAAAAAATTAAGTCAACAAGAAGGATCGATAAACACGGTTTTATAACGGTTTTGAACATGAGACTTATTACCAAGACTTTTATACGCCCCCTAACGGAAGGGCCTTATTATCATCGGTTTACCTCCATCTTTTATTCAACTTCGCCATGAAGCTTTTATTATGACTTCGGTCTTGCCTTGCCTTTTATTTAACCTCTCCATCAGGTGTTTATTATGGCCAAAGACGTATATCCTCACGCTAAAAGCGAATTTTAGATCTTTAAAGCTTCAAAAATTAAGGCTTGATTCACTTTCAATTTTGCATAGATTTTTCGGCCTTGTGAGCTTCAAATTGTTTGCTTGATTTAGGTGAGCACTTGAAATTTTATTATTGGGTGAAGCTTTTGATTATTCCGGTTGCCAATACTTCAAAACCGTACCACTGACGATACCTTAATGTCTTCCCAATTTAATTACATGGAAGCTAATAGAAAAGACTAGAAACCAACAATCAAGACTAAACTGCTAAGTCAATATTTATTAAATAAAAAATATTTACAAGCGAAGGGAGAATAAGCAAACAACAAGAACACATGAGTTTTTGAAAGAATACGAGTACTCTATGTTTAGCATAGTAACTTATAATTAACTCTATCATTTATCGTCCTCATATAAGAGACTTAGCCTAATATAAAGTTAAGGAATCAAAGCTAAGTGCTCAACACACACGGTCGAGTCAAAAATTACTCTTATTCTCGCCATTGGAAAACCTACATTCGTGTCTTCAAACACTTATAAAACATGAGAAAAATTTAAAATTTGGCCATTTTTACCCTTATTTTGCAACAAAACGATTAAACAACAAGATAAACTTTGGAAAGCGTGAAGGTTTGGCAAGGAAAGTATCTATTCACCCACCCCATACTAAAGTTAAACATTGTCCCCAATGTTTCGAGTCTAAGGGTTGGAAAACCCCATACTAGAGACGTAGTCGAATGCTTAATCTAGCATGGAAAGGGTGTAACCGTTAAATCTAAAGCCGTTTATGAAGTGTGCTATGAACCTAAGGTTAGAACATCAAAGGATATATCATGGATATTGAGAAATTCTTCAAAGCAAACGATCGAGTGCTCCCATAAAACGAACACGAGAGGCTCCAATCGTGAAGATCATGATCATCTAAAATCCACAATTCATAAACAACCACGGAACAAAGGTTGGAAGGGAACAAATCCCCACACGTTTCTACATTAGAAAGCGATAATATGTACATAGGATAAGCATGGGACTCCCCCACGAGGCACCTCGTTTTTTGATTACCGAGTCATGAGCTCGACTCGATCCCCTACATACTAATTATCATTGGGGAAGGTGATTTGGTCGAGGTAGTTCAAGGATGGAACTTCCCAGCCAAAGTAGTGCTTCAACCTATATCCATTCACCTTGAAATTGGGGACATCATTTTGAGCTAGCTCGATGGTCCCATAAGGAAAAACTTGAGTCACGGTGAATGGACCGGACCAACGGGATTTCAACTTACCGGAAAATATTTTCAAACGAGAGTTAAAAAGCAACACTTGATCTCCAATGTTAAAAACCCGGTTTTTAATTTTTGAGTCATGAAACTTTTTAGTTTTTTCTTTATAAATCAATGGATTTTCATAAGCAATGTCTCTCAATTCATCCAATTCATTCAATTGCATTTTTTGGTATTTTCCTGCGGTCTCCATATCATCATTGCAAGTTGATAAGTGTGAAAACACTCATCAATAATGATCCATAAACCACTAAAAACACAGTCAAATACATAATATTTAACTGAAATTAACATAATTACGTGGGTATTTGTGTTTCATGTGTTTTCAGGTAAGAAGATACATTTTTGAGCAAACATGCGGTTTCAAGGACTTATTTGATCAAAAGACGAAGAAAAAGACGAAAGATGCTTTCAAGGACCTTATTTGCCAAACTGTCAAAGATCAAGGGCTTAAGTTGAAACTTTTACAAGATGAAGGATGAAATAGAAATTGATTTAAAAAGTTCATATAACTTTTGAAAGAGATTAAAAATGAAAGGACCAAAAAGGAAATTAAATGAAAAGTTTATTATTACTTGGTCATTGACCAAAACTCGGTCAAACACACAAACACAAACGTCTCTTCTTCTCCAACGTGAAGAGAGAGAGAGATAAAATCGTTTTCATCTTTCTTCATCCACCTCAAACCTGCAAATGAATTTCAAGGAAGATCTATGAGTTTTCAGACGAAGATTAAAGAATGAAAGATACTCCTTATCATCCCAGCAACACATCCCAACAAGTTAATTACTCTCAAATTAACTAATGAAGAAACGCCCAAATTAAGTCAAGAGTGAAGAACGAAGCTAATCCTCATATTTTACACGTGTCATCAAGGGATTGGATGAAACACGTCATCAATACCTCTACTCCTCCCTCGACGGCTATAAATAGAGACGAAGACCTTCAGTTTCGACGGTTAGCAGCTAGGATTAGTTTACACATAGTAGTTAGGTTAGAAAATTAGTTAGTTAGTATTCAATACTTGTCTGTTAGATTCAATGAGATTCAGTTTTATTTCGGTTAAACTTGTAACAAACTATCTTCCATTAATGAATTGAGTCTAATTCTTTAAAGCTTTCAATATTTCCTCCTTTATTCTGTTATGTAGCTGATAATCTTGATATAGCCTATGATTTGTTCACTATAAATCTTTCTCATCTTTTATTTCATCTACTGCTTATGAGTTTGTAGGATTTATAAATATCTGAATTCGTTATAGTAAAAGTTCCTCATTATTGTGTAGATTTCTGTTCCTAGCAGTTCACTACGTTACTGCATTAGGGCGAATGGTATAAGCTTGTTGATTAGCTCGTATGACATAAGCTAGTTATTTAGCTTGTTATGTTTCTGTTTAGTAACAGCGTTAGATAGGTTAGAGTGATCAGTCGTTACTCTTGGTTTTCTTGTGATCCAGGTGAATGAAACTGTTAGTCGGTAACATAGTTGATAAAGCATCATATTAGATAGTGTCAGTTACAAAATCAGTAGTTGCGATAATTGTTTTTCTTTCATTAGTCAGTTTTGCAAAAGGATACAGATTTGTTCAAAGTTTAAGCAGGTTTCAGTTTAGAAGGATAGTTTGGTTTTTCTTCGTATTTGTTTCGAGTTTTGCAGGTTTCAAGTTTTTGCAGGTTTCAGATTCGAATCTTTGTTTGGAATTTCTATGCTTTGTTTGGATTTGCAGGTCTCTATTTCGAAAGACACGATTCTGCCAGCCATAGTTAAGGAGCAGGGTTGTGAAATTTTGGTGAATTCAGTTTCAGTCAAGTCTTGGTTTAAGCGAGCTCAGCGCTCCGCTTCGACATCAACGAACTAGGACTGGAAGACGCAGGTCAAGCACGTTTTAATTTTCTGCATATTTTTTTAGTATAATCTGCTTGATAGTGTAAGTGTAGTATAATTCTTTGTGCTATCTGTTTGTATCGATTTGTTGATTGGTTTCTGTTTTAACTCAGTTCGTTACTTCATGCATTGTATCTTGTAATATAACATTCTGCTTGTTCTAGGGTGTTTGGATTCACTTACTTAGTTTTAGAATATTGATACTGTTAGGAAGGTTAGCATTAGTCTGTTTGTTGTAAAAAAAAAGTAAAAGAAATGAGTAATTAGATTAGAGTTAAATTGTAGAATTGAAGAAATTCTTTCAGTATGTTTCAGTGGGTTGACATTTGCTTGAATGAGTTAGATAGCTCATAAGTTTAGCTTTAGAAATAAGACATAATGTTTTTTAAGCTAGTAGTATTAATAAGTCTAGCTGTAAAAAGTAGACAACTAAGATTTGAATATGTGACTACTTTTCTATTCAATTTTGTAATTGTTTCTATCCTTGTAGCTTGTATATCAGTACTAGTTAGTGATCTGTTTCTATTTTTTTTCTATAATTACAGAACGTTAGGTAGTTGACACGTTTGGTCCTTCACTTTGTGTACTCCTATTACAGTTACAGTCCTTGACTCAATCACTTTTGGTCAAGTTTGGTTATTGCCCACTTTAGTCCCTGATTTTGTATGATAGTATTGCAGTAGGAGTCCATCGTTAAGTAGTGTAACAGTTAGTTAACCAACTGTTAGTCTAGTAGTTTATTGGGCTATAGTTAGTTTGGGCTTTATTGGATTTCTTTTAACTAAATTTTATTGTAAAGTGTATTTTGAATTGTTAGTTTAAAGTAGACTTAGATTTACATTTTTAAAAATCTGTTATTAGATTTACAATTTAAAATTTGTATTTTTCATTTGTAGTGTAATATTGTATTCTCCATTTTATATTTTGTGCATTTAATTATCGTATTTGCTAAATGTTTTCGAGTAGTACGTATAAGTAGTAATAGTATAATAACTATTTTTACCTTTTTACTTGCTATTTGCTAAGTAGGCATAGATACCAATCAAGTCTTTTTAACCAAAAACAATAAAGTCGAGCTTAAAATTGTTATATCAATTCGATAAGATACCGAGAGAAAACGAACTTAAAAAAAAGGAATATTAAATGGCGCCGCTGCCGGTTCTTTTCGTGAAGATTAACGGTTTCGAGTGAGACGATTGGATTTTGGGATCCGTTGACTTTGTGAACGTTATTTTTACATATTATAATCAAAAACATAAAAAAATCAAAAAGGTAAAAATACAAAAAAATACAAAATAACAAAAATCAGTTCTTTTCCTATAGAATTGAACCAAAAAAAAATCCAAAAAGTAATCTTTTTCCTAAAAGATTACACCCAAAAATATATATATTATATCGTTTTCACCGTTTTTACGTACATATAGTATTTTTCTTAAAAAAATCAAATAAATACAAAAATATTTTCTCTATATTATTATATGTAAATACGTATACATATACGAACAACCAATACACATATCTTCCATAAGTATTGCCGAGGCAATACACCGTGTTAGGGGGCGTTCCGGTCCTTGACACGTGTATCGATCGAATTTAATTAAGCAAGAATAGATAAATACTTCCAATAGGAAATAATTCGAAGAATACAAACTACAAAGTGAATACAAAGGCGATGTGCTATAAAATGCCATCTAAGGGTCAATAGGTACTTAAGTGCTTCGCGCCACCTAACCCCCCGTTCACTAGTGCGTATTCTAAGAAGGAAGGCTTTATTGGGGGTCTTGCACCCAAGTAGTAATTATATATATTATACTTTCTTGTGGATATTTCATATCGAGCCTCGAGGGAGATAATCTCTTCTCTCTCAAAAGTCGACCGAGGGCTACTCCCTCATTCCTCGTGTTTACTTACATGTGTACTCGCACACGTGTAAACATACCACCTTTGGTGTATTACTTCCTTCCCAGAGGAAACTGTTAAACGTCATTTTACTTGTATATACATTCGGCCACCTTGTTACACATGGATACTCGTTCCATGTTGGAGATTTTGCAACAACGATCCGCCAACGCTAATTATTCGCCTTGTTCGACTTGTGGTGGTCCACACGATACTTATTTATGTGATCAAAACAATGACTATTATGGGGAAGGATATGCTTACAATGGAACCGAGAACCCTAATTTTCAACCTAACCTTCAAATGGACTATACTTGTAATGACTATATGGGATATTCCGGTTTTGCATCTCAAAATCCACCATCATTTCATGATCAAACCTTTAATGAGCCATACAAAAACCAAGGATTTTCCAATTATGAGGGTCTTCAAAATAATGATACTTTTCAAGGCTATAATCAAGAAACCTTTCATAATCAAGGATTTTCAAATAATGAAGGCTTTCAAAATGATGCAAATTTTCCGTGCTATGATCAAGACACCTTTCAAAATCAAGGATTTTTACATCATGAGGGTTTTCATAATCAAGGGTATAATCAAGGGTTTAACCAAGAGAATATGCAAAATGAACCTCAAATTCTTGAACTCCTTGCTAAGATGCATCAAGATAATGAGAGGCGATTTCAAGAGAGTGAAAGGAAACTTGAAGAATGGTACGAGGAAACTAATAGGCAATTCTTAATTTTGGAAACACAACTCTTGCAAAACTTTGCAACTCTTGAGCTGTATTTGAGAGTTGATGATGAGGATGATACTATTAGTGATGAATATCGTGAATCATGTGAAGAAGAATATCTTGCTACTCGTCGGCCTTATCCATTATTTTATGATGACGATGATGACGATCCTCCGATTTATATGACACTTAATGATGACACACCTTCATCACCTTTACCTCACGTGGAACCTACCGACTCTTTAACCATGGGGGACGAGCCTCTTAGCACTAATACAAACACCGATTTGGATGAATTAACTTCTTCTAGTGTTGAGAACCTTATCCCAATCCAAAAGAGAGTTTAAGGGTGTTTCCAATGAACCATGTGATGAGCTTTGTCTTGATACTTCTTCTCCTCATGATCACATTGAGATTTCATCACATGTTGACCTTCATGCTACTACTAGTGATTTTGGTGAGTTTGATCTTGATGAATTGTTCAAAGAAAGGGATAATGAGATTGAGGAAGAGTTTATGCAAGATTTGTCACGAATAGAGGATGATGATTGTGATTCTAGTGAGGCATCTTATGATATATTATCAGAGGACTTTTCATGTCAAGATGACATTCCTAATTTGGATGATGATGTTGCTCCTATAGAAAAAGTGGAAGATGTTTATATTCGTGAGGTTTTATCAAACGTTTATACTCTTATCTCCTCGATTGAAGCATTGAATGAAAACCATAATGATGATTCCATAGACGAAGAACCTTTCATTGACATTTCTTCACCGGTTTTTGAGGTTGCACCTATTGATTTTTATGATGATATCATCCCTTTGAGTGATTCTCTCATTAATACACTTTCTTTTGAGCATCCTATTCCCACCCTTCCACCCTTGAAGTTGGTTATTGATGAAGATCCTATACTCTTAGAGATTGATCCCTTTTCACCTATGGCACATTTAGAACCCAAAACCTTTTATATGGATTCTCATATGGATATTGATGTCACCATAAAGGCTTATCTTGCAAATAGTGATATTGAGGTTGATGATAGTGATTCTAATTGGGAAGGGGATATTCGTCTTATTGAGACCATGCTTTTTGGGAATATAGAGCCTACACTTCCTCTACAAGACACTATTAATCTTGATCCTCCTTTCACTATGCCTTCTATGGAAGATTACCCACCTTTTGATGATGATGAAGATCCTAATATGGATATACTTGTTATGAATGTTTTGATACCTACACCTTCATTGTCTCATGATGCTTTGATCACTAAGGAGGAATCTTATATGGGTGATACGAGTTCATCTTCTTATTTTCCCATGAAGGGAAAGGTTTTTGATCCTGGGATACATAAATTTGAGACACCTTGGTTTTCATCTACTCCACTTAAGAGTGCGACTTCGATTGATATGCGCTTCTTGTATGAGCTTACTTTGGTGATGCTACCTATTTTGGAGTTGTTCGAATGTAGAGATGGAAACTATGTATTTGATCCTAGGGTGCTTCCTATTTGAGATATTTCGTATGTTGGATAAACTTGAGACACGTTGGACCGTTCCATTTATCGAGGCGGATATGGTAAATCTTATAGTAAATGGCAACGTGCTAAGTTTGAGTGTATCATGTGAGATGTGCTTCAAAGTGGATATCTTTTATTCTCCATGATGGTTTCCCCAAGGACAACTTAATTCGGGGCCGAGTCGAGCTAGCGACTTAGGGTTAAAAAAACTCAAGCATTGAATAACTAGGTTAGAAAACGTAGAGTAGATTTTTAATAGGTTAGGTTTAATTAAAAGGATGTTATAGTAGAGTTGAAGTGGAGGGGTGGCCTTTCTTCGTCTTTTCGTGTTTGTTTCGAGGGTTGCTCTCTCATATTTCATGCTTGGAGCTTATGGAGGAGGCCCGTGTATCTGGTTCACTTCGACTAGTTTTTGCTATCGTGATATTCAACACTTATGCTTAAAATGGATACCCTTTAGTTGTCTCTTTCTTAACTTTGAGTTAAGAAAAGTAATCAATATCTTAAGTGTAGGGGAGTTCACTCCAATACTCTTAAACATTGAGGACAATGTTTATCTTAAGTGTAGGGGAGACTTCTATCGAAGTGACCTTACCTAGACCATTGCCTTAACTTCATGATAACATGGAAAATTAATTTTTCAAACATTTTTCAAATTTTTGATCTACTTTGGCCACCAAAAATATGCATTCATAATTTTTGCATTAATCATTTTTCATTTGCATAAAACATTTGCATTGTATATATTTCTTCTTTTACTTTTCAACAAACATATATAAAAAGAAAAATATAATAAACAACATGGTTTAACAAATTTAGACTCCTTTGACATATTAGGGCCGCCATGGATATTTTGACTCAACCCGAGTTTGCTTATCTTAGCACTCTCTAGCTAGTATCCTTAACCATGTAGTCCTTCATTGGTCTATTAGGCTAAGCATCCACCACTCTCATTATTTGAGATTTTAAATTTGTGGAGAATGGGAAATGATAGAGTTGAAGCAAGTATAAAAGGGCTAGATAAACTTCATGATAATTACTTGTGGCTAAACCCTTCTCTTCTTTGCCTCTATTTTCTTCGCATGTATATAATTGTTAATAAATAATCAAGAACGGTTTTAATTGGTTTGTAATCTCTTATGCATTTTTGTCTAATCATTCATGGTTGATATAAGTACGTCTTAAGATTCTAAGTTAGGACGGTTTATGTGTACTATACTTATGTCATGCTCAATATTTAGCGGGTGTTTTTCCTTTTATTCTTTTCAATTTTTTTTGTGAGGAATAAAGAAAAATAAGAGCGGCTTATGAAAAAAATGAGTGGCTAGAAAAAAAAAGAAAAAGAAAAGAAAAAAAAATGCAAGACTCCCAAGAGGGGCAGTGTGGTGTTAATTATAGTGAATATTGGATTGCAATATTACCTTGACGGGTTACGGGGATTCGATAGATTGCTCCAATCCAATATTGCCTTGACGGGTTGCGGGGTTGAAGATCCAAGGTCTTAAAAAGGCGGCGGATGTAAATTATTGCGTGAGTTTTATTTTTCTTTCCTTAGCGAGTGGTGTGTAGCTACTTATGAAAGCATGACATGAGGATTTTACACATAAGGCGAATGACTTAATACTCTTGAAACGGACTTATATTAATTGTGAGCGATTTTTCAAGTAATGGATGAGAGGATTACTTAGGATTAAAACCGTGCTTCCTTATTTTTGGATTTTACATTTCTTATATTTCACGCTTCAAATAATGACAAATTTGCCTACAAGCAATTTGCTCAAATAATAACCGGTTCCACATTTAATTGTCATGAATAAGTTGATGCACTTTTTACTTGTGAATACAATGATCCTATTTTTAAGCTTGGTATGGGGAAAGTGAAACTTGAGGGTGATAAATGTCCATGGTACCCAAGCCCTAATCTAAGTCATTGATTTCTTTATGAGTTATTTCCATGAAATCCATTTCAAGAAAATTCAAAAAATATATGAATAAGATTGCTTTCCTTGCTTTGCATTGCATTGTAAATATTCAAAACCATTCATCATGTAGCATAGTATAGTATATTAAATCATAAAATGGCCAAGGTTGGTTAATTATGAGAAAAATGCATTCTAGAGCTTTAAAATGCTGCATTGCATGAGGTCATGGCAATGGTCAAGTGGAGGGGAGTTGATAAGTGTGAAAACACTCATCAATAATGATCCATAAACCACTAAAAACACAGTCAAATACATAATATTTAACTGAAATTATCAGAATTACGTGGGTATTTGTGTTTCATGTGTTTTCAGGTAAGAAGATACATTTTTGAGCAAACATGCGGTTTTAAGGACTTATTTGATCAAAAGACGAAGAAAAAGACGAAAGATGCTTTCAAGGACCTTATTTGCCAAACTGTCAAAGATCAAGGGCTTAAGTTGCAACTTTTACAAGATGAAGGATGAAATAGAAATTGATTTAAAAAGTTCATATAACTTTTGAAAGAGATTAAAAATGATAGGACCAAAAAGGAAATTAAATGAAAAGTTTATTATTACTTGGTCATTGACCAAAACTCGGTCAAACACACAAACACAAACGTCTCTTCTTCTCCAACGTGAAGAGAGAGAGAGAGAGAGATAAAATCGTTTTCATCTTTCTTCATCCACCTCAAACCTGCAAATGAATTTCAAGGAAGATCTATGAGTTTTCAGACAAAGATTAAAGAATGAAAGATACTCCTTATCATCCCAGCAACACATCCCAACAAGTTAATTACTCTCAAATTAACTAATGAAGAAACGCCCAAATTAAGTCAAGAGTGAAGAACGAAGCTAATCCTCGTATTTTACACGTGTCATCAAGGGATTGGATGAAACACGTCATCAATACCTCTACTCCTCCCTCGACGGCTATAAATAGAGACGAAGACCTTCAGTTTCGACGGTTAGCAGCTAGGAGTAGTTTACACATAGTAGTTAGGTTAGAAAATTAGTTAGTTAGTATTCAATACTTGTCTGTTAGATTCAATGAGATTCAGTTTTATTTCGGTTAAACTTGTAACAAACTATCTTCCATTAATGAATTGAGTCTAATTCTTTAAAGCTTTCAATATTTCCTCCTTTATTCTGTTATGTAGCTGATAATCTTGATATAGCCTATGATTTGTTCACTATAAATCTTTCTCATCTTTTATTTCATCTACTGCTTATGAGTTTGTAGGTTTTATAAATATCTGAATTCGTTATAGTAAAAGTTCCTCATTATTGTGTAGATTTCTGTTCCTAGCAGTTCACTACGTTACTGTATTAGGGCGAATGGTATAAGCTTGTTGATTAGCTCGTATGACATAAGCTAGTTATTTAGCTTGTTATGTTTCTGTTTAGTAACAGCGTTAGATAGGTTAGAGTGATCAGTCGTTACTCTTGGTTTTCTTGTGATCCAGGTGAATGAAACTGTTAGTCGGTAACATAGTTGATAAAGCATCAGATTAGATAGTGTCAGTTACAAAATCAGTAGTTGCGATAATTGTTTTTCTTTCATTAGTCTGTTTTGCAAAAGGATACAAATTTGTTCAAAGTTTAAGTAGGTTTCAGTTTAGAAGGATAGTTTGGTTTTTCTTCGTATTTGTTTCGAGTTTTGCAGGTTTCAAGTCTTTGTAGGTTTCAGATTCGAATCTTTGTTTGGAATTTCTATGCTTTGTTTGGATTTGCAGGTCTCTATTTTGAAAGATACGATTCTGCCAGCCATAGTTAATGAGCAGGGTTGTGAAATTTTGGTGAATTCAGTTTCAGTCAAGTCTTGGTTTAAGCGAGCTCAGCGCTCCGCTTCGACATCAACGGACTAGGCCTAGAAGACGCAGGTCAAGCACGTTTTAATTTTCTGCATATTTTTTTAGTATAATCTGCTTGATAGTGTAAGTGTAGTATAATTCTTTGTGCTATCTGTTTGTATCGATTTGTTGATTGGTTTCTGTTTTAACTCAGTTCGTTACTTCATGCATTGTAGCTTGTAATATAACATTCTGCTTGTTCTAGGGTGTTTGGATTCACTTACTTAGTTTTAGAATATTGATATTGTTAGGAAGGTTAGCATTAGTCTGTTTGTTGTAACAAAATAGAGTAATTGAATTGAGTAATTAGATTAGAGTTAAATTGTAGAGTTGAAGAAATTCTTTCAGTATGTTTCAGTGGGTTGACATTTGCTTGAATGAGTTAGATAGCTCATAAGTTTAGCTTTAGAAATAAGACATAATGTTTTTTAAGCTAGTAGTATTAATAAGTCTAGCTGTAAAAAGTAGACACCTAAGATTTGAATATGTGACTACTTTTCTATTCAATTTTGTAATTGTTTCTATCCTTGTAACTTGTATATAAGTACTAGTTAGTGATCTGTTTCTATTTTTTTCTATAATTGTAGAACGTTAGGTAGTTGACACGTTTGGTCCTTCACTTTGTGTACTCCTATTATAGTTACAGTCCTTAACTCAATCACTTTTGGTCAAGTTTGGTTATTGCCCACTTTAGTCCCTGATTTTGTATGATAGTATTGCAGTAGGAGTCCATCGTTAAGTAGTGTAACAGTTAGTTATCAAACTGTTAGTCTATTAGTTTATTGGGCTATAGTTAGTTTGGGCTTTACTGGATTTCTTTTAACTAATTTTTATTGTAAAGTGTATTTTGAATTGTTAGTTTAAAGTAGACTTAGATTTACATTTTTAAATATCTGTTATTAGATTTACAATTTAAAATTTGTATTTTTCATTTGTGGTGTAATATTGTATTCTCCATTTTATATTTTGTGCATTTAATTGTCGTATTTGCTAAATGTTTTAGAGTAGTACGTATAAGTAGTAATAGTATAATAGCTATTTTTACCTTTTTACTTGCTATTTGCTAATTAGACATAGATACCAATCAAGTCTTTTTAACCAAAAACAATAAAGTCGAGCTTAAAATTGTTATATCAATTTGATAAGATACCGAGAGAAAACGAACTTAAAAACACAAATATTACAATGCTTAAGGGCCAATAAGCTTTGTGTTCAAGTTCAATTGGCAAGTGAAAATTATTCCCGTACACAAGCTTATAAGGAGTGCACCCAATGGGCGTCTTATGTGCGCTCCTAAAGGCCCATAAAGCATCGTCCAACTTATCCGACCAAGATTGTCGGTTTTACCCAATCGATCTCTCCAAGATCGTTTTCAACGCTCGGTTTGAAACCTCGACTTGCCCACTCGTTTGTGGGTGATAAGCCGTAGAAAGCCGATGTGTAACCCCATATTTCCTTAGGACCCTTTCGAATTGGTCGTTACAAAAATGGGTTCCACGATCGCTTATGATCGTACGAGGGGTTCCAAATCGAGAAAACAAGCTTTTTAAAAACTTGACTACCACACGAGCATCGTTGGTGGGCAAAGCCTTAGCTTCCACCCACTTAGATAGGTAGTCAACGGCGAAAAGGATGTACTTATTACCACGAGATGATGGGAACGTCCCCATAAAGTCAATGCACCAAACATCAAAGATCTCACACACTTGTATGATATTTTGTGGCATTTCATCGTTTTGTGAGGCTTTTCCTTGTCGTTGGCATGAGTCGCACGACTTCACAAGTGCATGTGCATCTCGGTAAATAGTAGGCCAAAAGAAACCGACATTAAAGACCTTCTTAGCCGTGAGATTAGCACCGTGGTGACCACCCATGGGTCCCTCGTGACAAGCTCTAAGGATATTAGAAGCTTCGGTACCAAAGATACAACGTCGAATGATTTGATCCGGTTCGAAACAAGTAAGGGTCGTTCCAAAAATAGAACTTGACGTCACGAAAGAATTTTTGTTTTTCTTGTGTCGTCATACCCTTAATGATGAAGTTACCCGCATGGTAATTTGCGATGTCCTCAAACCATGGGGTAGATGAATCAATCTTAAAATTCACTACACCAAGTATCTCGAGAGGAAATGTTTCGGTGATTTCCTTTGGCTCATAAACACTTTGGTGAGGATCTTCCAAACGAGAAAGATGATTGGCTGCTAGATTCTCGGCTCCTTTTTTGTCAAGGATTTTGTGATCAAATTCTTGTAGGAGGAGAATCCAACGAAGTAATCTCAGCTTTGCATCTTGTTTAGCCATAAGATACTTGATAGTCGAATGATCCGTATACACTATGCATATAGTCAAGACGAGATAAGGTCAAAATTTCTCAAATGCATACACCACGGCAATGAATTCCTTCTCCGTTGTAGTGTATTTTAGTTGAGCCTCGGTCATCGTCTTGCTAGCATAGTGAATAGGAAAGAAGTTTTTTTCATGACGTTGCCCTAATACGGCCCCAATAGCGTAGTTACTAGCATCACACATGAGCTCAAAGGGGAGGTTCCAATTGGGAGCAACAAGAATGGGAGCTTCGGTAAGTTTCCTCTTAAGGATTTCAAAGGCTCGTACACAATCTTCGTTAAAGACAAAAGGTGCATCTTTTTCGAGGAGATGTGTAATAGGTCGAGAAATCTTTGAAAAATCCTTGATGAATCGACAATAAAAGCCCGCGTGGCCTAGGAAACTCCTAACTCCCTTAACAGTTTTGGGATGAGGTAATTTGGCGATGACGTCTACCTTAGCTTGATCTACCTCAATCCCCTCTTTCAAAACCTTGTGCCCTAAGATGATACCACTATTAACCATAAAATGACATTTTTCCCAATTAAGCAAAAGGTTGGTTTCCTCACATTGCTTAAACATTCTCTTAAGATTCGACAAACACGAAGTGAACGAACTACCCAACACGGAAAAGTCATCCATGAAGACTTGCATCGTCTTCTCGATCATATCGTGAAAAATAGCCATCGTGCACCTTTTAAAGGTTCCCCCATTGCATTGCAAAGTCCGAATGGCATTCTACGATAGGCAAACGTTCCATATAGACACGTAAACGTAGTTTTTTCTTGATCACGAGGATCGATGGGGATTTGGAAGTAACCGGAAAAACCATCTAAAAAGCAATAGAAATCGTTTCCCGCAAGACGCTCCAACATTTGGTCCATTAAGGGCAAGGGAAAATGGTCTTTTCGAGTAGCGTCATTCAACTTACGATAGTCGATGCACACTCTCCATCCGGTCACGAGTCTAGTTGTAATTAACTCGTTGGCATCGTTTGGCACAACGGTCATTCCTCCCTTTTTAAGGAAACAATGAATAGGACTCACCCAAGGGCTATCGGAAATAGGGTAAATCATTCCCGCATCAAGGAGTTTTAGGACTTCCTTTTTGATGATGTCGTGAATTTTGGGGTTCACCCTCCTTTGACATTGGATTGCGGGTTTGTAATCTTCTTCCATTAAGATTTTGTAGGTACAAAATTTGTGATCGATCCCCTTAATGCCGGATAACTTCCACGCAATTTCCCCTTTGTGACCCTTTAGAACATCGACAAGTGCGTTTTTTTCATCATTCGAAAGATCTTTCACAATAATAACCGGCAACTTGTCGTCCTCCTCCAAAAATACATATTCAATGTGAGGAGATAAATCTTTCAACTCGAGGATAGGTGGTTCCTCAATTGAAGATTTGGGCTCGATACTCATAACCTCCTCGGGTGGAGGAAATGGGAAATCGTTAAGAAAATCCTTGATAATCGAGAAGTCCTCATCATTGTCGAGGTCTTCGTGACAAGTACGTGGAACAGCGAATTCTTCCAACGTAAAACCACCACCTTCAAATGGAGTGAAGGTTCGTGTCAAGTTATCAAGAATGGGATCAAGCATAGTGGAATTGCCACTATTTTCATCATCACCAAAACCTAGAACTTCTTGTGAAAATTCCTCGCAAACAACGTCGATCATATCAACGAGGTTTATGGTAGCAACGGAATAAACATGAGAAATTAAAGAATTTTGAGTTGCGTTTATAACAAGTTCCTCGTCGTTGAAACGTAAGGTGATCTTTCTAGCATGCACATCAATTAAAGCCATAGACGTATCTAAAAACGAACGACCTAAAATGAGAGGAACTTGCGGATCCGTGGGAATATCGACAACGATAAAGTCTACCGGATAATAGAACTTTCTCACTTTCACAAAAACGTCTTCCGCCAATCCACATGCGGGAATCGTGGAATGATCGGCCAACTCGATATACATTAGTGAAGGAGTAAGATTAGGAAGATTGAGCGACTTGAAGATTTAAAGTGGCATCAAGTTAATACTAGCACCAAGATCGGCCAAGGCGTAGCCTTCTTCCATATCTTGGATTGCACAAGGAATCAAGAATTTACCGGGATCAACGACTTTTTGAGGTATGCGGTTAAGATAAACCGAGGAACAACTAGACAATTGTTGCAATTTCTCCTTGTTGTTAACATACTTTTAAAGTTAGCGGTAAATCTAGGCATCATGACCAAAGCATCAGCAAAACTCACATTAAAATGAACGTCACGAAACATTTTCCTAAAAAGCTCAAATTGGTAATTATCGCGCTCTTGACGTTTCTCCTTTCTAAGTCTCGATGGATAGGGCAAAGGTGGTGTGGGTTGAGGCATAGGCATAGCCTTTTGAATCTCGGGTTCCAAATGTGGTAATGGGTCAACCGTAGGTGTGGCATGAGCGGTACTTCGTGGGATTTGGACATGCTCCTTTTCGACCACCACCTCGGGTTCTTCCTCAATTGCATCCTCCGTAGAAGCAATTAGTTGAGTATTCGGTTCCTTAAGTGTCTTACCACTTCGTGTGGTAATCACTTTCATCTCTCCCTTAGGGTTTGATATGGTATTGCTAGGAAGACTACTCAAAGACGGTTTGCACATTATAGCCTCAAACATAGATGAAATTTTATCCTCAAACATAGGTTGCCTCTTCTCGTCCTTAATCATCTCTTGTTTTATTTCATGTTGCCCTTGTTCCATTTTTTGTTGGTTTTGTTGTCACCTATTTACATTCCCTTCCATTTTGTTTGTATGGATTTTAAGCTCATTTGCTAACTCGTTTTTCAACTCCTTTTTTAAGTCATTCTTAAACCCGGATCTTAGGCTAATGATCTCTCTTTGAATATTATCAAACCTAGCATCGTTTCCATTTACGTATTCAACAAATTCATTTGGAAGATCTTTTAAAGTTTGCAAACCCTTGTTGTTGTTTTGAAAATCATTGTTTTGATTTTTGTTTGAAACTTGATTGTTATTAGCCCCTTGATTCCCATAGTTTCCTTTGTAATTGTTTTTGAAACCAACTTGATTGTTTCGATAGTTGTTGTTAGCATTTTGATTAGGAGCAAAACCCGGCGGAGTCAATTGATTGGAGCGGGTAACTTGACCATTTTGGTTGTAAGTTCCCGTGGCCGCGTAGGCACTCGAAGTGTTACCGCCGTTGATAATGCACTCGGAGAAATCATGACCTCCACCACAATACATACATGAAACCTCAATCGCTTTAGCCGTAGCGGGAGCACTTTGTTCACTAACTTTGAATTCAATTAAAAGTCCTTTAAGCTTATCAAAGATTTTGTTTTCCAAGTTCACCTCAATTTGGCAAGCATCGATGGTATTGGACAAAGAAGGTGAATCCGAAGACGAAGCCTTACGAACACTCGATGTGTTACGAGGACTATACACCTTAGATCTATTCTCAATTCTCAACAACACTTCCTCAAACGTTTTACACAAAAAATTACCACCCGCGGCGGCATTTAGATAATCCCTTTCATGATCATTCAAACCATTGTAAAACGTGTCAATTTGATGCAAGTCGGGAAAATCGTGATGAGGACACTCATGTAACATTTCCTTAAACCTATTCCAAGCCGTTGAAAAACTCTCATTAAATTCTTGTGAAAATTTTGAAATCTCGTTTTTCAAATGCGTAGTCTTAGAGGGCGGAAAAAATTGGTTCACAAATTTTGAAACGAGATCCTTCCACGTCAATATAGAATTGGGTGGCTCTTTCACTAACCAAATTTTAGCGGGCCCCGCCAAGGAATACGGAAAAAGAATCATCTTAATCGAATCATTAGCAACATCCTTAAAATTTGCAAGTGGGGGTAAGACGATTGAATTGGTGGATATGGTTGTGCAGGTTGTCCTTCTCATCACCATGGAATTTGTTGTTTTGGATCATCGACAACAAACCCGTTTTCACTTCAAAATTCTCCGCAAGGATAGCGGGAATAACAATAGCCTCTCCATAACCCTCGGTGGGTGCTTGAAGTAACTCCATCATAGTACGATTCGCCATGGTTGGTTCTTCTTCTACGATAGGTTCGTCAATAGGAGACTCCTCATTAGAAAGATTAGGAGTAGGTGTGGATTCCTTTCGGTTTTTTCGTTTACGTGCACGTCTTGCTTGATTACGAGCAAGCATAAACGTCACGTACAACGTGGGTATGAGCAAAGAAGATTCTTTTTTGGTGTTTTTAATTTTTTCCAATTTTTTTGTGGTTTTTGATTGTTTTTACTTTTTTTGTATTTTGTGATTGTATTAGGTAGACGAAAATCTACAAATCTCCTCCTTAATCAAATCTCTTGATTAAAGAAGCCTCAAGGAATGAAAACGATCACGTGAAGTGAACGCTTTCAATGACGTTAGAACGTTGGTGGAACACCAAAACGTTCAAGAGGGTTTAATCAATTGAAACCAAGAAAATATATATGATACTTAGATAATACTTTGGTTGGCAAACCCTCGATTAGCCCTTTTTATCTAAACACGCACAAGCAAGCGGGGAAACGAGGCGGCGCGAAGCACTTAAGAGCCTTTTTCCTTAGGGTATATTTTATAATACCCGCCTTATACCCACCTTATAGTTTGTGTTTTTCAAAATTAAGCTTCACGAAAGTATTCCTCTATTTTGCCTTTTCTTTCTTGTTTGAGATTCGAATACAATGATTGAGTAATGACCTCTCAATAAAAGTTGTGTTTTCACACTTTTGGAGTACTTGTGAATTTATTGTTCTACGTATACAATATAGTAATAGTATTCACACAAAAAAACGAAAACCGATAATACGTATTAGTAGAGTGCTACTAATACAAATAGATATTATGGCTATATAAAAACAACAATTGTTCAAATCAAAACACAACACGCCTCCCCGGCAGCGGCGCCAAAATGTTATTGAGTAAAATACGTCTTTTAGGAAAAATAAGGTAATTAGGGCAAGTATTAACAAGTGATTTCGGAAAACCACAAGTAAATGACCTAAAGTGAGGATCGTTCTCGAGGAGGCTTGTGTATTGTGTTAAGAAATGATTAATGGTGTGATTATGATTTATGAGAAAAGAGAAAATAGAAAAGAGATTATAAGAGAATGACGGTTACGATTATGAATTAAACTAAGACAAATAGTCGTGCACGTAAAACCGTAAAAAGTGACCAAAATTAAAAATTACTCTAAAAATTCCTAGAAATATGCAATAAATCCTAAAAAAGATAATTAGATTTTACGAAAACTCAAAAATGACTCAAACCTTTTATTTAATTAAATAATAATTTTTTAATGCTAATTAAAGCCCAAAAATCATATTAATTAATAAAAAGCCCAAAATTGAGATTTTTTAACTTGTAAACTTCTAAAATGACTTAACTTAATTTAAAACTATTTTTGAAAATTTTAAAATTAACTAAAACTATTTAAAAACAATTAAAAACTATTAAAATTTAAAATAATTCTAAAAATTAATCTAATGACAATTAAATTATTCTAAAAATTGTAAAATTCCTAACTTAATGTGTTTGAACTAAGAAAAATGAAAAACTTGTAAAAATCTAAATTTTAATTTTTAATAATAAAATATTAATAAAAATTCAAAATTTATAAAAAATTCTAAAAAGTTGCAAACTAGTTTATGTTAACCTAAATAAAACAGAAATGTAGTTGAAATTACAAAAATACCCCTATTGGGCCTTGAAATGGGCCAAAAGTCTAAACAGACCCCTTAATGGGCTTTTAATGGCCCAATAAGAAAAATGTTGTCCAAATAAGCCCAAAATCTCCTATATAACTTAAAATTTGATTTTAAGAACAAAACTCTGAAGGTCCAAAAGCTGAAAATGTGTTTAAGCTAGCTTATTTCAAAGCAACTTATTCTTAATGGGCTTTTTGGCCCATTAAGCTATAAGCTGGTGCCATAAGCTAAAATTTGACACACGAGCTTGTTTTGAGTTACTTAAGAGATCTGTGAAAAGAAAGATTGAAAAAGCACAAGAAATAAGCCCGAAATAAGCCAAGACTCTCTTCACAAAACGAAAAAATAGTCGTTTTTGAGTTCTAGACCACCTCAAGTGCTGATTCAACTTTCAAAAGGTTTTAAATGACTTAATTAAGCAAAATAATCAAAAAGTTTTCAAATAAGCACAAGCAATAAGCCAAAATAAGCAGATAAGCACTTATGTAAAAGTCAAATTAATGAGTTTTCTAGTAAAAAGTCAAAGTCAACCCCTAATAAGCTCCAGATCAAATCAATGGGTCAAATAAGGAAGATCTATCACAAAAAATAAGTTGTTGCAAGTCTGGATAAGCCAAAACGGCTTATGAATAAGTTGTTTGATGTTTTACACTAGCAGGGGCTAGTTTTGGAGGTTGAGCAGTGGGAAAAGTTTCCACTGCTTGACCAAATTGACTTTTTGTCTTATGGCTTTTTTGTGGATTCAAGTTAAGTAAAGGCACCCAAATGATCAGTTAATCATAAGGAGTCAATATAAGCAACAAAAACACAATTCCAATCAGCCAATTAATACAGTTTAATCAAAACATCACCAGATAAGCATCAGACATGAACAATAAGCAATTTTCACTTAATAAGCACTTTTAGCAAAAATCAGCCAGCCAAACTTCACCAAATGCATACACAAGCTATAATTAATTCAAATGAACAAATTTAAACAGGTTTCATGCATTGGTTTAAAGTCTAGATCAAGATTCAAGCACAAAAAGTTACTGATGAACAAGAACAAGCAGATTTTAACACTTGCTGATATACTTGACCACAAGGCCAGATTCAAACACTCAAATCTTGTTAACATGTTACACAAACTATGATTAACACTTTTTAGCGCTAAACATGCATACACTCTAGGTGTTTCCAAAATCTTAGGTCAAAAACAGCAAAATCAAGTGAGATATAGCACAATCTTTAATTTGATGTTTTAAGTATGAAAAATTGCAGATATTAGCATACAACCAAGTGTTTAGCAGGTACAAACAACAAACAACACCTTCCAATAACACAATAACAAGTTATGCACTTAAACAAATAATCCCAAACACCCATTATCTTTTTCAAATCAAGATTTAAACAAGTATATGTGTGATTAGTGTTACCCAAGCCCAATCAAATACAATAACAGATATATTATGCAGTATCAAGCAAGATTAAGCCATAAAATCAACAAGAACACAAGCAGAACTCAAAATCACAAATTTCAAGTACTTTGACAGATTTTTGAGAAAGGGGTTCAAACCTCATGGATGTACACCCACACCCACGAATTTTGAGCTGATGTGCCTAGCAAAACAAGGCACAAGCTTCCACAAACAAGCTGCTAAGATTCAACAAGGTTATAGCACAAATATTATCAAAACAAAAAAAAGGAAAAATGGTAAATAAAATCTGATTAATGCAACCTTGTTCCCACACTTGATTATCCCCAAGTTATAAGCCTCACAACACCTTGATAACTCTTTATCATGGTGCTATGATCCACTTATAGCCCAAGAATTCCAAGGTTTAAACCTAGTCTTAGCAAAATATCAGATTTTGACCTCTTGTACAATTTCTTGCACAAGGTTTGCAAACACGTTTTAAGATTCAAGATTAGCAAACATATAACAATAACAAGCAGAATAAAAGATTGGCACTTGGTTTTTCTTCACAAATTCAAACTCTATTTCATAAATTGAAAGTAGAATTTACAGAAAAGTGAACAATGGAAAATCCAAGATCAAACTGCTATGAAGCAGGTGCTATGCCTTATATAGGCTACAAATGACTATCTAGGAACATTAAAAACGTAAACCCTAAAGCTGTAGAAGTCCCATTTTGCCCTTGAGGATTTTGAAATTTTTTGAACATGTGAACTTGTTTTGGCAGTTTGTTGAGGTGTGAGCTGTTGCAATTGCATCAAGGGTCCATATTAAGCTTAGATATGAAGCTAGGATCTTGGACGTTGGATGCTGGTAGGGTTTTTGGCATCTTCTTCAAAAGCGTGGGACAAAGGGTTTATCATGTGACAATGGGGTGATGTGGCAAGGGTTTTAGAGGTTGGGTTATGATTAGGATTAGCTTAATTATAAATCTAGACACTTTGGTGGCTTAATTTCAAGTAGTTTGAACAAACCTAATTTGGATTATGAATGTCAAGAACAGCTGTTTTAATCCATTTTTGTTTTTAAACTTGGTGTTAAGCGCGAGATTAATAAAATAAACAGATTAGCTATAATCTGTTATGGGTGGGATATGACATGGCAAAATAGGGCGTGTTGATTGGTTGTGGGGAGTTAGTGGGACAGGTGTCACAAGCTAAGTGGCCTAGGTATGTTTGTTTGTCTGCCAGCTTAAACCCCTCATCTCTTTTTCTCTTGTCCATTTGGTTAGAAACTTGATAAATTCGATTTCCTTTGTTATGGAAGTTTCTTTTTTCACACTTTTGCCCCAAATACTTTTCCAAAGTATTTACAGGGGTATTTCTTGCCATTTCTTGATACTTGAAGGGTTGTTTTGGCATTTTCTTCAAAAGTTATGGTCTTGACTTGTATTGTTGACTTTGTGGAGGACTGAAATTGACAAGTCTTCATTGATGAGGGACCATTCTTGCCAATTCTTCAAAGTGGAGGGCCCTTTTCGTAAATTTGACAAACTTTAAGGACCAAAATTATAATTATGAATAAACAAGGGTTTAAAGTGTCAATTCTTCAATATTGGAGGACCCTTCTTGCATAATCTTCAATTCTTCAAGGGTTATTCTTGGAAAATTAACACTAGGGCTTGGTTCATTGTGCGGCTTCGTTTCCCGTGTTCATTTTTGCTTGTTTCTTGTGATCTTTTGTCATTTCTCAATATCCGTACCTAAAATACACAAGTAACAAACACAAGCATATATTTAGCATTTTTCATGAAATTTTACGCATTTAAAGCCCGTTTTGGACCATGAGCCTATGTATAAAAGCAGTCTCATCAGTGTTCATAAGTTAGGTTTTAGTTTCTCCAAAGTGTGCACAACACATTGTCATCAAAAGGTGTTATCCATAACACTTGTAATTCTTTATTAGACAATAATAAGTATTACGTTTGAAAAGTAATTAAGTGTGTTGATTAGTTAATTTTATTGTTTCAAGCTTGGTTTAGGGACTTTCAAACATAACTGATGATATAAATACCAGTTTTATAATATTTGTATAAAAAACCAAGGTTTTAAAAGACTTGTCATAATGGTGCTAAGTCGTCATTAAAACGCGAGACGTGTCCTCCACGTTACAAATTAGTTCAATACGTCGGCTCTAAACGTGTCGTGAGATAAGGTGTGATTAAACAAAATAAGGCGTGAGCTGTGACGGATTTTTTTAATTGAAATTTGTTAAATATTTACCTGTTCAAAGTAAAAAAAATATATTACATGATAGATTATTCATTATGTAAGACGTTTTTTTATAATCTCGATATATACGAATAATAATAAAAATATAAATAATAACATACATCATGTTGCTTTAAGCCACACTTTTAAAACACAGTTAACTAACTAATTGCATAATGAAGAAAGTACTTGTATTTAAATGCCAAAATTAGCGGCAAAAACTCTAACTAACTTTCTTGACTACTAATCAGCATATACTAAGCAATTAAATAAACTGAAATAAGCTATTGTACAATTACTGGTCAATTAAGCTACATTTGTTGAGACATTTGTGATCGGGCAATTATGGATGATTGAAGAATTTTACATTAGGATCCTTTTAAGGCTTCTTTTTCAATATCTTTTTTAGTCGAGCATTTACTAGATGATCGTCCAATTTTTGGCCTACAAATATGATGAAAAGAAAATTGTAATAACCACAATAATCCATTTTCTTTTCTGTAGAAAAACTAATTCTAAAGACTTTATAGATAATACGAGTAACGCAAAACTTACAACTCTAACAAATGAATATGTTACCATCAAATAAAATTAGATCAATGTGTTTTTAAATTCAAGTGTTCAATTACTCTAGAGGATATAATACTTCAGCATCTCCTATATCATGGTAGTTGAAAGTGCAGCATTGCATCGTTCAATTATGTAGTCTGTAAACTTGTGGGAGCGGCTACTTGGCTGATTCAGTGCTATTGAATGCACAATCAGCAGTCAAAAGATATCTGACATGTGCGTTATATATTTTAGATAGAACCTCACGCAATTATGGTATTCTACTTTTTGATTATAAGCCTCACCTTTAAGCCTTTCCTAAAACCAGAATAAAGTGCCACAATATTCACAACGTTGATTACAGTCACCCAGTTCTATATATTGTAACGAATAACCTGGAGTGTGTAGTGAATAGTGTTATTAAAATGCCAGACATCTAAGAACTAAAGAACATAAGAAATGAATTTACCTTGATGGCGCAAAGAACTTGATTCTGGAATTTCAGTGTTCACATTTTGAGGATTTACATGGTCTCACATTTCTATCGGGAAGAACGTGTTGTCTATTGGTGCTTGGTAAAGTGGGGCGTGATAATATCTTTCGCTTGCTAGTGTGGGAAGAAGAAAAGGGAAGCAAACGTCAAGAAACTCCTTTAAATTTGAAGAATTAAGTTTGTTTCCCTCAAAATTGTTCCGCTTCCTGTCCTGAATTTAAGTCAACGCACTGAAAAGATTTAGTGAGAAAAAATCAACAATTTTCCTTCTTTTGTAATTTGTTTCATTACTTTTCGTCTAAAAACCTAGTGAGCGAGTACATCCTATTTGGTCTAAACAGCATATAATTATTAAGGCCGAGTATATATACAAAATCTATACCTACCAGTCAACAAGGTGTATTTTTTTTTATCCAGTTCGGTTCTTTTATGCAGGAATGCCATCTCTTTGCAACCTATAATGTGGGTCACACTGAGCCTATAATTGGGTTCCTTTATAACCACATGTTTCCACTTATATATAAACGTTATTTCCAAAACTACATGTGAACTCAGTGGCGTAGGCATATAGGGGCAAAGGTGGGCCATGGTCCACCTACAAAATTTTATAGTCCTAGGGGATGTTTGGTTCGTAAATTTGAAATAGAGGTATTTTAAATATTGTAATATATTAAATAGTTATGGGTTTCAAACATGTTCATTTTTAATCCTGTATCATGTTTGGTTAGCAGTCTTTTTTAATGAACTTGATACACAAATGACGAGTGTACCCTTCTTATTTTATTAAAATAAAAAATAAATAAACCCATTGACTTACCTACTGGACGAGAGATCAATGAACATAAGCCTCAAATCCAATTAAATTTATGAATCGTCTTCTATCTATACTACATAAACATCAAAAAACACATCACCAATTCGTAACCAACAGGCCAACCAAATAGGAAAAGAATCACCCAAGTGATTCATTATCTCAAGCGAGAACGACTCGATGATCCAAAACTGTTTAACTTCAGTTATGATTCGTATCTTTCTAGCTATTCAAGACCCACAAAAGAGAGAGCAAGTTGAATATGGGGACGATTTATTCAACATAATATTTTGTTGATTTAGAGAGCTAGAATATAATGATGCTTGTTGATTTAGAAGCCAGATCTAGTTAAAGGATTTAAAGAAGGTAGTGAATAGTGGAGTAAACTTATTGACTTGTGAATGATTATTTTTCAAGGGTGGTTTAGTCTATTATGGCAATTTGACAAGTGATATTGTAACACATCTCTCATCCACTAGTTTTCAAAACCGTGTATTTTATGGGCCCCACTACATTGAAAACTGGCACTTTTGACAACCCAAACACGATTTGGAAAGCATTTTAAATTTAAAACCATCGAAAAATATCCAAATTTGATCAACCAAACATCCCTACTGTTTTCGAATGATAATAAAAGCCCAAAGTAAATAACCAAGTGTATCTATGATCTATGAGGAAATATTACTAACTTGTGGCCCACTTCAATGAAACAGATAGACTAATCTCAATTACAGAAGTAATTGATGGACATTTTACATTAAAAATCATTCCAATTATTTGATAATCCATTAAACTAGTTAATTTATTTTTAAGGTTTGAGAATTTGATGGTCATAGTTGTTTGCATTGACAAAGTTGTTTACATTGACAAAGTTATAGGTAAACGTTTTAGTTTAGATTTATTTTTGAATTATTATAATAATGAACGAGCGGCATGTGCAGTTAAAGTGTTAAATAAACCAATTGATTGCAACGTTTTTACCTACTTAGATATTTTGATGTTTTATTAAGCTTAAAATCGTCTTAAAAAAATTGGAATTTTTACTTACTTAGATATTTTGATGTTTTATAAAGCTTACTATCGTCTTAAAAAAAATTTGGCCACCCCATAACCAAATTATTGGCTACGCCCCTGTGTGAACTATTTCAAAAGGCAATATGTATATTAAAATCTACAGAATATTTTGAGTATTCACAGCAGGAAGATCTCTTTAATCTTTTTGTTTGTGAGACTAATAAATCTTGCCATGATTTCAGTGTTTTTGAGTGATCAGTAATCAAACTGGTTATTGTGATTTTATGACATATGTGGCAAGATCCTCTTTTGCTATAAAATCTGAAAATTGACCATATATAAAGGTTCTAGGTGATGGTAACATAAATCATTGTTGAAACTTGAAAGTATGTTCGCCAAATAACAGAATGACTCACCGTGACGATGTCTCATTAGCATCCATGCTGTCAATTTTACGCCTACTGTTATAGTCAAAGTAAGCCTTCTTCTTTCAATGAAGATATTCCATGTGCGTAATATTGTTAGTTTTTGTCTTTGTCCATATTCAGTAATGACTGTAACAATCAAACCATCTAGAACCGATTGGAAGGCGATATATTTATATTTCACCATGCTCTGTAACAACACACTTTCAAATTGTGTTAGAAAAGAAAACATTGCAAGTCAGACTATCAAATACAATTTATGGTTGCTGTATGGTTGTTGTCCTAGGCAATACGCAGATGGCCTCCCGTGAGAGAACGGATAGTGAGGAAGAAATGAAGAATGATGAGGACGATAATACCTTATGTCAAGATCTACTTGTAGATCAGCCTCTGAAAAGGGAATTCTTGGTGGGCATCCATCAATAATACAACCAACTCCTCCATCATGAGATTCACCAAATGTTGTAACACGAAAGTAGTCTCCATATGAGCTTCCAGCTACCTTTATCTATGTTTAAACAAAATGTGATTAGGTCATTTCTAACTCAATCTGAAAGTTCAGTAACTCAGAAGAAATTAGAAACCCAAACCTGAACGGGTGAGTGGGGAAGAGAATAAGCTAACTAAAGAACTCTCAAACCTAAAGAAGGGTAAAGTTCCCAACAACAGTGGTGTACAGTGTCGAAATTGGGTACTGAAGATTTTCAGTTATCCACACCAATTTCGTATTGGTTTCTGAATCATCCTTGATAAGACCCACGAAAATAGAGTGATTTTTTGAGGTGTAGATCATGTTGAATCTATACATGGTTCATATACTGGTTGTGGAGTAGATAATTAGACGGGGATTGTTATAATTTATAGCTAACATATATATAATTCATTGGATTTTGCTTTGAGAAATGTAAATTGGTGCGACCACTTTTACACCTTGAATATATAGTGGAGTTGTGTTGAGTGGAGTTGTGTTGTTTTATAAGTTTGTATTACAGCAGGTCAGGACTTACTCTTGGTGTATGAAGTCTATGAGCCTTTTCCGTTGGTCTAAATAGGTATGGTATGGTATCAGTAGCTGATGGGGGTAGCTGAAAAAGATGTTGACTAGAGCTATTATCAGGATGCAATCCCGTGATTTATGTTGTTGTTTATTGTATTCCATAATTAGTTGTTCTATTCTAGGTAGTTTGTTTTTCCTTCTCCTATATATGTATCGATGTATAGTCCTTTGTAAAGTGAATCAATTAAAACCCATTCTTCACAATCGTATTCTGTGATTCCATATGGTATCAGAGCATCACGTACCATCAAAGTTGAATCACCCATAACCAATCACCTCACAATGACAAACACAGAAAGTTCTTCTCATGAACCCAGAGTAATTGTTCAAAACGTACAAGATGCACCGTTTCCCACGGGAGTCATCTTGGATGATTCGAACTATGAGTTATGGTCTCAACTCATGGAGATGCGTATTAGAGCAAGAAACAAGTCCGGTTTCATCACTGGTGACACCCCGAAACCGAAAGATGACGAGAACAAGATTGAAACATGGCTGCTCGATAATAACCGGGTCAAAAGTTGGCTCATTGATTCCATGAGTCCATCCTTGATACGGCGATTTATTCGACTCAAAACCGCAAAAGAAATCTGGGATGCTGTTGCTAAAACCTTCTATGATGGGACTGATGAAACACAGCTATTCGAATTAAACAAGAGATCTTTCACTACCCGTCAAAACGGGAGACCATTACCTACGTATCACAACGAATTGGTAAGTATTTTTCAAGAAATTGATACCCGTCTTACTACTCAAGAAGATACTGTTGCCCAGACAGTGTCCTTGAACAAAACCATGGCACGACTTCGTGTTCATATATTTTTGGCTGGTCTAGATCTCGAATTTAACCAGGCCAGAAGTGAGATCTTAAGAAAGGATCCACCCCTTGACTTGGAGTCATGCTATGCATATATACGAAAAGATCAAAATCAAAGGCACACTATGGAAGAATCAAAAACGAACTCTGACATCATAGTGCACCTAGACACTCGTAACCGTACCACTAAAGGGAAGAGCTCTAACATCAAAGGTAACTCATATACCTGCACTCATTGTGGAGAAGAAGGCCATTCTAAACAAAGATGCTATGAAATTATCGGATATCCCGAATGGTGGGATTTCACGAAGAAACCACGAAAGAAGTTAAGTCAAGCTTCCATTGCCACATCAAACAAAGAAGAACCACACGTTTCTGTCGCTGCTCACGCAAAAACGATCAACAACTCTGGTATGTGTAATACTAACTATGCTCCTACTAATAGTTGGATTATTGACTCCGGTGCAACGGACCATATGACACATGATTCCTCCAAACTAACATCTATGAACCCCCCAAAACAAACTAATATTAGTACTGCCAATGGAGAAGTAGCATCCGTTACAGGCGAAGGTCCATCAAGAGTATCGAATTCTATGGATCTTGATAGTGTCCTCGTTGTGCCGTCTCTTTCATCTAACCTTTTATCTGTTAGTCAAATCACAGAAGCATTAAAATGCTATGTAATCTTTTCTCCTAATGAATGCATATTTCAGGATATGAGGACACATCGGATTCTTGGCTATGGTACTAGATGGGGGAGGTTGTACTATCTCGAAGAACATCATCATGGTCAAGCTTATCACACCGAAATAAATCAAGCTGATAAAAATATGGCGTGGTTATGGCATCGTCGACTCGGACATCTATCATTTAGTTATCTTAGAAGGTTAAAACCAAGTTTATTTTTGAATGTAATGGATACTGATTTTAAGTCAATGTTTAAGCATGTGGGAGTAAACTCCCCTACACTTAGGACATTGTGCACGTTGTTTAAATCTCGCGAAGGAAAAGACAACTAAAGAGATTCCTATTTTAATATTGAGAAATATAAAATAGTGAATCGAAAAGAGTTTAGGATAGAACCGGGAAGAAGGGAACACGGAGTCACGGTTCGTCAAGAGTCATCAAGAGTGTGTCTTTGAAGCTCTAATCCCTGCACATGATAAGAAAGAAAGCAGGAAAACCACGGGGCTCCCCCTACACTTATGGTAAAGATAGATAGATAATTGGGTTGCCTCCCAAGAAGCGCTTGTTTATATTAACCGAGTCACGAGCCTGACTCGTCCCCGAATTAAATGGTCCATGGGGAAGCCTCGAATGTGATACCGGGATCAAAGACCTTATCCTCGTTCCCGGTTGACATCAACAAAGGAGAGGCGGGGGGATAAGTCTTGAAAGGGAGAAAGGTCCTTTCAACATACGAAAAGTATGTGAAATCAAAGTCCACGGGAGGTGGGTTGGGTAAAGTAAGCACATTGTCCTCCCCCAAAGACAATAGATGCTGAGCAAGCGGCAAAGCCGTATAGTTATCAATCATAGCATAATCAGTGCCACCTCCCGGGTCAAAGCACTCATCCTCCGTGATAGTGGCCAAAGGGGAGGATGAAAGGTGCTCGGAAGGGGGACTTGGGACAATATCTTCCTGTAGCAAATTATCAAAAATAATGTCCCCCTCCATGTCATCGTCATCATTACCTGGTGGTATGGAGTGAATGTCAATTTCTTCCAACAATGAGTCATTATCTTCAACGGGAGGAATAGATGGAGGCAAAGACTCGGAAAGAGGAGGAGAAGTCAACGCTTTGATTTGAGCAATAAGAAGGTGCACTTTCCGTAATCTATCTCGAAGAAGCACGTCTTCCACCTTATCCACAAGATCATGTTCATCGATGAACTTCTCGTAAACCGGAGAGAATAAATCGTCATCACCCGCATCTCCCAGTGGAGGTTGAGAAATTTCAAAAGTGAAATTCTCATAGCTTGGAGAAAAATCGTCATCATTAGGATCGACCGCTTCCTAAGAGCAACGTCGTCCTCAGGCTCCATAGCAGGTAAGTCACAAATCTCATCATTAAACGCTTTATCAAGACCAACATTACTAAGGTCATTCAATGTATCACACTCCTTAGACATGTTTAGGATATTGAGAGGAGGGATGACAATTGCACTAGGACATTGAGCAGTAAGATCATTCCAAGAAATAGTAGGCTCATCGTCATCATCATCATAATAGTATGGATACACCGGGGGAGGGGTATAAGTCTCGATATTCGATATTTGCTCCTGTCGTTGATCCTCTTGATATTTCTCGATGATCTTGTTCCAAGCTTCTTGAATTTGTTGACTTTGCTTAACCAGATTGTCCCATTTTTCATTGGAGCTCAATTGTTCGAAGGAGGGTTGATGATCGATGATGTGTTGTGGGGGTTCAAAATGTTGAAAACCTGAATTATAGCATGGTTGTGGCTCATAGTAGTTCATCGGTTGAGAAGAATTAGAAACCGGGTTTGGTTCATAATAATCCACTTGTGAAGAAAACCGAGGGCACGGATTTGGCTCATAACAATTCATTGGTTGACAATAATAGGTATCGTGAGGACCCCCACAGTTGTTACAAACCGGGTATGGAGAAAACTCAGGTGCGTCTTGTGGATAGCTATTTTCATTGTCATAATTGTACCCCGGTTCTTGCCCATGACCATACGGGTATTGAATCGGGCACGAAACATGCCAATGAGAATCGCTTCCACAATAGATGCACGGGGGAACAGGAGGTGGGTTCAAAAAGAATGAATTAGTCGAGTTGCACAAGGGACAAAATCCGTTTTGTATGTAGTCGATATCATTTCCGCACCGCTCACATGTACACCATTGACAAGAGTTGTTCCCAGATAATTGTTTCCCACACCGGACGCAATGGACATAAAAATCCATAAAGAAGGATAGATAAGCAAGAAGAATATTTTTGGTGCAAAACTTTGAAAAAGAAATGCTTTTTATGATTTTTCAAATGTTTTTGGATTTTTGAAAATTTTTGGACACGAAAAATAACGTTCACAAGTGAACGGATCCCAAAAGCCAACGCTTCTCTCACAAAAAACTTTCGATCCTCACGAAAAGAGCCGGCAGCGGCGCCATTTTAATATAGAGATTTTGCTAGTTGAAAGTTCGTTTTCTCGGTATCTAATCGAATTGATTTCCGGTTAATTGTGTGAGATTAATTGTTCTTGGTGAAAATAATATTTTTGGTTTTGGAAAAATAAATGTGCAAGACTTAAAAATAAAGGACGGGAAATTAAAACTAAAACTAGTTGAAACGTAAACGGTGCAATAATTAAAGCGTTGAAAGTAAATGACGAGAATTTAAATGACGTGAACTTAAAACTTAGCAAAACGTAAATTGACAATTAAATAACAATTCAAAGCGAAATTAAAATGAGCTAAAAATAAAACGAGAAAATTGACACTTTAACTAAAACAAAACATCAAAACAAATCAAATGCACCCAATCGGAATACACCCGATCGGAATCCAAAAGGGATCCGACCGGAATGTACCAATCAGAATGCAAGTAGAGACGTCATGATCGGAATACTTGGCGAGGGGTCCAGATCGGAATATCATAAATCCCCTCGTCGGAATATAGCAAAAGACGTACAATCGGAATACTAAATCAACTCAGATCGGAATATGGAAAATGCATGAAATCTGAATAAGGTAAGATGGGATCCAATCGGAATAACCTAAAACTTGAAGCCAATCGGAATAGCTCGATAGGAGGCCAATCGGAAAAAGCTAAACCCTTTTCCGATTTGCCAATCGGAAAAAGGGTGTGCCGGTCGGAAAGTATGATCGGAAAGGGGTTTTCCCTTTCCGATTTGGTTCTTTGATCCAAAATATAAGCTAGATCAAAAAGCTATGGAAATAAGCTTCTAACCAAAACTAGAATGAATCAAAATTGAAACGAAATCAATAAGCACAAATAACGACTTTTCCAAACTAAAAATAAACAACTTTGAAATTAAAACATAAAAAGATTAACTTTTTAGGCACGAAAACATGAATGAACAACACGGATCATATGTAAATCGCACCAAAAGTAAATTAGAATCAAGAAAGGAAGATGAGAGATTAAGACCAGAAAAGTAAAGATTAAAGATTAAAGAACAAATGATGAAAACTTACTTGAAAATTAAATGATTAAAAGTGCATAACATTTAATTAAAGTGAAAGAAATGAAATGACAAGAAATGAAAATGGTGAAAGAGTGGTTTGTCAAGCCACCAACAACCTAAACAAAATGAGGTTGGTTCTATATATAGGGGAATTAGGGAGGAGCTTAGGAAGCTTCCTCCCTCTTTCTTCTTTCTCTTAATTGCACACTTAGGTCCTTTCTTCTTAATCTTTTGTTAATCTTCTTAATACTTGGACTTTGTCTTGGGATTTCTTCAAACTCGTCTTGTATTTTCTTCATAAATAAGACTCGAGTTCTTCGGCTTTTTAGTAAACTTCCGTCTTTGACTTTTTCTTCGATAAATCTTCAGAATTGGTCTTGGACTTCCGTTCTTTTTCCACTCTTGATTCTTTCGACTTCATCTTTCGTCTTTTTCTTCGATAAAAGCCCGTGAATGCCGTGTTTTCTCCATTTTTCACCTTTTCGTCCTAAATTACAACAAAAACACAAACCACGCATAATTCCGACATAAATGACATAAAATATACGTTTTGGCTCGGTTATTATTGCAATTAAGTGGTAAAAAGGATGGGTGTTTTCACACCTATCAGTGGTACATGTGAATTGGCAAAAAACCATCGAATATCATACGTTTCTAGCAATAATAAAGCCAAGGTTCCTTTTATTACGATTCACTCTGATGTATGGGGCCCGGCCAAAATTCCCACTCCTAATGGTGCACGTTATTTTGTAACGTTTATCGATGAATGTACTCGAATGATATGGGTCTCTGATAGTGGTAGAAATACGTCTTTTAGGAAAAAGAGCGTAATTAGGGTAAGTATTAACGAGTGATTTAGGAAAACCACAAGTTATGACCCAAATGGGGATCGTTCTCTCGTGGAGGCACGTGTGTTGTGTAATGAATTGATTTGATTGATGATTTTATTAAGAAGAAAAGAGAAGAGAAAATGACGAAGACGTAAAAATTAAAATTAACGAAAAAAAATCACTACTAGAAAGTTAAGACGTAGAACCTTAAAAACCACAAAAATTAAAATTTTAACCTAAAAATTCCTAAAAATTACTAAAAATCCACAATAAAATTCTAAGAGTTTACAAAAAATCAAAACTTGCTAAAACCTTTTAATTAATTAAATAATGACTTTTTAATGCTAATTAAAGCCCTAAAAATCACTTATAATTATTAAAAAGCCCTAAACAAGATTTTATAGTTTGTAAACCTCAAAAATGACCTAATTAAGCTAAAAACTATTTTTAAAAATTTTAAAACCAAATTAAACTATTTTTAATTACTTAAAAACTATTAAAATCTATTAAATCTTAATTTAATTCTAGAAAATAAATGAAAAGCCTAAAAAATATTTGGAAAGTGACAAGGTTCCTAATTATATGTCCTTAACCTAGGAAAAATGAAAAAAAGTTAAAAATTAAACTTTCTATTTTTGGTAATAAAATAATATTAAAATAATCAAAAAAATAAAAAGTTTAAAAATAAATTCTAAAAAATTACCAAAAATCCTAAATATTCTAACTAAGATAAAAATGCAAATAAAAGTTCCTAAAACCTTTTTATTAATTTTATATTAATTTTTAAATTTGTTTAAAAACCCTAAAATCAAATAAAATTAAAAATAAGACTTTTTGAAAACTTTTTTGAATGTAAACCTCAAAATACTTTAATAAAACCTAAAAATTATTTTTTCTACAAATAAAACTTATTTTAACTATTTTTAATCTACTTTCTAAAAATTAAACTAAAAATAATCCTAATAAATAATTTAATAAAGGGAAAAATATGTTTTTAAAACAGAAAAGTCCTAAATGACAATAAAAACCTAGGAAAAATAAGCCTGGCCAAAATAGCTTATTAAATAAGCTCAAATAGCCAAAATAAGCTACGGCTTATTTTTCAAAAACCAAAACACAAACACCTTATATATCTAATGGAATGAACCTATAACGTAAAAACCCATCTGGATCACTGGTTAACACGTTACTCCTCCAATAGAGAGGTCGCGTGTTCGAGCCCAGGCAAGGTGAGGTTTTTGCTATTTTTTTTTTAAACTTTTAAAACATAAACTGATGACCTTTTTAGTCACAAATTCACAAACACAATTCAAATTAAACAAAGATTTAATCAATTCCAAGCCAAAACGTGCCCAGTTCTCTTTTGATGAACACAAAGAAGACTTGTTTTGTTCACTTGTGCAATTTGAGATCAAGAGGACTTGATCATGAGTATTTGGTGTTGATTTGTGGACAAGAAGGCACCCTTGTACTCTGTTGAGTACAAGCAGTCAAGAATCACACAAAATAAGCAAGTAACACTCAAAGTCACACACAAAATGGTCAAAGAAGGTTGCTGTTATGCATATGTTTAACTGATGAACACTTTAGACCAAATTACTAGCACCAATGTGAATTTCAAACCTTCATAACTTGCATACAATCAAAGTAAATGGCATACCAGCAATACTCAAACCTCAAACAACCTTTAATCTAGCAATGAACAAAAGATTAAGCCAAAATCTCTCAAAATTCATACAGACAAGGCAGTTACTGATTTTATATGCTATTGACCCTTTTTTAGCTTGCAAAATGGTTCAAAACTTGTTCAAACTGAGAAACAAAATAACACACAACCCTATGCTACCCTATAGAGTGATTCTAAACAGACCTGAACCAAGATTTACACCATTAATCCATATAAAACTCTTATCCCAAACACTCCTTAAGAATCTGAAATGCAATTTTAACAAAGCAAATTCTAACAAATCAAATCCAAACTGACTAAGCAACTCCTAAACATGCATAACACACCAAATAAAGCAATATCCTACACTCAAATGCACAAATTACCAGCTTTCATGTAAAATCATACAAACTCATATAATTTTCAGAAAACTGAAAATGGAAAAGGGTTTTACCTGGAGGGACTTACATCCAAGTCCCTCAGTGACTGTTTGTCACCTCCCACAAACACGGGTTTGTGTAGAACCTTGATCAAATCAAGCTCCAAACAACCCTGCTAAGAAAAACAAGAGCAAACACAAAATTTGCACAATATCCAATATTTCTGATTTTACCAAAACTTATAAACCTTGAAACCACTTGAACCTTGGAACTTAACACGTTTTTAAAACAATCACAAGATCAAAAATCCAGGACTCTTATCCACTTTCACTTCAAAAAGCCTTGGATTTCAGAAACCTATCGAACCTTTTTTCAAAAACCTTTTTGAAAACTTAAAACACACAAAACGTTTCACAAATATGATGGAACTCAGTCTAGCTTCTCTATCACTTACCAACTTTTAAAAATCAAATAAAATGAATTATATTTTCTCAAAAATTACCAACTTTATAAATTTGTAAAAAGGGATTACAATGAGAGAGCTAAAAACTGGAACAAAGAATATGAGTGACAGGCCACTCATATTTATACTACTAAAAGAACTATCTAGAACTACTAAACAATGTGAAACCCTAGCAGCTGATTTCCCTTAAATGCCCTTGCTGTTTTGACTGAAAATGGGTCAAAATGAACCCATGTGATAGCCAGCTGTTGGAATCTTGATCTTGGACGTTCATAGAGTTCCTTTGGGAGAAAGGAAGGATTTGGAGCCCTTGGATTGCTGTTTTCATTTTGTCTTCATCTTCTCATGTGATGGGGGTAGGCTGTTGAGGGGACAAAAGGTACAAGGGTCGTTTTCTGGGTGAGTTGTGGTGTTGGGAGTGGAGTTGTGAGTAGAATCCCCAAGGTAATTAAAAAAATAGCTAATGATTCAAGTCAATTAACCCTGGGTTTTTAGGGTTTATTGGTGGAAGCAGGTGACGTTTTGATTTATATTGGGGATTAAGATTTTTAAATTTGTGTTTAGTGGGAAAGTTAATAAATAAACTAATTAAGTTTATTTAGTGGAAAGCAGACGTGTATGGGGTGGAGGATGTGGGGGTTGCTGATTGGTGGAGGGATTGAGTGGGGTGACGTGTAAGGTGGGGATTGGGAGGGTTAAGTTTCAGTGTCTGGCCCATATAACCCCTCAAGTTTCACATTTTCTTCATTTTGTAAATAATGCCATCAACGCCTCATTATGCTTGTGTCAACTTTGCACAAGTTGACATTTTGGCACAACTTGTTTTAAACTTTTTCCAAGGGCTTTAAATGCATATTCTTGATTCTCCAAGGACTGATCTTGTAATATCTTCAAAATTTAAGGACCATTGTACAATTGACATTTGGAGGGTCATTTGTGACAAGTTCTTCAAAGATGAGGGACTAAAGTTGCCAATCTTCAATTCTTCAAGGGTCTTTTTGCAAAATCCAAACTTGGGCCCGGTTCATTGTGCAACTTCGTTTCCCGTGTTCGTTTTTGAATGATTCTTGTGATATTTTGCCATTTCCTCAATATGCGTACCTAAAAATACACAAGTAATAAACACGAGCATATATTTGGTATATTTAATGATATTTTATGTATTTTAAGCCTGTTTTGGATGATGAGACCATGTATAAAAGCAGTCTCATCACTCCCCCATACTAAACCATTGCCGTGCCCTCACGCAATGCTAGAATAAAGTATCATAGCATCTCCAAAATTCAATTTTATTCACTTTATTGAATGATAAACTAGCTACACTACTACTATTACTACTACTTGTGTTTTTAGACATAATGTATGATTTTCATCGCAAAATGGGACGTTTAGGTTCATAGAATAAGAACACGTGAATGCTTCGTTAGAAATAATTTCATCGTCCTCGATTTTCACTCTAATTCCATGCCAAGCGTGCAACGAGATCATTGTCATTATAAGTTAGTAATGCTAACATTACTCATATGCCCTAATCACGTACTTATTCTCCCATTATTCCTAAGTTGTATCTCTTATATTTTATTATGTCTTAAATGTTTCACGAGGATACATTGTTGACTTATGCGATAATAGAGATTTAGGTCTAAAAATAGAGTCTTAACGGTGTAACTAAGACCATCAAATCAATAACCCCTCCTAATAGACAACGATGTTAAAAAATTAAGTTGACAAGAAGAATCGATAAACACGGTTTTATAACGGTTTTGAACATGAGACTTATTACCAAGACTTTTATACGCCCCCTAACGGAAGGGCCTTATTATCTTTGGTTTACCTCCATCTTTTATTCAACTTCGCCATGAAGCTTTTATTATGACTTCGGTCTTGCCTTGCCTTTTATTATCCGCCTCATCGGTGGTTTTATTAGCCAAAGACGTATATCCTCACGCTAAAGCGAATTTTGGATCTTTAAAGCTTCGAAGATTAAGGCTTGATTCACTTTCAATTTTTGCATAGATTTTTCGCCTTGTGGGTCTTCAAATTGTTTGCTAGATTTAGGTGAGCACTTGAAATCTTATTATTGGGTGAAGCTTTCGATTATTCGGGTGCCAATACTTCAAAACCGTGACGCTGGCGATACCTTAATGTCTTCCCAATTTAATTACACGGAAGCTACTAGAAAAGACTAGAAACCCAACAATCCTAACTAAACCGCTAAGTCAATATTTATTAAGCAAAAAATATTTACAAGCGAAGGGAGAATAAGCAAATGACGAGAACACATGAGTTTTTGAAAGAATACGAGTACTCTACGTTTAGCATAGTAACTTATAATTAACTCTATCATTTCTCGTCCTCATTTAAGAGACTTAGCCTAATGTGTAGTTAAGGAATCAAAGCTAAGTGCTCAACACGCACGGTCGAGTCAAAAATTACTCTTATTCTCGCCATCGGAAAATCTACATTCGTGTCTTCAAACACTTATAAAACATGAGAAAATTTTTAAAATTTGGCCATTTTTAGCCTTATTTTGCAACAAAACGATAAACAAAACATAAACTTTGGAAAGCGTGAAGGTTTAGCAAGGCAAGTATCTATTCACCCCCCCCCCCCCCCATACCAAAGTTAAACATTGTCCTCAATGTTTCGAGTCTAGAGGTGCAAACACCCCCATACTAGAGACGTAGTCGAATGCCTAATCTAGCATGGAAAGGGTGTAACCAATAAGTAATAGCCGTTTATGAAGTGTGCTAAAAACCTAAGGTTAGAACATAAAAGGATATATCATATGGATATTGGGAAAGGCCTCCAAAGCAAACGATCGAGTGCTCCCATAAAACGAACACGAGAGGCTCCAATCGTGAAGATCATGATCTAAAAACCACAATTCACAAACACCCACGGAACAACGGTTGGAAGGGCACAAATCCCCTCACATTAACTAATTAGAAAGCAATAATATGTACATGGATAAGCATGGGTCTCCCCCACGAGGCACCTTGTTTTTGATAACCGAGTCAAAAGCTCGACTCGAATCCCCATAAATGTGATCATTTAGGGATAATCATGGTGTGGTCAATTTTTGGTGGGGCTTACATGATAAACAAGGCCCAAAAACAACCGGTATAAAGGACTAAGTCCTTTGATGGTGCAAAATACCGGGATCGAAGATGGCGTTCTCGTTTCCATTGGAAAAACAAATCAACGCCACTTCATCAATGGTCAACAAAAACTCAAAGAGTTTCAAGAAAATAGGAGAGAAGAAATAGAAGGGTGGGACAATGGGTAAGTCATGAAAACATTGAGCTACTCGAGGTAGACTCGCACCAATCAAATGAAAAGATTTTCCATTTATTGCATCGGTGGAAGACCGAGATTTCCCTATATAAGCAATTCCAGGATCAAATATCTCGTCCTCGGTGGAGAAAGGGGAGGGAACATAAGGGGATTCCCCCACACCAAGTCCACACAAAGCATCGTCAAAAGGAGAAGACGAGCTTGTAGTACTCAATAAACGCGGTGATGACGGAGTTAGAGTTGTAGAAAAATCTTTTAAATTCAATTCAAAATCTTTTCCTTTTTCATCTTTTACACTCTCCTTGTGAAAACCCGATTTGATTATGTCAAAAATATTTGGTGTATCTAAAGCAATGTTAGTCACACTAAAAATTCTCACATTTTGAAATCTTTTTGGTTTAGGTGGTGGCAAGTTTTCAAATCTTTTGTCAACAAAGAAAACCTCCCCATCGGGATCAACGTATTCATCATCCGAAGATTCACTCGAGATTGGAATCGTAGGCTTAACACTCTTAACCTCCACCGGCGGAGGGGACGGAACTTCATTTTTCTCAACAACTCCTAAAACTCTATTGGAAATCTTTTTGCAAATGCTTTTGATGGGATTGACATTGTACAAAGATGTGATAGAATACACATGAGAAAGAGTGGAGTTTTGGGTTGCATTAATGACGAGTTCTTCTTCATTGAAACGAAGAGTGATTTTTCTTGCATGCACATCGATAAGTGCTCTCGAGGTATCCAAAAAAGATCGACCTAAAATTAACGGAACTTTAGGATCGATGGGAATATCAACAACAATAAAGTATACAGGATAGTAGAACTTTCCAACTTTCACAAAGACGTCCTCGGCAACTCCACAAGCTAGAATCGTAGAATGATCGGCCATTTCGATTGACATTCTTGAAGGAGTCAGATTTGGAAGATTGAGCGATTTAAAAATCTCAAGAGGCATCAAATTAATACTAGCACCAAGATCGGCCAAGGCGTAGCATTCTTCCATGTCTTGGATAGCACATGGGATTAAAAACTTTCCAGGATCACCGACTTTTTGAGGTATGCGGCTTAGAAAAACCGAAGAACAACTAGACGATTTTTGCAATTTCTCTTTGTTATTCAACATACTTTTGAAGTTCGCGGCAAATCGAGGCATCATGACTAAGGCGTCGGCAAAACTTATATTGAAATGCAAGTCACGAAACATTTTCATAAAGAGTTCAAATTGATAATTATTTCGTTATTGTGCCTTTTCCTTGTTTCGTCTTGAAGGGTAGGGTAAAGGTGGTGTGGGTTGGGGCAAAGTAGGCATAGGCATCGGCCTTGGAATCTCGGGTTCCATGATTGGTGTTGGTTCAACCGTAGGTGTGGTTTGAGCGGTACTTCGTGGGCTTGTAATGTGCTCCTTTTCAACCAACACCTCGGGTTCTTTCTCTTTTTCCTTCTCCATAGAAGTACTTGGATGAGAAATGGGTTCTTTGAAAGTTTTACCACTACGAGTAGTAGTAACATTCAATTCTCCTTTCGGGTTCACGATGGTATCACTAGGAAGACCACCCGAAGAAGAGGGCTTACACATGATAGCTTCAAACATTTTAGCCATTCGGTCTTCAAACTTAGATTGCCTAGCATCCGCTTTTAACAATTCTTGCTTAATCTCATGTTGACCTTGCTCCATTTTTTGTTGATTTTGTTGGAGTCGTGTGACATTTCCTTCCATTTTATTAGCATGAGTTTGAAGTTCATTAGCAAGTTTGTTTTTAAGCTCGTTTTTCAACTCGGATCTTAAGCTAACCATCTCACGTTGCATGTTATCAAACTTAGCATCATTAGCCTTTGCATAATTCAAAAATTCTCCTTGAAGATTTTTGGTGTGATCGTTTTGAAAACCTTGGGCATTGTTTTGAAAATCACGGTTTTGGTTTTGGTTTGAAATTTGCCCATTTCCACTTTGATAATTACCCTTGTTATAATTCCTTTGATTTCCTTGGTAATTTCCACCTTGGTTGTTGTTGCGATAATTATTAGCATTTTGATTTAGTGGAGCTTGATTTTGGCGGGAACCTTGACCGATTTGGTTATAAGTTCCCGTGGCTACAAAATCATTCGAAGTGTTACCATCCGCGGTAATGCACTCGGAAAGATCATGAGCTCCACCACACGACAAACAACTCTTAGAAACCGCTTTAACCGAAGCGGAATTTGAAGCTTCTTGAGCTTTCCAATGGGACATAAGGCTAGCAAATCTATCAAAAAATCGATTTTCTTCATTTGCTTCATCTTGCAAGGCATTAATGGAACGAGACGATGATGAGCCCATTTTGGCAACACTCGGTGTGTGACGAGGGCTATAAACCTTAGACCTATTCTCGATTATGACCAAAGCTTCTTCAACCGTTTTACACAAAAAAATTACCACCCGCGGCGGCATTCAAATAATCTCTTTCATGATCGTTAAGTCCATTGTAAAACGTGTCGATTTGGTGCAAGTCGGAAAAACCGTGATGAGGAAATTCATGCAACATCTCCTTAAACCTATTCCAAGCCGTAGAAAAACTTTCATTTGATTCTTGTGAAAATTTAGAAATCTCATTTTTCAAATGCGTAGTCTTAGAGGGCGGAAAAAATTGGTTCACAAACTTTGAAACGAGATCCTTCCACGTCAATATAGAATTGGGTGGCTCTTTCTCTAACCAAATTTTAGTGGGCCCGCTAAGGAATACGAAAAAAGCATCATCTTAATCGAGTCATTCGAGACATCCTTGAATTTGCACGTGGCGGTAAGACGATTAAATTGGCGGATATGGTTGTGGGGATTGTCCTTCTCATCACCACGGAATTTGTTGTTTTGGATCATCGACAACAAACCCGTTTTCACCTCAAAATTCTCCGCAAGGATTGCGGGAATCACAATAGCTTCTCCATAACCCTCGGTGGGTGCTTGAAGTAACTCCATCATAGTTCGATTCGCCATGGGTGCTTCTTTCACTACAACGGGTTCGTCAATAGGAGACTCCTCACTAGAATGAGTTGGAGTGGGAGTTTTGTTCTTTCGTTTACGTGCACGTTTTGCTTTGTTACGAGTGAGCATAAACGTCACGTACAACGTGGAGACGAGCAAAGAAGATTCTTTTTGGTATTTTGTGTTTTTCAAATTTTTTGTGGTTTTTGATTGTATTAACCTTTTTTGGAAATTGGTGAAATGTATTAAGTAGACAAAAAGTCCACAAATCGCCTCCTTAATCAAATCTCTTGATTAAAGAAGCCTCAAGGAATGAAAACGATCACGTGGAGTGAACGCCTTCGATGACTTTAGAACGATGGTGGAACACCAAATCGTTCAAGAGGGTTTAATCAATAGAAACCAAGAAAATATATATGATATGTAATAATACTTTGGGCGGAAAAACCCTCGATTCACTCTCAAAATCAAATACGCACAAGCAAGCGGAGGAAACGAGGCGGCGCGAAGCACTTAAGAGCCTTTTTCCTTTAGGTTGTGAAATACAGCCGCCTTATACCCACCTTCTAGTTTGTATTTTCAAGATTAAGCTTCACGAAAGTATTTATCTATTTTTGCCTTTTTTCTTTGGTTTGAGATTCGAATACAATGATTGGGTAATGACCTCCCAAGTCAAGGTTGTGATTTCTCACGTATTTGGATTACTTGTGAATTTATTGTTCTACGTATACAATATAGTAATAATATTCACACAAAAACCGAAAAACGATAATACGTATTAGTAGAGTGCTACTAATACAAATACCATTATGGCTAATATAAAAAACAACAATAGTTCAATCAAAACACAACACGCCTCCCCGGCAGCGGCGCCAAAATGATAGTGGTAGAAATACGTCTTTTAGGAAAAAGAGCGTAATTAGGGTAAGTATTAACGAGTGATTTAGGAAAACCACAAGTTATGACCCAAATGGGGATCGTTCTCTCGAGGAGGCACGTGTGTTGTGTAATGAATTGATTTGATTGATGATTTTATTAAGAAGAAAAGAGAAGAGAAAATGACGAAGACGTAAAAATTAAAATTAACGAAAAAAAATCACTACTAGAAAGTTAAGACGTAGAACCTTAAAAACCACAAAAATTAAAATTTTAACCTAAAAATTCCTAAAAATTACTAAAAATCCACAATAAAATTCTAAGAGTTTACAAAAAATCAAAACTTGCTAAAACCTTTTAATTAATTAAATAATGACTTTTTAATGCTAATTAAAGCCCTAAAAATCACTTATAATTATTAAAAAGCCCTAAACAAGATTTTATAGTTTGTAAACCTCAAAAATGACCTAATTAAGCTAAAACTATTTTTAAAAATTTTAAAACCAAATTAAACTATTTTTAATTACTTAAAAACTATTAAAATCTATTAAATCTTAAATTAATTCTAGAAAATAAATGAAAAGCCTAAAAAATATTTGGAAAGTGACAAGGTTCCTAATTATATGTCCTTAACCTAGGAAAAATGAAAAAAAGTTAAAAATTAAACTTTCTATTTTTGGTAATAAAATAATACTAAAATAATCAAAAAATAAAAAGTTTAAAAATAAATTCTAAAAAATTACCAAAAATCCTAAATATTCTAACTAAGATAAAAATGCAAATAAAAGTTACTAAAACCTTTTTATTAATTTTTTATTAATTTTTAAAGTTGTTTAAAAACCCTAAAATCAAATAAAATTAAAAATAAGAATTTTTGAAAACTTTTTTGAATGTAAACCTCAAAATACTTTAATAAAACCTAAAAATTATTTTTTCTAAAAATAAAACTTATTTTACTATTTTTAATCTACTTTCTAAAAATTAAACTAAAAATAATCCTAATAAATAATTTAAAAAAGGGAAAAATATGCTTTTAAAACAGAAAAGTCCTAAATGACAATAAAAACCTAGGAAAAATAAGCCTGGCCAAAATAGCTTATTAAATAAGCTCAAATAGCCAAAATAAGCTACGACTTATTTTTCAAAAACCAAAACACAAACACCTTATATATCTAATGGAATGAACCTATAACGTAAAAACCCATCTGGATCACTGGTTAACACGTTACTCCTCCAATAGAGAGGTCGCGTGTTCGAGCCCAGGCAAGGTGAGGTTTTTGCTATTTTTTTTTTTTTAACTTTTAAAACACAAACTGATGACCTTTTTAGTCACAAATTCACAAACACAATTCAAATTAAACAAAGATTTAATCAATTCCAAGCCAAAACGTGCCCAGTTCTCTTTTGATGAACACAAAGAAGACTTGTTTTCTTCACTTGTGCAATTTGAGATCAAGAGGACTTGATCATGAGTATTTGGTGTTGATTTGTGGACAACAAGGCACCCTTGTACTCTGTTGAGTACAAGGAGTCAAGAATCACACAAAATAAGCAAGTAACACTCAAAGTCACACACAAAATGGTCAAAGAAGGTTGCTGTTATGCATATGTTTAACTGATGAACACTTTAGACCAAATTACTAGCACCAATGTGAATTTCAAACCTTCATAACTTGCATACAATCAAAGTAAATGGCATACCAGCAATACTCAAACCTCAAACAACCTTTAATCTAGCAATGAACAAAAGATTAAGCCAAAATCTCTCAAAATTCATACAGACAAGGCAGTTACTGATTTTATATGTTTTTGTCCTTTTTTTAGCTTGCAAAATGGTTCAAAACTTGTTCAAACTGAGAAACAAACTAACACACAACCCTATGCTACCCTATAGAGTGATTCTAAATAGACCTTAACCAAGATTTACACCATTAATCCATATAAAACTCTTATCCCAAACACTCCTTAAGAATCTGAAATGCAATTTTAACAAAGCAAATTCTAACAAATCAAATCCAAAGTGACTAAGCAACTCCTAAACATGCATAACACACCAAATAAAGCAATATCCTACACTCAAATGCACAAATTACCAGCTTTCATGTAAAATCATACAAACTCATATAATTTTCAGAAAACTGAAAATGGAAAAGGGTTTTACCTGGAGGGACTTACATCCAAGTCCCTCAGTGACTGTTTGTCACCTCCCACAAACACGGGTTTGTGCAGAACCTTGATCAAATCAAGCTCCAAACAACCCTGCTAAGAAAAACAAGAGCAAACACAAAATTTGCACAATATCCAATATTTCTGATTTTACCAAAACTTATAAACCTTGAAACCACTTGAACCTTGGAACTTAACACGTTTTTAAAACAATCACAAGATCAAAAATCCAGGACTCTTATCCACTTTCACTTCAAAAAGCCTTGGATTTCAGAAACCTATCGAACCTTTTTCAAAAACCTTTTTGAAAACTTAAAACACACAAAACGTTTCACAAATATGATGGAACTCAGTCTAGCTTCTCTATCACTTACCAACTTTTAAAAATCAAATAAAAGGAATTATATTTTCTCAAAAATTACCAACTTTATAAATTTGTAAAAAGGGATTACAATGAGAGAGCTAAAAACTGGAACAAAGAATATGAGTGACAGGCCACTCATATTTATACTACTAAAAGAACTATCTAGAACTACTAAACAATGTGAAACCCTAGCAGCTGATTTCCCTTAAATGCCCTTGCTGTTTTGACTGAAAATGGGTCAAAATGAACCCATGTGATAGCCAGCTGTTGGAATCTTGATCTTGGACGTTCATAGAGTTCCTTTGGGAGAAAGGAAGGATTTGGAGCCCTTGGATTGTTGTTTTCATTTTGTCTTCATCTTCTCATGTGATGGGGGTAGGCTGTTGAGGGGACAAAAGGTACAAGGGTCGTTTTCTGGGTGAGTTGTGGTGTTGGGAGTGGGGTTGTGAGTAAAACCCCCAAGGTAATTAAAAAAATAGCTAATGATTCAAGTCAATTAACCCTGGGTTTTTTAGGGTTTATTGGTGGAAGCAGGTGACGTTTTGATTTATATTGGGGATTAATATTTTTAAATTTGTGTTTAGTGGGAAAGTTAATAAATAAACTAATTAAGTTTATTTAGTGGAAAGCAGACGTGTATGGGGTGGAGGATGTGGGGGTTGCTGATTGGTGGAGGGATTGAGTGGGGTGACGTGTAAGGTGGGGATTGGGAGGGTTAAGTTTCAGTGTCTGGCCCATATAACCCCTCAAGTTTCACATTTTCTTCATTTTGTAAATAATGCCATCAACGCCTCATTATGCTTGTGTCAACTTTGCACAAGTTGACATTTTTGGCACAACTTGTTTTAAACTTTTTCCAAGGGCTTTAAATGCATATTCTTGATTCTCCAAGGACTGATCTTGTAATATCTCCAAACTTTAAGGACCATTCTTGTACAATTGACATTTAGAGGGTCATTTGTGACAAGTTCTTCAAAGATGAGGGACTAAAGTTGCCAATCTTCAATTCTTCAAGGGTCTTTTTGCAAAATCCAAACTTGGGCCCGGTTCATTGTGCGGCTTCGTTTCCCGTGTTCGTTTTTGAATGATTCTTGTGATCTTTTGCCATTTCCTCAATATCCGTACCTAAAAATACACAAGTAATAAACACGAGCATATATTTGGTATATTTAATGATATTTTATGTATTTTAAGCCTGTTTTGGACGATGAGACCATGTATAAAAGCAGTCTCATCAGTCTCCTTACTTAAAACAAAAGGGGAAACATATTTTGCATTCAAAGAATTACATCATATTATAAAGTCACAATATCATAGTGACATTCAAGTGCTTCAATCAGACAATGGAGGGGAATATATCAATGAGGATATGAAAAAATTCTGTAAAGATAACTTTATCAGGCATCAAACCTCATGTGCCCAACAAAATAGGTTTGCCGAAAGAAGAAATCGACAAATCCTCGAAATTGTTCGAGCCTCCTTGTTTGATATGAATGTTTCACGTGAATATTAGGGAGAAGCAGCTCGCTCAGCAGCATATCGCATGAACATAACCCCATCCCGGGTTATTGAGTTCAAAACCCCGCTTCATAAACTACAAGAATTCATGAACACACCAGTAAGCCCGGGTCTTGAACCAAGAGTGTTTGGATGTACTGCATATGTCCATCAAAACATGGGAAAATTGGAAGCAAGAGCAATAAGATGTGTTTTTTTGGGGTATGCTGATACAAAAAAAGGGTATCGATGTCTTGACCCAAAGATTCAAAACATGTACGTAACTCGAGATGTTTCTTTCCATGAAAACGTTTCTTTCTTCGGTCATGAGTGTTCTCTTTAGGGGGAGAAAACACACAAGTTGGATGAAGAAACCACACATGAAACACATGTAAGTCAAGATGGTAATAATCAAGATGAAAATGGCGCATCAATTCATGAACTAAATAGCGGACCAGTCGAGAATCTTGCACCTGAAATTACAGATTATGAATCTGAAGGTGAAATGAATGTGGAAAACGAAGATGGGATTGAGCAGAATAATGAGCAAAATGGTGAAGACATCACAAATGAATCCCGAGATAGTACACACCCCGTCACCGTCGAGAATCCAGAGGTAATCACTACTCCTAATGCTTCCGTTTTGCAAGATGCACAGGTATCTGTTTTGCAGGATACTAATAACCCTATAGAACCTAGATACCCAATAAGAAATAATAGAGGGATACCAAAAAAGCAATACCAGCCCAATCTTATGACAAAGGCTAACTACCCCATTGGTAACTATGTTTCATCTCATCGCTTAGCAAGGTCTCATGCACTCCTAGTCGAAGAATTATCTACATTCACAATCCCGAAAGATGTACAGGAAGCCTTGAAAGATAAAAGGTGGAAGAACGCCATGAACGAAGAAATGGAAGCACTTCAAAAAAATCAAACGTGGGAGTTAGTGAATCTTCCTCCTGGGAAGAAAACAGTGGGTTGTAGATGGATATATACGGTTAAGCTTGATCCAACAGGAAACATCGATCGATACAAGGCTAGACTCGTAGCCAAAGGATACACCCAAAAGTATAAGATTGATTATGTAGATACATTTGCACCTGTATCAAAACTCAACACCGTCCGTATTCTCATATCCATAGCAGCAAATCGGGACTGGCCTCTAACACAATTTGATATAAAGAATGCCTTCTTGAATGGATATTTAGAAGAAGAAGTGTATATGGAACCCCCTCCGGGTATAAGGTGCAATGGGAAGGTGTGCAAATTACGGAAAGCATTGTACGGATTAAAACAATCTCCTCGGGCATGGTTTGGACGGTTCTCAAACTTCATGAAAAGAAATGGATACAAGCAAAGTGATGCGGATCACACACTATTTGTTAAAGAAAATGAAGGAACAGTGACTGCTCTTATTGTGTATGTCGATGACATGGTCGTCACAGGAAACGACTTAGAAGAAATGTCAAAGCTCCAATTAACCCTCGCAACAGAATTCGAACTAAAAGATCTTGGTCACCTAAAGTACTTCTTAGGTATTGAAGTGGCGAGATCAAAAGCTGGAATCTTTATGTGTTAACGGAAGTATGTGTTGGATTTATTAGCTGAAACAAGAATGCTCAATTGCCGGCCGGTTGACACCCCAATAGAAACCAATCATAAACTCATGGTTCATCCTAATCAAGTTCCAACGAATAAAGATAGGTACCAAAGGTTGGTCGGAAAATTAATATACTTATCGCACACACGACCAGGCATAGCTTATGCGGTCAGTGTAGTAAGTCGCTTCATGCACTCACCGAGTAAAGATCATATGGAAGCAGTGTATAGAATACTACGCTATCTGAAGGCATCACCAGGGAAAGGACTATTTTTCAGAAAAAGAAAAGATCATCAAGTAAGTGGTTATACGGACACAGATTGGGCTGGAGATCGAACGGATGGAAAGTCAACATCGGGATACTTTACATTAATAGGTGGAAATCTGGTCACGTGGAGAAGCAAGAAACAGAAAGTGGTTGCGAGGTCAAGCGCAGAAGCGGAATATCGGGGAATGGTTCATGGTGTCTGTGAACTATTATTGATAAAACGAATTCTTCGAGATCTTCAAATTGATCAAACCAGCCCCATGCATCTTTACTGTGATAATCAAGCAACAATAAATATTGCCAACAACCCCGTCCAACATGACAGGACAAAGCATGTTGAGGTTGATCGCCACTTCATTAAAGACCATCTCGAAAGGAAAACCATCGAACTACCTCATGTGAACTCAAGGGACCAACTTGCAGATATGCTAACGAAAGTTGTTTATGGAAGAGTCTTTCATAGCTCTTTTGACAAGCTGGGAATGATAGATATCCATTCTCCATCTTGAGGGGGAGTGTTGACTATAGCTATTATCGGGATGCAATCCCGTGATTTATGTTGTTGTTTATTGTATTCCATAATTAGTTGTTCTATTCTAGGTAGTTTGTTTTTCCTTCTCCTATATATGTATCGATGTATAGTCCTTTGTAAAGTGAATCAATTAAAACCATACTTCACAATCGTATTCTGTGATTCCATAAAAGATACAAATAAGATGGACATTAGCTTTATTCTATCCGTATGATATCATAACATCACTTTCAGCCACATCCAAACATGAGAAAACAGTAACCTGTAAACCCGCAAAACTTTTTTATTCCATCTTTGTGAACTACCAAACGAAACACATTATTCAATAGGCCAATCCAAGGCTGATACATAAACAAACCAAACACACTATTTATTAAAGCTTTCATAAATATGAACTTGTGAGTTATGCATCTTCGACTTTTGGTAACACATTTATATCCCACTTATGTTTTACAAACTGAAATCCATATAAAAAGAGAGCAGCAGCAAGCACGTAATAGAATATTAAAAAATTACTTGTAGTAAAAAATTTGTAGATTTCAATCTTAAAAACAACAGGTCCTTATCAAAGAGTGGGCATAACCATGACAAGAGGACATTTTTTCAGCTTTTAACTGTACCAGCACTAATCAAGTTTGGAAGAAAGATCTTATGTTTATAACTACCATGCCTATGAGACGTATGGTAAACCCAAAATGTAGTGGCGGCAACAACTACACCTCTGAATAAGATAAGAGCAAAGAAATTTAAGTTATTTATAATCATAACCAAAAATATCAGAGTGAGACAGTCATTCGTGTTGAGCCGCCAACAAACAAAGCAGTTCCATGTAAAGCTTAATGCAAATTCCCTTCGTCATACACAGTACAAACTAAAGGACAATAATAATTATGACCAATCAACTTGAAAATGGGTCAATCTCTATTATTTATTTTCCACAGTTCATATAAGCTTTACCTAAAATATCCAGCTTCACGCACTATAGCCTGCTTATTATAGTTAATTTCAATCTCCAGGTTGTCAAACTCCAGAATTCCTACACCATTGCGTCATCATTTCACAAACCGAGTGGTTTGGGAAGTTTGAGTTAGAAATGTGTGGTAAAGAACTTCTGTTTTTGGACACAGTTTGACACAGTTCTTGTAAAACCCGTATTTAAGAATTAGAATATTAAATACGCGTGGTCTCAGTTTTAATTAAACATTAACATTTAAAACGCAGTCTCAATTTATTTTAATATTGTTACAAACGATTCATTCAGAAAATAATTAGTAAGTGTCAGAAAGCATTTGGTATATATTACGTATGTATTTTATTCAGAAAATATTATTCAAAAAAACTACTATTTCAGAAAATTTAAAAACTCGAGAATCAAATAGGTGCATATGAATAAAGTTTAATGTCGAAAAACAAAATGAAAAACTATGTACTATAGAGTGGGCCGGTTTTATGTTGTAAACAAGAAAGAAATGGGCTTTTGGCCCAGCCTTGTAAAAAGAAAACAAAAACACGGGGTAATCCCCTGATGTCAAACAAAAACGTACAAAAAAATAATACTACTAGGGTTTCTATGCTTGAGGTGTTAATAAGTGTGAAAACACTTATCCTTTTACCACTTATTTCCAATAATAACAAGACCAAAACGTGTAATTTATGTCGTAAAAGTCGGAATTATGCGTTGTTTGTGTTTTTATTGTGTTTCAAGATAAAAATATGAAAAAGGAAGAAAACATGGGCTATCACGGGCTTTTATCGAAGAAAACGAGAAAAGACGTAGTCAAAAGATCAAGATAGCAAAAAGAACGGAAGTCCAAGCCCTATTCTGAAGATTTATCGAAGAAAAAGTATAAAGACGGAAGTTTAATGAAGTCGAAGAACTCAAGTCTAATAGAAGAAGAAAATTATAAGACAAGTTCAATTTGTATCGACAAATCCCGAGACGACGTCGAGAAAGACAAAGATTTTAAATCGAGTCGTGAAGAAAGAAAAAAGAAGCAACACATGCACCTTCCCACTTCCTATATATACCCTCCTAATGTCACATTAGGAGGGTGTTAGTTAATTTGTTCATTTTTAATTTTAGTAGTTTTAGTTTTTAGAGAGAGAAAGTGTTTAACTTTCTCTCACTAGGAAAACTTCATCTTTTATTCCTTTCTTGTTTGAATCAAATCTTTACTTTTAAGAGTTTAATCTTGTTTTGATCTTTAATCTTCTTCTACCTTTCTTTATTTTGATCTTGATTAGTGATAATCTTTTATTTTGTTTTCATCTTGATGTTTATGTGATTAAAAAGTTTATCTTTTTGATCATATCTAAGTTTTAATACGGATTAAGTTGTGAGCTTTTCATGCTTATTGGCTTAGTTTGTGTTTAGCTTATTTACATTTTAAGTTTTCTTAAAGTTTTAGTCTTTTTAAAGGTTGATTTAAAAGTTTTGCTTATTTAAAGTTTTGAAAAGTTCTTATTTCATGCTTATTAGTTCGGCTTATTATTGATTTGGTTATGTCTTGGTTTGAGCTTATCAAAAATAGCTTTTAAACTTAGCTTATTTCGAATCTTAAAGTCATCGGAAAAGAGTAAAACCCCTTTCCGATTGTGTATTCCGATTAGCCCCTTATTCCGACTGCATCACAAGTATTCCGATCACTAGTAATCGGAAAAGGGTTTTATGATTCCGACTTTCATTCCGACTGAGGGAGTTATTGAATATTCCGATTGGATTTGATTTCAAGTATTCCGATTGTGTCCCCTTTTTACATTCCGATAACCTTGCCTTGCCATTATTCCGACTGTATTCCGATTTGGCCTCATTCCGATTGGACTTTCCGACCAGCTTTCCAATCATATTCCGATTAGATCATTCTGATGGGATTAATTTCTTGTTTTTAAAATGTTTTCAAGTTTTAGATTCATTACGTTTTAATTCCCACAAATTGCACGCTTACCGAAATCTCTATTTTTACCAAGTGTTTTTCTAATTTTGTTTTTAAGTTTTCTATCATTTATTTTTAACTAGTTATTTTAGTTTAATTTTTAAAGCTTTAATTTTACTCAACGTCATTTTCATATTTGCTATTAGTTCAAAATAGATAACCAAACCATTTTCTTTTCCACCAAGAACGAATGAGTCGCACTTTCTACTAGTAATCAATTCGAAACTAAGTGAAAAACCTAGTTATTAAATGGCGCCACTGCCGGCTCTTTTCGTTAAGATTAACGGTTTTAAGTGAGAGACGCGTTGGATTTTGGGATCCGCTCATTTTTTAACGTTATTTTTCTTGCTTTAAAATTTTCAAAAAATCCATAAAAATTAAAAATCAAAAAAATCAAAAAAATAGAAAAACAAAAAAAAACCAAAAATATTTCTTGTCTATTTTTCTTTTCCTTTTGTAGGTGTGTATGCGTACTCGTGCTCGTAAGAAGAAAGTAGCTCAAGCCGAAGTCATTACTCCACCTGTTGTCACCATAGACAATTAACCAATGATTGAGCTTTTGCAATCGCACGTAGAGGGCAACACCGATGCTATTGTCATACCTGAGATTGGAGCCAACAATTTTGAACTCAAATCCGGCTTCATTCAAATGGTCTCTGCTCAACCTTTCTTGGGGCGTTCGCTTGATGATCCTCATGACCATATAAAAAGGTTTCTTCAACTTACTAATACGGTTAAGTATAATGGGGTTTCACAAGAAGTGATTCGCTTGCAACTTTTTCCTTTCTCCTTAGAGGGACAAGCCCAGAATTGGCTTGATGAGGAACCGCCACAAAGTATTCTTGCGTGGACGGATTTAGAGACTAAATTCATCAACTATTTTTTCCCACCCTCACGTACTACCGCTTTGCGGAATGAAATCATTACCTTTGAACAAAAGTACGGTGAGACATTTAGTGAATCTTGGGACCGTTTTAAGGAACTTTTAAGAAAGTGTCCACAACATAGTTTCACAAAAGTACATCAAATTAATACTTCTTACAATGGTTTAAGCATGAATGACCAAGATTCACTAAATAGTGTCTCGGGGGGTAACATTTTGGTTAAGTCTTCTAATGCCGCTTGGGACATTATTGAGAATAAGTCTAGAGTGCAAACCAAGAGTGTTCGGACTAATGTGGCTAGTGCTAGCACTAATGAGAGTGACAAGAGAATTGATAAGCTTACTTTGCTTGTTGAAACACTTGCTCTCCAAACCGCTAACAACACCAAAGCTATCAATGCCCAAGTTAATGGTATGAGTCAATCATGTGAAATATGCGGGGATCTCACTCATACACCGATTGTCCTTTGACTCATGACAATCCAGAAAATGTGTATGCCGCCAACGGTAACTTTTCTACGGGAGGCTATCAAGCACGTCCTCAAGGTGACCGCAATTTGCTTAGCTATCGCTCAAACAACTTTCTTTCACCACCTGGTTTCCCACCACAAAACTCAAACAACCTCAATCGCAACAATCAAAATCAACCTCGAGCTCCAAATAAGTATCAAACCCAAAGAAACCCAAAGAAACCCATATCCACCTCAAAGAAACAATCAAGTTCACCAACCACCCGCTTATCAACCACCTGCCTACCATACTCTACCTCCAACCCAACCCACCACATTTAATCAAGAGGTTGACACTTACATGAGGACTAATGATGTGATAGTGCAAAATCTTCAGCGGGAAATAGCCAACATGAAAGCAGATATGGTGAAACAAGGGAATGATCTTCGAGCCGATATGCGAAACTCTTTGGCAAGTCAAACGAATGACTTAAGGAACATGATGGCTAGTTTCTTCCCAAGTAATTAAGCCTATGGTTCGGGTTCTCTTTCGAGTAACACCGTTGCTAATCCAAGAGGGGAGATGAAGGCAATCACCACTCGAAGTGGAAAAGGTTTAAAGGAACCCGAGCTTCCTACACCTACACCGGTGATTGTGACAAAGGAAAACGAGTCCCCTTATCCAACTCCTCCATCTTCTACTTCTCCAATTCCTCCAACTTCTACTTCTCCAATTCCTCCACCTTCTACTTCCACCCCTCCACCACCCAAGGATGTGAGTGAGAATTCTATTCCAAAGCCTTCATCTCAACCCAATATACCTTATCCCTCAAGGTTGAGGAAAGAGAAATTGAAGAACAAGGATGATATTCAGGTTTCTAACTTTCTTAAAATGTTTAAACAACTGAATTTCACTATCTCCTTTGCTGAGGCTCTCACTCACATGCCCAAATATGCTAAAATGTTTAAAGATCTTCTCAGTGATAAGGAGAAACTTCTTGATATCGCTCAAACCCAACTTAACAAGAATTGCTCTGCAGTGCTCTTAAGGAAATTACCAACCAAACTTGGTGATCCGGGTCATTTTCTCATTCCTTGCAACTTCGCCGGGATAGAGAATTGTATGGCCCTAGCCGATCTAGGTGCTAGTATAAACTTAATGCCTTTAAGCGTTTGGAAACAATTGTCTCTACCCGAGCTAGTTCCCACACGAATGACTTTGGAATTAGCTAACCGTACGGTTGCTTATCCGGTGGGGATAGCCGAAGACATCTTCGTTGGTGTCGACAAATTCAACTTTCCGGCGGATTTTGTTGTCGTTGACTACGAGATGGACCCCCGTGTTCCATTGATCGTTGGACGTCCATTCTTTAGGACCGGTCGCACTCTCATTGATGTCGCCACGGGCGAATTAATCATGAGAGTTGGTGACGATAAAATCGTCTTCAACATGGGTAAACTTTCTAAGCAGCCTTCTGAAGACGAGAGTTTTAATTTCATTGACGTTCTTGATGAGGCTTGTGAAGAACATTTCAAAGACGCTTGTAAAAGTGGTTCTTCTTCTCTACCCATTGTTGAGACCGTTTCCTCTATTGCTCCATCACTAACTCCATTTGGAGAAAGTGATTTCATTTTAAAAGAATTTGAAGCAACTTTGGGAGATGTGGACTTGCAATATGACGATTCTCCCTCCAATTAGGATGAAGACATTCGTACCATTGAGAAACTTCTCAATGAGGACCATATTTCTCCACCATCTCCTAAGGATATCTCTATCGATGAACCGAATTTGACTATGCCTTCCATCGAAAATCCTCCGGATTTAGAGCTTAAGGACTTACCGTCTCATCTCGAGTACGTTTTCCTTGAAGACAACAAGAAGTCACCCGTCATCATCGCAAAGGACTTGAAAGAGGAAGAAAAATCTCGACTTATCGCCGTGCTGAAGAATCATAAGAAAGCGATTGCTTAGAAAATCTCCGATATTCGTGGAATTGATTCTCACTTTTGCACACACAAAATTATCATGGAGGACGACTTTAAACCCACTATTCAAAGCCAAAGAAGGGTGAATCCTAAGATCCATGACGTTATCAAAAAAGAGGTTATCAAACTTCTTGATGCGAGAATGATCTACCCTATCGCGGATTCACCATGGGTTAGTCCGGTCCATTGTGTGCCTAAGAAAGGCGGAATCACCGTTGTGCTCAATGAAAACAACGAGTTGATTCCTACTCGTCTCGTTACAGGGTGGAGAGTTTGTATAAACTATCACAAACTCAATGATGCTACGAGAAAGGATCATTTTCCCCTTCCTTTTATGGACCGAATGCTTAAACGTCTAGCGGGTAATGACTATTACTGCTTCTTAGACGGTTTCTCCGGGTATTTTCAAATTCCCATAGATACTAAAGACCAAGAGAAAACCACATTCACTTGTTCTTATGGAACATTTGCTTACAAAAGAATGCCTTTCGGCTTATGCAATGCTCCTGGGACATTCCAAAGGTGTATGATGGCTATCTTTCATGACATTGTTGAAGAAACTATGGAAGTATTTATGGATGATTTCTCGGTCTTTGGTGATTCTTTCTCTCATTGCCTTGCCAATTTGGAACGCATGCTTAAGCGGTGTGAAGACACTTGCCTTGTTCTAAATTGGGAAAAATGCCATTTCATGGTAAAAGAAGGCATTGTGCTTGGACATAAAATCTCAAAAGCCGGTCTTGAAGTGGACCGTGCTAAAGTAGATGTCATAGCCAAATTACCTCCACCTTCAACCATGAAGGGTGTGAGAAGTTTCCTTGGTCATGCGGGCTTTTATCGTCGATTCATTCAAGATTTTTCTATAATCGCCCGCCCGATGACCCACCTCTTGGAAAAAGATACTCCTTTCATCTCTTCCAAAGAGTGTCTTGAATCCTTCAATCTTCTTAAGGATAAGCTAACTAAGGCACCGGTCTTGGTCACCCCTAATTGGGAGCTACCTTTTGAATTGATGTGTGATGCTAGCGACTTTGCTATTGGAGCAGTTTTGGGCCAAAGAGTGAACAAACACTTCCAACCAATCCATTATGCTAGCAAGACAATGACGGGGGCTCAATTGCATTATACCACTACCGAAAAAGAGCTTTTAGCTGTAGTGTATGCTTTTGAGAAGTTCCGCCCCTATCTTGTCCTTTCCACCACAATTGTCTATACCGACCATTCCACGTTGAAGTACTTGTTAACTAAGCAAGATTCTAAGCCAAGACTTCTTCGTTGGGTTTTACTCCTTCAAGAATTCAAAATTGAAATTCGTGACAAGAAGGGAGCCAAAAACCTAGCCGCGGATCATCTAAGTAGACTTGAGGATCCTTATAAAGGGGATCATCCGAATCAAGAGATCAGTGACTCTTTTCCCCTTGAGACCTTAATGTCTATCAATTCCAATCTTGATGACACCTCGTGGTTTGCGGACATTGCAAACTACTTAGCGGGTGGTATCCTCATCGAAGGGTTAACATCCCAACAAAAGAAGAAGTTCTTTAAAGATATTAAGACTTACTTTTGGGATGACCCTTATCTCTTCAAAAAATGTGCTGATCAGATTATTCGCCGATGTGTTGATGGACCCATAGCTTTAGAAATTCTTGAAGCTTGCCATAAAGGACCCACCGGTGGTCATTTTGGTCCAAATTATACCGCGAAGAAAGTGTTCGACTCTGGATTCTATTGGCCCACCATTTACCGTGACGCTCACAAAATGGTTAAACGTTGTGATGCTTTCCAAAGACAAGGCAAGATCACACATAAAGATGAGATGCCTCAAAATTTCATACAAGAATGTGAAATCTTTGATGTATGGGGCATCGACTTTATGGGGCCATTTCCATCATCTAAAGGGAACAAGTACATCCTCGTAGCCGTTGACTATGTATCTAAATGGTATGAAGCTAAGGCTCTCCCTACAAACGATGCGAGGGTGGTTGTGAACTTTTTGAAGCAACTTTTTGCTCGATTTGGTGTTCCTCGTGCTATCATCAGTGACCGCAGGACTCATTTTTGCAATGATTAATTTGCTCGAGTCATGGCTAAGTACGGTGTTAATCACCGTCTTTCCACCGCTTATCATCCTCAAACAAATGGTCAAGCCGAGATATCTAACCGTGGATTGAAGCAAATTCTTGAGCGTACTGTGAGAGAGCATCGCGCCTCGTGGGCCGATAAGTTAGATGATGCTTTGTGGGCTTTCTGTACCACATATAAGAGGCCGATTGGTTGTACTCCTTATCGTCTTGTGTACGGGAAAGCATGCCACCTCCCTATTGAGCTGGAGCATAAGGCGTACTGGGCCTTGAAGTGGGCCAATTTGACATCAACAACGTCGGCGATCTTCGGAAGATTCAACTCAACGAGCTCAATGAACTGAGGAATCAAGCTTATGAGAACTCATTAATCTACAAGGAGAAGACCAAGATCATCCATGATTCAAGGATTAAGAACCAAGAGTTCCACGTTGGTGATCAAGTTTTACTCTTTAACTCTCGGTTGAAGATCTTCTCAGGAAAGCTGAAGAGCCACTGGTCTGGTCCATTCACCGTCGCCAAAGTCTTCCCATATGGCACCATTGAGCTTTCTCAGCCAAATGGGCCCAATTTTAAGGTGAATGGCCAGCGCATAAAGTCGTACTTTGGCGTGGACATCTCTCATGAGATGATTCCATCCCTCACCACGTTTCCATTGAATTAGTTCCGGGTCGAGTCAGGCTTGTGACTCGGTTAACAAAAACAAGCGCTTCTCGGGAGGCAACCCGTTGATCTATCCTTTACCGTTTTCATAATAAGTGTAGGGGGAGCCCTTTATGTGTTTGTTGTCTTGTTTCTTCTTCTGTGCAGGGATTAAAGCTTCAAAGATCCATTCTCGATGACTTTTGACGAACCGTGATCCCGTGTTCCCGTCTTCCCGGTTCTATCCTAAACTGTCGTGATTCAATATTTCATATCTTATATGTTCACACTGAAATCACTATAGTTGTCCTTTCCTTAGCAAGATTTAACCAAAGTGCACAATGTTCTAAGTGTAGGGGAGTTTACTCCCACATGCTTAAACATTGAGGACAATGTTTATATCAAGTGTAGGGGGGACTTCTATCGAAGTAAGTGGTCTTTTCCATGAATTTTTCCTCATTTTAACCGGAAAATCTAATTTTTCGACATTTTTCAAAATTTTTAATCTATTTTGGCCTTGTAATTTTCCTTTGCCGTCGTTATTTACTTTCTTTGCTAGAAATAATTTTCTATAAAGTGGTTTTAAATTTTTCAAAGTCGTGAATATTTTGACTCAACCCGAGTTTACTTATCTAAGTTTACTCTAGCTAGTATCCTTAACGTGTTTAAGTCAATTTTTGCTAGGCTTTTATATAGGGAACTTTAAAACGCGAAAGTCTTAACTCTCACGGGTTAAGAACAAGAACTTTTTGCAAGTTCCTATAATTGATCATAGAGAGTTTTTTATCAAGGGAACTTTAAAATGCGATTTCTAAACTTGAAAAAGTATAAGAATTTGCAAGATCCTATAGATTACTCGAAAACCCAAAACATTGATTTAATTGGCTAAGCATCCACGAGTCTCATTCCTTGAGATTTTAAACTGTGGAGGACGAGAGATGATAGAGTCAATTATAAGTTTGGTATTCTTTCGTGAATTTATGTGAGTTGATTATAAGCTTTTTCTCCCATCGCTTGCTAATAAATTTATCTGCAATAAATAAGGTTGTACGATTTGAAAAGTTACTTAGCTTCTAGCACAAGATCGTTTAAAAGTTGCTCGGTATTAATTAGAGTTCATAGCCAAGGCATAACTTATTGAAGCGGGATGCGAAGATTGGCGAGTCCGAAAAGGCCCTAACAAGGCATGAGGGCTACATTTTGTTGCTAAAGATCCAAAGTGATGTGTAGAATCATTTATCAAAAATCAATATGAAGGATCGAGACACACGACGAAAAGCAAATACTCCCCTAAATATCATGGAGAAGTCTATCCAAAAAGGCCCTAACAAGGTATGAGGATAAATAGATCCAAGTCCTAAAAGGAGGCGGATCGTTGTATATCAAAATCCCAAATAAAGATTGGAGAAAAATGAAGAAGTCGTGGTCCAAATATGAAGAATCTCTCCAAAAGTTCAAGTGAACAAATTCCTATCATGAAGAGAAGACCATTATTTCATGAACGTCTCTCAAGATTTGAAGTATGAAGTCGCTGCCAAATATCGGTCCGAGAAAGGTCTCAAATCGTGAAGCAATTTATGCCAAGATATGAACTTTAAGAGGTCCCGAGAAGCAGTTTTAAAAGATTTTGTCCTTTAGCTAACTATTGATTAAATCATCCCACTTTATTTTCGGCCTAAATAACTATCGAAATAAGTCAAACAATGCATCCTCGTGATCATTCAAGACAAAATTAAAATATAAGAGATACACCTAGGAATAAGGGAGTCTAAGTAAATAATTGGGCCACATGAGTTCGTGTTAGGTTGCCAATGTTGGGTCAAAAAGTTGATGTGGCAGAAACTCAAAAACGAAGAAAACATGAAGTTATTGTCTAAGCGTTGTCAAGACCAATTTAGGCGTTGACAAGAGTTAATCCAGCGTTGTTGGCTCAAGAGTTGTCGTGTGCAATTCAAGAGTTGTTACATGCAATTCAAGAGTTGATAGAATTGTAGACAAGAAGCTTTTAGAAGATTCTATTTGGATATATATGCAGGAGATATTTTGTATATAGTTATTTAAATAGAAGATTCACATGTTTATTTATCATTATCTCTTGTAAAACCCTAATCCTTACACTATAAAAGGAACCAAGGGTTATTAGGTTTTTCATATAATTCATATACAATGTAAACCTAAAGTGTGTGTCGACTAGGTGTGGGATTCAATGTACACACACCTAGTGGTTGTTAGTTATTAATATAATGGGCAATCCAATTGTGTTTTAATTCATGTTTTGTGCCTAAACACCTTGTTAATGGTTGTTGTTCTAATTCCGCTTTGATTATGTTAATCATATGAACAATGATCATTCCTAGTTACTTCAAAGATCCGGAAACCAAGGTTTCCACAATTGGTATCAGAGCCTCGTGGCTCGTGATCCTAGGACCAACAAGGTGTTCGTGTATGGTGAAAAGAAGAAAAATCCGTCTAGGGTTTTTCTGGACGTTTTTGTGTGCGCAGCAGTATTCAGAAGGTTATAACTTTTGATTGAACCGTTGGATCGTCACAAAATTTTATATGTGTGTTCTACATACATATATCTAAACATCCACCAGAGGGATTGTCGAGTTTTATCCCCAGCCAAAAGTTATTAAGCGTCAAAGTAGGCAGCAGAGGTGATTTTCAGTGTTTCAGCTTTTACATAAAATCATGAACTAGGGTTTCTATAAACCCTAGATCGACTTAAGGTTGAAACATTTGAGACTTGGAGGCTGTTATAATGCATTATGGTGTTTAATTCGAATCTGGTTATGCTTAAAACCCTAATTAGGGTTTCGAATTAAACAATCTTTGTTCTAGGGTTTCAATGCTTAACTTTCTGATTTAAAGTAAAACCCTAGATCTGGTCGTATAATGGAGCAGCAGAAGAAACATACGTTTAAAAGGGGATGTTTATTCACATGAAAAGTGATACGCACGTTAGCTTTCAAAGTGATATACTATATGAACGTGATAATGATACAGCTGCTGTGACGTGAACAAAGGTTCTTTTCGTTTGCTATTATATGAACGTGGGAAGCTCAATTCTAATTGGTTGAAGAAGCTTGTGTTCACACGAACCTGCCATTCATATGAATACACATTCCATTCACACGGTTCTAGCTCTATAATTGGTGGATCATGTAAAGGTTTACGCAAAGGGAAGAAGTGAGCTACTTAATTTTTATTGGTGGAGAAGGTTTGTGTTCACACGGTATATGGTATGTGATTGGCTAATGGAGTTAAATAGGGCAAGGTCAGAAACATTAAAAGAGAAATAATTCGTTGGTTATAATTCTGATTTTTAGGATTATGATTGATTTTTTATTTTCTCCTACAAATAAGGATGACCAAGATTTTGTTTGCTGTTACAAAACGTGGGATATTCTATGTAGGATATAACACGTATTAATTTGCCCACTGTTGAAGGTTTAGCTACTGTTATGAGATGATGACGTCAGCCGCTGATAGAAGGATATTGACGCTGACAGGAAGAAGTTTGACGCTGACAGAATAAGTCAACGCTGATAGAGTTGACAGTGTCGTCCGATATATGAACTTCAACGCTGATAGGTATTGTCCGATATCGGACAATACAACTGCCAAAGATGTTGGATAAAAGGTGATATTGGACAACACAAGGATTGCTGCTGTTTGGGAAAATTGGTATGTTTTGAGCACACAAAAAGGAGGAAAATACACACGAAGGTACATGGAATCTCCGTTTTTATTCAGAATATCATGGTGATATTTATGGCTCGGATATTTTTAAAAGGAATTAATGATCTTAAAGCGAGTTAGCAACTATTCGTGAGAATTTGATGGATATTTTAAACTATGTAATCGAGATAGCCTTGTGAAAGAGTTATCCATTACCATACTTTTACATATGGTATGAAGATGTTATTTCATTAAAATTCATCATGAAGAGGTGTTGGCTTAAAGGGAAGAATTCTTATGGTAAGTTTGCTGATTGAAGAAGATTTTCGCAAGTTTGTGTTTTATCATATCTTAAAGTCATGCACTCCCAGTCATAGACTTTAAAGATAACTTGTTCATGCTTTAAATGTTGGGTGACGAAGACTTGTCATAACACTTGAAGGAGTTACATTATCGTGCTCAGTGTCTCACAAAGGATGAGAATATTGACAAGGGATAGAGGTCTACTTATACTTTGTACCATGAGTATAAGTTCTTAGTCACGTGGATAGTACAAGACATGGAACACAAGGTTGGGTTATTCTACTTCTACATCAAGAATACTTTATTTATTTTTCTTCAAGATCATTACATAGAGCTACATTTGGAGAATCTTCAAAGATTGCATACATTGTTTACTTCCTTGTTGATGTGACAAAAAGGGGAAGAAATACATGCTACACTTGAGGGGAAGCAACTTGAAGATCATGTACAACTTACAAGAGATACACATAGAGTTTTGCCACCATCAACTAGGGGAAGATTGTTGGGTCAAAAAGCTGATGTGGCAGAAACTCAAAAACGAAGAAAACATGAAGTTATTGTCTAAGCGTTGTCAAGACCAATTTAGGCGTTGACAAGAGTTAATCCAGCGTTGTTGGCTCAAGAGTTGTCGTGTGCAATTCAAGAGTTGTTACATGCAATTCAAGAGTTGATAGAATTGTAGACAAGAAGCTTTTAGAAGATTCTATTTGGATATATATGCAGGAGATATTCTGTATATAGTTATTTAAATAGAAGATTCACATGTTTATTTATCATTATCTCTTGTAAAACCCTAATCCTTACACTATAAAAGGAACCAAGGGTTATTAGGTTTTTCATATAATTCATATACAATGTAAACCTAAAGTGTGTGTCGACTAGGTGTGGGATTCAATGTACACACACCTAGTGGTTGTTCGTTATTAATATAATGGGCAATCCAATTGTGTTTTAATTCATGTTTTGTGCCTAAACACCTTGTTAATGGTTGTTGTTCTAATTCCGCTTTGATTATGTTAATCATATGAACAATGATCATTCCTAGTTGCTTCAAAGATCCGGAAACCAAGGTTTCCACAATTGGTATCAGAGCCTCGTGGCTCGTGATGCTAGGACCAACAAGGTGTTCGTGTATGGTGAAAAGAAGAAAAATCCGTCTAGGGTTTTTCTGGACGTTTTTGTGTGCGCAGCAATATTCAGAAGGTTATAAATTTTGATTGAACCGTTGGATCGTCACGAAATTTTATATATGTGTTCTACATACATATATCTAAACATCCACCAGAGGGATTGTCGAGTTTTATCCCCAGCCAAAAGTTATTAAGCGTCAAAGTAGGCAGCAGAGGTGATTTTCAGTGTTTCAGCTTTTACATAAAATCATGAACTAGGGTTTCTATAAACCCTAGATCGACTTAAGGATGAAACATTTTAGACTTGGAGGCTGTTATAATGCATTATGGTGTTTAATTCGAATCTGGTTATGCTTAAAACCCTAATTAGGGTTTCGAATTAAACAATCTTTGTTCTAGGGTTTCAATGCTTAACTTTCTGATTTAAAGTAAAACCCTAGATCTGGTCGTATAATGGAGCAGCAGAAGAAACATGCGTTTAAAAGGGGATGTTTATTCACATGAAAAGTGATACGCACGTTAGCTTTCAAAGTGATATACTATATGAACGCGATAATGATACAGCTGTTGTGACGTGAACAAAGGTTCTTTTCGTTTGCTATTATATGAACGTGGGAATCTCAATTCTAATTGGTTGAAGAAGCTTGTGTTCACACGACCCTGCCATTCATATGAATACACATTCCATTCACACGGTTCTAGCTCTATAATTGGTGGATCATGTAAAGGTTTACGCAAAGGGAAGAAGTGAGCTACTTAATTTTTATTGGTGGAGAAGGTTTGTGTTCACACGGTATATGGTATGTGATTGGCTAACGGAGTTAAATAGGGCAAGGTCAGAAACATTAAAAGAGAAATAATTCGTTGGTTATAATTCTGATTTTTAGGATTATGATTGATTTTTTATTTTCTCCTACAAATAAGGATGACCAAGATTTTGTTTGCTGTTACAAAACGTGGGATATTCTATGTTGGATATAACACGTATTAATTTGCCCACTGTTGAAGGTTTAGCTACTGTTATGAGATGATGACGTCAGCCGCTGATAGAAGGATATTGACGCTGACAGGAAGAAGTTTGACGCTGACAGAATGTCGTCCGATATATGAACTTCAACGCTGATAGGTATTGTCCGATATCGGACAATACAACTGCCAAAGATGTTGGATAAAAGGTGATATTGGACAACACAAGGATTGCTGCTGTTTGAAAAAATTGGTATGTTTTGAGCACACAAAAAGGAGGAAAATACACACGAAGGTACATGGAATCTCCGTTTTTATTCAGAATATCATGGTGATATTTATGGCTCGGATATTTTTAAAAGGAATTAATGATCTTAAAGCGAGTTAGCAACTATTCGTGAGAATTTGATGGATACTTTAAACTATGTAATCGGGATAGCCTTGTGAAAGAGTTATCCATTACCATACTTTTACATATGGTATGAAGATGTTATTTCATTAAAATTCATCATGAAGAGGTGTTGGCTTAAGGGGAAGAATTCTTATGGTAAGTTTGCTGATTGAAGAAGATTTTCGCAAGTTTGTGTTTTATCGTATCTTAAAGTCATGCACTCCTAGTCATAGACTTTAAAGATAACTTGTTCATGCTTTAAATGTTTGGTGATGAAGACTTGTCATAACACTTGAAGGAGTTACATTATCGTGCTCAGTGTCTCACAAAGGATGAGAATATTGACAAGGGATAGAGGTCTACTTATACTTTGTACCATGAGTATAAGTTCTTAGTCACGTGAATAGTACAAGACATGGAACACAAGGTTGGGTTATTCTACTTCTACATCAAGAATACTTTATTTATTTTTCTTCAAGATCATTACATAGAGCTACATTTGGAGAATCTTCAAAGATTGCATACATTGTTTACTTCCTTGTTGATGTGACAAAAAGGGGAAGAAATACATGCTACACTTGAGGGGAAGCAACTTGAAGATCATGTACAACTTACAAGAGATACACATAGAGTTTTGCCACCATCAACTAGGGGAAGATTGTTGGGTCAAAAAGTTGATGTGGCAGAAACTCAAAAACGAAGAAAACATGAAGTTATTGTCTAAGCGTTGTCAAGACCAATTTAGGCGTTGACAAGAGTTAATCCAGCGTTGTTGGCTCAAGAGTTGTCGTGTGCAATTCAAGAGTTGTTACATGCAATTCAAGAGTTGATAGAATTGTAGATAAGAAGCTTTTAGAAGATTCTATTTGGATATATATGTAGGAGATATTCTGTATATAGTTATTTAAATAGAAGATTCACATGTTTATTTATCATTATCTCTTGTAAAACCCTAATCCTTACACTATAAAAGGAACCAAGGGTTATTAGGTTTTTCATATAATTCATATACAATGTAAACCTAAAGTGTGTGTCGACTAGGTGTGGGATTCAATGTACACACACCTAGTGGTTGTTCGTTATTAATATAATGGGCAATCCAATTGTGTTTGAATTCATGTTTTATGCCTAAACACCTTGTTAATGGTTGTTGTTCTAATTCCGCTTTGATTATGTTAATCATATGAACAATGATCATTCCTAGTTGCTTCAAAGATCCAGAAACCAAGGTTTCCACAGCCAACTTATAATAACAATGATCTCATTGTTAAGCTTGGTATGGGGAACGTGAAACTTGAGGATGATGAACATTCATGACGGCCAAAACCCCAATGTAAGTCTTTGATTTCTTTACTTATTTTGTACATATTTTTATCTTTTTAGTTTCTTTAAAAGTTTAGTATTTAATAAAGGCCAAGGTGGGTTATTTATGATGAGAAATATAATCTGTGCTTTGAAATTAGTACATTACATGAGGGCATTGCAATGGTCAAGTGTAGGGGATTTAATAAGTGTGAAAACACTTATCCTTTTACCACTTATTTCCAATAATAACAAGACCAAAACGTATAATTTATGTCGTAAAAGTCGGAATTATGCTTGGTTTGTGTTTTTATTGTGTTTCAGGATAAAAATGTGAAAAAGGAAGAAAACATGGTCTATCACGGGCTTTTATCGAAGAACACGAGAAAAGACGAAGTCAAAAGATCAAGATAGCAAAAAGAACGGAAGTCCAAGCCCTATTCTGAAGATTTATCGAAGAAAAAGTCTAAAGACGGAAGTTTAATGAAGTCGAAGAACTCAAGTCTAATAGAAGAAGAAAATTATAAGACAAGTTCAATTTGTATCGACAAATCCCGAGACGACGTTGAGAAAGACAAATATTTTAAATCGAGCCGTGAAGAAAGAAAAAGGAAGCAACACATGCACCTTCCCACTTCCTATATATACCCTCCTAATGTCACATTAGGAGGGTGTTAGTTAATTAGTTCATTTTCAATTTTAGTAGTTTTAGTTTTTAGAGAGAGAAAGTGTTTAACTTTCTCTCACTAGGAAAACTTCATCTTTTATTCCTTTCTTGTTTGAATCAAATCTTTACTTTTAAGAGTTTAATCTTGTTTTGATCTTTAATCTTCTTCTATCGTTCTTTATTTTGATCTTGATTAGTGATAATCTTTGATTTTGTTTTCATCTTGATGTTTATGTGATTAAAAAGTTTATCTTTTTGATCATATCTAAGTTTTAATACGGATTAAGTTGTGAGATTTTCATGCTATTGGCTTAGTTTGTGTTTAGCTTATTTACATTTTAAGTTTTCTTAAAGTTTTAGTCTTTTTAAAGGTTGATTTAAAAGTTTTGCTTATTTAAAGTTTTGAAAATTTCTTATTTCATGCTTATTAGTTCAGCTTATTATTGATTTGGTTATGTATTGGTTTGAGCTTATCAAAAATAGCTTTTAAACTTAGCTTATTTCGAATCTCAAAGTCATCGGAAAAGGGTAAAACCCCTTTCTGATTGTGTATTCCGATTAGCCCCTTATTCCGACTGCATCACAAGTATTCCGATCACTAGTAATCGGAAAAGGGTTTTATGATTCCGACTTGCATTCCGACTGAGGGAGTTATTGGATATTCCGATTGGATTTGATTTCAAGTATTCCGATTGTGTCCCCTTTTTACATTCCGATAACCTTGCCTTGCCATTATTCCGACTGTATTCCGATTTGGCCTCATTCCGACCATACATTCCGATTGTAGCATTTTTAGACATTCCGATTGGACTTTCCGACCAGCTTTCCGATCATATTTCGATTAGATCATTCCGCTGGGATTAATTTCTTGTTTTTACAAAGTTTTCAAGTTTTAGATTCATTACGTTTTAATTTCCACAAATTGCACGCTTATCGAAATATCTATTTTTACCAAATTGCACGCTTACCGAAATCTCTATTTGTAAAACTTTGTTCGAGCTCGAGCCGAGCTCGAGCCTGGCAGTTAATAAACAAGCCTGGCTCGTTTAAGCCAAGACTCGACTCGGCTCGGATCGTTTACACCCCTACCATGGACAATCAACCAATGATCGAGCTTTTGCAATCGCACGTAGAGGGCAACACCGATGCTATTGTCATACCTGAGATTGGAGCCAACAATTTTGAACTCAAATCCGGCTTCATTCAAATGGTCTCTGCTCAACCTTTCTTGGGGCGTTCGCTTGATGATCCTCATGACCATATAAAAAGGTTTCTTCAACTTACTAATACGGTTAAGTATAATGGGGTTTCACAAGGATTGATTCGCTTGCAACTTTTTCCTTTCTCCTTAGAGGGACAAGCCCGGAATTGGCTTGATAAGGAACCGCCACAAAGTATTCTTACGTGGACGGATTTAGAGACTAAATTCTTCAACTATTTTTTCCCACCCTCACGTACTACCGCTTTACGGAATGAAATCATTACCTTTGAACAAAAGTACGGTGAGACATTTAGTGAATCTTGGGACCGTTTTAAGGAACTTTTAAGAAAGTGTCCACAACATGGTTTCACAAAAGTACATCAAATTAATACTTTTTACAATGGTTTAAGCATGAATGACCAAGATTCACTAAATAGTGCCTCGGGGGGGTAACATTTTGGTTAAGTCTTCTAATGCCGCTTGGGACATTATTGGGAATAAGTCTAGAGTGCAAACCAAGAGTGTTCGGACTAATGTGGCTAGTGCTAGCACTAATGAAATTGCACGCTTACCGAAATCTCTATTTTTACCAAGTGTTTTTCTAATTTTGTTTTTAAGTTTTCTATCATTTATTTTTAACTCGTTATTTTAGTTTAATTTTTAAAGCTTTAATTTTACTCAACGTCATTTTCATATTTGCCATTATTTTAAAATAGATAACCAAACCATTTTATTTTCCACCAAGAACGACTGAGTCGCACTTTCTAGTAGTAATCAATTCGAAAAGATCGGTTTAACGAACTTTCATAACTAAGTGAAAACATAGTTATTAAATGGCGCCGCTGCCGGCTCTTTTCGATAAGATTAACGGCTTTAAGTGAGAGACGCGTTGGATTTTAGGATCCGTTCATTTTTTAACGTTATTTTTCTTGCATTAAAATTTTCAAAAAATCCATAAAAATTAAAAATCTTCAAAAATCCAAAAATAGAAAAACAAAAAAAAACCAAAAATATTTCTTGTCTATTTTTCTTTTCCTTTTGTAGGTGTGTATGCGTACTCGTGCTCGTAAGAAGAAAGTAGCTCAAGCCGAAGTCATTACTACACCTATTGTCACAATGGACAATCAACCAATGATCGAGCTTTTGCAATCGCACGTAGAGGGCACCACCGATGCTATTGTCATACCTGAGATTGGAGCCTACAATTTTGAACTCAAATCCGGCTTCATTCAAATGGTCTCTGCTCAACCTTTCTTGGGGCGTTTCGCTTGATGATCCTCATGACCATATAAAAAGGTTTCTTCAACTTACTAATACGGTTAAGTATAATGGGGTTTCACAAGAAGTGATTCGCTAGCAACTTTTTCCTTTCTCCTTAGAGGGACAAGCCCGAAATTGGCTTGATAAGGAACCGCCACAAAGTATTCTTACGTGGACGGATTTAGAGACTAAATTCATCAACTATTTTTTCCCACCCTCACGTACTACCGCTTTGCGGAATGAAATCATACTAGTGAATCTTGGGACCGTTTTAAGGAACTTTTAAGAAAGTGTCCACAGCATGGTTTCACAAAAGTACATCAAATTTATACTTTTTACAATGGTTTAAGCATGAATGACCAAGATTCACTAAATAGTGCCTCGGGGGGTTAACATTTTGGTTAAGTCTTCTAATGCCGCTTGGGACATTATTGAGAATAAGTCTAGAGTACAAACCAAGAGTGTTCGGACTAATGTGGCTAGTGCTAGCACTAATGAAATTGCACGCTTACCGAAATCTCTATTTTTACTAAGTGTTTTTCTAATTTTGTTTTTAAGTTTTCTATCATTTATTTTTAACTCATTATTTTAGTTTAATTTTTAAAGCTTTAATTTTACTCAACGTCATTTTCATATTTGCTATTAGTTTAAAATAGATAACCAAACCATTTTCTTTTCCACCAAGAACGAATGAGTCGCACTTTCTACTACTAATCAATTCGAAAAGATCGGTTTAACGTACTTTCATAACTAAGTGAAAACCTAGTTATTAGGTGTCGCCGGCCAAAAACAAGAACAAAAAAAAGAGACAGTTTTGGGTTTTGATTGTGAAATGGAATTGGTTTCCTGTTTGATGATCATTTGAATCAATGGCCCGGTAATCTATTCTTTCTCTTCTTGTATTTTATATACAATCGAATCTATCAAGAACACAATGTTAATTGAAAAGACAACATGAATTAGATCAAACAATGGTTTGGGATGTTACTGATTCACGGAAATCGAGACACATGGGGGAGTCTCAACGTGGTGGTGTAATCAGCCGCAACCTCAAACCCCAACAGGGGTGTTTGGTTTAAACAGTGGGAAAACGCAGCAACAAGGGGTGTTTGGGATTAACTCAGAAAATGGGGTGTTTGGGGTTATATAACACAAACAGTGGGAACTATAACTAACGGGGGGAAACCAAAAGAAGGCAATGGGAACTATGACAGACAACAGTGGGTACTTATTAAAACAGAAATTAATAAGATTAAATCTGGAATTAACAACAGTTTAGCGACAGTATTTCTGTCACAGTTTTACATAGCAGATTTGGGGACAGTTTTGATCACAGTTTTTAGCGACAGTTAGTGACGGTTAGCGACAGAAATTCTGTCGCTAATCCAGTTTTGGATTTTAGTAATATCGTTGGCTTGTTTTAGTGCGACCGAGAAGGGGTATCTCAGTAGGCTCGGGATATAATTAATATAAATAAAAAAATAAAAATTTTGAATTATACCTTTTAAATTACTTTACTTTAAATAAATGTTTTAAAAATGCATTTAAGGAATTAAATATAAATTAGTTTTATAAATTGTAAAAGGGTATAATTTTATAATAGGAATTAAATTATTTTGGAAACTTTATAATTTAGGAAACATTCTATTTTTAGCAGGTTACCAAATATAGAATTAGTGTAACGTCACAATACGTTTTGTACCGTAATTAATAGTAGAACGTTAATATGTTAAATAGAAATAGTAGAAGGCTCGGAACTATCAGTTAATATGAGTACATTAATTCGGGAATAAAATAAATAAAACGAGAAACAGTTAAGATCAGTAACATAAATAAAGATCAGATAACTTATTCACGTCTATTATTATTGTGTGAAGCCCGAGTAGTGTTCGTTTAGTCTTCCTTCAGTCAGTTACTGGACAAGAGGTACGGATTTTCCGTCCTTTCAGTAAGGACTTCCCTTCTATGCATGATTAGGATTTCTCATCTGCAGCCAAATGTTTTCCCCAGTACATGTTATAAATTATCTGAAATTATTTGAATAACTAAGATTGCCTGAGCCTTATATACAAGCATGACCAGTCAGTAGTATTAGTTACGGAGGTACCGTAACCATGACACTTGAGGCACCGGTGTCATGACTCACATGCGGGAGAGTGATATCCTGCAGCGTTCCACTCAGTTCAGCTTGGCCATTTTATCAGTATTATTAGTGGGGCGTATGGATGCATCCTAGGCTTATCAGTTTACAGTTTATCAGGTGAATGTGGTGTGTGCTCTACATCCTTCACATTGGAGCTGGTCCCTCCACCCAGCACAGTAATTAGAGGTCACCCCTTTACAGCATGACGAGGTCACCCCTCCAGTTATTCATGCAACAGTTGTTACAGCACATGACCTATATAAGCTCTTGGTAATTAAAATACAGTAAATGCATGTTTTCAGAATTAACAGATAACAGTTCAGTTTTATTATTTATAAATCAGACTTACCAAATTTTCTACAGTTTTCATCACACTCAGCATATCAGTCTTTCAGCTTCAGTAATTATTAATTATTTCAAGTTCAGTATATTCCTATTATGCATTATATCCGTTCACTGAGCGTTATGCTCAGCCGTAGTTCTTTCATGCTCTAATGGCAGGTACCCCAAGACACTCTTAAGATTATGAGAGCATGTGCATTGGATGAAAGCCGTTCAGACTTCTTTACTTTATGCACTTCATTTTTATATTGCCGTTGGACATTGTTCAGTCCTTTCTTTCAGTATTTTACTTTCATGTTTTGAGCTTATGCTGGAATACCAATGTTTGATTCCGGTATTTTTGTTATTGTCAGTTAATGTTTTAGGACATTTACCTTATGCTTTGATGACACGCTATAAATACACGTAATGGTCCACTTATCCAAGTGGGGTGTTACAATTATGGTATTAGAGAGCAAGGTTCGACCTGTAGGCTCTAAAACTTGACATGTGACTAGTGGATAGTCACTAGAAACTTCCCAGATCTTGGCGTTGTTATCTTTCATGTTTCTCATGCATTTATCAGTCAGTTTTCTTCAGTTTCAATCAATTTTCTTAAGATTTTGACTAAGTAAACGGTTGGTACAGGACTGGCCATATTTAGTCGAATGTACTTTTTAGCGAATTTTTGTTTTGGTGAACTGACCATAGGCGTTCACCCTTTCCCGTTCAAATTTTTGTATTGATGAACTGACCATAGGCGTTAATCCTTACTCATGTCAGATTCATGTTTCAGTCGAATATTACTTGGTGAACCGACCAAAAAACGTTCACTATTTTTCTAGATCAAATTTTTATGCTATTCAGTCACATGATGTTTTGTGAACCGATCCACAGTTGTTCACCTTTGTCATATCAGGACATTTCATAAACTTTGACAAGTATGGATTGGACTACAGCCAACCATATTTAGTCCCAATTTATAAATTTCTATACTTGACAGTTCTAATAAAATTTTGACAAATATGGATCGAACTAGAATCGCCCAAACTTAGTCACATGTTTTCTTCCTTGGATTATGTGGATTGAACCATAGCCATCCACATCAGTTGATATTAAACCACAGTTGATTAGACTTTTTTATGTTCTTTGTAACAGTTAAATTTTCATACCCTCGCGTTGATGCCGTCTTCATGTTGATTCAGCTTCACGTCTCCTTATGAGGATTACGTTTTTAGCAAGGTGATGATGTTTTCATGCTAAGATACCGAAGGGTTACAATAAAATCCTGTTTTTCATAATAAATCATGTTTGGTTTTCACTAGTCATGTCTTCATGCTGAGCATTGTTAAAATTCTTTTTAATCATATCCTTGAACCTCTATAAAACCAGTATTAAGTCTGTGCAGGAATTACCAGGCAATCACGTTACCCATTTCTGTTTAGTTTACTATCGTTTAAATCAATTTAATCTTTGATCATGTCAGACAAGTGACACCAGTATTGATCATTCCATAAAGTTTCCACCAGTGCCATGTATAGTATTCCATATGTACCCTTTGTACAGTGCCTAAGTTATACTCCATGTACAAGTATTTCATGTGTACTCCACGTACAGTGTCTCAGATATGCTCCATGTGCAATATTCATTTTGTACTTCATGTACAGTAGTCCAGGTGTACTCCAGGTACCCTACTCCATGGATATTACTAATCGATCCTCAATCATCTCAGGCATTTCCAGTTGTCGATATTCTACCAGATGTTGATACTGCTCGTGAGTTGAAGATTTTGCCAGATGCTGATGCCGTTAACACTTTGAAGACCTCACAAATGCTGATGCTGCTGATACTTTGGAGATTTCTCAAGATGCTGATGCTGTTTATACTATGAAGACTCTGCAAAACAAGGACAAAAACTATAAGTTTGAAATTTTTGACAAGAATAAATTTAAACCATCAGACACTACCATTCCATTCCATGCTTTTACCTTCTCAGCCAGATGTCACGCTTCACTCAACTAACCTTTCATTCAGAAGAGTGGGAACCGGAACCCAGCCAGCCACTCAGCAGGATAGTTACATGAATCACGATCATGATAATGACCGTCATAAATTGACAGACAAAGCAGTAGTGACAACCACCGTGCTTATAATTAATCAGTCAGTAACCATCGGAACTCCGGAACGGATGTGACCAGAGATACAAGAGGTCAGTAGTCTAACCGGTCCGCCAACCCTAGCAGCTACCAAAAAATTTCATCCTTGTTCAGATTCGTCTACTAAAACATATGTCAAGACATCAGTCAAGACACAAGTTTCAGGTATCATTTCGGAAGACACATATCAGGACACCAGTCATGGTACACGTCATACGAATATTTTCGCAAAATACGAGTCAGAACTCATAACTCTGGTATGTTTCTAAACCAGGCCCTCAGTAATTCAGGGTACCCTTCAGAAAGGGGTATACCCGTTCTATTATACCACGCATGAATCAGATCATTAAAAATTTAGTCACCACCACTAGAGTATTATTCAGATTAGACACGCAGTATTCATTCTGTGTGGTTACAGACGAACACATTAAGTGTAAGTCGCCACGTTTACTTCACGTATTCCTATGTCAGCTTTATCTTAAATCGGATATTTACCTACCTCGTAGTCAGAAAAGACTCCACAGTATCACCCATATTTATAAGGTTTTTCCTTCCAGTTGAAGACAAGATCCGTCTTACTAACTCCTAAATATAGTAATTTTATCTTCTGCTATAAAATCAGTACAAGTTGTTATGCTTTACAGCAAGTGACTTATCATTCCAAAGCTACGAAGACCTTTATAGCTATCAGATATAAATCCACTTCTGAAGTTCCTTAAATTCATGATCAGCATATTATTCTAAAGTTCCCAAATGTAATTTCAGAAAGTTTTCAAGAAATTCCTTACTAACCACGAGACAGAATTTAACGTAGAGCTTGTCTCAAGTACAGAACCTATTTACAGAACTCCTTATCGTAGGGTTTCAGCTGAGTTTAAAAGAGCTGCAACACTTGCTGCAAGAATTACAGAATGAGGCTTTATTCGCCCTAGCGCACCACCAGGAAGTGCATCGTTTATGTCTATCAGGAAGAAGGCCGGTATCATGAGATCATGTGTCGACCACTATTTTTTTTACAAGATCACCATTCTTAATCAAAGTTCATTCCATAAATAGTAGGTTTATCTGATCTGCTACGATGTCTTAAACATTTTCAAGAAAAATTCATGATCATACTACCATCAGTGGTGAGAGGAAGAACGTGATGTTCCCCAGACTGATGTTGTACATACTATAGTCTCTCTAATGATTTTGATTTTATACTTCTGAGCTCCCTAATGCTCCAGCATTATTATGAAATTTATGAATAAAATTTTTCCATGACTCTGAGACAAAATCGTCAGTATATTCATTGATCACATTCTGATCTGCTAAATTCTAGAGAAGAACACGAGAATCATCTTCTCGCAGTTGTATAGAATCTTCGATAGAAGAAATTTTATATACAGCTTTCCAGATATGATTTCCAATCGAACAAAGTGGCGTTTCTGAGCCATCCTACTTCAGCAGAAAGAAATTTCAAACAATGCTGCGAAGGTCACACTTGACCATTGCAATGTCCTCATGCAATGCATTAGTTACAAAGCAAGATTACATTTCCCATCATAATCAATCCATATTGGCCTTTATTAAAGAGATAGAAAATTATAAACATTTAAAGTAAAGAAATCAAAAACATACCTTGGGTTTTGGAAATGTCATGAATAATCATCATCCTCAAGTTTTCACTTTCTCCAAACCAAGCTTAAAAACGAGATCATTGTTATTATAAGTTAGCAAACTAACACGAACTCATGTGGGCCAATTATTCACTTAGACTCCTTTATTCCTAGGTGTATCTCTTATATTTTATTGTTGTCTTGAATGATCACGAGGATGCATTTTTGACTTATTTCGATAGTTATTTAGGCCGAAACTAAAGTGAACGATTTAATCAATAGTTAGCTAAAGGACAAAATCTTTTAAAACTGCTTCTCGGGACCTCATAAAGTTCATATCTTGGCATAACTCGCTTCGCGATTTGAGACCTTTCTCGGACCGATATTTGGCAGCGACTTCATCCTTCAAATCTTGAGAGACGTTCATGAAATAATGGTCTTCTCTTCATAATAGGAATTTCTTCACTTGAAGTTTTAAGAGATTCTTCATACTTGGACCACGACTTCTTCATTTTTCTCCAATCTTTATTTGGGATTTTGATATACAACGATTCGCCTCCTTTTTGGACTTGGATCTATTTATCCTCATACCTTGTTAGGGCCTTTTCGGATAGACTTCTCCATGACTTTTGTGGAGTTTTTTGCTTTTCGCCGTGTGTCTCGATCCTTCATATTGATCTTTGATAAATGATTCTTCACATCACTTGGATCTTTAGAAACAAAAAATAGCCCTCATGCCTTGTTTGGGCCTTTTCGGACTCGCCAATCTTCGCATCCCGCTTCAATAAGTTATGCCTTGGCTATGAACTCTAATCCATGCCGAGCAACTTTTAAACGATCTTGGGCTAGAAACTAAGTAACTTTTCGAATCGTAGAACCTTATTTATTGCAGATAAATTTATTAACAAGCGATGGGAGAATAGGCTTATAATTAACTCACATAAATTCACGAAAGAATACCAAACTTATAATTGACTCTATCATCTCTCGTTCTCCGTAGTTTAAAATCTCAAGGAATGAGATTCGTGGATGCTTAGCCTATTAAATCAAATTTTTGGGTTTTCGAGTCGCCTAGAGGATCTTGCAAATTCTTAGACTTTTTCAAGTTTAGAAATCGCATTTTAAAGTTCCCTTGATAAACGAATCTCTAGGATCAATTATAGGAACTTGCGAAAAGTTCTTGTTCTTAACCCGTGAGAGTTAAGACTTTCGCGTTTTATAGCTTTCTATATAAAAGCCTAGCAAAACTTGACTTAAACATGTTAAGGATACTAGCTAGAGTAACTTAGACAAGTAAACTCGGGTTGAGTCAAAAGATTCACAACGTTTGAAAATTAAAACCACTTTATTAAAATTTATTCTAATAAGGAAAGAAAATAACTATACAAAAGGAAAAACTAATGGGCCAAAATAGACAAAAATTTTGAAAAAATGTTGAAAAATTGATTTTCTGGTTAAAATGAGGACAAATACAAGGAAAAGGCCACTTAACTTCGATAGAAGTCCCCCCTACACTTAAGATAAACATTGTCCTCAATGTTTAATCATGTGGGAGTAAACTCCCCTACACTTAGGACATTGTGCACTTTGTTTAAATCTCGCTAAGGAAGAGACAACTAAAGAGATTCCTATTTTAATATTGTAAAATATAAAATAGTGAATCGAAAAGAGTTTAGGATATAACCGGGAAGAAGGGAACATGGAATCACGGGTCGTCAAAAATCATCAAGAGTGTGTCTTTGAAGCTCGAATCCCTGTTTAGTAGAAGGGAGGAAATAGCAAACACCAACGGGTCTCCCCTACACTTAGGATAAAGACAGCTAAAAGATAGATGCATGGGTTGCCTCCCAAGAAGCGTTTGATTTTTGTTCACCGAGTCGTGAGCCTAACTTGACCTTGATTAGCATAGGAAGAAGCATGAAACACTTCCACCGGGATCAAAGACATAGTTTTTGTCCATCAAATAGCACAAGCTTAAGGCGAACAAGGCAAGCCAAAGAAGAATAGGCAAGGTTCCCTTAAGCAAAGACGGAGCACGGTGGGAGCAAGGGTGAAGTGGTGCAAGCATATCTTCAAAAGTTCCAAAGAGTTTTCCTTTTATTTCATCAGATGGATACTGAGATGGCTGAAGAATATCGATACCAGGGTCGAACACCTTTTCCTTTAGGAGAAAATAGCACTCAGTCTCAACAGAATTTGAAGAAGATCCGCGATGAAAATGCACAACCTCGTCCTCAGAAGGTGGACAAAGAGGTGTTAAATCATACGTGATGCGGATGTTGGTGTCGACCGGTTGCTTCTCCTTTGAAAGAATTTTCTTCAAATCCAAAGTAGGATCAAGATGATAATCATCAAAGTCTAAAGGAGGTGCATCACTCTCATGAGGGAAGTATGTATTGAGAAATGTAGAGAAGTCTTCCTCAAATGAGTAATCATCCAAAGTAGGATTAAGCATGGTAGGCGGAGGATCTTAATCATGAGAAGAATCGCTCGAAAGAGTATCGACCTCATCAAAATCATCATATGTGGGCATGTCGGGATACTCGGAAGTAAAGTCATCATAATCATCCGTATCTGAGCTAGAATAATCATCATAAGCATCAAAGATCGGTGGAGAATCATATATGGGAGAAGGTTCCAAATTGGAGAGAGAATCATCCACATCATCTTAAAAAAGTGGATTATCATTGCAAGAATCGAATAGAGGATTGTTGTAGACGACAAAATCATCAAGCACATTAATCATATTCGTTGATTCTCTTTCATAGGATTTGCTTGTAAGCTTCCCCATTTTGAACACTTGTTGTTCATTCCCGACCCTTAAAATTAATTCACCTTCGGCAACATCAACTAAAGCTCGTCCGGTTCTCAAGAATGGCCGACCAAGTATTAAAGAAATACGAGGGTCCATTTTATAATCAACAACAACAAAGTCGACCGGAAAAGTGAAGGTGCCAACTTTAATGAACACATCTTCGACAATACCAACGGGGTAAGCGAGAGTGTGATTTGCAAGCTCAAGAGTCATCTTTGTTGGAGTAATGTCGGATAATGATAGTGCTGTTCAAACACTTAAAGGCATCAGATTAATACTGGCCCCGAGATCAACTAGGGCAGTAAATTCTTCGGTTTTGTTAAAAATGCAAGGCAACACAAAACGACCGGGATCTCCAAGTTTTTCTGGAAGTTCTTTAAGAATAACTACAGAACAGTTTTCATTTAAGCGTGTGTTGGCGAGCTCAATCAGCTTCTCCTTCTTGTTAAGCAATTCCTTGAATGCTTTGACAAATTTCGGCATGTGGACAAGTGCTTCAACAAGGCTAATGTTAAAATTCATTTGAGAGATCATCTTCAAATAATTTGACACTTGAGTGTCATCCTTAGTGAGCAAGTTAGGCTTGTCCAAGCGAGAAGGATATGGGATGTTGGTTTTATAGGTGGAAGGTGTAGGTTTAGCAGGTAAAGGTTGAGATGTTGAAGGGTTCTTCTTAGGTACTTCGTCACGACGAGGCGGAGACGGTAATGGTGTACTAATACTAGGTGTGGGAGGAGTAGGGATAAATGGTGGCGGAGGAGGTGTAGATGATGGGGGAGGGATAGGTGGTCCTACTATGGTAACTCCACTACGGGTAGTAATAGCACCCACATTCGCTCGCGGATTGGTGGCGGTGTTTGAAGGTAGAGAACTCGAAGTAGAAGGTTGAGTAGTGGGCAAGAAACTAGCCAGCATATTCTTTAAATCATTCGTTTGATTGCTGAAGGAGGATTGAATATTATCTCGAAGCTCGGATCTAATGTCATTCCCTTGCTTGGTGATATCTCCTTTCAAATTGATAATTTGGCTCTGCAGATTCTTGATTTGCTCACGTTGGGTTCTCATTAAGGCTTCAACATCTTGATTCATGGGTGGGGCTTCTTGAGTGGGTGGGTGATAAGGATTAGAAGCTCTTGGTGGGATTTGGTTGCTTCTATTATAATTGTTGTTGGGGTTTTGGTTTTGAGGAGAAAAACCGGGTGAAAGGTAGTTGTTTGATCGGTAACTCAACAAATTTCTATCCCCTTGAGGTCGGGCTTGGTAATTTTCTGGTGAATAATTACCATAAGCTGCATACACGTTTTCCGGATTTCCTTGAGTAGAAGGACAATCAGTGTATGAGTGTGGACCGCCGCATGTTTCACAAGGATTGGCTATCGCTTTAACTTGTTGTTGGTTTGTAGCGAGAAGCAAGATATTTTTGTTCATTTCGGTCATCATGCGGGTGAATTCGGTCATGTCGGGGTTTGTTGAAGTAGAAGAAACATTGACTCTCGGGTTGTTCCTTGAAGAAGCGGAGGAATCCCAGTTTTTGTGGTGAGTAGTCATGTTCTCAATAAGCTCTCTACACTCCTCGGGTCTCCTTTTCATAAATGTGCCACCGGCGGCTGCATTAATCGTATCACGATCACGAAAAGTCAATCCGTTGTAGAAAGTATCAATTAAGGTCACAGGGAGCATGTTGTGGTTTGGACAACGATCGATCAAAACATTATATCTTTCCCAAGCATCAAAGAGAGATTCATCGGGTTCTTGCATGAAACCGCTGATTTGATTGCGAAGGCTCATGACCATGGATGGTGGAAAGTATCGCGACAAAAACCGTTGAGTCATGTCATCCCAAGTATGAATAGAACTATTTGGAAGACGATCAAACCATTTCTCGGCGTGGTGTGATAAAGTATGTGGGAAGAGTTGTAGGCGAAGAACATCCATTATGGCACCGGGCAACTTCATGCTCTGAGTGATAGTAATGAATTTGTCGAGGTGTTTGTTGGCATCATCATCAGGCAATCCTCGGAAAGGATTAGTTTGCACTTGCTGAATCATGTGGTGCTTCAACGAAAACTCCGGAGCTGTGATTTGCATCGGCGCAATCGGTCCTCCTCGTCCAAACATGGTAGGTTGACAAAGTTCCTCCATTGTCCGAAGATCGGGCTATGGAAGAACATTGTTGTTATTGTTGAGGTGCGGTGGATTATTGTTGTTGTTCACACCTGCCATAATTAAATCTTCTCGAGTCTCGGGCTCTTGATAATTAGAAGATCTAGTACGCATACACCTACAAAGGCAAAAGAAAAAGAAACCAAACACAAAGAGAATATATATACACAATAAAAAGAAAATCTTTTTGGATTTTTGAAAATTTTAATTTTTATGGATATTTAACAATTTTTTAATTTTTATGGTTTTTTTTTAATTTTAAGCAAGAAAACAACGCTCACGAATGAACGGATCCCAAAAAGCAACGCGTCTCTCACAGAAAACGGTTATTGTTTGATAGGTGTGTAAACACCCATCCTTTTTACCACTTAATTACAATAATAACCGAGCCAAAACGTGTATTTTATGTCGTAAATGTCGGAATTATGCGTGGTTTGTGTTTTTGTTGTGATTTAGGACGAAAATGTGGAAAAGGGAGAATACACGGGCATTCACGGGCTTTTATCGAAGAAAAAGAGGAAAGACGAAGTCAAGAAGTCAAGAGTGCAAAAAGAACGGAAGTCCAAGACCAATTCTGAAGATTTATCGAAGAAAAAGTCAAAAGACAGAAGTTTACTAAAAGCCGAAGAACTCAAGTATAATTTATTGAAGAATTACAAGACGAGTTTAAAGAAATCCCGAGACAAAGTCATTAAAGTCCAAGATTTAAGAAGATTAAAGACTTAAGGACTTAATGGTGAAATTAAGGAAAGAAGAAAGAGGGGAGGAAGCTTCCTAAGCACCTCCTAATCCTCCCTTATAAATAGATTAGATAATCATTTCATTTTATCTTGTTGGCTAATAGTGACAATTAGTTCTTCCACCATTTTTAATTACTTGCACTTTAAATTCATGTCATTTTAAATACTTGTCTTGCACTTTAATTTATTTTAATTCCAAGTAAGTGTTCTTAATTTTGTTGCTTTAATCTTTATTTACCTTTGATCAAGTTTACTTTGATCATTCTCCTTCTACTTTTCTTCTTTTTGGTTCGTTTCAAATTCGGATTAAGCAAGTTTCTTGCTTAATCTCTTTGCTTATTTTACTAAAACGTTTATCTTTTTACTTTTATCTAAGTTTTTGTATGAGATAAGCTATAAGTTTGACAATCTTATTGGCTTGTTTCATACTTAGCTTATTTGATTTTCTTAGTTTTCTAAAAAGTTCTTCTTTCTAAAAGTTTGCTTATTTTGTTTACTTATTTTGTGTTTTGAAAGTTGTTAAATTTAAGCTTATTTTGTTTTGCCTATTCTCGTTTTAATTAAGTTTTGGTATTTGCTTATTTGTGCTTATTCAAGTTAGCTTATTAGATTTGCTTATTTCGAATCACAAGCCATCGCAAAGGTTAACCCTATTGCGACAGGATATTCCGACCCATATTGCGATCGGTGCATCGCATATGGGTTTTACATTCCGATTCGTTTTGCGATCGGGATTGTGATTGGTTTGATTTTGAGTATATTGCGATAGGATCCCTTGTGGTGTTATTGCGACAGGTTTGTTTTTGTTATTGCGATAGGTGATTGCGATCGGTATTGCGATTGGATTCCTTTGGGTGACATTGCGACAGGATTCCGATAGCATTGCGATGGAATTCACTTTGTTTGTTTATTTTTGTTAAATTTTAAGTTTTAAATTGATTAATTTTCCATCATGTTTTAATTTTAAGTCATTTAATTAATTTACTTTGAAAAGTTTTTAAATATTGCACCATTTAAGTTTTAATTATTTTTATATTTAATTAACCGTCATTTATTTAAGTTTTAACCGTCATTTACTTTTAAAGTCTTGCACTTTTTAATTACTACAACGACACAACTATTTATTTCACCAAAGAACGATTGAGTCGCATAGTTAAACCAATTCGATTAGACACACAACGAAGAACAATTTTTATAATTAAAATCTAGTTATTAGTGAAGGCCATCACCAAATGGTCAAGACTGACGTCTGTGACGAACATACAAAATTTCTAGAACTCAGAAAACTACTACAGCAGAAACCCCTGACAGTTCTCACAATCAGCCTTCCATAACTAAGCTTACGCATAAAGAAGGTAACCTACACCGAATTATGCATTCCACAAGACCGTACACCAGTAAAGGTCTAGTTACCGGGACTCATATCTTTTCGTGAATATTCACTCAGGTTCTACCAGAATGTACCAAAATTCCAGGCAGGATTTTGATAGAAAAAGTATGACAAATTGAGGCAGCTATGTTCATATCTAATGCCTGCCATTCTAGCAGGTTTAAGATAGAACGCCGTCATGCTAGCGAGTTATTACTACCAGTAGAAATTCTGGACCGAAAGGAGACAAGACTCCATGGAGATTGTTATCAGTTTACCACATACTCATGAAAAGTATAATACTATATATGTCATTGTCAACCATGTAATCAACCTACGCGTTTTCTTCATCCGGAGGCATTACGTAGTAGCGGACCTGTAGAAAATTCAGCAGTAAATCGTACGATTTCAAGGCATTCCATCGACCATCATATCAGATAGAATTCATGTTCACGATCACGTGTACGTTCACTTTACGTTCATGTTTATTTTCACTTTCACGTTTACGTCTCATTCGCAGTATGATGCTGTTTCAGTTCATGTTTTATGTTATCTCATGATTTAAGCTCACGTTTACGTTCATTATATTGTTCATGTTAAAGTTCGTGTTCCATTCAGCGATACATGTTTCACATATTACCGAATACGGTTATAGAAAGCTTAAGAAATCAAACTCAAGTTTAGCACAGTTTTCATACTCAGGCAGACGTTTTAGTCTCAGGCCGTATCGTCTGGCATTCCTTCTTCAAGCAACATACGTTTATGATATGTCTAGTATCACGTTCACAGAATGTTTCATGTATTATCGTGCACGATATATTCCATGCCAGCATTCCTCATATAATCGTGAACCACGTTCACAATTGCTCACGTAGCACGTTCACAATTGTTCACGTAGTTTCGTCCCTATATATTTTCAACAACTTGCTCAGATATAGAAATGTTATCTTTCATGATATTTATACGTCCCGTTTTATATATCCTTCATGCTATAGCTTATTCATTCTATCAGATTCAAAAAATCCATCTTAAGTATGGAACTAGAAACTATTCAGCATCATCAGGACAAGGTCATCAGGACCAAGATTTTAATTATGATTAGACCTTTTTACGAATCGTTTCGAGCGAGAAGCCACTCAAAACGGAGGAGTCCATCCGGACCTCTCATTCCTTTTCCTTTAATAAACCCAATTAAGCCCTTTTAGTCATGTCACGTCCCATGTTCTCTTCAGCCATGTCACGTTACATGATCATTTCAGTCATGTCAGGTTTATACCTATCAGCAGCATTATGTCTTAATTAGAAGACAAATTATTCTTCAGCTTATTTGTCTTTTTAGTTTACGTGTTCTTTCACTTCTTATAACTTCATCAGCTTATTACCTTTAATTCGAGGACGAATTTCTTCTTTTTAGAGGGGAAGAATTGTAAAACCCAGTATAGTCGTATCCTTAATTCGGGGACGAATTATTCTTTTTAGAGGGGAAGAATTGTAAAACCTGTATTTAAGAAATAGAATATTAAATACGCGTGGTCTCAGTTTTAATTAAACATTAACATTTAATACGCAGTCTCGGTTTATTTTAATATTGTTACAAACGATTCATTAAGATTATAAATAGTAAGTGTCAGAAAGCATTTCGTATATATTACGTATGTATTTTATTCAGAAAATATTATTCAAAAAAAACTACTATTTCAGAAAATTTAAAAACTCGAGAATCAAATACGTGCATATGAATAAAGTTTAATGTCGAAAACAAAATGAAAAACTATGTACTATAGAGTGGGTCGGTCTTATGTAGTAAACAAGAAAGAAATGGGCTTTTAGGCCCAGCCTTGTAAAAAGAAAACAAAAACACGGGGTAACCCCTGATGTCAAACAGAAACAAAAAAAAATACAACTAGGGTTTCTATGCTTGAGGTGCCGTCGGCCAAAAACAAGAACAAAAAAAGAGACGGTTTTGGGTTTTGATTGTGAAATGGAATTAGTTTCGTGTTTGATGATCATTTGAATCAATGGCCCGGTAATCCATTCTTTCTCTTCTTTTATTTTATATACAATCGAATCTATCAAGAACACAATGTTAATTGAAAAGACAACATGAATTAGATCGAACAACGGTTTGGGATGTTACTGATTCATGGAACACATGGTGAGTCTCGGTGTGGTGGTGTAATCAACCGCAGCCTCAAACCCCATCAGGGGTGTTTGGTTCAAATAGTGGGATAAACGCAGCAACAGGGGGTGTTTGGGACTAACTCAGAAAATAGGGTGTTTGGGGTTATACAACACAAACAGTGGGAACTGTAACTAACGGGGGGAAACCAAAAGAAGGCAGTGGGAACTTTGACAGACAACAGTGGGTACTTATTAAAACAGAAATTTATAAGATTAAATCTGGAATTAGCAACAGTTTAGCGACATTATTTCTGTCATAGTTTTACATAGCAGATTTGGGACAGTTTTGATCACAGTTTTTAGCGACAGTTAGTGACGGTTAGCAACTGAAAATTCTGTCACTAATCCAGTTTTGGATTTTAGTAATATTGTTGGCTTGTTTTAGTGCGACCGAGAAGGGGGTATCTCGGTAGGCTCAGGATATAATTAATATAAATAAAAAATAAAATTTTTGAATAATACCTTTTAAATTACTTTGCTTTAAATAAATGTTTTAAAAATGCATTTAAGGATATAAATATAAATTAGTTGTAAAAGGGTATAATTTTATAATAGGAATTAAATTATTTTGGAAACTTTCTAATTTAGGAAACTTTCTATTTTTAGCAGGTTACCAAATATAGAATTAGTGTAACGTCACAATACGTTTTGTACCGTAATTAATAGTAGAACGTTGATATGTTAAAAAGAAATAGTAGAAGGCTCGGAACTATCAGTTAATATGAGTACAGTGATTCGGGAATAAAATAAATAAAACGAGAAACAGTTAAGATCCATAAAATATAAAGATCAGATAACTTATTCGCCTCTATTATTATTGTAGCTTCCGTGAAGCCCGAGTAGTGTTCGTTCAGTCTTCCTTCAGTCAGTTACTTGACAAGAGGTACGGATTTTCCATCCTTTCAGTAAGGACTTCCCTTCTATGCATGATTAGGATTTCCCGTCTGCAGCCAAATGTTTTCCCCAGTACATGTTATAAATTATCTAAAATTATTTTAATAACTAAGATTGCCTGAGCCTTATATACAAGCATGACCAGTCAGTAGTACTAGTTACGGAGGTACCGTAACCATGACACTTGAGGCACCGGTGTCATGACTCACCTGCGGGAGAGTGATATCCCGCAGCGTTCCACTCAGTTCAGCTTGGCCATTTTATCAGTATTATTAGTGGGGCGTATGGATGCATCCTAGGCTTATCAATTTACAGTTTATCAGGTGAATGTGATGTGTGCTCTACATCCTTCACATTGGAGCTTATCCCCCACCCAACACAGTAATTAGAGGTCACCCCTCTATAGCATGATGAGGTCACCCCTCCAGTTATTCATGCAACAGTTGTTACAGCACATGACCTATATAAGCTCTTGGCAATCAAAATACAGTAAATGCATGTTTTCATATTTAACAGATAACAGTTCAGTTTTATTATTTATAAATCATACTTATCAGATTTTCTATAGTTTTCATCACACTCCGCATATCAGTCTTTCAGCTTCAGTAATTATTAATTATTTCAAGTTCAGTATATTCCTATTATGCATTATATCCGTTCACTGAGCGTTATGCTCAGCCGTAGTTCTTTCAAGCTCTAACGGCAGGTACCCCAGGACACTCTTAAGATTCTGAGAGCATGTGCATTTGGTGGAAGCCGTTCAGACTTCTTTACTTTATGCACTTCATTTTATATTGCCGTTGGACATTGTTCAGTCCTTTCTTTTAGTATTTTACTTTCATGTTTTGAGCTTATGTTGGATTACCGATGTTTGATTCTGGTATTTCCGTTATGGTCAGTTAATGTTTTAGGACATTTACCTTATGCTTTGATGACACACCATAAATACACGTAACGGTCCACTTATCCAAGTGGGGTGTTACAGTTCTATTCCCTGCTATTAACCATTTATGGATAGAAGATTTATCATTTTCTGCAACACTTGCGCGAAAAAACGTAGATAAAAATATAACAACTTAACAAACCTAAATTGTCTAATCTAATCATCAAACTAGATGGCTATATTTTAAAATTCAAAACAATTTCTTGAGACGTACTCCACAACAAACCTAAATAACTAAATGGTAACTCAAGATAATTCATCTAAAATTGCCACTCACGATAATCTAATCAGTTATCAACACATTCTCGATATTGTTAACAAATTGTATGAAAACTGGATGCTGTAACGGGGTATTTCGTTGTGATGTAATGGTTCTAATGGATGTTTGGTAGGTGAAGTAATGATTCAATCTTTCCAGGTTGCTACTGCAATGGTTGCTGCAATAGCGGTTCTAATAGGGTGTTGGGTTGTTGGTGTAACATAGGGTTTGGTTCATGCTGTAATGGGGTGGGGGTGTTTGGTTGCAAAATTTGTGTAGGGTTAAAATTTGAATATTATTCCAATATAAGTACCGTGTCTAACATTTAAAAACAAATATACTAAATTACGTAACTCACTGATATCATATATGAAAGTTAATAATAAACACACAATCAACACAAAAATATATATCCATTACTTTAATCATGGCTTCCCTGTAATCAACACAATAATTCATTGATAGGAGAATAATATATATGCAAAAAGTTAAGATAAAATAGTACCATCTAAGAAAGCTTACCGCGGCAAGGCAGGCGCCATCATCATCATCATCATTGACAGCTTGAGAGTTCCTTGTCTTGTGTTATTTGAGAAGAATCATGCCATAACCTTAAATCTTGCTAATAATGTAATGGTATATAAACAGAATGCGGTCAAACTACGCCATTGCTGACTTTTTATGATTGTAATCGTCTATGTTCAGGGCTTGCAGCAACTTTGGCCATGTTTCCGGGATCCCTCCAGGAAGATCAAACTCCATTAACTTCCCTTGCTTTATGTAATAATCCTTTACAGGTTGACTCTCTGAAACAACATTATCTGATTCGAGATAATAAACTGACACATAGTGGAATACGGCCGCCCAATCCGTGGCTTTAAGAAACGACTAACGTCCACCACACTCGATATGATGAAAGTTTAGTATAAGCAAGAAAGGATTTATGTAATTCAAATGTGAGTTACTAAATGAATTGAGTCAAAAGAACGTGGGTTACCTTGCTAGGAAGCCCTTCTGATCCCTGAAACATGTTTTCTTCCATACGGACTTGAACCCCATCACTCGATGTCTAGCAAACCGCAGCAGGGTATGGGGGAAGTAGAGAGACCGCTTAGTATAAAACAAACCTAAATTTCTTATCACAACAAACATATTTAAATAAAATATGAAAAGTAATCGACAATCCATGAAGAAAATTTGCACATTTAGTAATGAACCACAATAAGAAATGTAAATCTTTGTCCAAAAGATACCGAATTTGAAACTGTCTTTGCCATGAGGTAGAATTCCTTCTTCATCACAGATTTGTGGAGCAGATTTGCAGTCTTTATGGAAATTAAATTGATTAGTAAAGTTAATGGACCTCAAAGATATCGAATAGTTGAAGATTACCCTAAAAAGATAATGAAAGACAACCTCATAAAAAATTGGTCTTTGTAATGCTAAAAAGAACCCATTAGCAGAAAACAGTAAGTATAATCAAGAAGAAGAACGACCTTCCAACGGATTTTATGTTCAAAAACCTGGGGGAAAAAACACAGTTAGAGTTTGAGAAAGAAAAAGCCGGCGTGGTTTTTTGTTTTTACTTGATTTTATCGTTAGATGATTTTATTGTATAAACTGATCATTTAAAATTCCTTATCTTGTGGATTAATAATATAAAGTATTTTAAGGTGTGGATATTAATTTGGTTTGAAAAGGAAAATACAATTGGTGGTTTAGCATAGTTGGTAAGTGGATGGATATTAGTCAGAGTTCATAAATTCCAGTCCAGCTATTGTCAAATTTTTTTAATATACCTCGATTGCAATTTTCAAAACGCGATTTTCAAAAACTGCGGTTTAAGAACATAAAAAAACGTGGAAAATAGAGATATTTTAAGGATTTCTGAAAAACTATTCGCTAATGGCTATCATGTCACATATGACTGGGATTAAGGGTGTGGTATCAAATCATAATTATACCTATACATAATACATATATATATATATATATATATATATATATATATATATATATATATATATATATATATATATATATATATATATATATATATATATATATATATATATATATATATATATATATATATATATATATATATATATATATATATATATATATATATATATATATATATATATATATATATATATATATATATATATATATATATAGAGAGAGAGAGAGAGAGAGAGAGAGAGAGTAAGGATCCAGTGAGAAGAAACTTAAAATAAGAAGTGGTGAGAAGAAACTAAAACCACATATTTGAGATGCAACGACTTGTATTAGTTGCATTTATATCCATGTAGATGCACCATATTGAGTTTCAGAAGTTAATTTGATGTGTAGATGGTGAAAACTTATTTTCATGATTTTGGCACGTGCAGAAGAACAAAAATATAGATAAATTATAAAATACATCTAATATACGTATATGCATCTAATTAAAAGCTATACAACACGTTATAATACATTATAATGCATCTAAGATTATAAAGATGCATCTAATTTAAGTGGATGCATCTCAAATATGCGGTTATAGTTTCTTCTTATCCTTCTTATTTTAAGGTTTCTTCTCATTTGATCCTAACTATATATATATATATATATATATATATATATATATATATATATATATATATATATATATATATATATATATATATATATATATATATATATATATATATATATATATATATATATATATATATATATATATATATATATATATATATATATATTTTTATATATATATATATATATATATATATATATATATATATATATATATATATATATATATATATATATATATATCTATATTATATATAGGTATAATTATGATATGAAACCACACTTTTTAATCAAGTCATATCCCAGTCACATCTTTTAGCCAATAACCTTTGTTTAAATCCTAAAAAATCTCTCTCTTTCCTTAAAAAACTCTTAAATTTTCGGATTTAGTCAACAGTTTGACCAAAATCGCGTTTTCCAAACGTTATTTTTTTATGCGTAGTTTTTTTTTATACGGGGTCACTAAATAAAAACACACACAAACCCTCCTCCTTTCTTCCTCAAAACCTAATCTCACAAAATGCCTCTCTTCTCAAACCCATGTTACCCCAACCTAGGTTTTCTTTAATCCTTTGATTCAATCAATACTATACATGTATGATTTTTATTTTCATCTCCACAACGGGGAAAAGTACACACACAAGCGATTCTCAAAACCCTAAAAAATACACTCCGATCACATCTCAATCTCAAATCAGGTATCATTCTTGGTATTCATTTTCGATCTGCTGTATCTGGTCTCAATCAAATTAGGTTTTTTTTTTCGATCTACTGGTCTCAATCAAATTAGGTAAATCAAAACACATCAATCAGACTAAAAATTAATTAAACCACGTATACCTACCTTTATATCATTTAGTTTCTTTTAAAATTGGAGTTGCGCTGTTGGTATCTTCCTCTCCTTTCACAGATCTATAGATAACTCCATTATATTCATTTTTTGTAGATCTTTACATCAAAGTTTTTGGTTTGTTATTATATTTTATTATGTACTTCAGGTTTCCGTTTGTGACACGAACACAACACACTGATATAGCTTTGTTGGTGGATTTGAAAAGAATACATCAATAGCAAAATGGGCTCACAACAAATAATAATGGTCGTCGTTAGTGATGCATTTGAAACTGATTATACAAATAATAATGGTCGTCGTTAGTGATGCATTTGAAACTGATTATTTTTCTTCAATTTGTTTTACTTTTTACTATATCTACTTTATATTTACAAAAATCATTTTGCAGGTTCTGTGACTCAGATCGAAGCAGCACCCAATGCCCCATGATGTTCCTTCTACCTTTTTTAGAACCCACTTCCGAGAAAGCCTCTCCAGATGGAAAAGCCTCTCTTTAACCCAAACAAACACCAATGACTCAAGAGGAGCTCAATTCCATTATGGTAAGCAATATCAATTTTGCTTCTTTATACCTTATGCTCAAATTGAAACCTTGAGCTTAGAAGTGTTTGAAATATACGTTTGTGCTTAGCCGTGCTTAATAATATAATTCATTAAGGACCCAACCAACAGACGACATGTATAATACTAATATCTACTTAAATATTAACATAGACATTTAAAACATGACCAGGCTGATATAAAAGAGTTTCATACACGTCATTTGATTATGGCATAATATTAAGGATTTATTGTTCATACTTGGATGAACAATCCCTTTGAACAATCCCTTTGAATTTTCAGATTGGATCAACAATCTCTTTGAAAGACACATGGTCGATAATTGCGAGCTCTCTGGATTTGATGCAAAAGACTTGATGGTATGTGGATTGGATCAACAATCTCTTTGAACATACTATTGATCCTCGTCTTGGGTATGAGTCGATTCCTTTTGCCAACAACCTCAATCCAGCATGTGCATTTCAAACCACCTCAGTAATAAGTATTTAACTTAAGCTAGTACTTATGCATTTATTTGGTATTTTCTTCAGGGAGATGAAAACCGGAGGCGGAAAAAGAAATGAGAAAAAGTAACCGCAAAGACAGAATCAGATCAAGAAGATGGGACTGAATCAGAGTACGAAGACGGGAGTGAATCAGGGTAAGAAGATTGTGAGTCAACTGAATCAGACACTACGCTTGAATCAGCCATTGCTCTTGATTCAGCGGATTATGTACATGTGCTGGATCTAGTGCACAAGTTCCAGTTCACGACATGAACGTATTACATGCTAGCATTAGGCATCAAGCGACATGCAGAAGATTTGTGTGGCAGTTTCCGCGACACAACAAGAACCATAACCGAAAGGCATGGAGGATGATATGAAATCTTTTGTGTCAACCACGGATCAGGTATGGTTAGCCATAAATTATTATTATTTTAGCAACTTGATACAACAAACGCAACCTACATGATCAAATATTTAAAATGTGGTTCATAATATGAGTTAATTAACTTACAGCTTATCATCGGAAATAGACACAAGATTCCCGTAAGTATGTAATAGTTGCCTCAGCATTTTAGAATAGCACTTCTCAATGCAGCGAACCCATATATCATCTAATATGTTTGAGTTAGTTTGTTTTGGTACAGCATTTCCAACAATGGTCTCATCATGTGAGACAGATAGATCATCCTTATTAATGAGTTGTCTCATTGATAGTAGTGCATTATCTGGGCTAGCTGAGTCTCTGTAACTTGGTTTAGGGGTACACGGGAGTAGACTTTTGGGGTGTATACTGAGAATTTTCTTTCTGTTTTTAGAAATAAATATCTTTAAAAGTAGCAGATGGTTCATCATCCGTAGTCCGCGACCTTTGTCTTCTACTGCTTCCTGAAGGAGTAGGAGCGAGCTATAAATGGAATCCTGTGAACAAAGTAGATCATTCGTGGAGAACCTTATATTGTCTCTCAGCCTCAGAAAGAAGTTTTAAGGCATGCTTTAACATCTCTAGCTCAGCTTATGTCACTGGAGAACAAGCATTTGTAGCACTAGTTAGCAGTAAAATAGTTGTTGGGCAGCATGTTTAGCAGCTCCAGTAATTTATTTAGAAACACCTAACAATGGTATTAGTAATCTTATGGATGGAATTGGTGTTTCAAACACGCAGGGTTCTAGAAACAGGAATCACGGAGGTGTGGCTATGAGCAAGGTGAATATGGCAAACCACTTATGGGGTCGTAGTCTACAACAAGATGGTGATCATACATTGGTAGGGTCGCCAGGTATATATCATTTTTAAATATTGGTAAGCTTAGAAATTATGTTGTGTATTTTGATTATTTGTTTCTTGCTATTCTGTTAGTATTTTGTTTCTTGCTAAAAGCAGTTTTTTAATTAAGACCGTCATGGACCGTTAGCCAACTCACCTAGACAACCTGTTTTTAAACCAAAAAATATTTATTCCCTGGAAGGAAGGCAAAAACCACATTTGTGGTATCCAAGAGATTCTCTGTCTACTGGAATTTCAAGTGCTATATACTCATGTGATGGCGTACTGGTATTTACTGGATTTTCAGATGGTACTGTTGGTGTTTTTTTATGTAGAAAGTTTGAGGCTTTGTTGCCGAATAACACATTCCGCCTACATATCCTCATTAATATTTAGGTTCAAAACTACTTAAACTGGTTCTGTGATATCAGAACAGTAATTTACTACATTAGTTTTTTTACATAAATATTTTAGACAAATGATCCTTGTGGTCTGTGAAAATATGGGTTTTGTGTACCATTTGTGAAATCACATTGATGTACCATTCGTCTACCATTTGGTCAAAGGGGACAGAACCACAGATAAGTTCCGTTTATACCCAATCCAATTAGCCTTGCGCAACATCAAAAACTGGCCAAATGACCTTCCATAATCCTAGAAGTATTCTATGTTATGCAACTTACATATACAAACACGTGGCTTTAAGAAGGGAATACTTTTCCATTATAGTCCCTAATCAATAAAACTGTAATGGGAGTCAAATTCTTGGTTTTCACTCGAACTCCCTCAATGTTTTGGGATTTCACTATCAGCTCTGGAGTCCAAATGCACCAACCCGTTTATTTATAATTTAGGAACTATATAGGCACGAAGTTTAGTATGTGTTCTTAATATGGCACACGAAGGATGATGTTGTGTATTTATAGTCTGTTTGTTACAGACTATCAAACTAAATTTTGAGCTCATGTAATTAAATGAAAAACAAAGAAGCTATGTAACATTATATCTCTCTTATTGATACCAAACACGGGGATCTAATTTAGTTTGGTAATTGCTGTATCCAAATAGTTCAAGTATGTATGTCCTGACATAAGAGATCTAGGAAGAACTAAAAAAGGCCATAGTTTCTATGGGAACTAAATTCACTGACCTTGATTTAGTAAATATAATGGATCTTGATTCAAGGTGAAATGGCCAAACAGATAGGTTGATTGGATCACAGCAACACGCTTTTACGTTTTTTCCAATATTTAAAATGCTTGATGAGTAGTGAACGTATTATCATGGTTTGTTTACAAGTATGTAGTTGCTTAGGATAATGATAATTGTAACATATAATCAATGTGTTATTATCATAGTGTTATTTGCCCTCAACCTTAAAACTAATTATGGAATATAATGCGCCTATCTGTGTATTGTTTTTTGAGGCAGATGGCTATTTTATTTTTATTTATTTATTGGCTATAGGAATCTACTGCTATAAAGGCACGAGTTTGCATTGAAGTGGAGAAATCATTAACCACTCGATTTCAGGTATGAATTATAATGCAGCCTTACTATTTGACCATGCTTGAAAAATCCTTGGCTGTGCAAATTCAAGAAAGATATATCCATGAACATAAATGGAAGCCATTACTTCATTGTGTGAATTGGATCAGTTGAATTGATGAAGGATAGAGCAGAACAAGATGAGGTTGTCCATTTTATAAATGTAACCATTTCCTACTATTGACATCAAAGTTAGAGAAACATAAATAAAATCTTGTGCAAGGTGTTGTGTATCTAGGGAAAGTTTTTATCGTTTTGTTTGGTTTTATATTGTTTCCTTAAGTGTCTTATTTAAGGAAGGTGGGATGCCATCCTATGTATCGTTTTGTTTGGTTTATATATATATATTGTTTCCTTTCAAAAAAGAATCTAGGGTAAGTTTGTTGCCATCTTCCAGCCTGTGGTTGTATTGAAGGTACTTATTTCACATTTCTACTTTTTAGTTTATGACATGTGATATAAAGCTGAAATGTACATAGACTAGAGATATTCCACCCGTTTCTGGAAAGTAAGTTATCATCTTTTGAATGTATATTTTTGAATCTCTTACAACTGTTTGTAATATGTTATACTGTATGTTTTTTACAGCTGGAATCCAGGTGAAAAGAAATAAATTTTTGACACCCTTGGTTACCTTTTCAGAGGGTGCTAAAAATGGCCTTGATATTGAGGTAGTCGTTAACAGAGTTCTGGATCCACTCAAAAGGAAAGTTTTCTCATCACCAAGCAAGGAGTTTGGGCAATAAAGTAAATGGTTCTTCCTCATAAGGTATTGAGGAATCTACCAGTGAATGTAAGATGGAAACTGAACGTGGCAACTCATCAGATGGCGAAGATTTAACAGATGATAAGAGTGCCTGTTGCAACCCTATTTCAAAAGATTTAGTTATAATATCTACCAGAGTTGTGAAAGTTATTCTTGATTGGACTCAAAAGGAACTTGATTTTTATGATGCCAGCTTTAGGGATCTTCCGGTGGTGCTTAAATTTGGTGTTATGGCTAAGAAAACTAAGCAAGAATGCATATCGTTGTTTTCTTGTCTCGATTCATTCTTGTAAAAAGAACCTTTAGGACCTGATGATATATGGTATGATGATTAATTTCTAGAATACGATACACTTCTTTCCAAGTAATCAGTTTGTTAGGATTCTGTTAGTTATCAGCGGTTGTTGGTTATTGTAGGTATTGCCCTGGTTGCAAGCAACATCGACAAGCAACGAAGAAACTCGACTTGTGGAGTCTGCCTGAAATTATTGTCTTCCATCTGAAACGATTCTCACACAACCGGTTCTTGAAAAACAAACTGGACACCTTTGTTAATTTTCCGATTCGTAATCTTGATTTTAGCAAATATGTTAAAAGTGAAAATGCAGCCGGCACCCAGCAGTGGGACCCGAGGCCGAGCAGAATATCATAGCATCGCTGATGAGGAACAACAATATTCAACGGAGTGTGATTTCTCTTTGCAAGAACTGGATTGAACAGTTTCAGGAATACGTGAATATAAGTTAATGGCGGTATGTTATTCGAATCTCATCCTGGATATTTTATCTTTTTACACTATTTATACCTATAGGTTATGAGTGTGTTCTCTCAATATTGTAAGTTTTTAACTACGTATTAAACAACCATATGTTTAATAAACACTCTAAAAGTAGACCCCGAAGTGTTTGTGGGTTATGCCAATCAGATCTGGCCCATTTCCTACCATACTGAAACAATGACCAGTTTCGAAACAGTTCTTTTATCCATTACCCAACCGACCCGCGCTGCCCCCTTTTAGTTTCAATTCTACTGCTAGATATCGGTAGATGTTCATGACTGGATTACTATTATAAATACACCAAGTGATGCACCGTCTTTTTGTATTTATTTTTCTTCTACTCAGGTTGAATATACAGACCACTCTGGTCATCCTCATATGGCATATGCATATTGTCTTTTTGTTTTGATTTCAGGTCTTAGTTTTTCTATTATCACCATATGTAATAGTGAACAACAACATGCTTGCACAACTTGGAATGGTATTCTTATTAACTTCTACATACTGTAGTACTTATGTACTCAACTTTTGAAGGATAATTTCTTTATTGCCATTTGCCAGTATGTGAAATTGAGATAATCGAGCGACTTTGGTTTTAATTTTGTAATATTTCTACATTTTATGTTTCTGTAGCAGGATTTGGAAAGGTATTTTACATTTTCTTTTAATCTGTCAACTCTTCCTACTACTTACTACTACCTATTATGTCAACTACAAATCATATGGCAAGCGTAGATTTCTTTTTACCGAAGAAAGTATATAGACTAATTTATGGATCGGGATACAAGAGGAGGAATACCTCTCGGAATGAGCAGAGTGAAAAAAAGCAATGGTAGAGATAGCGAGCAACATTATCAGGACCAAGTTACGAATATGATAAAGAAGGTAATGATGGTCGTGATTATCCCTTTTTATATAAGTAACACATGAAACTCTTTTTATGGATATTTTATTACATTTTATTTTCTTACATTGGACGAACATTTATTTTCTTTTATTTGTTAATGCATTCAATAAATAACTTTGTTTATAACTGATTTTGGTGTTTTTTGAAATAAACTTAACTAACTTAATATAAAAAAAACCTATTAAGTCAGATGAAAATCGTGTGTTAATGACTTAATTGAGATGATTGACTGAAAATATTAAATGATAAAACTTAATGAAAAATTAAACAAACAAGCTCAACATAACTTTTTTTACATGTATTTAGTGTAATACACATACTATTTTAAATTTGTAAATTACACGGTCTTATATACAAGTTATTCTTGAATAACCATTACTTCGTATAATCTACAAGAAGGTTTAAAAATGACATTTTTAATTTTCAATAAAGTTAAAATAAACTCTATACGATTACTTTAGAAATCGTAAACTATAGTATAATATACACAAAATTTTAAAAAACATTAGTACTATTCTTTAGAAAATCTTTGTAAAATATACGATTGTTTAATATAAATATTTAGTTAAGCAAAACTATATAAACAATAATTATAATCACAAAATTTAAAAAAGACTTAAATTAAATAGTTAAGGATAAAACTGTCTTTTTATTAAAAAGTAAGAGAGACGATATAATAATACATATACTTTTTTTTAAACTGTGTGTTTTTTTCAGGGGACAATGATTTTAGGACGGATGGAGTAGAAAAGTTAAGATTAGTTATATTTGTTGGTTGTGTTAGTGGAGAAATAAAAATAATAAATACAATTAAAATATATTAAATATTAACCTTAAAAAACTAAAAACACAAACAATAAACCCTCTGGAACAACCCAAAAAGCGACCCCGCCCGTTGGGCGGGTTACGACGCTAGTATATATATATATATATATATATATATATATATATATATATATATATATATATATATATATATATATATATATATTATATAGGTATAACTATGACTTGATACCACACCTCTAATCCCAGTCATATGTGACATGGCACCTCTAAACAAATAGGATTTTAGAAATCCCTAAAAAATCTCAATTTTCCATGTTTTTAATGATTTGAAATCGCAGTTGAATGGAAAATCGCGTTTTGAAAACGTAATATTGAAAATGCATTCTGAAAAGCAGTTTTGATAAAATTCCCAAAATTTATTAAAAAAATGCAATTGACAACAATTGAACCCGGGTTCATATGTTATAGTCCAAGCAACTTTACCAACTGTGCTAACCAATTGTTTGTAATTTCTCCTTAAAAACTCTATTAATAACTCCTCTTAATTATACACACAAACACACGATGCATATCCATTCTTAAATTATAGTTTTTAAAATTTATCATATATTTATACAAAAAAAGAATTTATTCATCCGTATTTTCTCTAAAATCATTTACAAATCCTAAAACCTTCAAAACACCATTGGACTGCTTTCTTTTGCATTATTATGGGTATATTTTTAAATTCTTATGTTTTGCTGTTATAATGGCTATGTGTTCTTAAGTTCTTTCCAATCTGATCATTCAAAAGCTGAAGCAGAAGTCATCTCCAAGCTATTTGATATTTTATAGGGTTTTGCTATTTGATTGTTTTTTTAATCAGGGTTTTGCTATTTGATTGTTTTTTTAATTAGGGTTTTGCTAATTTGATTGTTTTTTTAATTAGGGTTTTGCTATTTGATTATATTTTCTTAATTATGGTTTTGCTGTTTGGTTGTTTTTTTAATTAGGGTTTTGCTATTTGATTGTTTTTTTAATTAGGGTTTTTCTATTTGATTTTTTTGGAGAATAGATTAGATGAGAAAACAAGGTTACACATAAACATTTATATATTGATAAAATCCCAAATAATTTTATCTAAAAGCAGTTGAAATTAAGTTCTTACACGGTTTCAATCGTATTTAGCCATTAGAAAAGGTTTAACAAGTTCGGTTGATCCTTTCTGACCAAAACCTGTTTTGACCCTATACTCAAACCACCTGAAAAATATGTTTTGAAACCTCTGGTTCGACTCCTGATACATTTAACATCGATAGCTTAGATTTAACGTAACATATTATTGACTACAAGGCAGCTGGTGAAGTACACAAGTGCACGATCAGTCATTTATTCTGCAAGCCGTTTTGGCATATCTACATTGGTTGAGGCAGTAATCATCATGTAGGCTGGAACTTATGTGGTGGTGCCCAGAATCGATTTCATAATTTCTTTGACTTTGTTAAATTTCTTTTACATCGGCCTGTATGGGCTTCTGTTACTAATATGCTTGGTCCATCTTGTTAATCATGATGACACAGAACTTGAAGACCTTGAAACTATAATTCAAGAAGTACCAAATGAAACTGTTACTTAAATAGATTAAGAAGTCACTGAGGTAAAACTTAAACTCAAATTGAGGTGTTACTTTGCTATCTTAATTTGAAATGATTTGATGTAGTTCTACGGAATCTTTTTTGCTCTAATATTTTTTAATTGATCTAGATTGTGGAGGAAGCATGCTTAAGGATTTGCGTAAAAAAAGACAAATGACTGCTGATGCAGCCTTAAATTCACTATCATTGGGTCCCCGAATGCGGCACTACAAAGAGGTGAATGATTTACTATTTTTTTTGGGTTACTTTCCTTTTACTATAAATATAGCATAATGCTATCTCATAATCTCAATATGTATGTTGTACTTTTAATAAATGTGAAGCTATCTGCTAAATCTGATATGTTTAAAATTGTTTGAAAATCGGGATTCATTAAAACTCTAAGCATTGAGAAAATGGCGCTAATGCCCTCCCTCATAGAAAGTATTGTATCACATATTATTACATTTATCCGCTACAGCTAGATCCCATGTATGATGACAACACAAGGGTAGCATTTTTTTGATCCACTTGCCTAGAAGTTAACTGAATTTTTAAGTGCTCGCGAAACAAAAATATCATAATATGACGTATGGTGATCTGACATTACAAAAATATGAAACCATCAGATGTCATTTAAAAAGCATGGATCATAAGGGCCACCATTTTACACATCTGACTGATGGAGCGACGACTATAAAGGACTTGCTTATTCTCTTATACACAGATCCAAGATGACTTAAAAATTCACTTCCAAATGTTTATCATTAAAGAGAAATTTTAGTCCTATGGACGTTAAAGGCCAAACACACCAATTTTTGTTAGATGACCTCTTGACAGCATTCTTTATGAGTTAAGCAAGGTACATTATGTCTTCATATAGTTAAAAACGATGGAGGGATTTTCTATTTGTATAAGACACATAATTTTTCTGTCTTACCAGGACGTAGTGTTTGGTGGCGGTCTTGTGAAGGTTCAAGTCTTTTTGGGGTAATTAAAGCCTTTTATTAGATTATTCTTGTTAAATACTTAATTGATTCTTCAAGGATATAATATCTCCGTTGATTCATGTTCTGCTTTAAATTACAGACATGAAAGTCACCGGCCTTACTTCAAAAAGGCAGATGGCGCCCCCAAATACAGCTAAACTCAAGGATGGTAGACAATCGTTATTCAACGACAAAAAGGTATATATTTTATGTTTTATTTAATTTATTATCTCATTCAGACCTTCGGCTATCTCGAGAGAAATTTTGGAGAATATGGATATAATAGAGCAAAATTGTACAAAAATGATTGTTACGATTACACGGGGTAAGTAGTTTTTACTTGATTCTTTCTGTGATTTCTCTCGTCCACCACCGTTTGATTATTTGTTTCTCATCAGTTCAGCGAAGCTCAGGTTTACCACCAGACAAGCATGTAAGAGAGCTAAGAAGCACATAGAACAAGTTTTTCATTTAAGAGTAGTGTCTTGGATGAATTGAAGTAAATAGGTCCGTACTTTATCGTCCCTTTGATTTTTCAGTTTAAATATATATGCAATAGATTACTAGCTACCTTAACTGATCGAGTGTCGAAATATCATGCAACAATGGTGGGTACCTAGGTTGAAGGTTTGTTTAACAACGTGGAGTCAAACACCCACTTTACTATCAAGAATTAGAAAATATTTAAAGGAAAGTGAAGGTGGGTTGAATAACTTGTCATTTTGGTTTGGGGAACGGTAGTTTATGTGGCATCCAAAACCACCAGTTAGCACAAAAGTTAGCTGAAGAAAGTCTTAGCTTATGTAATCAGCAGTCAAAGTTTAAATACAAGTATGTTTGTTAGTTCAACTTCTGTAGATATGTTAATATATGGTCATTTATCACTCGGCTTTAGACGTACACAAACATTGACTATCAGGTTGGAGTATGAGAAAAAACGGGACATGGTAGTGTGGGACCGGACTTATGCCAGCTAGCTATAGTTCAACAAACGACATACGTATGGGTATCTCAGTTCCTTCATGTAGGTTCCTGATAATAATTCTGAAATAATGAGTCAAGTTGCTTAAACAAACACTGTATTAATATCATAATAACCTTAAATATTAAGATAACTTTTACTCCTCTTTTTAATCAGATATCTGTTGCCAATGATGCTACATATATTTAATAAAAAATAGTATAGATAGTTTTTTAATATTATTATATGGATGAATTGTATCAATTCACTATCTATAGGAGCATTGTTTCAGCACCTCTAATCGTGGGGATTGACCTTCATGATTGTTTCTGACATTGTCTACTATCAATAAGGTCTTATTATGAAAGACATTGCTTTGACCACCTAACTATGCATAATAAGGCCTCATCAGTAATCATATTATCATCTAACTGTATTTAGTGAAGCTAAAATTGTTTATTAGTTTGAAGGTGGCTGTTATAGCTGCTCGTGTTGATACAACTACAAGAAATTTTATGTTATAATTTCAGGCTATAGAGATGGTGATCTTGGAATTAAATGGAAAACTTATGGGTATGACCTATAGAGTCCGCAACAACAAATAGTTATTATTATGAGTTTATAATGCAACATATATGGAGATATTTTTGTATGTTTTTTTATCTATACTCGCTATCATAATGGTCATAACTGAACAACTGGTGTTTGGACATAATGTATTTTAAGGTCTGTTTGAAAAATACACAGTGTAGTTAATATGATTACTGATTTCAGGCACGGAGTCATGAATGGCTCTTCTCTTTAGAAGGACTATTCGTTTTAGGTTTCCTTGTGTTCCGGCCATACTGGTACCAGTAGTGAAGATTTGTAGGTAAGTCTATGTTATAAACCAGTTTATGACCAATGCTTACGTTATTGGCAGGGTTAACCAAGTAGATATTATACAATGTTAACCCTGATATGTTTTGGCATTTAGCTACAAGTGAGGGCACAATACAAGGACGACTGTGGTGGTGGTTGAAGTTTTCATTTTATATAAGCTTTTTGTTCCTTTTAAGCTTCTTAACAAAGATCCATGAGAGTATAATGCGGTCTTCCAACATCAAGTATTTGTTCAATGACAGTGATGCATTTTTACCACCGCCACCAGGAAAATTCGTATTCCATCATCACCACCAAAATGAACCCCTCATCAGCCACTAGCACAACCACCAAATTCAATAGCACTTCCAGCTGCAACACCTCCATCGCAACCACAGCCTTTAAAATCACCACCTGTGCCACCACCAAATCATGGTCGCCCCCTCCAGCAAATGCACATGATACCAAAAAAAACATGGTATCCGGTTATAATTTGTGTGAGCTCCATTCGGAAAAATCAGTCAATTGTACAAGTTAGCCATACATAAATTTGTCGACTCACTTGCACCACTCTTGCTGATGTATTTATTTTTTTCATTCAATGTACAAAGCTCAACACAAAATATTTCTTAGTGTAACTCCAAATTTATCTCGATCAATTGACCTATATAAACAGGTGATATATTAGTTCTAGCGTCCGTATATTGATTATCTCTAAATTTTAAAGCAGTCCTTTACTTTTGTTTTAAATTTAGCAGCATCTTTATACCTTTAGAAAGTTTAAATTTTGATGATTTTTATTTTGAATTTTGTAGGTCGGATATATACAGCTTCAGCTTGGTATCATGGGAACTTACCACTGAGAAGATCCCTTTGAATACTCTTAACTCAATGCAAGTACGTCTTTTCTTCCAGAATTCTGGTCAAACTTATTGTCTTCCATATTCAAAATTTCTTTTAAGAATCCAAATGATGTCATTTACTTCGTGGTTCCTTGGATTATGACATTTTTTGTAGCAATATTGATTGTAGGTATGACACCGGCTTCTATATACTACACCGCTACCATCTGGCGTTCGTCCATTTTACACAATGCCTTGTCCTGACAACAATGCTTAAAGGACAGGTCTAATCGGAACACCCTATTGACACTTCTGAATTTTTTTAGCTCTTAAGGATACAGAATTGGGCAAAACGTATAGAAATTGTCTGAACAAAAAGCTTTGCTTTTCGTTCCCTTAGTGGAATAATTTATACATACAATGTCCGTTTAATGATAAAGTAATACTAACAACTAATCATCTATAGTTGTGCATCGTTGTAAGGTGCAAACTACAAAGTACGATATAGCCGAACATATACCGACTTTGGGTTTAATTTGTATAGAAATGCGCACTGACCCAAAGAACCCAGTTTTAAAAAAGAATTATCTCGTACAAGAATAAGGTTTGTTTTGGCCTGGGAAATTTATCTACGTAGGTTACACTTGTCACTCTCAAAGTTACAGGAACTACGTCTGCAATTTGAATTGGCATAGTTCTGCAATATACTATAAACTTTGATTAGCTCTTCTTACTCTTTTATCGGACAACTCAATTAGCCATGTACTCAAGCTGTGCTAGAAAGGAAGATAAGAAAAAGGAAATGGGGCAGTGATGCAAGGAGTCTGGATGGTGAAGCATATAAGAAAGTTGTTTCAAATGGTACTGATACCATTGACTGTTCAGTTCAGAACTTTAGATGACAAGAGATGGAGTGCCAATTTGTGTAGGTTTTATAAACCTTATGGACCGGAAAATGGTTGCTAACTCATAATTTAGAAACATTTCATCAATCGTTCCTGAGCTTCAGTCCGGTAATGGGATCAATACCTTCAGGCTCGCATGGAGGCAGATTAAGAGCCTGAGACGTAAGTTATCTATTCTGACGATGACACGATTATCATATCATACTTATATCTATATTCCAGTTACATACTTATACAACTATACTCTCACATTCAAACATAAAGGGCTAAGATCTGCATGTTTGTCACAAGTCATAAACGTTGTTTAAAGAAATTGAAATTAAGATATCACAGCTGAACCGTTGGAGAGATATTCATGAATGAGTCCTCTTCCTTAAAGGCACGTAGAGCATTGGTGGAAAAATGATGGTGAGCATGCATTTATATTCATCGACTGATATAAAAACCTTGTGTGTTCGCGGGAGGTCTGTGGAAGGTAAGGGTTGAGCTTCTAGAGGAGTACCCCTTATCCTCTCCATCCATTGGTTTTACGACCAAGATTTACCATCCAAATATTAAATTCGAGTAAGTGTTGTCTTTCATCACATCAGAGTTCCTTCAAAGTAATTTTTTGAAAAAGATTGCCCGACATATTTCTACTGTTTTTAGGTCTGGTACAGTATGCGTAAATGTGCATAATGAACAGTGGAACCCAATGACTGGTATTTTTAGTTGTTTTGGGTTGTGAACCATCAGTGGGAAGGTGATCTTTCCGCAATAGCTACTGCCCAAGTTAATATATGGGATCACCATAGGTAAGGATCTCAGATCTTTAGCGTCAGGATATTTATAATATTTTATCTAGTCTTATTGATGTTTTGTACATATAGATCGCAACCAGTTAAAACTTTCGAGTGGGGAAGTAGTTCAGCTATCTCTGTTCGTTTTAATCCTGAGGAACCAAATATCTTGGCAACATCTGGTAGGTATATATCTGCAACACCCCTATTAATGCCATTTTTTACTTTGTGATTTAATTGCAAAGTATGTCAGACTTAGCTCCCGTTTATATTATTCACAAGAAAGATGTTACATACATGTATGTACCTCATGAAATTAACAGGATCACACTACTATTATTAATATATATATCATAAGAGATTGAGCATTTAGCGATTGCACGTTGCCTAACCAATTTGAATAGCAATGCAGCCTAACACAGTAAGATGATAAGAAGTTACCCTTACAAACTGATCGCTCAATCCATGGAATCAAATTGCACATTCGCTTTAAATAGTAATGAGGTTCACGACACTTGAAAACAGTCATTTATGCTCAAGCTTAGCCCACATGGCTTCCGGGTCTTGATCCTCCACCCTATCTTGGTGGACCATAAGCTGTTAACATTGGCATTTGTAGAAAAACATGAATATTTATTGGGTTATTTTGTCTTAACACTGCTGCTTTTTTTCATTTTCTTTCTTTAATGAAGTCTTGATGGTGATTTTGGGTTCGACCCTATTAGACTTGGTGATGATACCGAGAGCTTGAAGTGGTATGTACAAGCAGAACTGGTTCATTGTTGTTTTTCCTATAACGGACATGCGCTATCTCCTAGGTTCAGAATCAACTACAACAACATTGGCATCTCCATCCCAAGCGTCAAAGGAGTTTCGTCAAGGAGTTATCACGTGTTGTATGGACCAGCTTAATTGTCTATGTTTCTGCTTAATTGTCGTGATTCAGTAGAGTCTTCCCTCTGGCTATTTGAAAAGGTATGTCGGTCATAAATACATAGACTATAAATGTGATATTATTTGCCCTATTTTCAGGAACCTGATCGGGTCACCTTTTCTAGTTGCCCAGTCAAAACCAATGTCAAGGTTAATGTAAAACCCGTGTGTAGAAAGGTATTAAGTTTCTTTCTGGTGTATAAACGTGATATTATCTGCTCTATTCATACTAAGGTTGTATGTAACTCTCTGGTGTACGAATACTGCTTCTTTATGTTATATATTTAAGTATCTTTATTCTTGCAATTATATTCCAGGTTTATAGCTTGGTACTGTGAGAGATGAGTCAATGATGCATTAAAAGATAACATAGAAGTTCATGTTTAGTAGCATCTCATTTGGTCAGGTAGGTGTTGTAGGTCCAACCTCTTGGACATATGGTTCCGTCAATTTCTGATAGGTTACGATATTACATTTTGTTTATCCCATTGCATATGGGGTTTTAGAACGCTGAGTATGCTTTTTTATTGTTTAAAAGTATTCAAGTAATAAAAACAAAGATGCAGTGTTGTTGTTCTTTCAAAAAAACATTGACTGCAGGCATGTCTTCTTCTGGTATTATGAAGTAAAACACTGTCTGGCTAAAATAGATGAGTGAACATGTCTTACGTCAAACAGGCGATATGCAAAAAAGACAATTTTAGGATAATAGCCCGGTATCATCCGATGTCAATCAACATGTATGTATCGCTACGCTGATGATGATAATCATCTTGATATTGGGTGGTTTGAAGCTAATCGAGCTTTAATGGCTTCTAACTACTAAGTACTAACTGCACCCTTTTCAAACCTTCCAATATGCTTCACAGTTTATGGACCCGTGCGAGTATAACAATATATTGCGTCAGTATCTGGTAACAGTACACCGCCTATAAATGAACTGTAAATCGTTCCTTTGTTCATTTGGATCGATTACAGTAGTTCAACTGAAATAATTCACGATATGAAGAAACTGCCTCGACACTAATGATTAATAGCTTCTAAAAGCACAATCAATCATCTTGTATAATTCATACTTCATACTATAAAATTAATACTATATTTATCTTTATATTTTTTATAAATACTTGGTAAACGATAAAATTAATATTGTCCTGCTCAACTAAAATAAGCATTCTATATTATACTTTCTCAGGTACATTAAAAAGAAAATTTCACACGTAGGGTCCGTTCTAGAGTCCGTTTGGTTTGAGATCGAGTTTTACTTTGACCGTGAGTTTATAAAGTATGTCATTTAGTTTCGGTTTTAAAATGGGTTTTGAAAATAACTAAGAAAAGAAAAAATAAAATATTAAATTATAAAGTAATAATAATATATTAATTTAAATGAAACCATATTAACATTTTAACTACTGATAAAAAATACTTAGATAAATAATGAGCCTAAGAAATATAGAAAAATACAAAAACAGTGTAAAAAAACCTATGTAGGCAAGATTTCTTAAATCACCACTATTTGGATGTAACTCTTATTTTTTAACCCTACTTTAACAACTAAACAACTTTTATTTACTTTAATTCTTGAGTCCCACCTAAAACAGTTCATTTTGGTTCCATATCCCTTGCATTTACAATTTGACGCATGTGACATTCTAGATACCTTGAACACTATGCTTATTGATCACAGTGGGAGGTACCCGATATCTACCAGACATACACCAATAAGTCCAACGACCCCTACTCGAATAGTCATTGGTGATAGATCAACAATTTACCATAAAGAAAGGAAACCAAAATCAATAGTAGAAGACTAAAAAATTTGTATTTTTAAAAAATAATAATATTCGGATTTTTATAAATATCGAATTTTTTGATTTTTTTAAATTCAGCCGATCGAGTCACTGGGTCACAGGTTCATCTTTAACGGTTTGTTCAAAAAAAGAACAAAAAACAACTCCGCCGTTGACCGCAACTAAACGTTACTTAAGCGTAAACTATAACTAAAATATACTAAAGGTTAGATTACAAATTCAAGGAACTAAAAACGCACGAATCATAAACTCTTCGGTACAAGAATTGAAACGACCCCGCCCGTTGGGCGGGTTACGACGCTAGTATATATATATATATAGGTTTTGGTTCAAATGAGAACCTTTTAAAGTTGAAAAAATAAGAACCAGCTTAAATCTCATAAATGACACTCTACTTCAACAATTTTTAAACGAGATTAACTAAAACTAAGTTTTTTAATAATTTGATGGGCTTTCTTTTGAAAATTGACGAATTTTAGGTGATACATCTTGATTTAAGGTGTGATTTGTATCATGTATTGGTATCGTGTATCGTGTTATTTAGTGGTAGTTATGTATCAAATGTACCATTTTATGTATAAGATATTATCTTGTTGAGATTTTGATGTATGTGTATCACATTTTTAATTGTGTATCAGTAATACGTTACACACTAAGTCGTCGTTTATTAGTCAATAGAATGTTAAGTTGTATAAATAATATATATTTTGGTGTACTATTGGTAATATGATTATGTATCAATGTTTTATTGGTGTTTTAGATTAGTTCTCATTTTTACAACTTTAAAAAAGCTCTCACATTAACCTTCCATACATATATATATATATATATATATATATATATATATATATATATATATATATATATATATATATATATATATATATATATATATATATATAAAAGTGGAAAATTAGATTTTTGACAAAATACTTGAGGTGACTACTACGCGCGTAGTTTAATTCTTATTGAATTATATACAGGTGATCAGGATTTGTATAACTGGGAAATAACGACGCGATGCTCCTTTTCGTCCAATATTGTTATGTATTTCAAAATCAAATGGTATTAACTATACCGTTTTATAAGATAGTAACCAAAACAATTTATGAAACAGTTTGTAAAATGAGAAGTAGTTTATAATTTTCCAACAAGTAGTTTACAAAGTATTTAGCAAAGTATTTTAGAAAAGTCCATTGAAATAGTTGACAAGATAATAATGGTTTATGAAGTGATGACAAAAGGGTGCATAATATAGTTTCAGATAGTTCATAAAATGATGTTAAGATATCTCGTAAAATAGGAAAATAATTAATAAGATGGTACAAAGAAAAAATATGGAAGGACAATGGCGAAATGATTTATGACACGGTAATGATTGCAAAAGAGATATTTTAAACGAACCGTCAAAATACATAGATTACTAGAGAGTTCAAATCTAAAAATAAATTGACGCGAGACGACAAGTCTTTATAAAGAATTACAACAAAAATCTCAAAAGGAAAAAGTTCACAAAGGCTTCTACTTAGGTTTTATAAGACATGGCAAGGAAAACTTCATTAGGTATCAACATAATTTATGACGACGTTTATGGCTCTCAAGAGCTTTTCCGTTTGTTGTTAGCATTCTTCGAAATCAAAAAGGGTAAAAGAAAATAAAATAATTTGAGTTCCAAAGGTTGAGTCCCAAAATGAAATGTTACAAGGTGATGAGTTGAAGTCGCGTTTGAATCAATCGACATGACTTTAGATGACGGATCATGAGACGACATAAGTGTTTTTAAAAGTAATAGACGGTGTTAAAACCCAGAGTCGACATAGTAAGGGATATATCACAATGTTAATAGAAAATTATAACTCTGTTTCATTTAAATAACATTATTCGATATATAGCAAAATACATACGAGTAATGTATATATGTAAGGTAAATACATATGATATATATTAGTATATCTAATAGTACATATATAATACATACATATAAATATTTGATATAATAGCACATATAACACGTAATCACGTATCGGTTATAGTCTAGGCTTATGAAATAACACCTAGTCTCTATAACCAAGTTTTTGATACTACTCTATAACACCCCAAAAAATAGTCAACGGAAGCGTAAAGCTCGGGGGCTGTTACTTCATAATACCAAAGTACAAGGTGCAAGAGAACGACTCTAAATGAGACGTTTTGAAAAGAATTTACCTTTTTGCCTTTATTTTAAATAATAGAGTTTACAGGTCATAAGTTTCAAATGTAGAGTATCGGAAATTTATAAGTTTGAAATAAACAACGAGATAAATTTTCAATGCATAAATCTTCCAAAATACTTCAACTAGCATGAGACTCCACATACCTCAAATAGCACGCAAGATTAAATAACTGAGATAAATGCTTAAACTGTCAACACAATGGTTGGTGAGTTCATAGGTTTAGTTCAAAAGCACGATAAAAGATGGACCGCAAACATGATGTTTCAAAGCATATGGGACCATTATTGATGATATAATGTCAAACATATGGGAAATAGTATGTAAAGTAGTTATGATAGCGCTAAGCTCATGACACCGATGCTAATGACAAGATGAAACAATAATAAGTGCCCGCTAGGTATCCTATCCCTAAGACAACCTCTGAAATGGCCTAAAGTATATGTCCATTTGGCAGTGGTGACAGAGGACACCCGGACGAGAGTGCCAAACTCCAATAGATCTATCTAAAACATATGTGCTTACTTGACCGGTCATCGTGAAGTAACTAACAATTAATGATAGGAAATGTGGGATAACAGTACTTAGGCATATCCATAAATATAACTTTAGCGAAGGCATCAAGAAAACATAGTTTTACGTCCATAAAAGATGTTACAAGCATTATCTCACCCTAAACAGATTAAACATATAAAGCGGTTTAAAATATGACTCACCTCAAGCAAAGAATCAATCCGCACAATTATAAGATCAAGTAATAGCGAGCAAATACAAGCGACAACCTAAATATAATACTATAGTTTAGGCGCAAGAAAATAAATCACGTATGTCACTTACCAAACATATGCTTAGTTTTATAGGTAAAATATGACTTATCGAAATCATATAGTTAGTATTAGTATCTTATACTTAGGCAAACATATATGTATTTACTCGACTGAATTTCGACAACCTTTCGGCGTAAATTTTAGTTTACCCAAATTTAACTTAGTCAAATACTCAACACACTTTCTACAGAAAATTCGACAGTATTTTGGCGTCATTTCTAAATTTTCCATTTTTAGTAACTTCTCGATAGTCAACCACTTTTACAATCAAAATCAACCAATAATCACTTTTCCGCAGAATACTCATTTACAACGTCCAAATAATAACAATCACCATATATTTCCAACACGCGCTTTTACCTTCTCAAAACGTTTCCAATTTTTATGTACGTCATTTCAACACTCAAAATAACCCGGTTTGACTCGAAAACATCATTTTGATCTATTTAAAAGTCTAGACAGCAAGCATTATTTTCCGTTTTTGTAAAATTTAAATTTTTCGACAAAAAAATACAAATGACCATAACTCGCTTGTTTTAAGTACGTTTGTAGCCTACAATATATCGAAACGGATATATTAACTTATATTTTCATAATCTTGTACTAATCTAGTGTCAAAATAATTTTAACCCTTTTTAATTAGAATAAATTTAGAGAGAAAGTATGATTTTTTAAAAAATACATTTTGACCACTTCTAATGACAACCCACATATAGTAACACTACTAGTTTGTACCTAAAACTCATAAACACAATTAATTAACCAATAACATATTTTAATTTATAGATCTATAAATATAAAAACTTATATTTTTTATAAAAACTATATTTATTTTTAAAAATGCATAAATATTGTAGATATATAATAATAATACATAGATCCAAATGAAACAAGATGAAAAATAATTTACATTTTTATATTTTCAAGAAAACACATGTTTAGTGACATGCATGCGTATATATAAACAAATCAAGCATAAAAATCAAAGAAATGAAATAGGTTTAAGAAAGACCTTCAAGTAGCGATTCTATGTAAACAAAACAACCCGATCTACGATATGGATAACTCAAAACCAATATTTAACCAATTCTTCAAATTGTACCAAATAACCCAAATATTATAAATCCTAGCTTTCTTTTATCTTTTAAAACCCTTGATTATATGCAACTAGTACCAAACCTTAAGAATTGAAGTTTGTAAAATCGAGAATGGAGTTTTTATGACGGTGGTGGTTTTATTAAAAGTGTGTGATTTTATAGAGAGGGGAGAGAGAAAAAATTAATTTGTATTTGAAAATAATGAAGTGAATGATGATGTTAATAAGTTACATGGATTAGGTTTCTTACACATGAAAATGACACAACATAAGGTTTATCAAAAAATTCAGTTATCTCATGTGTATGTAAAACTATGAGGTCCATGTGGGGTAAATAATTCAAAATTTAAACTATGGTAATTATACAAGTTTAAGGTAGTAAATGTTAGGTAGTTTTAAGGTAAAATAGTGAAAAATATATAATTACGTTTAAAAATACGTAATTGACCGAAATTAATTTTCAAAATTATTTATTTAATTTTTCGAGATAAAATAATATTTTATGCATTTAAAAGACGACTAAACGTAAAAATAACCGTAAATAAATAAATACGCGACGTAAATTAATTATACACCGTAAATAAGTTTTATTACTATAAATAGTAAAATATACAAAATAATACGAACACAAAGACGCTCATAGAGATCTAGAAAATACATGGTTCACATAAATATCGATCGTTGTAAAACCTAACAGTTAAGCACGTAATTCACAGTTAACGAATAATCTCACGAATTATCGTAAATTCATTCACTGTCATAGCAATTGGGTCAGATTCACATAAAATTCATAGAATGATGACTGAGCATTGTGTCAAGTCATTACGCGTCCTTGGACGATTTCTTAAAAACGTGAGATTGTTTCCCGGATTAAAAGCAGTTCAAGCACATAGTTGACTAAATAAAAAATCAATGGATAAATTAGTCATTTATAAATCCAGAGAATTTGTGATTGTTACAGATAGATTTATTGGAGTTTTAGCAACTCCCGTACGGGGATTTATACATCGCTACTTCCAAATGGATGTATACCATTTGATGTTGTGCAAGGTGGTCTTGGGTTAGACACCTATTGGGGCAACTTGTATTTCATGCTCGTAATGTATCGGTGTACTTGTCATAGCTTGGTTTCATGAGCTTAGTGTTATCATAAACGTTGTGTTGTGCCCAATATTTTAGACGTCATATCTCCCATGATGGTCTTGCATATCTAATCTATGTTTTTGCGGTCCATTGCTTGCTATGATTCTGAACTTGAATTGCTTTTGTGATCTATCTTGGCTATGATCTTGTATTGATCTTGAATGTGAATCTTGTCATAATCTTGTATTGATCTTGAATGTGAATATGGTGATCTTGTATATGATCTTGATATGCTTCTTATATGTGACCTTGATACGAATTTTGCATGTGATCTTGATATGAATCTTGCATGTCATGTTGATATGAATCTTGAATATGAACTGAATTATTTTGTGTTGGTTGTAATGCTTTTGGCTAAATGTTGATTTATGACTGAACTTTGTGGTAAGCGTTCCTTTTGTTGCGAAACTCTGGATTCCAATATGCTTTTCGATAATATTGTTGGTAGTGGGCTTTAAAAACTTTTAAAGTTTTATTAACATTTTTATAAAATTTATGAACTCACCAACTTTATGTTGACCGCTTTAAGCATGTATTTTCAGGTACTTGATTATATGATTATTTGGAGTCTGCTTTGTGATATTTGGCATAGAGGTCGTTCTCTCGGATCAAGACTCGGACAATCATGACATAACATGCCCCAAAAGTGAGCGCTTCCGGTGGGCCTACTTTGGGGGTGTTACAACTTAGACATCAAGATCGTCTTTTATTAAGATATATGATATAATATGGTTATATTTATTGTTTAATGTTAGTTTGATAAAAGTTAATACTTAGCGATAATTAATTAATAAGTTAAAAGGTATAACAATGATTAATTTAAAAGACTCGAGACTTTAAGGTAATGAATGTAATTACTAAACAAAATTTATAGAAAGTCAAAAGGTCAAAACCAATTCCCTCGGGGGTATAGTCGGCCGATTAACAAAGAAGAGGAGGCGTAAATTCTAGAATGTTAATTACTTGGTGGAAAATGTTAGATCTTTACAATAATTAGCCAAAGGCTCGAGTATATTAAAATAGATGTGATTCATTGTTTCATAACTTTAATCCAGACTTTTCTTCTCCTTTTTTTGTAGGTCAACGACATGGGGAACCCAAAATGGTTTTAGGGTTTGATTTTTATTAAGTATAACTTAATCAAGATCTAGCAATCGAAGGTGGTTGATTAAAGTGACGTGTGGACTATCTTAGACAAGATCTAACTTGATATTTGGGTTTCGGTGAATCGAATTTGGGTATAACGAATTAGGGTTTCGTTTGCTTTTGGTGATCTAGGGTTCTTGATCATCGTTCTTGGAGAAAATGTATCTTTTCTAGTGTTTATGTTACTTACATTGTATTCATAGATAATCGATCCTATCTGTTGCGTTTACTCTTGATGCATGTATATTAGATACATTTGGTTGTTAAATTCTAACAGTGACATCACGAGAAAAATTTATGCCATGTAATTACTTTAAAAAATGCCTAAAACCAGTGCAAAAATAATTTTTTTTGAATAGTCAATTATGATTAAATTTAAGATATCTAAATTGGTTAATTAGATGTTATAAGATCTACAATTTTCTGGAAAAAATGAGTTTGCATGCTTTTAGGTTATAGCAAAACGTTAATTACAACTACATGTGCAATTTACGTGTTTTCTGGTATGTTATGCATGTTTAAATATTTCAAATATATAAACCATGATTACTAATTGTAACATGATTTAGTTTCTTAAAATGTTAAGGATGGCCATGAGATTAAGAAAACACTAACTGGATTGGTATATGCATGTTAAAGAAGAGTTTTATAAAACTATTTTAGGGCAGCAATTTGTGACACCCGGACTGAAAATAATTTTTATATAATAATATGTATGCTTACAGACTTCGATTCTTTAATAAACACGAAAAACTTGATTTTGCACAAATTTTTTGTTTTAGTTGAAATTTGAAAAAATCGTTTTCATGTCGATATTTGCGTCCCAAAATAAAATCAGAAGAATATCTTAAAATTATATTTAGAGGATTTTCCATATTTAGTGCCTAAATCCTATTATCTAATTGGTAAATAGAATGTGTTTTATTTATTGTTGATATTTTTGATATCTTAGTCTTGTTATGCTTGATTTACATATTATCTTGATTTATTTTTCTAAATGGTTTAACTTTATTATAAATGCAAAATTTACTTTATAAATATAAAACAGACTGATACGGTAACTCAATATTGGATCTTTTGACTTAATATTTATTTAATCTAGAACTATATAAAAACAAGGTTCTATTTAATTTCTATAATTTTATAGTTATATTACACTATAAAAGGTATAGGCGGTTCGCTCTGCGTTCCTATAGAAGGAGGTGCTTAACTAGCTACGCGCTAACCAACTTATCCGGGTCCTTTTTATGTGTCTTCCAAGACATTATAGAGTCAAATGTGACCATAGCAAGGTTCGGTTGATTTTTCCATTGGTACTCATTAGAGTTGCGAGGAAACCCGAACGAACAAACCTATGACACGTTTATAAAACTTGTACAACGTTTTTAAAACAATGGGTATCTCGGTGTTGGATTACCGGAGGATTCATGAAACTAAGTGTTGTCCCTAATATACGATGATTCTATACGAATTTATGAAGAAAGATAGGTAGATATGAGATGAATTTTAGAGAGAGAAAGTAGTGAGAGAAAGTAGAGAGAAATGGTTGGAACTAGGTGAGTGTTAGATTGAGAAGTGAGAGAAAACAATGAACCAACACCCTTCCTAACATGCTAGGAAGGGTTTATATAGCCTTTTCTTACATGTAGCTTAATGGGTTATATGATCATGGGCCGGGCTTTCCTTTTGGGCTTTGGTTACTTATGAATGAACCTTAGCTGAAAGTTAAGCCCGTAATACACGACTAATATACTACCTATTATAACGTTCTAATATATGATACATAATAAACATATGACCGAGCATTCTTGTTTGACTCAATAGTTTGAGGCTAACAATCTCCCCCAATGAGAGGTCATAAACCTTGGTCATTTAGGAAATTTGTAGAGATTACTAATCTTGCCATAAATGAGTCTTGAACGTGTAATCGTAGTCTTGTTCCTTCATGCTGTGATCTTTGAGCCTTTGTCGTTGTCTTTCGACTTCGTCTTTAAGTTTGAGATCTTTAAATCATCCTTAACTTGTCTTTGCCATCTTGTGATCTTGTGTCTTCATGCACATGCTCACACTATTAATTATCGAATATGTATTTAGGCATGAGAATGTGGTTTTGAATCTTTGACTTTGTTGAGTACATCGTGACGCCACCTTCTTGAGACAAAACATAGACACGGACTGAATGGCTTTGACATTCGTCCTAAATCGGTAGTGTTTTACCTCCGGTCGGTGAAGACCGTTATACGATATTAAATACCGTACCTGTGATAGGTAGATTTAGTTAAAAATCTCCTTGACAGGGTTTGGCGACTGTACTAGCCGTTCTCTTTACTCGACCGTCTCAAAGCAAGACTGCGAACATAAAGAGTGAATCAATTGGATAGATATCCGCTTGATTAATGTCGTCAATTCAAATTCATGGAACAAGTTTGATTCATTAAGAATCTTACCATTGTTGCTTTCCAGTTGACACAAGTTTGATTCATAAGAGTCTCACAAGTCACCTACCGTAGCGCTGTTTGATGTTGACGCTAGAAGGATTTCCATTCATCACTATGAATATTAATGAATATCACTCTGAATGTTCTGGCAAGACCATAAAGATATTGCGTAGAAACCTGAAACGAGTTTGAATCAATTCAGAATCAAACCACTGTTGCTTTTCAGTTTTACACATGTTCAATTCATAAAGAATCTTGCATATGACCTACCGCAGTGCTGTTTGATGTTAACACTGGAAGGATTTCCACTCATCATTGTGAATACTAAGTAGTATCACTCTGAGTGTTCTAGCAATATCACAAGGATATAGCGTAGGACTCTCTTGATCTTCATATGTGTGTCCTAACGAGATTTGATTGATCTCTTGGCTCTAGACTCGATTTGTGCACTTTTAGTGGTCGGAGGCTGGAGCAGATGCCACCTATTCAATATCAACTATCTCGGAGTGAGAAAGTCAATAGAAGTCGTGTTGATCTCCGTGACAATAAAACAAACTTCTTTTGAGAGAAGCCTGAGTAGCTAGGAAAGGGTTGTGCTTCACATCACTGGGTCCATGATGAGTTTGTCTTCATGATGAGTTGACCCGGTTTCTGCCTAAGTTGTATGGAGGGCTTCTTTCTTTAGACCCTTTATCCTTACATTTCTTTTTCATTCTTCAACCCCTTCAATGCTTACCAAGACATCATTACTAGCACCTTGTTGTGATTGTTCCAGTGCTAGCATCAGTACTTTTTCGGCATTCAGCTACGTTCACATTCTACTCCATCTATCCTAAGGACTTCTAATAATCTATTGGATTGTCCCTGGGAAGATCCCTCCGGTTCTGGTTGGATCATATGACTTAAACCTAACCACCCTTTTGACACCAATAACGTCGTGAATTAAAGATGTTGTGGGTATTTGATCGTAACCATGAAAACCATAAATTCTAACAAAGTGTTTGAAAAACATTTAACACCTTGCTAGTTTTGTCGTTTCAGAAAAGCTCCCCCTTCACATGTGCATCGATAATCGAAAGTGTTTCGCACATGTAGGTAAGAGTTAAAGTGCTTGAGTCTTATATTAGATCACATTTTAATCACATTTTCTCCCTCTATCTCTAATATATAAAATCTTTTGATATTAGTCTTGAAAATCTTTGGGAGAGAGATGTGTCAGTCTATGCATGAAGTTGAAATGCTCCCCTTCAAAAATTGATCCAATTGAATTGTCATTGTGAGGTTATGATCCACATTTCGCTTTTTGAGGATGGGAGTTGTTGAACACACAATTTTTGAAAGATTTTGAATAATCATTGAGAAATTCTTGAAAAAATTGTGTTCAACGCTTTTTGAAAAATCCTATTTCTTTTTGGCGAAGAGGTTTTTCTAAAGCATAATCTTGAGTTCATAGACGTTGAATGTCTTGACGAATCCACTCAAGTATAAGAAGATTTCTCTTCTTTTGCTGAGGGTAAGGGTACTAAAGCGTACACTCCCCCGTGAATATAGAACCGGGTTGCAATCTGAAAGTGATTACAAGCCATTGTGTTGAGCTCAAAACGTGGAATGTTTTGTGATAAGCTCAACCCGTGATAGATTGCTCTACCCGTTGTTTGGAAATATTGTCCAAAATAGACAATTTCCTTTATTAAAATAAATGACATGTTTTGAAAAATATTTACAACTTTCATTCGAGCTTTATGTACACACCCGTGTCGTTATTGAGCGACATTTCTAGGTACGTCCATATTATCGATACTGAAAGACATGTCGAGAAGAATATTTTTGGATTTTGAAAGATTTTTTAATTTTGTGTTTTGTTTTTATATGTTTTATATTTTTGTATTTTGCTTTTTTATAGATATTTACATGTTGATGTTTGATAGATAAATCAAGCAGGCACCTTTGCCAGATTCTCCAGGTCTGCTGGAGTCAAACATCTCATACCAATTTGCCTAACGAGGTACTCAAACCTATCTTTCGACAGAGCTTTCGTAAACAAGTAGTCTAATTGGTAATCCGTTCCAACAAAGTATAGTTCAACGATACCTCTTTCAACTTGTTCCTTTATGAAGTGGTATCTGACATCGATGTGCTTCGTGCGGGAATGTTGTACCAGGTTGCAGGAGATGGCTATGACTGACTTTGAGTCACAGTACATAGGTACTTTATCAAAGTGGAAGCCATAATCCGTGAGTTGTGTTCTCATCCAAAGAACTTGAGCACAACATGCAGATAGAGACACATACTCCGCTTCGGCTGATGAAAGTGACGTGCAATCCTGCTTCTTGGAAGACCATCCCACAAGCTTATCTTGACCTAGAAATTGTGCACCAAAAGAAGTACTTTTTCGTGTATCAAGACACCCTGCATGATCAAAATCTGAATAGGCCGTTAGAAAGAAACCGGTTTCCCTCGGATACCAGAGTCCCAAATGAATGGTATTCTTGAGGTACCGAAAGATCCGTTTAACCTCCTTGAGGTGCTTTTCTGTGGGTCGTGCTTGATATCGTGCACAATAACACGTAGCATGTGAAATATCAGGTCTGCTTGCTGTTAAGTACATGAGGGAACCGATCATGGAACAATATCTCGTTTGATCGATGACATTTCCCTCCAAGTCAGCATCTAGCAAGGTGGTTGATAATGGTGTCCTAACGGGGTCACATGAAGTCATACCATGCGTTTTTATTATCTCTTGATAATACTTAGCTTGGTTTATAAAGATACCACTTGGGGATTGGTGAATTTGAATTCCAAGAAAGAATTTTAGTTCGCCCATCATTGACATTTCAAATTTGATGTGCATTACTTTTTCAAACCATTTTGAAAGTTTTGGGTTTGTAGACCCGAAAATAATGTCATCAACATAAATCTGCACACGCAAAATGTCATCCCCATATTTGTAAGTGAACAAAGTTAGATCAATAGAACCTTTTGAGAAACCTTTGGAGACCAGAAATTTCGAGAGCTCGTCGTACCACGCCCTTTGAGATTGCTTTAGTCCATATAGTGCTTTGTGGAGACGATACACCTTGTCAGGATAATGAGGATTGACGAATCCTTCCGGCTGCGTGACATCGACTTCTTCCTTCAAAGGACCGTTAAGAAATGTTGTCTTTACGTCCATTTGATAGACAATGAATCCCTTATGTGCAGCATAAGCAAGGAAAAGCCTGACCGCTTCCAAACGAGCTACTGGTGCAAATGATTCTTCAAAATCAATACCCTCTTTCTGTCCATACCCTTTAGCCACTAGCCTAGATTTATTCTTGATGATCGTGTTCTCTTCATCCATCTTGTTTTTCCAGATCCATCAAAGATTTAATGGGATTACATCGTATGGTCTGTCAACAAGTTCCCAGAATTTAAGTCTTTCAAATTGTTGAAGTTCATCCGTCATCGATTCAATCCAAGCGTGATCAGCCATGGCTTCTTTGATGTTTTTTGGTTCAGCTGTACTCACTGCGAGTGCAAACATACAAACATCGCCATCGGTTGCGAGTTGTCGTCTTGTACGAACAGGCTGTGAAGGGTTTCCAATTACGTGAACCAAAGGATGATCTCGGGTCCAATGATGTGTTGAAGGATGTCGTTGGGAATATATGCATATTTGACGGATCAACATGGCGAGTAGAAGACTCTCTAGTTTCGTGTACCGGTGTACCGAATAGGTTGATAAATTCGTCTTCGTCAGATAATGCATTGTCTGCTTGATTTGTGTTCTCTGGAGCAATGACAGTAGTTGTTGATGTTGTAGGAGCGGTTGTTGATGTGATATTCTGAGGAGGTAAATCTGCAGCAACCCGTGTTGAAGTAGATAAAGTTGTATCCTTTTGTTGACGATGATCGGTATCATCATTCTTATCATGAGTGACAGCGGAAGACTTCGATACAACTTGTTTCTCCCCCGTGAAATATTCATCATACATTGGTCCATATAACATTTCCAACTTTTCAAGTGTCGTATCCACTGTCATATCTGCTCTAGGAACATGTTCAGGAACCAGCTTTGAACTTGACGGTTCATTGTTGTGGTCTTGAGTTCCGAGTTCCGTGCGGTTGTGAACGGAAGTCGTTTGTCGTTGTGGAGCGGGACTTAAACTTTTTTGTTCAAGTGCCATTTCTTGTAATTCATCAAATATGACATGAATAGTTTCGACTATCAATTTTGTTCTCTTGTTGTACACTCTATATCCCTTAGACTGAGTTTCATATCCCACTAGAATGCATGCATCACCGTTCTCTTTCATCTTGTCCGGATTTTCACCATCTCGAATAACGTAGCACGTACATCCAAAAACGTGAAGGTGATTGAGTGAAGGTTTTCGATCATGAATTATGTGATATGGTGTCTTTTCGTGTCTAGGGATAATTAAGGAGCGGTTTTGTGTGTAGCATGCAGTTGACACGGCTTCGGCCCAAAAATATAGTGGTAGTTTTGAAGCAGATAATAATGTTCGAGCAGCCTCAACTAGAGTACGGTTTCGTCTTTCAACAACGCCGTTTTGTTCGGGTGTTCGAGCAATAGATGTTTCATGTTCAATTCCTTCGGCTTCAAAATATTTTCTCAGATTTGAATTCAAAAATTATGTAGCTCTGTTAGTACGAACCACTTTGACTTGAGCTTGAAGACCACGTTGTATCAGTTTAAGAAAGCTGATGAGAAGGTCAGGTGTTTCATCCTTGGACCTCAAGAAGTGAGTCCATGTGTACCTTGAGTAATCATCGACAATTACCCGAATATATTTCTTTCCATTGATACTATGAACACGCATGGGACCATATAGATCCATATGGAGAAGATCTAACGGTCCTTTAGAGCTTGGTGTGGTCTTTGTTTTGAAGCTACTTCGTTTAGCTTTACAAAGCTCACAAGAAGAACAAAGATGATCTTTGATGAATTTCAAACTTGGAAGGCCTCTCACAATATCTTCTTGGAGAGCAAGTTGATGGTATCAAAGTTAAGATGAGATAAATGTTGATGCCATAGCCATGCCTGAGTCGTGAAGCTTTAGCTATGAAGCAAATTGGAGTTGATGAAGTTGTGTCTTGAAGTGAAATTGTGTAAAGATCAGTACCCCGTGTACCGGTAAGTAAGTCATTCCCATCATAATCACGAACAAAACATGTCTTCTTTCTGAAAGCAACCTCCAAGTCCGCATCACAGAATTGACCAACCGAGAAAAGATTGTGATTGAGCCCTTAGACGTAGTATACCCCTTTGATTGTAATATTCCCCTAAACCAAATTTACATATCCTAGAATCGGTGCAAATTGATCATTTCCGAATCGGACCGTACCCAGGAACTTCTCCACGAAGTTAATTAGAAGCTTGAGATTCCCCATCATGTGCTTCGTGCATCCGGAGTCCAGTATGAAGAGAATTATTTGTATCACCTGTAGAAGAGTTAGAACACGATGGAGCATTTACTAAATTGGATACCACAGTAGTTGTGATAGTAGAATCATTAGTGTCCTTATTAACATTTAAAGGCAAACTAACACTCGTTTTCACATTTTCTGTCATAGCTTTCAGCATCCATTTATATCCTGGAGGACATTGATTAGCAAACCACCATTTCCAAGACTTGCTAGCAGACTCATATAATTCCTTAATTTTGTTTCTAGGGTTCTTAGTGGTGGAGTCTGGTGCATTACTTTTCTTAGTGGGGGTTGCACCAGAATGGTTCACTTTGTGTTTGGGTTTTCTAGCACTAATAGGCATCGCAGTTTGCTTCTTAGTTCTAGTATCTACGCCTTTGACATTATTCAAAACACACATAGCATGATTTGCATTAGCACACTTTCCACATTTCACACAAACAAACTTAACATTCAAAGCATTCAAAGTCGAATCATTCAAATCGTCATTACACGTGATTACAGACGTTTTATTCTTAGAAACATTGAAAATCCTAGTGTGGTCTTCTACTATCTTCATCTTTCCTTGACTTTTGTTTTGCCAAACCTTTTCATTCATGCGAGTGCTCTTAAGCTGAGGCCGGATAACATTATCAGTGGGGATTACTCCTGTAGTAAAAGACACACGTCTATTAGTGTTTCTAGAAGTCTGAGGTGATTGACTTTCTTTGTTTTGTGTAGGTTTAGTGGCCAATCTATACATCCCTAGTTTAATCACATTATTGTGCTTAACGCTTGGTGCTATGACATTTCTTATGGGTTGATTCTGTGGTAACCTTTCCTTTCCATCCATCTTGGGGGCAAACACAGGTTTTGCAAACGAGGAATTTGATAAAGCAGATGGTTTTCCCAAGATAGAGGATCTATTCACTTTAGAGGCATTGGGTTGTCTAACAACAGATTTCTTAACGCTAGGTTCCACAACTTTCCCACCCATCTTAGCAACGAGTTTCTGCAACTCTGCTATCGCTGTTTCCCTGTCTTGTAACTGAGCTTTCAACCCTTTAATTTCCAAATTCAGCTCATTCATTTCTCGAAACGTTTTGGAAAGTTTTTCTTGCAAGTTATTATCATGTGGAAAACTACCAACGTCTTTTTGCAAAGCAAGTTCAAGAGAATGACAATGTTTTTGAAGGAAATCAGTTTTGTGTTGAAGTAACTCAAAATCCTTTTTATCAACATTTTCTTTACATTTCGAAAGCTCAAGTTCAAGACGCTCACATTCTTTGATTTTATCAAGATATTTGCATGCAACATCAGAATATTCATCGATATCAGCACAAGATTGAAGAGTAACACACAAAATATCTTTGGATAGACATTCTTCTAAGAGTAAATCATATTCATCTGAAAAACGGACTTGTCCATTTAAACATCGTCAATTTCTTTCTCAATAGACTCAACATATTTTAAATCATCAAACATTTTAGACCGAATTAATCTTTCAAATTCAAGCATATTTTCTTTTAATGTGGTCGTGTTCGGTATTAAGATTTGTTTGATAAGCACAATTATATCTTGAGGAATTGGTTTTTTCCACTCGTCATTTTCTCGTTGTTTCCATTCATTGTCAACAATAGATTTAATATTATCAATGTAATGTTGTAGAAAACCAAAGGTCTTCCTACTCTTGCTTTTAGAAGCATCAAGAGGCAAGTAGTTGATGAACTTAGAAACGTTTGTTTTCTTAGTAGAAAAAGCTTTCTTCCATTGAATTCTTCTTTGTTTGCATTCTAAAAACAATTCCTCATGAGACTTTTGTTTTTGTGTAGTGAAAAGACCATATAGACTATTCTCATAAGCATAATTATATGGTTTCACAAACTCTTCATTGACCGGTGATCTACTCTCCTCTTCCCAAAGGGATGTCTCATCATAACCAAGAGGATATTCAGGATCGGTCCATTCGGACTCATCCATATAAATGCGCGGTTTCGCAGCTTGAGCTTGGCAAGATAATCAGGACTCGCAAAGCTAGCTTGACCCTTAAACATAGACGGAGGTGCTATCATTCTTACGGTTTGAATAGAGTCATGCGTTTTTTAAACAAATTTCTTCAAAAATTCGACTTGTTTTTCTAGTTCCGTTAATTTTTCAGTATCTTTTTCATGTCGACTTTTGAAATCTTGTTTTAACGTTTCAACCTCTTGTTTCTTAACATCAAGAATTTTAGCAGACTCGGTGTTATCCATCGAAAGCTGTTGTTCAAGTTCGTTAACTTTGGTGGTAGCAAGGTACGTTTTTTGACGTTCATCCATTAACAAAACATTAATTTGACGTTTCTCTTTGGTTAATAACTCAAGAGTTTCGTTGTATTTCTTTTCAAGATCGTCCTTTTGACTTTTTAACGCACTACCCTTGTACCCCTCAAGCTCTTTTGTTTTCTGAAGAAGCTCATCTTTATAGCTTTCAATGGTCTCACTAGATGTAATTAGTGCGGCTTTGCATTCTTCAAAATTTTGAGTGAGCGTTGTGTTTGCCTTCTTTAATTGCTTTTGACTTTTTCTAGTTTCATTGACATCTTTTTGTAAACTAGCAATTAAATTAGCAAGCGCGACACGCTCCTCATCATCATACTCATTTGCATGTTGATCATCCTCAAATTCATTATTGCACATGTCTGATGAATCGGGTGTGGTATTGCTATCAACCTTTTCCGTCATACATGTGTCATTAATGGCATTAGGTAGCTCACAATGCTCATGAGTATCACCAAACACATTATATTCATCAGTGGTGTGTACCTTATCGAGTGGCTCAGTGTCAAAGAAGTCCATTGTCATCTTCAGTGACGTTGAGAACTTCGTCAACCTTTGCCATGTACGAGTAATGTGCTTCTAATTCTTGGTCGGAGGCTTCATCATCAGTATCATCAAGCATTGCTCCTTCCTCAGCCGAGAATTTGACCCATGCTTCCATCTTCTTGCATAAAAACATCTTCTATTTATGATAGCTAGAGTCCCTAACCCGTTTCGGCTTCCTGCATTCCTTTGCCATATGCCCATAACCTTGGTAATTATAACACTGAATCCCACTTTGTTGAACCACTTGCGTTCCAACAGATTCCCTATTCCCAGTAGCAGCAACAATCCTTTGAGTATCATACTTGGCAGTTTGTCGATCATACCTTGCAGAACCCTTAACATGTGTTGGATTATGTCGATCATACCTAGAAGGACTTTCACTACGCCGACGTGTATCATACCTTGAAGGGTTCTCAACATATTGGTTCTTTGTGTTGGATGATGTTCGAAGATTGTTGTTTGTGGGTTTGAAGATTTTCTTGTAAGTCTTCATAATGAAAGCAATTTGTTGTTTCATTTCTCGATTCTTCTGAGATTGATCTTCATCACTATCCTCTTCAGATGATGACTTAGATGGTGCTGATGGTGCTCTTGGTTATTTGCCGCATGATCTTGTGGATGATGAAGACTTGGATGATGTGGAATATCGTGGGGAGGATGATTGAATGGAATATGACTTTGGAGTACGAGATCGATGATCTTGAGTGGTAGACACTAGAGCAAGTGGATTAGCCGTCTTTGCAACTCGTTCAGCTCGAATTTCATTTGCCTCATGCTGAAATTGTTTCAAGATATCAAAGAGAGTGTGATAGTTTACCTTGTCTAACTGCTTCTGTTGTTTCACCAAAGTAACAAAACGTGTCCACTCTGGTTGAAGTTGTTGAAGAAATTGCACAATGACTTGCATGGTGGAGACCTCCAAGTTGTTTCTTGTCATATCGTTCACCATCTTGTAGAATCGTGAATAATAAGACTCAATTTATACTCCATCCAATGCAGTAAACTTACCAAAATTCCAAAACAAGTTTGTTTTAACATCTTGCTTGTTGAGTGATTCTCCTTGTTGCAAGCGTTCAACGACCGTCCACATTTCTTGTGCCGTAGGACATGCATCAACCGTGGAATAAATATCATCTCCAATTCCACTTAAAATCATATAGATCGCTTCTTTTTCTGCGTCATGCCAAGCACGCTTCTCTGGAGTAAGATCAGATAAAGTTTCTTTTCTTGTGGTTGCGGGTACTTCTGTGGTAGTGTCAGTGGCTGGTGTATGAGGAACAGTGATGTCGGAGAAAACATATGTTCCATTGTTAATACATTGCCTCAATGCATCACCATTAGGTCTTGTATCAAGATAACGAAGAAAACGTGATTGCCATTGAGCATATCGACCTGCCACAAGCATTGGTGGTCTCTATTTGTTACCCGCCACCATTATGTTGTTGTTCGTCACACGGTATTCTGTAGTAGAATCCATCTCAAAATTCTCTGAAATGATGAAGTGAATATGGATCTTAAGTAGATATGATGTGATTGAGTTGTTGTTGAAATTCCGAAAAATGCATTTTTTTTTCTCAGTCCGACAATAAATTCCTCAGTCCGAGAAAACGGTAGACCAAAAAATTTTGTATCGCCAAATTTTGAAATTGAGCTAGAAATGTCCTAAAACTAGTATGGATAAAATTTGAATTTATATGACGGAAAAAATTTAACTCTTTTTTTTTATCTTCGTGTAAACGATATTCTGAAACTAGTCTAGATGGTGGCTAAGTCTAAAAAATACTCAAACAAAATTTAGCTAAACATGTCATCGGAATGTCCATCGGAATGTGCCATCGGAATGTTGGCTATCGGAATACTTAGATCGCAATGCACTATCGGAATGTTTAGATCAGAATATGGCTTAGATCGCAATGCACTGTCGGAATGTTTAGATCGGAATATGGCTTAGATCGCAATGCACTGTCGGAATGTTTAGATCGGAATGTCCTTCTGTCTGAATGCTTAGATCGCAATGTATACCTGTCGGAATCCCAGATCGCAATGTACCTTCGGAATGTTCAGATCGGAATATGGCTTAAACAAATTTGGCAGAGTAACGACTTAAAATTCCTTAAAAACCGTCGAAATCCCAGATCGCAAAGAATGATTGGAATGTCCAGATCGGAATAAGGTATCGTAATCCAGTGATCGCAAAGTAGAACCAGTTGGTTATTGCGATCAAATCCCTCTCACTTGTACTTTCCGATGGTGATACTAGCTTGAATTTCGGAATGAAGAAAATAAGATAGTTTTGAACGTTTGATCCAAGAAAGGTTGTGTTTTAACCAAAACCAAGATACCAAAAACACTACAACACGATTAAATAAGTTATACGACTTGAAATCACAATCAAACACAAAAAAAATCTTGAATTCGTGGAAGAAATAAGGATCAAATCAAATAAATCAAGTGAAAACACAACAACCAATCACAAAACTACCCTATGGCGATTGATACCAATTGTTGTCCCTAATATATGATGATTCTATATGAATTTATGAAGAAATATGGGTAGATATGAGATGAATTTTAGAGAGAGAAAGTAGAGAGAAATGGTTGGAACTAGGTGAATGTTAGATTGAGAAGTGAGAGAAAACAATGAACCAACACCCTTCCTAACATGCTAAGAAGGGTTTATATAGCCTTTGCTTACATGTAGCTTAATGGGCTATACGATCATGGGTCGGGCTTTCCTTTTGGGCTTTGGTTACTTATGAATGAACCTTAGCTAAAAGTTAAGCTCGTAATACACGACTAATATACTACCTATTACAACGTTCTAATATACGATACATAATAAACATATGACCGAGCATTCTTGTTTGACTCAATATTTTGAGGCTAACACTAAGGCATATGTTTTATTTAAGTAAAGTTTACAAAACATGGAAAATTCATTGTTTTAGAAACTCATTATAAAATGAAGTTTTACATGTTTCCTTTTATACAAAATTTTGTCATTGTTTTTCAAAATTTTATTTAATACCAACTAAAGTATTCACTTGATCTTGGTTATGTCATCAAAGACAGTCTTAAGGCTTAACCAAGACAAGGCAATATATAACCATAGGGTCAGACCCGAGGCTACAAACTGTAGATTAAGTATTGGATAACTTATAACGAGTATGTTTGGTCAGACCTTTTGCCCATGGTACTAGATGAGACAAAACATGACGTGACAACGTCTATGCTAGATATTGTAGTCATGTCCTCCTTACGGAGAAGAGTTGCACCGATGAAAATTATCATTCGATGATTACCTTTTGAATTATTTCATCTCTAGTAGATCAACTGAATTGATGAAATAAGTACAAGTTGGATCTTATTATCTTCATAAAATTAATTGTTTAAAGTCCTTAAACATGAGTAGTTAATTTCATAAGAGAGTTATTATCGAAAATAAAAATATTGAACTTTGCAAGTTCTTTTAATGTATAAATGTAGGGTAAACCAATAGCATGTGCTTGGTCTTTACTTGAGAATGACAAACCGTGTTCATTTTCTATGAGAAAATTTTAAAGGCTCGTTCCTATACTTTTTACAAGTGAAAAAGCTATAAAAGGAATGATTGAATTATCCCTAATTCGAATCAAACATATGAAATGCCTAAATGGTAAGTTAAATTTCATATCGTGTTGGATAATTAGAGAAATTGTGTATTTAGCTACCAAGAGCAAATGTTTTGATATGATCAAGACATATTTAAAGGTTTGATTACAAAGACGGAAGTATCACCGCACAAATGGTAAAAGCAAAACCTAAAAAACAGGTTGTCCTTAGTTGCTTGTTTTTACCTAATAAAAAGACGCTATACGCCCACAGGGTGTTGTAGGCGTGCTACTACAAAGGAGGTTTTATATCATGCCAATTTTTCAAGTTAATAAATCATATATGTATATATGGAATGTCCATCATGGGTATATATATATATATATAGAACTTAACACACTTAACTGAATACCTTCGTAATTGTTACCAGTCAATCTGACTCACACTAGCAATAATGTGTGGATATCAATAACATGGAAAGATAAAATATCACTTAACTTCACTAGTAATGAAACACTTCAAGTGTTGTCAAAATCAGTGGGAGTAATACACTATATACAAAATGGCATACATGAAATGTTGTCAATTTCAGTGGGAACTATAAGCTGCTCATTTTATTTCTTGTTTGACTTGAAATAATGAATTACTTTCCAAAGTGTGAAGCATCTTGTAACAAACCACTTTGACAAGGAGGCCGTTATGTCATAATCATGACGTGTCATCAAAGCATCATAAAGGCATAAAATCATAAAGACATAATAGACCAACAGTAAAGCCGGAATCAAACATCATCTCTCTACATAAACTCAACATAAATAAGAATAAAAGAAAGCTAGAGGATAAAATGTGACAACCCTGGTTTTGAGGTTCGTCACTTAGTTTTATTTTGTGCTAGTTACGTGTCTTTACGTGTTTATGTGCTTATTGGTGTGTATAGATTGTGGTTTGGATATCGTTTTCGGTATGGGGTACCTTGCGAATGAAACGATGTGTGATGATTCCATGTTCATTAGTTCACATGGTAGTGACTATGAAATGAGATGGTGTTATTTGGTGCTTTTAAGTATACGTATATGTATTATAGAAAATCATATTTTTACGATTTACGGTTTAGCATTTGGAGGTCTCGGATGAGGTAATTAGTCATATGGATATTTTTCGGGATGGTTTTAAGTCATTTAGGACTTAGTTATAAAGTTTATTTCAAAATTTGAGATTTTTTTTAAAAGTGTATATTTTACGACTTTTACGGTAAAACGCGTAAAAACTGACTAGTTTTACGGTTTTGAGGTTTTGGAGGTTTTAGGAGCTGAAATAAATTAAGGTAAATTAAGTTATTGTTAATAACATAATATTAAACAATAAAAAAAACGAAATTTAATGGATATGGAATGGTTATAGACGGTTGGAAAAGAAAAAAAAAGGGAAAAAGGGAAAAAGGAGAAAAATGAAACATTGTATTGGGCTAGGATTAGTATGGTAATTATATAAAGACTTTTATTAACCAAAAACACATCATAATCCCCTGGAGATCAAGCTTAGGTCGAATTTAATGGATAAAATTAGGGTTCTTCATAAAATTTTGGGGTTTTCATAAATCAAAGGTAAATCTTCAAATCCCTTTTCAATTTAATTGTTTTAATGATTTCTTAATCATCTTAGGATGGATTTAGGTTAGGGTTTAATTTAAAAACAGTATATTAATGTTATAATAATGATGTTATAATGATTACATAAATTAGGGCTTGTGATTAGTGGGGTTAGGGTTAATTAATTAGGTTAAGTTGATTAAACCCGTTTTTAAAAACTGGGCAGAATTTTGAGTCAATTGTTTTGATCATATTGGGAGTTCTACAAACTCTTATTTTGCGATCCAAGTATCCCTGAAAAGGTAATTGAAGTGGATTTCCAATGCAAGAAACGAGAACTAAATTGGAGGTCGGGAAGCGGGTCAAAAACAGGTTACAACAGTCGGAGGTCAAAACAGTTTTGTAATCAGCCTGTTTTCTTTTTAAGTTTTGGGTTGTTTGGGGTACTTAGGATTGCATTGGGATCTTCTCACGAACATGAGAGATGGTTTATATATTTTAGTGAGTATCTGCACTTGGGCTAAGATTGTGGTTTAGGGTAAGACCCTCTAATGGTAATGAACTTTTCATACGTTTAAAATCAGTGAATTCTGGATAGGTAGCAATATATACACATATATCGGGGCCTTAACAGTAGCTTTAAGGTTCGGGCAAGTGGGAGGTTTTAACTAACATGTATAAAAGTGTGAATATTCCTTTTACAGAAACCATGGGTATATTTAAGTGGACGTTTGACTTAACGTTTTGAGACCTAAAACTGGGACTGTTTTGTGTAAAATTATGAACGGGATAGCTATTAAACTTAACCAAGTTAGGGACTTGTTAAGGAAGGGTAATGGGGTGATTAGAACTTAACAATGAGGTAATTATATGGGAATAGGCTAGATGTCCATCATAGGTTGATGAGCCATCTTGGTGGTTGGTTCGGGTATTGATTGTGTGTTTCTGGTTTGTTAGCTCGTTGCTAAGTGCGAGGACTTGTGAAGAAGCAATCAGGTGAGTTTCATAGTCCCATGTTTACTATTGATTTTGACTTCCAGATGGGATGGAAGAGACACTGTGTTGAGTTATTTATAAATTGCTGCTGTGAATGTTTTTATGGTTGTGATGGACTTGTCTATACATTATGTGATTAACTGCTATATGATTCTTGATTGTGTATGATTTGGATCGGGGGACACGTGCCGTCTCAGTTCTTGTGGTTTGACAAGGTAGTGGCCTTGTGGTTTGACAATGTAGTGGCCTTGTGGTTTGACAAGGTAGTGGCCTTGTGGTTTGACAAGGTAGTGGCCTTGGGATAGGTACATAGTGTGATCATCTATGATACCATGTTGTTTGGCAAGGTAGGAGCCTTGGATTTTGGTTTGGTATGATTAATATTGAATGTTAGTTGTTAATGCATATTTGTAACACATTGTCCATATGTTCTTTTGTTGATGGTGGTTATTCACAGCTTATAACTGTTTTGGCGTTGGAGTCTAAACCTATGACTATCACCAACATTATGTTGACGTGTTTTAGTGTCTCTTTCAGGTGTGAATGTGGTTAAGCGTGAGGATAGAAGTGGCTAGACTTGGATGCCTTAGGATTGCATATAGAAGGAGATCCCCGTTCCTTCTTAGTTTACCTATATGTTTGATTGGTTTATGTTTATTGTTTGTCTTGGGTAAGTGGTAGGACTGTTAACTACTTACTTAGACTCCTGCATCTGTTGAGATATTGTCATGACTTTTGTGTCGCCATTTATGACATTATATTTTCATTTTAGTTTTATCTATAGAGACACCGGTTGTTGTGATGATATCCATACGTCGCGCCCCATATTCCGCCATGGTGGGGTGTGACAGAATGGTATCAGAGACAATGGTTATAGAGAATTACGTTGCCTAGTCGTGTAGCCTAGTCTATAGCTTAAGGGTCCCTGCATATAGGCATCATAGGAGTATGTGTGCATTTTATATAAATTGATGTGTTTGGATGTTATTTATTATGATGTTTTGACTAGTATGAATTGAACCATAGTAAGTTCATACTTAGCCACATGTTATTTTCTTTTCGGGTTGTGAGTAGTGCGGGTTGAACCATAATTACCAACGCTAGTCATTGTCGTATTTTGCTTATATTGTACATTATAGTACATAATTTGGTATATAGTAGTTTCTATCTTTTGTTGGGTTATTTTATGTACTTGAGGTATGTTTTTTTTTGTCTTTTGATGTTTAAGTCATGTTCCATAAGAATCATGTGGTGGTTCGAGTTAGTAGGAGTAGGTGGATATGAAGGTTTCTAAGCCATTTCCACTCTTATGGGCGACATGACTTATTATGTTTTCGTTTCGGATTTAGTCTAGGTTGTTTTAGCTAGACTATGGATTTTTGTATTCCAAGAGTTTTATCATGTTATTTTTATAGATGGAGTTTTGGACCTTATTGGTTATGTGGTTATGAGCTTATGTGAGTAGATAGATTTATGTGTTATATGTTGTATTGATTCTTATAAGTGTCATCGTAGGAGGGAGTGCATTGGGGAAAGGGTAATTGTATAAGTATGGTGGCCAACATAGTTATACAAGTACCACAACTTCGATGGGTTCTCAAGTATGATTGCATGAAAGAGGGTTAGTACATACTTGTATATGATGAGATGTAGAATTTGGGTATACGTATATTATATGGGTTTATGTGATGGCTGCCTATATCGTTCTTTTTGTGTTATATGTTTTGGGTTATAGTTGTGTTGTGTGATTTTGGGGTCACACGATATGGTTTGGTTTTGGAGGTGGGCATTATGCCTTGTTGTGGCACGGTGAGATAGTGATTACTCGTATGGAAAACGAGTGTATGACGTGATTGATTGATCCGACATGTATGGTAACGAGTATGTTTTAGGTGATTTAATAGGTATATATATGTGGATGTATATATACTACTATGTGTTAAGTTATGGTATATGGTCGTTCACTAGTTATTATAACTTGAACGTACCTTGTGTTTGTCCGTGTTTTATGGAGCTGGAGTTTGATGGAGTTTCAACGACGTTTTGAATCTTTTGAAGTGTGTCTTGTAGCATATTCTTTGAGTTTCGTATTTCACGTGTACGTTTTAAAATGGTGTTCTTGGTTTTAAGTCTGTTGAAATAAATTGAGATTTCTTTTGGGATAATGAAATCTTTTGCGTTGAGTCTTACATTTCTTAAGGGGGACTTGGAAATCTACTCTAGAGTTAGATAGTTGGTTGTATTCGGTAAAATAGGGGTAAGGTGTTGGAGTCATGTTTGAAACAAGATGTAACATAAGTCTCTTTTTTATCAACACTTATTTATTTCAAATTCTAAAAGACTTTCTTTAAAATAAAGCGAAGTAAAATTTCTTTCTACTAACATAATTTATATAACTGTGTTTAACCGATTCACGTCATTTATAATTTTTAATACAAGGTTAAATTGAGTTTATGAAGATTTCGCATACAATTTTATCTTTCATTAATATAAAATTGTTTTGGTCATAACTTGTTCGTTTTAGAACTTTTTGAGTGATTCAAAAGCCAAAAATTATGTACTCGAAACGTACTTTTCAAGTATTCAGAAAGTATAGTCATGGAAGGTCAGTGGATTGGTCAGACTTATTGTACAAGTGTCAGGCTAAAGGTTGAGTTTTGAATAGTAGTTTATGATTAGGGATGCACGGGATACCTAGTCTTTGAGTCGAGTTTTGAGTTGTCAAGAGGGTTGTTTGTAGATTGTTTGAGTCACATGGATGTGGGGAGGTAAAAAAATAAATAAATAAATAAATAAAAAATTAAAATATATATATATATATCCTTTGGAAAAGTCGATCTTTTGCATGGTTTAAATAATATGTCGCGGGGCGTAATATGTTTTGGTTGCCATTGGGTGTTTCTTGGATTATTTTTCGTTGCCATTGGTCATTTTGAATTGATACATGCTTTGGGTTTGAGTTTTCTTTTGAGTCTCGTGGTTTTTGATTTCTTTTAATTGGTACACGTGAAATGTCGTTAGTTATCCGTGGGTTTGATTCGTTGATCGTATCTGATGGATTCAGGAGGTAGTTTTGGTTTCGTATTGTTTGGGAGCATTGAGGTAGTCATATGGAAGACTTGGTCGCGCCTACACGCTTAAGTAGGTGACCATGAGAGAACGATCGAAATACCCTTAGTGGGGAGGAAAGAAGTTCGTAGACGAACTAACGTGGTCATGAGGTCTCTTAGGAGTACCAAGGAGATGAATAGAGATTTGTGGGATACCAGCACAAGTAACGTGCCATAGAGAGTGTTGGAAGGGGATATTGTTCGTAAGGCATGTATGTTTTCAAAAAACTTCCTGAAATTTAGTAGGTTTGCCTATTATTTTGAGGTAGAACTATAAATAGAGCAAGTAGGAGAAGTGAGAGGAGTTGCAGTTAGTGTCTTTCCAAGGAAAATCGTTGATGGAGTGATTTAAAAACAAGAGCTGTTAGAAATTGCAACGGATGCAAGGTAAAAGTTGAGTTGCTTAGTAGTAGATTGTATGTGGAAAGCGGTTGAGTGGTCTGATGAGAGGAAGCATTGGTCTTTTAAAATGCGTGTAGAATTTTGCAAGTAGAACGAGGTAAGAATTTATTCGTATTGCCGCTGAGAGAGGGTGCAAGGAGGACATAGTTGAAACTGCTAAGGATGTTGTATGAACGCTTTGGGTTTACGGTTATGCATTTGGCTTCGCCAAAGCACTAGCGGTTTTCAGGGTGTCAATGAACCAAGTGTGCATGAACGTGAATAAACGAGTTGTCATCGGGAGCATCGACGACATCTTGATCTACTCAAATCTAAGAAGGATGAAGAAGCATTTTGGAGGCTGAAGAGGTGGACTGGATAATGAGCCGATCTTGGCATTATCGGAAGGACTGGATAAATTCGCGAAGCATGACGATACGTGGAGCAAGGATTTGGACGCGTACGAGGACAACAAAGAAAGGCGATCGCTTATACGTTGCAGGAACTGAAGATTTGGAAGAACTGGATGGACTTAGTTAGTGGAGCTGGATTGTATATCTGCCTAGAATGCTAGAGGTATTTGGTGTACGAGACGTGGAGAATGATCTATACGGATCATGAAAGTCTCCAACACATATTCAATCATCTTGATTGAACATTTGTCAAAAGTGATGGTTGGAGTTAATTGACGAAAGAAAAATTGCAAGGCCAAGTACCGTATGGGAAAGGCAGGCATAGTTGATGAGACATAGAATAAGAAGAATAAAGTGAAGCTGAGAAGAACTTGAACTATATGGATGACGTACTAGGATGGTTTGGATGGAAGATGTAGGTGGCACGAGTTGAGTTGTCTAAAGCAGAGAACGCGTCAACATGTATGTTGCGTGGCTTAGACAATCATGTGGAGAAAAGGGACGTAGACTATTCTTCCTACATAGATAGGAGTAGCTTAGAAAGGGGGATGTAAGGACGAAATTGGGGAAGGTGACGAGAGTTGGGTGATAGTCGATAGACTGACTAATTCATCTCATATTTCAAGAGGAATGAGAAGTCACGTAGTTGAAAAGTTGGAAGGATTGCGTAAGAATGTGATGGAATAGAGGGTGTTGCGTAAAAGTTAGCCTAATATGTATGGAATGCCTTATGAAGGGTTATGGCAAGGGAAGAAACGATGGGAAGCATCACATCGTGATGTATGGTATGAGCCGAGGAAAAGAAGGAAGTGTGTATAGGAGCGAAGCAAGAATAAAATAGGTCGAGATTGGAAAAAGAAATGGCACTGATCTATACTGATTGTTTGGGAGGATTAGTATCGATAATCGAATGGATGAGGAGTTATAGGTGTGATATGCCATAGGGACGAAGGGATTGGTCTAACTGAGATAACCACCCTTTTGAGGATGTGTATAGATCGTAGGTTGATTTGGACTGGAAGAACTAATGGGTATGTGAAAGACCGTCATAGGTCCCTTTGCAAGGAAATTGGAAATTTTAAGTAGTTTGGGGTACGGACTAAAGGGAGTTCCACTCATAGTAACGGGTGGTATGTTTTGGTAAAATGGAAGAGCTGATGTAGAGTTTTGTAGGTCCATTTATGACCTTTGGAAAGATCGGACCAGTAGCTTATGAGCGTAGAATTACCTGGGGGAAACGAGTGGTATACATGTTATATTTCGTGTATTAAGATTGGTAAAGGTTGTTTGAGAATGCATTTTGCATGTACGGTTATCCGGGACTTGTGTTAATAAGAGTCTTTGCTTTATCAAAGATCATTTGTGAGATTTATTGACTGTGAGGTCAAGAGTTTGGCAATGAGTTTAATTATTTTTGGTTTGTATATGTGGTATTTTGAAACTTGAACTAAAGTTCACGTGGAAATGAGGGGAGCTCGTTTAGAACAAGTATCCTCATGTGATTTGTTGTTTGTGTGTTTGATCCTAAGGAGTAAATCTCGGGGCGAGATTTCTATTAGGAGAGAGTGATGTGACAACCCTGGTTTTGAGGTTCGTCACTTAGTTTTATTTTGTGCTAGTTACGTGTCTTTACGTGTTTATGTGCTTATTGGTGTGTATAGATTGTGGTTTGGATATCGTTTTCGGTACGGGGTACCTTGTGAATGAAACGATTTGTGATGATTTCATGTTCATGAGTTCACATGGTAGTGACTATGAAATGAGATGGTGTTATATGGTGCTTTTAAGTATACGTATATGTATTATAGAAAATCGTATTTTTACGATTTACGGTTCAGCATTTGGAGGTCTCGGATGAGGTAATTAGTCATATGGATATTTTTAGGGATGGTTTTAAGTCATTTAGGACTTAGTTATAAATTTTATTTCAAAATTTGAGATTTTTTTTAAAAGTGTATATTTTACGACTTTTACGGTAAAACGCGTAAAAACTGACTAGTTTTACGGTTTTGAGGTTTTGGAGGTTTTAGGAGCTGAAATAAATTAAGGTAAATTAAGTTATTGTTAATAACATAATATTAAACAATAAAAAGAAAAAAAACGAAATTTAATGGATATGGAATGGTTATAGACGGTTGGAAAAGAAAAAAAAAGGGAAAAAGGAGAAAAAGGAAACATTGTATTGGGCTAGGATTAGTATGGTAATTATATAAATACTTTTATTAACTAAAAACACATCATAATCCCCTGTAGATCAAGCTTAGGTCTAATTTAATGGATAAAATTAGGGTTCTTCATAAAATTTTGGGGTTTTCATAAATCAAAGGTAAATCTTCAAATCCCTTTTCAATCTAATTGTTTTAATGATTTCTTAATCATCTTATGATGGATTTAGGTTAGGGTTTAATTTAAAAACAGTATATTAATGTTATAATAATGATGTTATAATGATTACATAAATTAGGGCTTGTGATTAGTGGGGTTATGGTTAATTAATTAGGTTAATTTGATTAAACCCGTTTTTAAAAACTGGGCAGAATTTTGAGTCAATTGTTTTGATCATATTGGGAGTTCTACAAACTCTTATTTTGCGATCCAAGTATCCCTGAAAAGGTAATTGAAGTGGCTTTCCAATGCAAGAAACGAGAACTAAATTGGAGGTGGGGAAGTGGGTCAAAAATAGGTTACAACAGTCAGAGGTCAAAACAGTTTTGTAATCAGCCTGTTTTCTTTTTAAGTTTTGGGTTGTTTGGGGTACTTAGGGTTGCATTGGGATCTTCTAACGAACATGAGAGATGGTTTATATATTTTAGTGAGTATCTGCACTTGGGCTAAGATTGTGGTTTAGGGTAAGACCCTCTAAAGGTAATGAACTTTTCATACGTTTAAAATCAGTGAATTCTGGATAGGTAGCAATATATACACATATATCGGGGCCTTAACAGTAGCTTTAAGGTTCGGGAAAGTGGGAGGTTTTAACTAACATGTATAAAAGTGTGAATATTCCTTTTACAGAAACCATGGGTATATTTAGGTGGACGTTTGACTTAAAGTTTTGAGACCTAAAACTGGGACTGTTTTGTGTAAAATTATGAACGGGATAGCTATTAAACTTAACCAAGTTAGGGACTTGTTAAGGAAGGGTAATGGGGTGATTAGAACTTAACAATGAGGTAATTATATGGGAATAGGCTAGATGTCCATCATAGGTTGATGAGCCATCTTGGTGGTTGGTTCGGGTATTGATTGTGTGTTTCTGGTTTGTTAGCTCGTTGCTAAGTGCGAGGACTTGTGAAGAAGCAATCAGGTGAGTTTCATAGTCCCATGTTTACTATTGATTTTGACTTCCAGATGGGATGGAAGAGACACTGTGTTGAGTTATTTATAAATTGTTGTTGTGAATGTTTTTATGATTGTGATGGACTTGTGTGTACATTATGTGATTAACTGCTATGTGATTCTTGATTGTGTATGATTTGGATCGGGGGACACGTGCCGTCTCAGTTCTTGTGGTTTGACAAGGTAGTGGCCTTGTGGTTTGACAAGGTAGTGGCCTTGTGGTTTGACAAGGTAGTGGCCTTGTGGTTTGACAAGGTTGTAAAACCCGCATTCTTTTACTATGAATAGTACCCTTAAGATCGTACGTACTAGATTTAAACTTTCCTAATATAGCATGATTACGATTACGTGTTAGGATTTTACGTATTACGTACGTGTTAGAACACGATAAGTATTTACTACGCACGAGCACGTTATAATTATTTGACAATAATTAATCACGAACATGCGATCATGAAATCATGAACGTAATTAAAACACGAACTATTATTAATTACGTATATATATTATTACGAGCGTAATTAAATATATTAGATCACGATATTTACGTAACGAGAACACTTAAAACGCGAACACAAATAATCACGAACGTGTAACTTATTATTTAGACACGGAAAACATTCGGGTTACCCCTTGTGGGCCCCATTTCCATGAAATTTAGGAGGGAGGATGGGCTTAGCCCATCAAAATTTTACTAAAAGGGTTTAAGGGATTTTTCACTACTCATTTAATCTTTATAGAAGATTTTTAAGAAAACCTAAAAACCCTCCTTCTCCTTCTTCTTTGTGCCACCACCTTAAGAACACCATAAGAGGTGGTTTGTGATCTTGGATCTTGAAGTTTTAGTGATTGATCGTGTTGTTTCTTCGTCCTTTTGATCCACGAATTCGGTAAATCCTTTTTAAACCTTTTCTTTTGATTTAATCTTTGTATAAATTATGAACATGTGATGTTTTTACAAAAACATAATAATTAATCATGGATCTAACATGTTTTGGTGTTAAATAAAATCAAAGGAGTGTTTTTAAGGGGTGTTTGTTTTGGCCGCAGGCTGCAACCGAACCCGAATGGGTTTCGGTTTGCCAAGCCGACCACCACCAAGACCATATGGTCTTGGTTGGTGCGTGTGTGTCCCACGGCAGCAAGGAAACACGGGGTACCCCGAGTTGGTTCGGGGTACGGTGTCGATTTCATGTCCGGTTCATGCTTTTTAGTCTAGATCCGGTTCATGGTGTATGTTAGTTTTTTATGTTTATGAACTTATGTTAAAATTAAATTAATAAAATGATGTGATTAATTTAATAACATGACTTAGGTTATTTAATTATTAATGATCATGAAATTATTTTAACTTAAGTATTTATATATTTAAGACTTATAATTAATTAATTATTTTAAAACCATGGATATATTTAATTAATTAACATGACTTAGGTTATATTATTAATATATAATAATACATATTTTAACCTAAGTATTTAACTTATTTAATTAAAAACATGTTATACTTTAATTAAATATTTTAACCTATAGTTTAATTTAATTACATGAAATAATTATTAAACTATACACTATATATTATGACTTAGAAATAATCATGAAAACACTTGGGCTTATATACTTAGCTTATTTAAACAGCTTATTTCTAATTATGGAAACTTTTTATTTTTAGAAACTTAATTAAATAAGGCAGCTAATCTATTTATGGAATCTTATTTAATTAAGGCAGCTAATCTGTTTATGGAAACTTTCTATTTTTAGAAACTTATCTATTTTAAGTAGTAAATCTATTTTTGGAAACTTTCTATTTTTGGAAACTTCCTATTTTTGGAAACTTTCTATTTTTGGTAACTTTCTATTTTTGGAAACTTTCTATTTTAGGAAACCTGCTATTTTTGGAAAGTTACTTATTATTACACAGTAAGTATAATAACACATGAAATACCAGAAATACTTAATCATATTAAACAGAATATAAGATTTAACACAGTTTAAGGCTTTAAAACAGTAAGACATGGTAAGAACACATAAAATAAGCTAAGACATGACATAAAACCAGCTATGTATTTAGTAAGCAGATACTTATTCATGTACGTATTTATGTAGCACTAGTGTTTCGGAAGTAGGATTCCTCTCAGTTCATCTTCTTCGTTCACTGGACATAAGGTACGGATTCCCGTCCTTTCAGTATGGACATTCTTTCCTTATTAGGATTCCCCGTATGCAGCCAACTGTTTTCCCGTAGTATAAGTTATGAGTTTGATTGCTTATGTTTAATTTAGATTACCTATAGCCATATACATACATGACCAGTTTCACCTAGTTATGGAGGTACCATAACCATAACAATAGAGGCACTGATGTTATGACTTCACCACGGCGGAGTGATTGCTCGTGGCGTCCCTTCAGCTTTTGGCCATTTATATTATATTTATCATGTGGGGCGTATGGTGCATCCTAGTTACATGTTTTTATTCAGGATTTCATGGTGAATGTGGTGTGTGCCTTGCATCCTTCACAAGGAGTTGATCCCTCATACCCAAAAACCAGTATATTAAATGAGAGGCAGCCCCTCTAATTTGCATGATGAGGTCACCCCTCCAAGTATTCATGCACGGTGGATATTCATGACCTATATTGGCTAATGGTAAAATATGTAAACAGTTTTCATAAGATAAACATAATGCTTTTCAAACTATAAAACCAGTTTTATGAACATGTTCCAGGTTTTCCAGGACTTATACATTTCCGCTGCTATTAAGTCTTTATTATGTTTAGTCATTCATACTATGTCTATATCCGTGCACTGAGCGTTTTGCTCAGCCGTTACTTTCCTTTCCATGTCCCAAAACGGCAGGTACCCTAGGAGAGACTCGAGCATTTGGAGGACGTGCATAGGATGGAAGCTGCTAGAAACTTCTTTTCCTTTTGCCTTCATTTACTTATGCTTGTTTAGTCTTTCATTAATTTCTTTTGCTTTATTATGTTTTGGCTTATGTTTGGGAACCGATGTTTGATTCCGGTTATCCCTATGGTCATGTAATGTTTTATACATTTATCCTTGTATGCTTTGATGACACGCCATAATTACGCGTGACATTCCATTATCAAAATGGGGTGTTACAAGGTAGTGGCCTTGGGATAGGTACATAGTGTGATCATCTATGATACCATGTTGTTTGGCAAGGTAGGAGCCTTGGATTTTGGTTTGGTATGATTAATATTAAATGTTAGTTGTTAATGCATATTTGTAACACATTGTCCATATGTTCTTTTGTTGATGGTGGTTATTCACAGCTTATAACTGTTTTGGCGTTGGAGTCTAAACCTATGACTCTCACCAATATTATGTTGACGTGTTTTAGTGTCTCTTTCAGGTGTGAATGTGGTTAAGCGTGAGGATAGAAGTGGCTAGACTTGGATGCCTTAGGATTGAATATAGAAGGATATCCCCGTTCCTTCTTAGTTTACCTATATGTTTGATTGGTTTATGTTTATTGTTTGTCTTGGGTAAGTGGTAGGACTGTTAACTACTTACTTAGATTCCTGCATCTATTGAGATATTGTCATGACTTTTGTGTCGCCATTTATGACATTATATTTGCATTTTAGTTTTCTCTATAGAGACACCGGTTGTTGTGATGATATCCATACATCGCGCCCCATATTCCGCCATGGTGTGGTGTGACATAAAACATATATCCAACCAAAGCGTAAGTATTAAAATGCATAAGGAAAGAAAACCAAGGTAGCTCTCATCCTAAGCACATACTCGTGATGCCCAATATTATCCTTCGGTACCTACTTTATGAGACATGAAAAAGAAGATGCGGCTGAGCAATACGCTTAGTGAACGGATATAATGACATGATAAAAATAACTGAAAATGAGTAATAAACAATGAAAGCAGTGGAAATGAATATTTATTTCCTGAGGAAAACCTGAAGATTATTTAGGAATATGAAAGATAACTGAAATGTCATAAGTTTTACATGCAATATAATTAAATGCCAACGAGCTCATATAAGTCATAACATATTATCAACGTGTGTATGAATACATAGAGGGGTGGCCTCGTCATGCTATTAGAGGGGTGACCTTTAATAAATAATAATCTGGGTGGAAGGATCAGTTCCAATGTGATGGAGTGTAGAGCACACACTAACCAATCACCCCGTACGTGTAAACCTATAAACATGTAAACTAGGATGCACTCATACGCCCCATAATAATAATAATGGCCAACATGTAACGTGGGAGAAATCACTCTCATCGCGGAAATGTCATGACACAAGTGCCTCATATGTCATGGTTATGGTACCTCCATAACTAGGTGGTCATGTAAATCATGGTCATGCATGTATATAGCTCGGGCAATTTAAAATGATAGCATGGCAACTAATGAAAAGTTTATATGATTTGAAAACTGGGGAAAACAGGTGGCATAGCAAACAGGGAATCCTAATCATGCATAGAAGAGATGTCCTTACTGAAGGACGGAATATCCGTACATTATGTCTAGTAATCGGCAAAAGAGATGAACAGCGGAAAAGTACTACTTCAACTTCACGTAAGGTACATAATAAAGGACCTGTATGAGTTGCTTGTTCATTAACAAGTTACTTGTTCTTAGTTTTTGGTTACTTGTTCATGACTTGAGTTACTTGTTCATGGATTATCATGTATTTCCTTAATATTGTAAGTTTCATGTGTTCTTGATTAATGTATTACATGTTGCTTGTGTTATTATACTTGGTATTCCATAATTAGTAACTTTCCAAAAATAGCAGGTTTCCATATATGTTAACTTTCAAAAAATAGCAGGTTTCCATATATATAGTAACTTTCCAAAAATAGTAAGTTTCCATAAATTATAAGCTTCCAAAAATAGTAAGTTTCCATAAATAATAATAAGCTTGTTTAATATACTTATATAATTTACCTTGTTCACTGAGTAAGCTGATTATATAAGTCATGGTTTAATAAGCATATTAAATAAGCAAATTCTTATAAGTCATGGTTAATTATTATATTATATTAATAAATCATGGTTTAAGTAAGTTAATTGTTAATAAGGTTCATTTTAACAATTAACTTTCATATGTCATAGTTTATAAATAATTATTAATTAATAATATGTCATGATTTACTATTATTAGTGATGGTAAGTTGATTGCGTTCTCGATTAAAGCTGTGTGGGAAATGTTTCGGCCGCGTGGTGCTTCAGTATCATGGTATGGTATTGTTTGGTTCTCACATTGCATCATGAGACATTCTTTTCATTTGTGAGGCGCTGTCTCAAAACCCAAGACAGATTGAAGCAGTGGGATGTTGGTGATAACACAAATTTGAGTCTTCTTCGATGCCTGCTGTGTAATAGTATTCCTGATTCTCACAATCATTTATTTTTTGAGTGTTCGTACTCTTCGCGGGTTTGGTTGTCCGTTCGTGACTTGGCTGATATGGGTGATGTGCCATCTATACTTGAAGATATTACTACAGGTCTTCAACCGCTTGTTAAGGTTAGAACGGCTAAAAGTATCATTGGTCGAATAGTCTTCTCAGCTGCTTGCTATTTTATGTGGTTGGAGAGGAATAATCGCCTTTTTAAAAGTGGTAAAAGAACGAATCATGAGTTGTACGAGTGTATTGTTGCACTGTTCGGCTCAAGTTGCTTACTTTCAAATTCAAGAATACGCGGATGGTGAACCTTCTACTTGATCGTTGGAAAATGCCTAGCTCTTTTAGAATATATAGCTAATGAATGCTTTGTTTTATTGGAGTAGTTTTGCAGGTTTTGGGGTTTGTCCATAACGTGGGTAGTTCAAGCTTAGCTTGAGGTAAATGTGGCACTTCAGCCACATTCCATTGTACTTAACATTTGTTCTTGTGATTAATATCATTTACCGGGGTAACCCATTACCCAAAAAAAATGATTTACTATTATTATTTAATATTATGTCATGAATCATAATTAATTATACATAATAATAGTACATGGATTATCATTAACTATAACTTAAGCCTTGAATCTTAATAAATAAATTTTAATTTAAGTTAAATAAAATAAGCTCATGTTAATTAAGTTAAATCTGAATAAGTCGTAAATAATTCGGTTTAATAAGTATAATAAATAAGTCGTGATTTAGTAAGTTCATGTTTAATTAATCCCATTAATTTTAATAAGCCCAAATTAATCATAAGCGAATTTTATTATACTCGATTAATAAGCCTAAATCAATAAGTCCAAACACCCCTTTTGTTCTCTTTATTTCTGAACCAAACACCCCTTTTTGTGACTTGCGACTGCTGGGCAAAAACTCCCACCGCAGCCTATTGTTTTGCCGCTGCCCAGCAGCTTTTCCCACCGACAGCAGCCTTATGGCTGTTGCTGCCAAACAACCTACCCACTGTGTGTTGTATTTTTTCCACCGAGTTGTACCCACTGGGTCTTGTGGGTTGCGGCTGCTGTGCCCAGGATACCCCCGACAGCAATATTTTGCCACTGCAACTTCTTAGGGGTTGCGGCTGGTTAAGCCACAGCAGCCACTGCTGCGGGTGCTTTCACCAAAACCCCACCGAGACACCCCACATGGGGTTCTCAGTTTCTGTGCAACCCAAAACAAACCAACCTGATTTATTCTTGTTTTAATTAGAAAAAAACATGTTCATACCTTTTATATAATCCAATTCGTGATTCTTAGAAAACTAAATAAGAAAGGGGTTGATGATTACCGAATCTAATCAAAGATTAGAGATGAACAAACACGTGCACTACCCGAAACCAAAGATCAAAATTTTTTTCTATCTCACTTTTTCTTTCTCCTTGCCAGCGGCCAAAACCAATCACCTAGGGTTTCTAAATATTTTCTTGTTTTGTAAAAGTTAGGAAAATGTAACAACCGTTTGTTTTGTTTATTTACCCTTGATGGACTGGGCCTTGGGCCTTATTTCCTTGTATGGTTTATTTATAATCCTTGTATGGTTAATTAATAACATGGAGCCCGTTTACTTATTAATTTCATGTCATGATCATAATCTCGGTTATTTGTAAATTCTTGGTTAATACTTTCATGTTATATCTTGTCGTATTTAATTACGTTATTGACTTGTCGTGACTTATTTAATTATATGTAGTACTTGTTGTGACTTATTTAATTATACGTAATAGTTGTCGTGTAATAACAAATATTAAATGTTTTTGTATAATGGTATTTTTAAGTGGGTTTTACAACTCTTCCCCTCTAACAAGAATAATTCCTCCTCGAATTAGAAACATGATATAGCTGAAAAGAACATACCCGGATCATGGGAGAAAATGAGGATAAGAAGTCTGGATAGACTCCTACGTTTCCCAAGTGGCTTCCCGCTCGGGATGGTTCCTCCAAAGGATCTTGACGAAAGGAATAGTCTTGTTCTTCATGACCCTCTCTTGTCGATGTAGAATAGTTTCTGGTTCCTCAACGTATGATTGATCCTCATGAATCTGATCGAGTGGCTAAGAAAATAACGTGCAAAGATACACGAAGCGATACTATATGCAATAACTTAACAAGAATAAAACTAGTAACCTCTGAGCAATGATACGAGAGACATATTGTAAACGAGATACATAAATAATTGTGAAGGTGATACGTGAACAATTATGAACATGATACGTGAAAATATGGTGGACATGATATGTGAAACATATCGCGAACGTGTGACAACTGAGGAGGTAACGTCAAAAGATACAAGACGAGACGTGAAACGTCTGTCTAAGGATGGAAAGTTGTGCTAAACTTGAGTCTGGTTTCCCAAGCTTTCTGCAACCCTTTCCCCGAATGAGACGTGAACGTGGATCGTGAAATGAAACGAGAACATGAATGTGAACAATGTCATGAACGCGAACGCGAGACGTAAATTGTGAGATGGAATACGAACATGAACGTGAACAAAGTCATGAACGTGAATAGAAACGTAAACGTGAACGTGAACTTAAATCTCTGTCTGAACTGGTTGTTGATGGAATATCGTGCAATAGTACGATCTCCTGCTGAAAACTTCTGCTAATCTGCTAACTGCGTAATCCTTGAGGATGGAAGAAAACGTGCAGACTAGGTCAAACGCTCGACAACGACCCAGATGGCATCATGCCTCTTCTGAGTTTGTGGTAGTCCGGTAACAAAATTTATGGAGATCTTGTCTCACTTCAACTCAGAAATTTCTAAGGGTTGTAATAAACTACTAGCACACTTGTGTTTTATCTTAACCTGCTGGCAGGTTAGACGCTTAGATATGAAAGTAGCTACATCTTGTTTCATACCACTGCCACCAAAATGTGGTTTGGGGTCATGATACATTTTGTAGAACCTGGATGAATAGAAATTTGAGAGCTATTAGTATCGTTAATAAGACCTCTCTTAGTGTAGGATCCTCTGGGTCATATAAGCTAGTGTAGGATCCTCACCCTTATGCGTAAGCTTAGTCATGGTGAAACTAACCGTGAGAGACTTTTAAAAATTTTGCGGTAGTAGCTAACTAAATCAAGAAACCACGTACTTCAGTCACAGACATCGGTCTTGACCATTTGGTGATAGCCTCCACCTTCGTCGGATCTATGGAAATCCCTTCTTCTGAAACAATGTGGCCCAGAAAATCTGTAGTACTGTGCGAAGATGATCCTTATGCTCTTCTCTAGACTTAGAGAAGATCAGGATGTCATCAATGAATACAATGACGAACTTGTCCAAGAATTCATGGAAAACTCGATTCATTTTTTTTTGGTAAAAGGGTAACAATGACCCCGGTAAATAGAACCAAAAAAGCGTTGAAGTACAAGGAATGTGGCTGAAATACCACATTAACCGCAAGCTACAGGCAGCTTGTTAAACAAAATGTTTATGACAGGCCATAAACATTAACTAGTCTAGAATACTGGAAATATAAAAACTAGACAAAAACCAAGACGATAACATGAAGTTACGAGGAAAATAATAAAATATCAACATCGGATCAGCCAGTTGGAGTGCTTGCCCCCATATTAGTGTTGAGAAGATTCACCGATTCATCAAAGACGACCTCGACTCCCTCCTCCTCCTCATTATCTTCCTCGCTTACTTGAACCCCTTCGTCAATACCAGGCATGGACAAAGTTGAAAATTTATTAGATGTAGAAACACTGCTCATTTGAGCTTTACCCTTGTTCGGACCATTAGGATTGCTAGACTGCTGCAACTGACCAGATTTAGTATTCAACTTCCTACTATTATTACCACTCGTACTTATAGTATCCAAGTGAGTTTTTGGACGAAATGAAACCATCTTACCTGTTTGGAACCCCTTGCTCAATGGAACACCTCTCGGAACTTGATTCCCTAGATTACCTTTGGACTTCTTCCTCTTGCTTTGCACTTGTTGGAATCCATCATTATCAACATGAGTTGTCACATTTTCAACCGTTTTAGGGTTAACATTTTTTGGACAAGAATCAAAGGCATGACCAAAAATATTACAAGTATGACATCTAGGCGGTTTCCATTCGTATTCAACACGAATTAATTCCTTAGTACAACCAGAGCCTTCAAGATCAGGGACACCAATAGTAACGTTATCTATAAACTCTGAATCGGCATTCATCTCAATAAGACAACGAGCAAAACTACAACGATCCCAAGACTCTTTGCACATATTATCAGTATAATTATCCATCATAATAAGCTTACCAAGAAACGAAGCAATTAAACTCATACCTTCCTCTTCAAAAACCTGTAGCGGGACATCATGAAACTTGACCCATACCGGAATACGAGTTAGTTCCTCCTTTAGAAGATTCGTTTTCATAGTCCCTTTCTTAAGAAAAATTGGTGAATTACGAACCATCCACGGACCACCTTCCAGAACCGCATTAAGACCCTCACTAGACCCAAATTGAAAAAAGAAAAAACCTTTCTCATTCATCATGATACGCTTAAGACCATGTTTTGCCCAGTTATTCTTAGCAAAATACTCAACCACAGGAAATGCAATCCTTTTACCAAGAAAGTAACCATATAAAGTGTTTTGGTAGGGAGTATTTACTTTTTCAACGACCTTCTTAGGAATAGAGATATTAACCCCTTTACAGACATTATCAGAATTAAACGAAGAAGAGACTGCATTAATACCTCCATTAGTAGACGTAACCATATCAGCTTCAAATTTGCAAAGTAACTCCAGAATTTCTTTAGCACGGTCATGTGAGATCAATTCCCACAAAGGATGTTTCTTCATTCTTAATTCATGCATAAATTCACCCGCATCACCAACCGTGCGAATCGTTACACCAAATAATTTCAAAACCTCATGTAGATTACACGGTTGCATACCATTAATGGTTACAGCCTTAGCTGCAAGGTCCAAAGATACATCACAAGAAGAGGAAACATTTATAATAGAGTCATCTGTTTCCTTAGCCATTTGTGCTGAGTACACACTCGAACCACCTGAACTGAGTGAAGAAGTTTTGCTAGTTAGATTCATATGGCGTTCACACAAAACTTCATAATAAAGCATAGTGGTCTCCTTAGGTAAAGTAGACCATTTAGGAAATTTGTTTGCCTTAACACCATTTGCAAACACTTCAATGTCACACACAGTATTCAAAGGAATAGAAAACAAATTAGATATCTCCTCTAACGTTACTAAAACCTTAAGATTAGACACCATAACCACATCATTCCAACCTGTAAACAATGGCTTATCACTTTCATTGCTCGAATCCATGTTCAATCAAACACAGCCCTAACCACGAAAAATAAACCCTAAACAAACAGTAACTTTTTTTTATCGTAAAAACAAACAGTAACCGAAACCCAGAATCAAACAAACGACACCTAAGAAATAAATAGCGACACAGAACCCTAATAATAAATTCTTGGCAGCCGACCAATTAATGAACTAAAGATTAAGAATAGTTAGCCGACACAATAAATTAATGTCAGCCGACCAAACCTATTACTAATATTCCAATGTCAGCCGACCAAACCCAATCCAAACTTGTGATCAGAAACCCTAAAATTGCGATGACAAAAAAACCGAAACAGATACCAATCGTGTAGGACACAAGTGGACGCACACTAAACCAAGATATAGTGACGAACAAACACAACACGATACCGACCTATAATTAAAACAAAACGCAAGAACAACGCAACCAAAAAATAAACAGATCGATTAAAAAAACCCTAAAACCTTGTAATCAAATAAAAACTTTGTTAACTCTAGATCAATCAATGATTAACCGAGAAAACAGCATTGTTATATGATATTCAGATTAAAGAAAAATCGAATCCAAGAACTGTTTATTTTTTTATTTTTTCGGCCAAAAGGTATAACCACAGATTCATAATGACCATAACATGTGCGAAAAGCAGTCTTGGAAAGGTCCTGTTCTTTCACTTGCAACTGATGGTAGCGTGATCGTAATTCGATCTTGGAAAAGTGCTTAGCGCCATGTAGTTGATCAAACAAGTCATCAATACGTGGAAGGGGATAACGATTATGAATGATGATCTTGTTCAATTCACGGTAGTCGATACATAATCTCATGCTACCATCCTTCTTTTTGACAAACAGAACCGGTGCACACCATGGTGATACACTCGGCGAATAAAACCTCGTTCCAGTAACTCTTGTAGCTGATCCTTTAACTCCTTTAACTCAATGGGAGCCATGCGATAAGGAGTTTTAGAAATAGGTTCTGCTCCGAAACAAGCTCGTTGCTAAACTCCACCTCAAGGATAGGAAGTATACCCGGAAGCACTTCTAAAATATATCCGGAAAATCAGAAACAATCGGCTGATCATGGATTTAAGGAACTTCAGAAATCGAATCATAAATGGTAGCTAGAAAATCTTCGTAGCCATGGGATAATTACGCACGTGCTTGTAAAGCAAAAATAATTTGTACAGATTTTCTTGGTAGAAAACCTTGATGAATGTATTCAGGAGTCAGAATATCTCCGAATATTACCCGATATGAATGGCAATCAACTGTAGCGCGGCGTGCTGCTAACCAGTCCATACTCAAAATCATATCGAACTCGCACATGTCTAAGGGAAGTGCGTTAGCAGAATGCATCTTGTTGTCAAACTGAAAAGAAAGCCTTTATACACCTGGATGATACGAACAAAGTCTTTCATGATCATGGATATATGTAATATATGATCAAGAATAAAGGTGCCATATGAATACATGAAGTAAAGGCGGCAGATCTCACTGAATATGTTTCTCCCGTATCTGAAAAAGCGAACACTGCGTGTCCAAACATGAACAATACGCCGGTTATCGTACTTGAAATTTTAGTGGCCAGACCCACACGTGGCACAACAGGATGGGTATACCCCTTGGAGTATGGACGACTATGGTTTAATCCATACTAGTCAAAACTGAAAAGGGAATAAACATGGGACTAAGTATGGACGACTATGGTTCAATCAATACTAGTCAAAATTCAAGATAAAACATCATGAATAATAATATTCGTTTTTTAGTATATCGTTTTATCCTCGAATCGACTCGAATTGATTTCCAATTATTTGAAAGAAATTTATTGTTTTTGGTTCAAATACGGATATGGTATATATGTCATTTCAAACAAAGCACGTAACAAGAATAAAAATATTATCTACGTAATACGTATCTATTCTATAAACAAAGTGCACGTACCACAATTAAAGCTCCAAGTACAAGTCAAAAAAATGAAAGATAAGATGTAAATGCAATTAAGAAAAATGCAAAATGTAAAAATACCCAAAAACGTAAATGTAAATTTGCCAAAATATTAACACTGTTTTTCATATTTTTTTATATTTTTTTATATTTTTTTATATTTTTTTATTATTTTTTTGTTATTTAAAACTAATTTTTATATTTAAAATCAATTTGACAAATGTTTTATGAATTCGAAATTAAACCGGGTTTTAAAAACAATGCCGCCCAACCCAGCTTTAAACCCAAAACCAAACGAACCCACTTTCTATAACAGGCCCAAAAGGTAAGCCCAGCTCAGTTACTTTTTGGGTAAAAAAGAAATAGAAATGAAAGTAGCGGACTGAAATGCAATACACTAAATGTGCCAACAATGAAACAAGCAAAGTAAATGAAGGACTAAATAGCAATTAAACAAACTTATAAAAACTAAAACGGACTTATACTAAAATAAGCTAGATTGAGATTATTACTAGATGAAATTCAAAAATTCAACTTGTAGTATGTTTTAAATCCAATTTAAGCTAGCCAAAATGAAAATGAGCTTATGAGATAAGCTAAAACTCTTAAAAGGATTTTTCAATAAGCCAATAAGTACCAAATAGCTTATCAACTCAATCAAATAAGCTGAAAACTCCTGAGATTTCTTATAAGGTGACAAAACTGAAGGAATATTGATTGGTTTTGAAAATGAACCACTGAATAAGCAATTATAATCAAAAATCCAAAACAGCTTATTTTTAAGCACTTTGACCAAAGTTGACTTTTTCAAAAAAAGCTTCAAATTGATTAGAATGGATATTAAGTTGTTTCTAAGCAAGTTTTGTGAAAGAATTAAGCTGGAAAACAACTGAATAAGCAACTATGATTTTCCAATAAGCAACAACAACTTTGATGACTAATAAGCTAACTTCTAAGCTTAAGTGTGGCTTATCAAGCTGGATAGAGTGAAAACATATACCTAATTAAACCAAGCCAGTACTTCTAACTATCGAAAATACCCAAAATCACAAGCTAACATCAACTAATGAAGGATCTATGATCTGATCTAGATGACTGTTTGGACTATTTCTATGACAACAAACGAAATCACTTGAACACTTCTAAACTTGTTTGACTATTGTTATGGATAATCTTATGGATGATCTAAGCCTATGTTTATGAGTGTGAAATGATGCAACAAAACTCTAATCCTTGACATCAATAACAAATCATCAAGAAGCTAATCCAAACACACCTTATGATGTAGAATTAAAGAAAATAACAAAGAAGAATGAAGATTAAGCTATAACAATCACTAAAACAACAGAAAATATCTAATGAGAGCAATTAAGAAGAGATTAACAAGCTAATTCACCTTTGATCATACACTTGCAAGTAAATCTTAAATTTGCCTAGGAAATGTAAAAATGAGAACAACGTGGCTTCCAGGCCAGTCTTAGGTGAAGTTAAGCTCAAAATAGCTTCTTATACCTCTAATCAATCTCAATCAACAACAGCTACAATAGAATTCACAGATGTGAACTCTGTGAATTCAAACCTATGAATTTCCCTCTAAAACTTGAAACGGCAACACAGTTGATCAATTGATGAACAAATGGCTTCAAAAGCTTGTAAACAAGCTATATAACATCAAACAGCATCAATACGAGCAACAGTAACAGTAGAGATAGATGAAGGAGATGATGAACAGTAATCAATGATGTTTATTAAAATGAAGGTGAATTGAGTACAATTTTGGAATGAAAGGTATAACCACGGATTCATAATGACCATGACGTGTGCGAAAAGCGGTCTTGGAAAGGTCCTGCTCTTTCACTCGCAACTGATGGTAGCGTGATCGTAATTCGATCTTGGAAAAGTGCTTAGCGCCCTATAGTTGATCAAACAAGTCATCAATACGTAGAAGGGGATAACGATTTCGAATGGTGATCTTGTTTAATTCACGGTAGTCGATACATAATCTCATGCTACCATCCTTCTTCTTGAAAAACAGAACCGGTGCACACCATGGTGATACACTCAGTGAATTAAACCTCGTTCCAGCAACTCTTGTAGCTGATCCTTCAACTCCTTTAACTCAATGGGAGCCATGCAATAAGGAGTTTTGGAGATAGGTTCTGCTCCCGGAACAAGCTCGTTGCTAAACTCCACCTCGAGGATAGGAATTATACCCGAAAGCTCTTCTAAAATATATCCAGAAACTCAGAAACAATCGTCTGATAATGGATTTAAGGAACTTCAGAAATCGCATCATAAATGGTAGCTATAAAATCTTCGTAGCCATGGGATAGTAACGCGTGTGCTTGTAAAGCAGAAATAATTTGTATAGATTTTCCTTGTAGAAAACCATGATTAATGTATTCAGGAGTCTGAATATCGCCGAATATAACCCGATATGAATGGGAATCAATCGTAGCGCGACGTGCTGCTAACCAGTCCATACTCAGAATCATATCGAACTCGCACATGTCCAAAAGTGCGTTAGAAGAATGCATCTTGTCGTCAAACTGAAAGGAAAGCCTTTATACACCTGGGTGATACCAACAGAGTCTTTCATGGGCGTGGATATATTTAATACATGATCAAGAATAAAGGTTCCATATGAATACATGAAGTAAACACGGCAGATCTCACTGAATATGTTTCGCCCGTATCTAAAAAGAGCGAACACTGCGTGTCCAAACATGAACAATACGCCAGTGATGGTACCTAAAATTTTAGTGTCCAGACCCACACGTGGCACAACAGGATGGGTATACCCCTAAGAGGGTACCCTAAATTACTGAGGTCCTAGTTCAGATGATATACGTGAGTCATGTGTCTTGACTAGTGTCTTGAGGAAATATACGCGTAACATGGGTCTTGACTAGTGTCTTGACATGTGTCTTCAGAGAATATATGTGAGACATGTGTCTTGACTGGTGTCTTGACATGTGTCTTCAAAAATATGCGTGAGACATGTGTCTTGACTGGTGTTCTGAAATGTGTCCTCAAAAAATATGTGTGAGACATGTGTCTTGACTTGTTGTCTTGACATGTGTCTTGAGATGTGTAAACGAATAAAGTTGAAAATTTTGGTTATAATACCAGAACTGGCGGATCGGTTGGATTGCTGACCCTTTGTATTTCTGGTCACGTCCGTTACCAGATTTCTGTCGTTATTGCCAGAGTAGTTGTTGTCATGGTAGTTGTCACTATTGCCATGCCTGTCAGCTCCATGACGGTCATTATTCTGACCGTGATTCATGTAACTATTCTGCTGAGTGGCCGGCTAGTACCTGTTCCCACTCTTATTACTGAAAAGACAATTGAGTGACGCGTGACATGTAACCGAGAGGGTAAAGACATGAATTGGAATGGTAACGTCTTGTGTATGAAGTATATTTCTCATATGACGCTCCGGTCCATCTTACTCATCTCTGTTCTGTAGAATCACCAAGCCGCGAGCAGCGCCATCAACTTGAGCAACATTGGTAAGTGGAATACGCCTGAGATGATCGAGGATCGACTAGCGATTACCCATGGAATACGGTACATGGAGTACACATGGAATACACATGAGATGATCGGTACGCGTGTCAACTATCTGACACGATCAAAGGAAGGTAAATGATTAAACGGTTAAAATACTACACCGAGGGAACAACATGATAGCCTAGCTAATCTAGCGTAGACATAACTTCACTTGCATAAAGAAGCACGAAAGCATAATAAAACGAAATCGAACAATGACTAGTATGAAAACATGATTAAATGAAATCCACCAATGACCAGCATGAAAGCATGATTAATGGAATCCAACAATGACTATCATGAGAGCATGATTAAATGAAATTCATCCATGACTATCATGAAAGCATAATCAACATGAAGAAACATGAACGCAAAAATCAACACAAGGAAACATGAAAACATATACAACATGAAAACATAATCAATATGAAAAGTATGAAATCATAATCGACATAAGGAAACATGAAAGCATAATCAACATGGAAAGTATGAAAGCATAATTGACGTAAAAAAACATGAAAGTATAATCAACATAAATCTAACATTGACTAGTGTGGACGACTATGGTTCAACCCGCACCAGTCAAAGTTTTCAAAAGATATAAACATGTGACTTACTATGAACGACTATGGTTTAACCCATACCAATCTAAAATGTGAAAAGGAGAAACATGTGACTAAGTATGGACGACTATGGGTTTAATCCATACTAGTCAAAATTCAAGGGAAAACATCATGAATAAAGACTGACAACATGTGACTAAGTATGGACGACTATGGTTTAATCCATACTAGTCAAAATTCAAAAGGGAATAAACATGGGACTAAGTATGGACGACTATGGTTCAATCCATACTAGTCAAAATTCAAAAGGGAATAAACGTGGGACTAAGTATGGACGACTACGGTTCAATCCATACTAGTCAAAATTTAAGAGAAAACATCATGAATAATAATATTCGTTTTTTAGCATATCGTTTTATCCTCGAATCGACTCGAATTGATATCCAATTATTTCAAAGAGATCTATAGTTTTTGGTTCGAATACGGATTTGGTATCTATGTCATCTCAAACAAAGCATGTAAAAAGAGTAAAAATATTATCTACGTAATACGTATTTATTCTAAAAACAAAGCGCACGTACCACCGTTAAAGCTCAAAGTACAAGTAAAAAAATGAAAGATAAAATGTAAATTCAATTAAGGAAAAATGCAAAATGTAAAAATAACCAAAAACGTAAATGTAAATTTGCCTAAATGTTAAAATTGATTTTTATATTTTTTTAATATCTTTTATTATTTTTTTAGTTATTTAAAACTAATTTTTATATTTAAAATCAATTTGACAAATGTTTTATGATTTTAAATTAAACCGGGTTTTAAAAACAATGTCGTCCAGCCGAGCTATAAACCGAAAACCAAACGAACCCACTTTCTATAACAGGACCAAAAGGTAAGCCCAGCTCAGTTACTTTTTGGGCCAAAAAGAAATAGAACTGAAATTAGTGGACTGAAATGCAATACACTACATGTGCCAAGAATGAAACAAGTAAAGTAAATGAAGGATTAAATAGCAATTAAACAAACTTTTTTTGGGTAAAGGGTTACCCCGGTAAATTTGTATTAATCACAGAAAGTTTAAGTGCACTAGAATGTGGCTGAAATACCACATTAACCTCAAGCAAGGCTTGAAACGACCAAGGCCTGTGACATGCCACAAAGCTTTAAACAAAACAAAAAGAAAACATAACGCCTAGTCTTCTCCATATATATGAAATGACCTCGGCATATTCCATCTCTCTAACATATTTTGAACTGACAGTCTGTTTTTGAATCGAAACGTTAACAACTTTAACCGAACAACAATCATAACATCATTCTAATAGCCTCCGGTGTTCGCCTAACTTGCTTGAAAAGGCGAGCATTACGCTCTCTCTCCAAATAAAATACGCAGCTGCTGCCACAACCATTCTACCAATAACACTCTTAGTTGTTCGATGCTGAGCCAAGGGTTTTAGATAATCAATAATATCATGTAAAATCGGTCTAACCTGATCCATGTCAGCTAACCCTCTAACATACTCCCACACTTTAGAAGCAAACGGACACTCAAAAAACAGATGTGTATGAGAATCTGGTTGCATCTTACACAAATGACATGTTACCACGCTCAAGTCCACACTTGGCCCAACATCCCACGGACGCAATCTATCTTAAGTTTTCAAGGCTGAACGCATCACTAGCCATAAATGAAACTTATGACGAGGGATCGCATGGGAGAACCAAACAACATGCTGCCACTCCACCAAAGGCCCTCTTGGACGAAATACCTCCCTGTTGGGAATAAAATGAGCTAAGTCACTAAGACGCTGACAAGAGAAACTTGGACGCTGACAAGAGGAAATGAAGCGCTGACATATCAAGCACTGACAAGAAGAAGTCCAACCACTGATAGGAATCTTAGTCAACATGTTTTGTATTTGAAGTAAAGATATGATCAATATTGTGTTTTCTATATTTATCTTTACCTCGAATAGTTGATAGGTAAACCTTTGTACACCACTCCTTGTGTTATAAAAGGAGGTCGTAGGGTTTGTAGTTCATATACATTATTCAGTTTTACAACTTTCATTGTAAGCAAGTTCATTTATCAATCTAAAGTGAAAGTTTGGTTTACATTGTTTTTTTGTTCTTTATTCTAAGTGTTAATTCCGCATAACACTTGGATTGTTAATTACAACAAAGTTTCTCTAAGTACTAATCTTGATTCAATCTCATTTAATACAAAGCTAATCGATCTAAGTTTGGGATCAACAGGTGGTATCAGAGCTTGTTGAGGAACTTTGATCTATAAGAACAGTAAACCCTAAAATCACCAGAAACCCTAAAACCAGACAAGATGTCTACCACAGAATCTTCATCCTCATCAAATCACAACCTAAAAATCCCTATGCTCGACCCTGACAACTTTGAACAATGGAAGTTCAATTTTGAACAATACCTTCAAATTTATGACCATACTCTTTGGGAAATCATTGAATATGGCAATTAATTTTATAAAGCAGCTAGGATTGTTGCTATTGCAGGAAGAAGCACAGCTGGTTCTACTGCTGCAGAACATGCTAAAAGACCTGAAGATGGAAGAGCTATCTCAACTTCTGATATAGCCTCAAGAAGGAATGACATGAAGACTTTGAACATTCTTAAACTTTCCTTGGGTCCAAAGAATCAACACAAGTACAGAAGTTTTGATTCTGCTAAAAATCTTTGGGCAACTCTTCTAGTCACCTATGGTGGTAATTGAAGATACTACCAAAGAAAGAAAGAAGCAACTGTTTCATGAATATGCTGTGTTTAAGGCTCATCCCAATGAGAAGCTAAGTGAGGTGAGAAGTAGGCTTCTAGACATCACTAGCAAGTTATCTTTTATGGGAACAGAACATGGCGATGCTGATATAATTGCTACATTCCTTAGAGGTCTTGGTGATGCATGGAAAATTGAAGCTAGGTAAATCATTGCTACCAATGCCCATAAGATTTCTTCCTTTAATGACGTCTACAATAAGTTAAAGATTATGTAGAGTGAGATCTTACTTGATCATGGAAGCAAGTCAACATCTGGAAACATGGCTTTCATATCACGTAGTGAATCTCAAACCAGTGAAAGAGATTCATATGTACATCCTGTTACTAGATCAACTTGTGTCAACGGTGGATCAACCTTTCTCAGCGGCTTAAATTTTGACGCTGACACATACAATGTTGACTCGCCAAGTCTTAAACCTGCTGGTATTGATTCGGATACAGTATGTGCATACATTGCTGCATTGCCCAATGGTTCCTTAATTACCTATGAGGATCTTGAGCAAATCATTGATGAGAATTTGGAAGAGATGGATATCAAGTGGAATATGGCACTTGCAAGCATAAGGGCTAACAGATGGAACAGGAGATTTGGAAGAAAGATGAACTTTAATGCTAAAAACACAGCCGAATTTGATAAATCCAAGGTTGAGTGTTATAATTTACATAGGATGGGACACTTCATGAAGGAGTGCAGATCTCCAAGAAGATCTGATGTTGGAAAGACTTCAAGCTAAATCATCAAGGTGGAAGATGATAAGCCAAAGGCTATGGTCGCAATGCAAGATATTGATGGTGTTGGATGGGACTGGAGTTTTATGGCAAAGGATGTGGTAGAGAATCCGGATTTGATTACTGAGAAGGAAGAAAAAGAGCATGTTCACTTGGCTCTCATGGTCAACTCCTCATCTTCATCAGATAATGAGGTATATGATGATTCTTTCTGTAGTAAAGGGTGTCGATTAAACACTGAAAAGCTTAACAAAGAAAATTTAAAGTTAAAATCAGATGTTTTTGATGGAGAATGTAGGCTGACAAATTATAAAATGGCGCTTGCACAAACTGAAGGGACTATAGAGGAATATAAGAAAATGGAATTTGACCTAAAAGATCAAATTAATGTTTTGACTAGGGATCTTAAAGTTAGTGTTGAACTTAGGGACACTCTGATGAGATCCATAGGAGAAGTGCAACTTAAGTTAGATGAAGCCATTAAGGATAAAGAAAATGTAGGATAAAGCCAGCCAAACCCTAGAAAAATGTGTAAGTGAACAAAGAAACCCTAGGGACATGTCTGGATTGGGATGAATGAGTATGTTGTTGTTCCTGCACCTGCTGGGAACTTTTATGTTGTTCAGAGAAAAGATCTCTCTTGGACTGGTATTCCAGAACTCCAAGAATAGGAATTTATTCCTCTACCTAGAGTGTAATATGTGATCTTTTTCAAGTTCGTATTTCCTAACTCACGACAAATTGAAAGTCCAATTAACCTCATGTTTCAAATTGTTTTTGGTGTTAATAAAAGTTTTGTATCTATGTCTAATTCAACAAAGCAACAAAAATGATAAAAATATTATAACTACATATCCATATTATTCTAAAACACGTTGCAATTACAAGCAATTAAGCACAAGGTACAAGTAAAACAAACAAGTAACCAACTAACAACTTTTATAACAAAATAACAAAAAATATAACTACTCAACAAGATTTAATAAATTTAACTAATTAAACAACTAGGAAAAATTGTAACTAATTTCCTAACAAATTTGCAACTAACTTTTTATCAAAATTTAACAAACTTTTTACCTAACAAAATTTTTATAAAATTTCTAACTAACTTTTTTAACAACTAATTTTTATTAAAAGTTTCAACAAACAATTTTCAAAAACTCTAAATTCTATTTTTTAACAAAATCAACTCTAAAACTCTTCTACTCCTAATACGTTTTTTTTATTACTAATTACACTAAATCTTAAAACACTTATCTCGTTTGGCAATCACTTAGTTAGCCCAAAATTAATAAGCCCAACGCTACTTGACCAACTGATACGAGTAGAATTTCACTGCTTTGTTGCAACAAACAATTTGATTTGTTTAAAACACAAGTAGATTCTTCAATAAACAGATGACCACTTTATTCTTTTTCTGCATGCATGTAATGCAAATTCTACTGCTCTTACTGTCGCAATCCCAGGAGAAATTAAGCTAGTTGAAACGTTATCTCCCTAGTAAAACTAACACGTTAATCCAACGAGATCAATTTCTAGCAGCTATCTAACAACTTTAAAACTAAAAGGATGCAGAAATCTTAAAAACTGATCTTAACTATTTGATGAATTGAAGATTCGGTTGATGTCGAAGCTTAGCACTGAGCTAGCTTGTAACAAACGCCAAAATCTTGATATCGAAACCGACTTTACGAACTAATCTTGAACCGAAACCCACAGCTACATGGTTACTCGAACAAGTTCCTCCAATTCTAACATCATGATCTCCAAAAGTGCATAACAGTAGCTCACTACAACTCTACTTTTGGCTTCAAACGGATAAGATCAAGTCTAATATCTCATCTTCTCATCCGTAGTGTAGTCCACTGAAGACGAAACTTGTTACCGAATGAGAAGATCGTGACCTCTATCCTTTCTTTATTTATCAACGAAACAGCTACAATTCAGGAAATCTTGTTCCACGCCATGAAAGTCATCAACATTAGTGTATAATTTGTTAAACTCGAACTAGTTCCAATGCGTAAACTGAATCTCTACACTACAACCTTTCTGCCATCACATCGAATCCGCTACAAACTTCATCAAGAAAGATCTTCATGAAAGACGAATAAGACCATAAACTGAGATGACTATCGACTGAATCAACAACAATGTACTACTATCATAGCTTCCATCTTCATCAACAAAACGACTCAAATGCTTAGCTAATAGCAGATAACGTCATGCATGTAGAAAGAAATGAGGTTGAACAGTCTTTGAAAGGAATAGAGAATGAGATTTTATTACTTTGAAATGCAAAGTTGTTACAAGCTAAGTGAACTATAATATGTGTGTTACTGTGTGTGAAACACACAGTATATGAATGAAGAAAAATGAAAGCTAAGTTTTTATCTATCTAAGTGTGTGTAAAATACACATTAAGTCAAGAAAATTACAACTATATATAGGCTAAGAAATAGTAAGGAAGTGAGGGAGGAGTGAGGTGTTTCAGCCAGTAGAATCTTGCCACGTGGCAGAAGTTGTTAGGCTTGGAATTTTGCCATCCGTGTAAAAGATTATGTAGATTGTGATTGGAGATTGTGGGGTTTTCGGGATCCGGTGTAGTAATAAAGGGGAATGATTGGCAATAAATCCTCCAATGATTGCTGAAGGTATCCGGCCCATTAATTTGTCTTTAATTACTATTGTTATTAACTCTCCCATAAATGTTGCTGCTAATTAATTTCTAGTGGAATGTGGCGTCTCATAATTCTTGCCCCATTAATGCTCATCAATGAAAGTTCAGTCCATAATGGATCCATTAAATTGGGGGCTTGCTAAATTGACATAATATTTTCACTAAATAGACACTAATTAATACTTAATGATTTGGTTAATTTAATTTTTCCTCTTTTCACTCCATCTTTTAATAAATAAAAGTAAATAAATATTAATAGTCCTCCATTTTTGTATATATCGACACCTATCATCATATATCAGGATTTCATTTTCAAATCCCACTATCCTTTCTTTTAGCTTTGCATCTAAAACAAGAACCAACCATCAGACTATACTATCGTCCCAACCATCGTCATCGGCATCACCACTTCACAACCATTGGCGTCATTTGAACACGTCACCTCCCACATCCACACATAGACTATACCATCTTCTCTTACCAATCATCGGTATCATACCCACCACCGATCAACCGCCATTCCGCCACCACCTATATACTGATATGTGTAATAATTTTTAATTGGTTGATTTTGTTTGTAGTTTAAAAATAAGGTTTATGTTAGCGTTTGTATCTCATAATAGGCGGTGACCACAGTTTTTGAGGTGAGATGTTCGTGGACGGATGGGATCAAACGGGGTATGGCAACAATGGTTGCTTCATATCTGTATTTTTTTTAGTTTTTAGGTGATGGTTGTGAATTGATAATGGGCTAAAATGGTTGCTAAAATAATACGGAGTACTCTACAATATTAAATAAATACTGAAAAGTTAGTATTGGGGTATGAACCAATATAAAGTAAAAATATTACTAGTGTCCATTCAGTGTTTTTGGTGTCCTTTTAGTAGGACCCTTAAATTGCCAATAATTGGTTGTATTGCTGATTCTCGGACCATAAATGCATGAGTCGGAAATCACGATTACCTAAATCCAAATAAAAAATATAACATTTTGGTTAAATTGCTTTGGTGATTTGGCTGGGGTTAATTGGAATTCAGTTTAATACGCTCCATTAATGTTGCTGTTGATATCTTTCTAAATAAATGAGCCTCTTAAATGTTGTAGTAGATTCGCTTATTGATCTATCTGATGATTGCTCATTATTTTCCCACATTTAATCCGTGTACACTAGAATAACATCATGTGATTGGTTGAAGTGAATTCACATGGATCTACTTTGAAAAAAGCATAATCGGTCCTTGCACTTCCAATCTAATGGCAGTTTGACTTGTACTCTTTATATCTTTTGAACTCTTGTCATTATAAGTCTATGATCTTTGAAAAACAGCTAAATAAGCCCTTGAACTGTGCAGCTTGGTCAATCTTGATCCTTCTTTTGTCTTTATCTCCATAAATGAGCCTTGAAAACCATGTTTGTATAAAAACGTATCATCTTACCTAAAAAAATCACAAACAACAAAGAATACCTCGTAATTCCATTTTATCACAATAAAGTTTGGTATTTTTCTTTGTGTTTTAGGGGTTTTATAGATATAATTGATATGAGATTTCACTCATATCAGAGTGCTTACCCTAGTTGAGGAATATCAACAAAAGGTGACTGATCTTGTACAATGGAAAGCAGCCAACCCTTTTCTTTTTGAAAAAGGGTGGAATGTTTAGTGAGAGTCCATTTGTGCTTACACCTATTAATGTGACCAACCCCACTACTCGAAAAAACATTGACCTTAGCTCACCAATTAAGAGAAGACCTAGTGTTAAATATGCTGAAATGTATAGAAAACCTAGGTCACCCTAAAGCCAAGCTAGTGTTAATGAGACAGGGTTCTTTCAATCTAGACCTAAGGCTATGTCTAGAAAAGCTTGTTACACATGTGGGAGTTTTTCTCCTTTGGCCTATAAGTGTGTCAGTCGCTCTAAATTCACCACTGACAATAGGTCAAACATCGTAAATCCCAGACCTTTTGTCCAACTAAGCCCATAAGTCATTAGACCAGCTCCCTTCTTTTCTAAAGGGACAAATACTCATGGAAAAAGGCCCTTTCAAAAGACCAACACTTAGTCTAACAGGCAATGGGTTCCTGTAGCATACGCTAATTTGGGCACTGACAAGAACAAAATCCGCGCTGACAGTAAGAAATTCAACGCTGACGGGAACAATTTCAACGCTGACAGCTGTAATTTTGGCATGAAAATGCCACAAGAAGCTGCTGTTAGATCTTATGTTAGACCAAGTAACAATAGGTATTTACAACCTAATGGAAAGGGGTCTAAAGCTTCATCTAGTTTGACATGGAGACCTAAACAAGACCAAAACCCTAATTCTGATGGAATTTCTATGACCTGCAACATGTTTAATTATCTTTCAAAGGTCATTACTAAACCAACTGGCGTAAATTGGGTGTTTATGCCACAAAGGGATGAACAAGGGGTTGTTAAAAGGACTAAGTATGTTCTTGCTGAACAACCACATGAATCCAAGTCTGCTCAGGCTTGGGTTCCCAAAGAAAACTCATTTGTTTTCTTTATGTGCAGGGCATTCAAAAGAAGGTCAATAATCATGGATATTGGGACAGTGGATGCTCTGGGCATATGACGGGGAAGGAAGATTATTTGAAAGATTTTACCCCCATTAAAGATGGTGACAAAGTGTACTTTGGAGGAGGATATGGAACTATATCTGGCAAAGGCAATCTTATCACCAACAACTTACGTTTTGAGAACGTTTTTCTGGTAAAGGAACTTGATTATAACTTGTTGAGTGTGTCACAAGTTTGTGACAACAAATATAAAGGTCTTTTTATTGATACTGAATGCTTGGTGTTGAGTAAGGATTTTAAGATTCTTGATGAGAAGTTTATTGAATATAGAACACCTAGGCATAAGGAAATTTATAATTTTAATCTAAAAGGGATTAAAATGAACTAAAATCTGTCATGTCTTTATGCTAAAGCATCTGTTGATGAAAGTAATTTATGGCATAAAAGGTTAGGGCACATAAATTTTAAGAACATTAATAGACTTATGAGACATGATCTTGTTGATGGTTTGCCTTCAAAGACTTTCCATAATGATCACTCTTGTGTTTCATGCCTTAAATGCAAACATCGTAAGGTCTCCTTTAAGTCTAAAAGTGCGCATTCTAGTTCTAAACCACTTCACTTGCTACATATGGACTTATTTGGCCCAACTAATATAGACACTCTAAATGGTAAATCTTACTGTTTTGTTATAACTGATGATTTTTCTAGGTTTACTTGGACTTTCTGTTTGGCCTTAAAAAGTGATACTACAAAGGTTTTTATTAACTTTATTACCCAAATAGAAAAGAAAACAGGTAATGAGGTTAAAATTCTTAGAAGTGATAATGGTGGTGAGAGAAATGCTAGATTGTTTAACAAACAGACTTCTACGGTGCCTCAAATTGCTTATGTTATTTTATCTATGGTGCGGTTGAAGCTTGTTACGTTTAAATTCAGGAAGGTTTCTCCTCATTCGCGTAATTTACTTAATAAATGGAAGATCCCTAATATTTGTTTGAATCATGGAGGGAGCTCCAGGTAAGGGTTGTACTCTTTTTTCCTTCTCCAAGGTTTTTCCCTTTGGGAAGGTTTTTTAAGGAGGCAACCTTATTTGGGTCGCCTGCTTCCTCTATGTTGCTCCTGGAGGGCTAGAAGAGCTGATGTTACTTACTGTAAAGTTCCTTAGATCAGTGTAGTTTTATTTTTGCTCGTGTGGTTATGGCATGTCATACACACTTGGTTACAAGCTATTAGCTTGCAGTTAATGTGATACTTCAGCCACATTCCTTGTACTTAAACATTTTTTGGTGTAATATATTTACCGGGGACATTGTCCCTTTTACCCAAAAAAAGTGATAATAGTGGTGAGTTTAGAAATACAGTGTTAGATACCTTTGGTGTTGATAAATGGATTTCTAGGGAGTTTAGCATAGCTAGAACTCTACAGCAGAATGGAGTAGCTGAAAGAAAGAATAGAACCCTAATAGAAGCAGCTAGGACAACGTTAGCAGATGCTAAGTTTCCCATTGCTTTTTGGGCTGAGGCTGTGAACACGGTTTGCCATGTTCAAAATAGAGCCTTGGTCAACAAAATCCACAATAAGACACCTTATGAGCTATTTTAGAATAGGAAACCTAATATAGACTTTCTTAAACCCTTTGGATGTCATGTAGTGATTCTTGATACTAGTGATGCCCTAGACAAGTTTAATGCAAAAGGTGATGAAGTATATTTTACGGGTTATTCTATGAATAGCAGAGGGTATAGGGTTTACAACAAGAAGGAAAAACGCATCCTTGAAAAGGTGCATGTTAAGTTTTTAGAAATTAAGTCCAGTGATCCTGAGAACGGACCAGATTGGTTATTGATTTGGAACCATTATCTAAGGAAGAAGGATCACAGGCAGTTGAGCCAATCCCCATACTTGGTTATGTTACCATTCCTATATGGACTGATGGGTTTATGCAAGCATCTGCTGCTGCTGGAAAGGAGGAAGAAGGGCCACAAGAAAAGCCAGTTGATGAATTCATGCATGCATCTTCAAGCGCTGACAAACCCAATTCAGACGCTGACACGTCGAGTTCAGACGCTGACAACCCATTTGGAAATTTATTCTCTTCCTCCAATACTGTTGAACGTGTTGAAGCTCCCATACTCTATCAAAAGGTAAATTCAAGTGAGGATGGGAGTGGCAATGAAGATGATATTGGCAACATGGAATCTGTTATAGAAGATAATTCATTATTTGGGGGAGGAATACTTATAAAGGTGGCCAAAGATCATCCTCCTTCCTAAATAACTGCTGATATTCAGACTCCTGTTCAAACAAGGAGATCTCATCAGACTCACGGTGGTTGCATTGCCAATATTCACAAGAAGGAAGATACCCCTCTTGTGCAAGCATGTTTATTTGCCTGTTTTCTGTCACAAAAGGAACCCAAGAAGATTTTTGATGCTCTTCAAGAATCAAGCTGGTTGAAGCAATGCAGGATGAGCTTCATTAGTTTGCCATTCAAGATGTTTGGGAGCTAGTGGATTTTCCAAGGTATGTTAGGGCTATTGGGACACGTTGGGTTCTAAGGAACAAAAAGGATGAAAGAGGGATTGTGGTCAGAAACAAGGCACGTTTAGTTGCTCAAGGCTATACAAAAGAAGAAGGGATAGACTATGAAGAGGTTTTTGCACCTGTTGCAAGGATTGAGGCAATAAGGATTTTCCCATCCTATGCTTCTTGAATGGGTTTCACAGTTTATCAAATGGATGTGAAGAGTGCTTTCTTATATTGCACAATTGAGGAGGAAGTATATGTAACGCAACCTCCAGGTTTTGAAGATTCAGAGCATCCAGACAAGATGTATACAGTCAAGAAAGCAATGTATGGACTTCATCACGACCCAAGAGCATGGTATGGTACATTATCTACTTACTTGGTGAAAAATGAGTTTAAGAAGGGCACCATAGATCAGACACTTTTTACCAAGAAGATTGGTAAGGATTTTCTTCTTGTCCAGGTCTATATTTATGATATTATCTTTGGTTCATCTAATCCAAAGATGAGTGAAGACTTTTCAAAGCTCATGATAGACAAATTCAAGATGAGTGCCATGGGAGAGATGAACTTCTTTCTAGATTTACAAGTACAACAGAAAGAAGATGGTATATTTATCTCTCAAGACAAGTATGTGGCTGAGATCTTGAAGAAGTTTGGTTTTTCTCCTCATGAAAAACGGGCTAGCACACCCATGGATAGGGAACACCCTTGGGGAAAGACTGGAGATGGAAAAGATGTGGATGTCAGGCATTATAGATCAATGATTGGTTCATTGATGTATCTTACAGCCTCTAGACCTGACATCATGTTTGTTGTGTGTGCATGTGCACGCCATCAAGTGACTCCCAAAGAGTGTCATCTTCATGCTGTCAAAAGGATCGTTAGATACCTTAGGTGCTATCCCACCTTGGGATTATGGTATCCTAAAGATTCTTCATTGGAGCTTATTCGCTACTCAGACAGTGATTATAGAGGTGATAAGTTTGATAGAAAATCCACAACTAGTGGATGCCAATTTCTTGGGAGCAGACTCATATCTTGGCAATGCAAGAAACAAACAGTGGTGGCAAACTCTACAACTGAAGTAGAATATGTGGCTGCAGCTGCTTGTTGTGGACAAGTTCTATGGATACAAAACCAGTTGTTGGATTATGGGTATAATTTTATGCATACCAAGATATTTGTAGATAATAACAGTACATTATGCATTATTAAGAATCCTGTACATCATTCTAAAACAAAACACATAGAAATTAGGCATCATTTTATAAGAGATTGTTTTGAAAAAGGTTTAATACATCCAGATAGGGTAGACACAAAACAAAATATGGCTAATGTTTTAACTAAACCTTTTGATGTTGGGAGGTTCCAGTACTTGGTAACAAGTATTGGAATGATCAATCTCACCTAAATGTGTTTTTGAAATCATTGTATAGTTTGTACAGGATGTGTACTGTTATTGGTTTTTGTAAAGAATTAGGTTTTCCACTTTATTTTTCTAACGCTGACAAAGGTTATTTGGACGCTGACAAGTGTAAAAATGGCCGCTAACAACAATATGTTAGTTTTGTAGTTTTTGGATCTAATCATGCAGGCATTATGAGCATTGTACAAATGGATACAGAGTTGTTTATGGATCTTTGGAGCTTACAAGAAATGTGTCAAAGTTTATTTATGATGGTTGGAATGTTTACATTCCTATCTTGAAATAAATTTTTGTCATATACTTTTTATTTTTCAACTATGTATATCTTTGTTTAAGGGGAGGTTTAGGTAACCTTTAGGCTTTTGGGTATTCTTAGAATACTCTTATCACAATTCTAGATTGTGTCCACTGGTGAGTACGATTTAGAGTTTCTAATTCGTGAGGCACTATAGCATGCAAAGTTGATATACTGTGCACGCTGCCAAGACACTTTGGCCTAGAATTGGGATTGGTCGGTTGGGAGACTTGGTGAACATTTTAATTGGGCTTACCCCGGAAGTTACAAAGGGTTTATATGAGGTAACTTCATTGTTAAGAACTTTGGTTAGAAAGGGACACTTGAGAACAATTATGTCTATCTTGCTTAAGCAAGTGTGCATGATTGGACAGTGCTTGCCACCCTATAGTCATTTTCAGTCTAAGAGTTATTTTCACTAGGGTAAACTTCTTTGTTAAGGTCTTTTTATTTTTAATTATTTTTATTTTTGGCCACTGACATGATTTCTTTCTAAACGCTGATAAGACCAATTTCAACGCCGACATTGTAAAATTTCAACGCTAACAAGAATATAGCCGTTACACGCTGATGTTTACTTTTTGACCGTTGAAAAACATTGGGGTCCACCCAGTTGTTATTTTTGACAAAAATATGGGCCGTAATTTTAGCGAGTTGGTAACTTTTAATTAATGTATGAGATTAGTTATATATTTTTCAAGATTGTGATGATTACTTTTTGAATATAAGTGCCTCATATTTCAACCAATCGTATGTTTTTACCTCTCCTATATATTTGGCTCTTTTCTTTCAAACAGGGTAACTACTATTTCTTTTCTGCTAATATTTCTCACAACCTTCAAACCTTCATTGTTAACATTTCACAGTTTTCTCAAAACATTTTCATGGCACCAAAGTTTAAACCTGCAAATGTGGAATTGGGATTCAGAAGCCAACACAACATGGTGGCTTATTTAGAAGAGGATAATACTTTGCATCCCCAATACACTTAGATGATTAGGTATTTGAAGGCGTCTCCTCTAAGGTATGCACTTTCTCATACTCCACTCGTCCCTATCACACACATCAAGCAGTCTTGGAACACTGTTAGTTCCAGAACAATTGATGGAGTAATTACATTGACTTCTACTTTTCATGAGGTTCAATGGGTAGTTACTAAAGCTTTGGTTCGCCAAGCTTTGCATCTTGATGATGTTGATGGTATAACTACCCTACCCTTAGTAGAGCTATAGTTAGGACTCCAAGGCTTGAGGTATGCTTTGCCCCCAGTGGATAATTTAAACAAATATACCAAACAACAATTTACCCCAGCCTGGAAGTTCCTTATACATGTCATCCTACAATGTTTGAGTCCCAAATGCTATTCTTTCAATAAAATCAACCGTTCACTCGGGAGTGCCATTGTTTGTATTGCAACTGAGCAAATATATAATTTTTCAAAACTGATTTTTGATGGCATGTGTCACAACAAGGGTAACAAGATGACTCTTGCTTACCCTAGGTTTTTATAAATGGTTTTTGATATGCAAGGATATTGCAGTAGGGACCATGCCAACTTTTATGAGGTCCCTACTCAAAAGAAAACTGTGTTTGGCGATATGAATTCACCTCCTTATCGAGACTTACCCCTTACCCCAGCCATGCTAGCTGTTATTGAAGCAGCTGCACAACCTTACTCGCAACCAGACCCACTCCTAGAACAACCTCCATCACCCCAACACATGAACCTTGACCCTCAACCGTCAGGTGCTGACACTCACAATGTGAGCGCTGACACAGCCAACCCAAACGCTGACACCAGTATTCCCCATACCCAAACAGATCCTCACATCTAAACAGACCCTCAATCCACTTTCTCTTCAGAACAACCAGATTATAGGTTTGAGAAACGCCAAAGGACTTCTGGAGTGTTCTCCTCTAGTGGTCCTAGCCATGTAGCAGAGAGAAGCAGCACCACAAGTGTGGTTGGTGAAATGGGTGGGGCTGGGACTATTGACTCTGGATTAGAAGTAGGTCAAGGCATTCCCAACATCATTAAGACCACACCCATGCCCGATGAATCTCTTTTGGGAGGTCAAATCCCCATGATAGAGGAGGGCAGACTGGAACCCTATTTAGCAATGAAATTGACGGTGATCTGTATTTGCTTGCAAAAGCAAAATGCAGATCTTGTACAAGTTTTCACAACCCAAGACCTTGAACTCAAGTCATTGAGGGAGAGGTTGTTTACCTTGGAGATTGCCAATAGTAGGAGAAGGCAGGCTATAGTCCTTTTATCAGGGGAGGATTCTTACAAAGGGGAGGAGGATTCACCTACTGAGCTAGTGAATTTAAGTGACAAGGGATCACAAGAATAAGGTGGTTATATTGGAAGTAAAAATGTGGAGATAGCTGAAGCACTGACTAGTTTAAAGGAGAAACTAGTTTATGATGTTTCTTCAATTACTCCTAAGAAGCTATCATTTGTAGAGATGATGAAGCAGGTTTCTGAGTCAGCCGCTAACATTCAGAGTTTAAGCGCTGACAAAAACAAATCAGATGCTGACAGACTTAAAGGTATGATTGGTGAATCCCGACCACCAGTGATCATCAAAGACATTTCTACACAGTGACCAGCCATTACTTTACTAGATAAGGGTAAAGGGATTTTGGAAGAGGTTCAGGCACCTAAGAATGCAGCACAGGTACATTTTGATTCTGTTTTGGCTGCACAATTAGAAGAACAAGATAGGATGGAGACTACCATTAAAAAGGTTAAGGATGGTAGTGATGAAGAAGAGAGTTCTGGTTCAAGTGTCATGATAATTGAAGAACCAGAAAGGTTGGAGTATGGAGAGGATGAGATAGCTAGGGAGACGTTGATAGAGTTGAAAATGAATGTAGATTTTGGTATGCCTGAATTTAGGGATATGTATTTTGCATGGGAATCTCCAATTGAAGAGAATCCATACATGTCAATCACTGGGCAAATTTGGGGTTTGGAGATTCAACTAAGAGTTCAAGAATATTGTAAGGTGATCTTGAAGAACAAGGCTAGTAAGGTGCTTTCTGAGCTCAAAAAGGATAGGAGAGAGCTCTATTATATGTTGCTTAGGTGTCATCAAGGTGGGTGGACCTATAAGAGACTGAAGAGGCTATCCTTTAAAGAGTTGGAGTTCCATGCTTATCCTATTTGGGAAAGAGTTTGTGAGGCAAACACTATGAGACTTCTTTCAAATGAAAGGAAAGAAGAAATTGAAGAGAATATGCAGATCAAGAGGGCTTCTATTGTACCAAGGCCAGTGAAGAAGGGAATTCCCATTGAATTTCCAGTCCTTGATAAATTGAATCCTAGTGAAGCAGTGATCAGAAAGAGTATAAAGCTTTCACCTTTGGAAGCTTCAGATGTTGCAGAGGTGTTGCTTTTGGATTTCAGAAACCCAATAATCATTTATGAAGAAGATGCAAGTGGTTTTTGGATGATCACCAGATATGGCAAAAAGGTACATACTTTTAATTCCTTGATCTCATTGTTTGCAAGCATGGATAGAGAAGACTTGGTAGATCTAGGAATTTGATGAAGACCAAGTATGATGCTGAAGAGCCTACTTTAGCAAATGGAATAAAGATCTGGACAACATTCAAGAGAATGATTTCACCAGATGAAGCTGATCCAATATGGTTGGATTTGGATGATATTAGTGGTTTAAAGTGGCGTCTACATTCAGCTGTTGGTGTATACCATCTAAGCACCTCAAAGTTTTCAGAGTATCTTCTGGTTGATGCTCAATATCCTATGTCTAAGGATGTTTTGAAGAAGATAGTGTCTACACAGTTAAAAGTTGATTATACTAGTGATGTTTGCAAGGATTTAATTAGATTTGTTTTTATTTTCTAATTAACAAGTAATTTGTATTTGTAAGAATCCTCCTTGTACTTAGTTTTTATTCAGAAACTTGATTGCTAGAGTAGATATCAAGTTTAGGGGAGGATTGTTGGGAATAAAATGAGCTAAGTCACTAAGACGCTGACAAGATAAACTTGGACGCTGACAAGAGGAAATGAAGCGCTGACAGATCAAGCACTGACAAGAAGAAGTCCAACCACTGATAGGAATACTTAGTCAACACGTTTTGTATTTGAAGTAAAGATATGATCAACATTGTATTTTCTATATTTATCTTTACCTAGAATAGTTGATAGGTAAACCTTTGTACACGACTCCTTGTGTTATAAAAGGAGGTCGTAGGGTTTGTAGTTCATACACATTATTCAGTTTTACAACTTTCATTGTAAGCAAGTTCGTTTATCAATCTAAAGTGAAAGTTTGGTTTACTTTTTTTGTTTGTTCTCTATTCTAAGTGTTAATTCTGCATAACACTTGGATTGTTAATTACAACAAAGTTTCTCTAAGTATTAATCTTGATTCAATCTCATTTAATTCAAAGCTAATCGATCTAAGTTTGGGATCAACACTCCCAAGCCCTAGCAACCGAAAACTCACATACCGAACCACTAGCATCCCTCCATTTCACCAAATCAGATTTATTCGCGATAAGATCAGGAATAGGAATATTAGAAATATTTGGAGCCTTAAGTAACCATGCATGAGGCCAAATCCAAGAACCATGCACCACCAGGTCAATAATACACGACTTCATAGTGAAACCTTCCCTTATTATGTAGCGAGGCGTCAAGTAAGCATTTAAAGGGCAGTTGGGGTCCCATCTATCAAACCACGCTGAAGTACTTCTGCCATTCCCCAATACAGACCAAAAGTAAGGTTTGGACACATTACGGAGCTGTAGTAATTTACGCCAACCCCAACTCATGTCAGCACGTTCAGGCACATCCCAGAATGCACGACCATCCAGCTTATAAACATGTATCCAACGTACCCACAACGACTCTTTATTGGCAAGAATGTTCCATATATGAGTATCCATTAAGGATATGTTAAAAACCCCAAGACTTCGAATACCAAGCCCCCCTCACACTTAGGAAGAACAATATCCTTCCAAGCTACTTTGGCTTTACCTTTTCTAAACTCACCATTGCACCATAAAAAACCTCTAACAAGTTGATGAATATCACTTACAATACCTTGCGGGATCATAAGCACAGATGCCCAATACATTTGCATGGAGAGGAGAACCGATTTACATAATTGAAGCCTTCCCGCAAAAGATAAAGATTTGTTCTTCCAGTCACCAATCCTATTCCTAACATTCTCAACAAGGATTTTACAATCCTTATTTAGAAGACGAGAATATATAAGAGGAACACCAAGGTATTTAACCGAATAGTCACAAAACCCTTATTACAGCAATTCCAGAGAAAGAAACCCTAAATATATCGTGAAATCAAATAGAAAATAATTAGCAAGCCCTAGTTAATCCCAATATCACACGAGCTAACTGATCACAAATATAATAGGGTAGACGAATCCGAGGCCTATCACTTATCACAAGTTAGTTGACGAGAGATTGGTAATAACCAAGAAAGAAACTCACCACACCCACGGGCGAAATGATCACAAAGAAATAGGGCAGACGAATCCGAGGCCTAAGACTTATCACAAATTCGCTGATGGAGAATGATGAAATCCAACAATGATAATGAAATGCTATTTAATGAACGATGATAAGCAGGGGTGAATCAATGGAGATCAAAAAATCGCCCATAGTATAGAGAGAATTAGGGTTTTCTTTGCAATTAAACAAAATTATAAAAACTAAAACGTGCTTATACTAAAATATGCTAGATTGAGCTTATTACTGGATGAAATTCAAAAATTCAACTTGCAATATGTTTCAAATCCAGTTTAAGCTAGCCAAAATTAAAATGAGCTTATGAGATAAGCTAAAACTCTTAAAAGGATTTTTCAATAAGCCAATAAGTACCAAACAACTTATCTACTCAATCAAATAAGCTGAAAACTCCTGAGATTGCTTATAAGGTGACAAAACTGAAGGAATGTTGATTGGTTTTAAAAATGAACCACTGAATAAGCAATTATAATCCAAAACCCAAACAACTTATTTTTAAGCACTTAGACCAAAGTTTACTTTTTTAGAAAAGCTTTAAATTGATAGGAATGGATATTAAGTTGTTTCTAAGCAAGTTTTGTGAAGGAATTAAGCTGGAAAACAACTAAGATTTTCCAATACGCAACAGCAACTTTGATGACTAGTCAGCTAACTTCTAGGCTTAATTGTGGCTTATCAAGCTGGCTAGAGTGAAAACTTCTACCTAATTAAACCTAGCCAGTACTTCTAACTATCCAAAATGCCCAAAATCACAATCTAACATCAACTAATGAAGGATCTATGATCTGATCTAGATGACTATTTAGAACATTTCTATGACAGCAAACCAATCACTTGAACACTTCTAAACCTGTTTGACAATTGTTATGACTAATATTATGGCTGATATAAGGCTATGTTTATAAGTGTGAAATGATGCAACAAAACTCTAAACCTTAACCTCAACTACAAATCACCAAGAAGCTAATCCAAACATACATTATGATGCAGAATTAAAGAAAATAACAAAGAAGAATGAAGATTTGATGAAGATTAAGCTATAACAATCACTAAAACAACAGAACAATATCTAATGAGAGCAATTAAGCAGAGATTAACAAGCTAATTCACCTTTGATCATAAACTTGCAAGTAAATCCTAAATTTGCCTATGAAAAGTAAAAAGGAGAACAACCTGGCTTCCAGGCCAGTCCTTTCGTAAAGTTAAGCTCTAAATAGCTTCTTCTACCTCTAATCAATCTCAATCAACAACAGCTACAATAGAACTCACAGATATGAAATCTGTGAATTCAAACCCATGAATTTCCCTCCAAAACGTGAAACAACAACACAGTTGATCAATTGATGAACAAATGGTTCAAAATCTTGTAAACAAGCTATATAACATCAAACAGCATCAATACGATCAACAGTAACAGTAGAGATAGACGAAGGAGATGATGAACACTAACAATGGCGTTTTATTAAAATGAAGGTGAATTGAGTATAATTTTGGAATGAAAGGATTACAAATGCTAAACTAGATACAAAACAAAGCTTTTGAGAGAATTTGCCTAAAAATTACACTAAGAAATGAAGTGTGTGTGAAATGTGGAGCGTCTCTTCTATTTACAGGTCGTTAGGGGGTTGGTGAGGCGGTTAGGAAAACGTGTGAGTGATGGGGGATTGATAAAGTGACAAGGTGTCAGGGAATGATAGCTAATTAAGCCAATAGGATGTTGACAAGTGGATTAGAGTTCTTAGTTAAAGAACAAAATTGGGGGATTTTTTATAGGGCACGGCAGGTTAATTGGTTGATACCAATGTATTCGTCTCATTCTCTAGATCATTTTTGTTGTTGAAGTCGCGCCATGAAAATCCCTGGAGCTCTGGTAATGATATGATGAAGATGGTGATGACGTGGCAAGCTGTGAGTGGTTGGAATAATAACACACGGATCACTATCCTTTGGAATAGTTTGATCCGTGTGACCTTCTTTCCTTGTTTCTCATTGGTCTATGTGGATGAGGGTTATAACACTTTGGGCAGTTTTCAAGATTCGTCCCTCTCTTTTGGTTTCTTTGTTCTTTAGCACATAACTTCAATAAATCTTCATTCCAAGTACTTAATCTTCCAATCTTTTGGCACTTTTGGTCCCTTTGACTTCTTGTTGACTTTTTCATCATAAAATGTCCGTGAAATCCCGTGTTTTCTTCATTTTGTCCTTTTGTACCTATATTTCACAAACAAACAAAACCACGCGTAATTCTGACTTTTACGTTATTAATTTCACATTTTGTTTTGGTTTTTGCTTGTTTTAAGTGGTAAAAGGGTAAGTATTTACACATTTATCAAATGCCCCTACACTTGACCAATGCAATTCCCTCATGCAATGTACGATTGTAAAGCACGAATTTACATTTTTCATCATAATTAACCATTTTGGCCTTTATTATTTTTTACATACTACGACACGATACTATACTATTAGAAAATTATAGAACTAAAAAGATAAAAGATTTTCAAAGGAATCAAAACATATACAATTTCACTTTATCTATTTACTTTGAAATTGTTCGATGGAAGAAACTCGTAAAGAAATCAATGACTTCGATTAGGGTTTTTGGTATCATGAATATTTATCACCCTCAAGTATCACGTTTCCATACCAAGCATAAAAATGAGATCATTGTTATTCATAAGTAAAAGTGCATCGACTTATTTATAAAAATTAATTGTTTTAACTATATACTCCCACTTATTAATCCTCTAAACTGGTTATTATTTGATCAAATTGCTTGAGAGCAAATTTGTCTTTATTTGGCGTGAAATATCAAGATGTAAAATCTCAAAATAAGGAAGCATGGTTTTAATCGATAATTAACCATCTCATCCATTACTTGAAAAACCGCCAACAATCGATATAAGTCCGTCTCAAAATAATAAATTGATTGTCTTATGCGTAATAAACTTATGTCATGCTTAGATAAGTAGCTACTCACTCTTTAAAAAGGAAAAATAAAACTCACGCAATAAATTATATCCGCCGCCTTTTTAAGACCTTAGATTCTCGATCCCGCAACCGTTGTCAGAGTAATATTGGACTGGAAAAGTAACTACCTGATCCCCGCAACCCTTGTGAGAGTAATATTGGGACCCGATAGCCACTTTACACTTTACTGCCCCTTTTTTGGGAGTCTTTTAGTAATTATTTTTTTTCTTTTGCTTTTTTTTCTAGCCACTCATTTTTTTAAGCCGCTCTTATTTTTCGTTATTCCTCACAATAAATTAACACCCAATAAATAGTAAGCATGACAAAAGGCTAATACACATAAAACGGTCTAACTTAGAATCTCAAGACGTACTTACAGCAACCACGAATGATTAGCCAAAAATGCATAAGAGACTAAAAACCGATAAAATCGTTCTTGATTATTTATTAACATATATACATGAGTTGACAAGAAAGTAAAGGTTACCGACGGGAGTATAATAGCCACAAATAAATCATATGAGGTTTATCTAGCCCTTTATACTTACTTCAAACTCTATCATTTCTCATTCTCCACAATTTAGAATCTCAAATAATGAGACTCGTGGATGCTTAGCCTAATAAACCAAATAAACGATTTACATGGTTAAGGATACTAGCTAGAGTAAACTTGAATAAGTAAACTCGGGTTGAGTCAAAATATTCACGACGGGCCTAATATGTCAAAGACGTCTAAACTCGTTAAAACCATATCCTTTATTCATTTTTTTTCTTTTTCATTTTTTTTCAAAGACTATAATAGGAATATATACATACGATAAAAGAATTAACGAAAATAAAAGAAACATACTGTTAGGCCAAAATGTCGAAAAATATAATTTTTGCCAAGTTTAATGAGGACATATTCATGGAAAAACCCACTTTACTTCGATAGAAGTCTCCCCTACACTTAAGATAAACATTGCCCTCAATGTTTAAGCATGTGGGATAATAAACTCCCATACACTTAGGACATTGAGTACGTTGTTTAAATTGAGCTAAGGTAGAGACAACTAAAGTGAATTTAATTTAGTCGTTATTAATAGACAATTTAGAATCACAATAATTTTTTATAGAACCGGTATCACGGGATCACGGGTTCACGAATCGCCTCTAATATAATATTCGCTTCTTAGTATATCATTTTATCCTCAAATCAACTCGAATTGATTTCCAATTATTTCAGAGAGATTTATTGTTTTTGGTTCAAATACGGATTTGGTATCTATGTCTATTTCAAACAAAGCACGTAAAAAGAGTAAAAATCTTATCTACGTAATACGTATCTATTCTAAAAACAAAGTGCACGTACCACAATAAAGCCCAAAGTACAAGTAAAAAAATGAAAGATTAAATGTAAATGCAATTAAGAAAAATGAAAAATGTAAAAATACCCAAAAACGTAAATGTAAATTTCCAAAATATTAAAATTGATTTTTTATATTTTTTTATTATTTTTTTTTATTTTTTTTATTTAAAACGAACCTTTATATTTTAAATCAATTAGACAAATGTTTAATGAATTTGAAATTAAACCCGGTTTTAAAAACAATGCCGCCCAGCCCAGCTTTAAACCCAAAACCAAACGAACCCACTTTCTATAACATGCCCAAAAGGTAAGCCCAGCTCAGTAACTTTTTGGGCCAATTAGAAATAGAACGGAAAGTAGTGGACTGAAATGCAATACACTAAATATGTCAAGAATGAAACAAGCAAAGTAAAGAAAGGAGTAAATAGCAATTAAACAAAATTATCAAAACTAAAACGGGCTTATACTAAAATAAGCTAGATTGAGCTTATTACTGGATGAAATTCAAAAATTCAACTTGCAGTATGTTTCAAATCCAATTTAAGCTAGCCAAAATGAAAATGAGCTTATGAGATAAGCTAAAAATCTTAAAGGATATTTTAATAAGTCAATAAGTACCAAACAGCTTATCTACTCAATCGAATAAGCTGAAAACTCTTGAGATTTCTTATATAGTGAAAAAACTGAAGGAATATTGATTGGTTTTGAAAATGAACCACTGAATAAGCAATTATAATCAAAAATCCAAAACAGCTTATTTTTAAGCACTTTGACTAAAGTTGACTTTTTCAAAAAAGCTTCATATTTATAGGAATGGATATTAAGCTGTTTCTAAGAAAGTTTTGTGAAGGAATTAAGCTGGAAAACAACTGAATAAGCAACGAAGAATTTCAAATAAGCAACAACAACTTTGATGACCAATAAGCTAACTTCTAGGCTTAAGTGTAGCTTATCAAGCTGGCTAGAGTGAAAACTTATACCTAATTAAACCAAGCCAGTACTTCTAACTATCGAAAATGCCCAAAATCACAAGCTAAAATCAACTAATGAAGGATCTATGATCTGATATAGATGACTGTTTGGACTATTTATATGACAACAAACCAAGTCACTTGAACACTTCTAAACCTAGGGGTGGCTAAATGGATGGACTGGACGGGTATAGGCAGTGGGTTAAATGGACGTTAGTCCATGGACGCGGACTAAATGGGCAATTTTTAATATTCAGACTAAATGGACTTGGACTAAATGGATATTGGACTAAATGGACATGGGTTAAATGGACAATATTAAAGGAGAAATAAATAGACTCACGATTAATTTAACCAAATGCTTTTATGTTGTCCAAATAGTCCATAATACCCATTTGTTTAACAAAATGCTTTTTATGTTGTCCAAATAGTCCAAATAAAATAAAAGTAATACCCATTTAGTCCATTTGTTCAAAAAAGGGTCCAAATAGCCCAAATTTAAGCATATGGATATGATTTGCCACCTCTATCTAAACTTGTTTGACAATTGTTAAGATGAATCTTATGGCTGATCTAAGGCTTTGTTTATGAGTGTGAAATGATGCAACAAAACTCTAATCCTTAACCTCAATGATGAGACTGTATTTATACATAGTCTCATCGTCCAAATCGGGCTTAAAACGCTTAAAATATCATCAAATTACCCAAAATTGTGCTTGTATTTGTTTATTGTGTATTTCAGGTACGGATATCGTGAATTCACCAAAAGATCAAAGGAATCAAGCAAAAACGAACACGGGAAACGAATCCGCACAAAGAACCGGACCCGAATCATGATTTTCCTTTAAAGTCCTTGAAGTTTGAAGATTTGGCAAGAATGGTCCCTCAACTTTTGAAGACTTGTCACTTTTGACCCTTGTAAATCTCTATTATTACAAGATTGGTCCTTAAGTTTCAAGAAAATACCATTTATGCCCTTGAAGTATGCATTAAATGCATAAAATACCCTTGTAAATGTGATTTATAAACTTTGGTGCCAAAAGTGTCAATTGAGCAAAGATATTACAAAGGGAATAAAGATTAAAGCTGCCAAGAACTTGTTTGACACAATTATGAGACATGGGGGACTGAAACTGCCACAAAACAAACCCATATCCACATTTAACCCAACCATACCCGTTTTTACCCACCCATATCCACCTTTATACCCGACCAAGCCCAAACCCAAGCCCAGTCAACACCACCCGACAACCTTGTCCACATCACCCCCCACCATCCACTCACCTTCGTCCACCTCACCTCTTCTGCCTTGTCACACCCCACTAAACCTAAAAAACTAATTAATTAGTTTTTCCCTCCTAACACCTTATTTAAACTTAACCTTCCCATAAAACAGATTAAAACACATGTTTTACCACCATAAACCCTAATCACTTCCAGGATTGAACTTCCTCAAAACAAAGGGATTTTTGTTGATAATTTGCAGATTAGTAATTAACCCTCCTACAAACCAAACCCACCACTCACTTCACTCACCCGTGACTCCCAAGTGGCCCCCCCATGTTCCCCTGTCACCCCGTTTATGGCAACAAAGGAATCCTTTGACTCAATCCACGACTCAGGACAAAACTTAGCCTTCAAGGAGTATTTGGACGTTGGAGATCATCACAACACAGCCTGGCACATCACATGTTGCTATTGACCAAGATTCCTCAAACAAGACGAAGGGCATAGTAGGAAATTCTAGCATTAGGGTTTTATTATTCTAGAGTGTTCTCTTTCATTGTATAAATGTGAGACGCATGTGTCTCACATAATTTGTTCCAGTCCTTGTACAATTTTCTTTAAAGTAATGAAAATGAAAAAATGAAGTTGTGCAATCTCTGAGTTCCTTTACTTGTTTTCTTAGCATAACATTTATCTTATTTTGCAAATTAGTGTAAAAGGTTTCCAAAAGTTTCTGTTTTTCAAGAGATTTTCAGAAAATTAGTTCAAGTGTTTTTGGAAAATTGTTTTAAAAAAAACTTGGATTAAACTTTTTAGTGAAGTGAAAGTGGAACTAAAAGATTTATCCAAGGTTTGTTTAGGTGTTTTCAGTAATTGGTTTCAAGGTTTCAAGAAAAATCCATTTCCAAGTTTTTTTTTATTTATTTTTAAGCAATAAGCCATAACTAGCTTAATCAATAAGCTAGCTTATTAGCTTATTGCTTATTGATTATCAGTCACTTTTTTTTTGGTTTCTTTGTTTGTGTGCAGGTTACAAAATACAAGATCTCCTTCCATTTCCATCATTTTTTTGAAGACATATAGCTTTGGTTCTGTTGTTGAACCCCAACAAAGCTTCTCTACACATCCCATAAGCTCATATAAGCTCATCCAGCTCATTTGTTTGAAGGCATCAGCCCAAGGTTTGGCTTGAACCCAAATAAGTAGAAAGATTGATTTCATGTGATGCTTATGTGTTTTGTGTAAAATCTGTTCTTGGCATAATTTTATTGCTTGATTGTGCTCAGTATAAGTTTGTATGCATGTTAGTTAAGGTTTAGATCAGTTTAGTTATGATTTGAGTTGATTTGGTTTGCTAAATTTCCATTTCAGATTATAAGGGGGTGTTTGGGTCTGCTCATTAAGGGGAGCTTGTGACAAATTTGTGGCTTAAAACCAGCTCAAACACACTCAAATGAGTAGTATTAGGGTAAAATAGGAAGTAACTTTGAGTAATATAGGATATAAGTAAGTTCTGCATGCTCATTTTCTTGGTAACATAGCATAAATCAGAAAGTAGGCATCCCTGCTTGTTTTAGATTAATTCTGCCCACCAATTTGCTTGAGCTGCTAGAAAACAGGCCCATCCTAGGTTTTAGATAAGTTTTATGTGATTTGGTTGAGATTGGAACAAGTTTTTGGCCTTAGAAATTCACCCTAAGTGTCAATTGCACCAGGTTACTGTTCACCAGTAACATAGAGGCATATCAGTGACTGTTTAAGTGCTTTTGTGTGTGATTTTTGTGTTAAGCTTGCTGTTTTTATTGCATATCCTGACTCCCCACACTCCACTGAGTGTGGGGGTGCCTTTGTCTCCAAGTAAAACCAACAAACAAGCAAGAATCAAGCACTTTTATCCACAGACCTGTTTTTAACACAAGCAGTGGGAACTCCTTTCCCACTGCTAGCACTTGTGTTCCCACTGCTGCACTACAAGACAGAAAACCAAAAAGTGTCACTTTCAGATTCTTGTTAATTTGTCTTTAGTGAACTTTTTTAAGAATTAGACTTTCATTCTTTTTGCAATATTTTTCATTTTTAATTTCTGATTTTTCAGTTTGGTTTATTTTATTGTTACTGTTCATTTTCTATTTTTCTTATTTAATTGCATTTTTAATTACTTTTTAATTAAACTGTTTTTGGCATTTAGTGTAGAAAATACATATTTTTCAGATTTAATATTTTTCTTAGGTTTAGAAAATTAATTTAAGATTTTTGGTTTTAAAATTAGTCACTGTTCACTTTTTAATTATTTTTTATAATTAATTTAGTTTAATTAGGGTTTATTTAATAAACTGTTTTGTCTTTTAGTGAAAAATTTTATATTTTTCAAACTTTTTTAATTTTATACTGTTCATTAGAGTATTTTAAGATTTTTAAAATTGTTAGATTAATTTTGCCATTATTTTATTATTTTCTAGGATTATTTTAATTTAAAAATAGTTTTAAGTGTTTTAAAAATAGAAAAATAGTTTTTAAAATTTAGAAAAAATGTTTTTAGTCTTTAAATAATATAAGTTAGTTATTAGTTCAATAAATTAATATTTTGGGCATTTTGTTAATTATATTTAATTTTTGGGCTTTAATTAGCATTAAAAATTGAATATTTAATTAATAAAAGGTTTTAAAAATATATTTGTTGGATTTTTATTCTTATTTATATTATTTAAGACTTAGTTTAATCTTTTAATTAATTTTTAGGTTTAATTTTTAATTTCGTCACGTTTTACGTATTTACGTTCGCGTTTTACGATAATTCGTCGTAGTTTAAACGTAGTCGTAGCTCGTCTTTTATTTTTCTCTTCTAAACCAAAAACGTCACTAATCCAAACATTGTGATTTTACATAATTGGCACACATAATACACACCTCCTTCGAGAACGAACTTGGAATTTATTCGGTTTCACGTTTTTCCTAAAGCGTGTAACTTGATACTTGCCACTCATACGCGTTTTTCCTAAAACGTGTACGAAAAACCTACATCAATTTTTGGCGCCGCTGCCGGGGAGGTGTTTGCCATTATTAGTATCGTGTTTGTGTGAGTAGTGCGTTTTAGCTTTTCATTTTTTTTGGAAAGCGTAAATATCGTACATACTCATTTTTGTTATTTTTCTCTATTATAGTATAATATCCAAATAAATCGTGTTTAATTTTCCTATATTAAACACAAAACAATCTTTACTATATTGTAGATATATCGGTTTTCGTTTTTATTGTGAATATATTATTACTATATTGTATCTACGTAAGAACAAATAAATATACAAGTACTCCAAATACGTGAGAAATCACAACCTTGATTCGGGATTTCATCACTCGATCATTGTATTCGAATCCAAAGCAAAAGTTTAAAGGCAAAATAGATAAATACTTTCGTGAGGCTTAATTTCAATTAACACAAACTATAAGGTGGGTATAAGGCGGTTGTATTTCACGACCTAAAGGAAAAAGGCTCTTAAGTGCTTCGCGCCGCCTCGTTTCCTCCGCTTGCTTGTGCGTGTTTTGAGAAAGAAGGCTAATCGAGGGTTTGCCGCCCAAGTATTATCTACGTATACTATATTTGCTTGTGTTTTCAAGATTAAACCCTCTTGAACGTTTTGGTGTTCCACCAACGTTCTAAAGTCATCGAGAACGTTCACTCCACGTGTTCGTTTTCATTCTTTGAGGCTCCTTTAATCGAGAAAGTCGATTCGAGGGGAGATTTGTAGATTTGTGTCTACGTAATACATTCAAAAATCCAAAAAAAAAAAAATTAAAAAACCAATCAAAAAACCAAAAAAATTGAAAAAATCGAAAAACCGCAAAAAGAATCTTCTTTGCTACCACCCATTCTACGCTTAGTGCATGCGCACTCGATCGAAGGATTATTCCAATTCTAGTGAAGCTTCGAATCGACGCAATCGTAATCGAAGGAATCGACGACGTAGACGAGAATTAGAAACCGACGTTCCTAATATCGTTGTTGAAGAAACCGTAGAGGAGATGGCCGACAATCGTTCTATGATGGAATTGCTCCAAGCGCCCACCGAGGGTTATGGAGACGCGATCGTAATTCCCGCCATCGAGGCGGAGAGTTTTGAGATCAAGAGCGGAATGCTTTCGTTGATCCAAGCTACGAAGTTTCGAGGTCGTGAAGCCGATAATCCTCACGACCATATTCGGAATTTTGATCGTCTTTTGGCCACGAGCAAGTTTAAGAACGTCGACACCGATGTCGTCAAGCTTATGCTTTTTCCTTACTCGCTCGATGGTGCCGCCAAGGATTGGTACGAGAAAGAGCCACCTAATTCCATTACTACGTGGAAGGATCTCGTTTCCAAGTTCGTTAATTATTTTTTCCCACCGTCTAAGACAACGTTTTTCAAAAACGAGATTACGAAATTTGAGCAAAAATCGAATGAATCTTTTAGAGACGCGTGGGATCGTTTTAGGGAATTGCTTAGGCAATGTCCTCACCATGGTTTTTCCGAGTTGCACCAAATCGATACGTTTTACAACGGTCTTAATTTTCACGAACAAGACTCGTTGAATTCCGCCGCCGGTGGCAACTTTTTGTGTAAGACTCCGAGAGAAGCTTTGATAATTATCGAGAACCGATCCAAGGTTTACCAACTCCGCAATGCACCGAGTGTTGCCTATGTCGCCAATGTTAGTAGTTCTAATCGCGACATTGAGAGGGTTGATGCAAAAGTCGACAAGTTGACGAATGTGTTCACGTCTTATCTCATTGAGATGCAAAAGAAAGACGCTCCCGCTACGGTGAAAGCGGTTGAGGTTTCGTGTACGTTTTGTGGTGGACCTCATAATTATTACGAGTGTGCGGCTACGGATGGCCAAACGTCGAATGTGAGTGCGTTAAACAACAATTTTTCTAATCAAAATAACGCGGGTCCATCACAACAAGGCAATTATAACCAAGGCAACAATTTTCAAAATCGAAACAATTTTCAAGGAAATAATCAACAAGGAAATTTTTCGAATCAAAATCAAGGAGGTTATAATCAAGGTCGCAATATAACTTGGCAAAATCGAGATAACAATCAAGGAAACAATTTTTCAAGTGGTAATCAAGGAAATTTTCAAAGAAGTAATCAAAACCAAGGGAACTTTAATTCTAATCAAAATAGTTCGTCAAACGATTTTCAAAATTACATGAAAACGAATGAGGCTAATATGAGACGATTAGAGGGAGAAATTGGTACTTTGAAAAACGACTTTACAAATACTTTGAAATTGCAAAACACGAAGATTGAGCAAGGGCAAATTGATATAAAAAAGATGTTTTCGGCCATAATGAACAAAGCCGCGGGTTCGTCATCAAGTTCGTTACCTAGTGACACCGTTGCTAATCCGAAAGAACAATGTAAAGCCGCCTCGTCTCGTGAGAAAGGTCGTGTGATTACCCCTAACCTTGAAGGATTCCGTGTTGTTTATCCCTCTCAACCCTCGACTTCTAAGACGCCTTCTTGTTCTAAAGTCGATGGGGTGAACGTGGCGACCAAGGAAAGAAGTGCACATCCTCGTGTACCTCAATTTCCATCCACGGTTCAAAAAGAGAGCTTTGTCGACCTTACCAAAGTAACCCTTGAAGAAACTTGTGCTTCGATCCTTCTTAAAAAACCCAAAAGGCGTATGCCGAGAAAGGAAAAGGATCCGGGCCAATTTCTATTACCTTGTGATTTTTCCGAGATTGAGGGATGTTTAGCCCTTGCCGATTTAGGTGCTAGCATCAATCTCATGCCTCATTATCTATGGAAATTGATGAGATTGCCTTCGCTTACCCCCACGAACATGACAATCGAGCTTGCAAATTGTACTCCACTTATACCAATTGGAATAGCCGAGGATGTCTATGTTAGGATTGGAAAGTTTGTTTTTCCCGCGGATTTCGTTATATCCGATTACGAGTGTGACCCTAAATGTCCCATTATTTTAGGCCGACCGTTCTTATCGACGGCTAGAACCGTAATCGACGTTCACGAGGGGAGACTTACTATGAGATATGGGGATGAGAAAATAGACTTCTTCGCTAGAAAATCCCAAGGATTTTATGAGAATGAAAAAACCGAGGTTTCAAAACCTAATGATTCAAATTCTAATGATTTCAAAATGTTTACTTTAGCGGAAAGAATGAAGCTTGATGCATGTTTTGAAAGAATTAAGAAAAACGGTTTTAAGGATGATGATTTTAATGACAAAGAATACGTGTACCTAATTCAAAAAGGTATGTGTAAATTTATGGATGAAAACTCACTTTGGGATGTTTTTAGCGAAACAAGTGAAACACCAATTCCGAAGGGTGACGTTAATGCCATCACGACAATGACCAAAATGGCTTCGTCTTCACCACCTTCGAAGGACCATGACTTTGAGGCTTCAACTTCTAACTCCATCGAAGTGCCTCCTTTGCCTAGCCCAACACTCGTTGAGGCTAAAGGGTTTATCGACATCGATCCTCTCGTCTTAGAAAAGTCACCTAAGCATAGCCCTAGTGCTTGTAAGTCCATGGTTGTGAGTGCTCACATCGACTCTTTCTTTGACGATGACGATGGCGATTTTGCCGAGCTTGATCACGTACTTCGACATCCACATGCCATTTTTGATTCTCCTAAGAAGAAACATGTGAAGTACGATGATTATGAGTTTGATCCCGAGATTGAGGAAATCATTGAACGAGAGCTAGCTCTTATGCCTTCACTTCCACCTACGAGTGAGGTCGACCTTTCCAAAATCGAGGATGAACTAAATGAGTTGGAACGTCTTATTTTCGATGATGAACCAACTCATGTGACCACCACAAATCCCATTCTCGAGGAGTTACCTTATCAACACTCCTCATTTGAGAATGACGTTTACCACATTCGTGAGGATCTAACTTATCAACGATCCCCACAAAAGAATGATGGTTTCGTGCTTGATCGTGATCTTTTCGAGAGAGTGTCTAAGATACTCAAGGAGGGGAATGACAAACCGTGGTTTGACAAGCCTATCTTTGATGAAGAAATCGATGAGATCGACGTTCATGAGGATGACGAGTATGTAGACCCCGAGGGGGCGGTGTTCTTTATTGACAAACATTTTGAGAACTTATATAATCCGCCACCCCCTCCCGCCAAAGACTTAAATGTGAGAATTTTTAGCGCGACTAATTTTGAATTTGACACGCCAAATATTTTCAACATTATTCAATCGGGTTTTCATAAAGAGTTTTTGAACGATGAAAAAGGAAAGGATTTTAAAAATGTTTTAAATGATTTTTCTACATGTTTAACTCCGTCATCACAACGGTTTATGAGTGCTACCACCTTGTCTACTCCTTTTGACGATGGTTGGTGTGGATCTAGTGTGGGGGAAGCCCCAAATGTTCCCTCCCATTTCTCCACCGAGGACGAGATTTACGATCCCGGAATTGCTTGTAAAGGGAAATCTCGGTCTTCCACCGATGCAATAAATGGAAATCGTATCTATTTGCTTGGTGTGAGTCTACCTCGAGTAGCTCATGATTTTGACTTACCCATTGCCCCACCTTTCTACTTCTTATCTTTTTTCTTCTACCCCATTGGGGTTTCGGCTTCAGTTGAAGTAGCGTTGTTTCGTCTTTCATCCGAAAACGAGGACGCTATCTTTGACCCCGGTATACGTTTATCGGGTTTTTAAAGTACTCCACGTACTTTTGGGCCTTGTTTATCATGTAAGCCCCATCAAAAATGACCAAACCAAGATTATCCCTAAATGATCACATTTATAGGGATTCGAGTCGAGCTTTTGACTCGGTTAACAAAAACAAGGTGCCTCGTGGGGGATTCTCATGCTTATCCTTGTACATATTATCGCTTTATTAGTTTAACGTAACGAGGGGACTTGTGCTCTTCCTACCTTTGTTTCGTGGTTGTTTGTGATTGTGATCTATTAGGTTCATCGTCATCATTGAAGCCTCTCGTGTTCGTTTTATGGATCACTCGAGCTTCGATCGTTGCCTTTGGAGATTCCGATATCCGATGATATCCTTTTATGTTCTAACGTTTATCTTATCAGCATAATTCATAAACGGCTTTTAGGTTATTCGTTTTACCCTTTCCATGCTCGAGATTAAGCATTCGACTTCGTCTCTAGTATGGGGGTGTTTACACCCCTAGACTCGAAACATTGAGGACAATGTTTAGTTTTAGTATGGGGGGTGAGTAGATACTTCACCTTGCTTACGTCAACACGCAATCCAATATTCATCGTTTTGTTATCGTTTTGTTGCAAAATAAGGCTAAAAATGGCCAAATTTTAATTTTTTTTTTGTTTTTCATAAGTGTTTAAGACACGAATGTAGGTTTTCCGATGGTGAGAACGAGAGTAATTTTTGACTCGACCGTGCGTGTTGAGCACTTAGCTCGATTCCTTAACTTTTTAGGCTAAGTCTCTTAAATGAGGACGAGAAATGATAGAGTTATTTATAAGTCTCGTAATCGTCACGATCTTATGTGTAGTAATTATTAGCTTATTCTCCCAACGCTTTTGCATAAATAATTGTTAATAAATATTGATTTGGCGGTTTAGTCACTATTGTTGGGTTTCTAATTTGTTTTGGTAGCTTCCATGTAATTAAATTGGGAAAACATTAAGGTATCGCCAGCGTCACGGTTTTGAAGTATTGGCACCCGAATAATCGAAAGCTTCACCTAATAATAAGATTTCAAGTGCTCACCTAAATTAAGCAAAAATTTGAAGCTCACAAGGCCGAAAAATCTATGCCCAAATTGAAAGTGAATCAAGCCTTAATCTTCGAAGCTTTAAAGATCCAAAATTCGCTTTAGCGTGAGGATATACGTCTTTGGCTAATAAAACCACCGATGAGGCGGATAATAAAAGGCAAGGCAAGACCGAAGTCATAATAAAAGCTTCATGGCGAAGTTGAATAAAAGATGGAGGTAAACCAAAGATAATAAGGCCCTTCCGTTAGGGGGCGTATAAAAGTCTTGGTAATAAGTCTCATGTTCAAAACTGTTATAAAATCATGTTTATCGATCCTTCTTGTTGACTTAATTTTTTGACATCGTTGTCTATTGGGATGAATTATTGATTTGATGATTTTGGCTACACCGTTAAGTTTCTATTTTTAGACTTAATCTCTATTCACGCATAAGTCAATGATGTATCCTCGTGATCATTAAGACATAATAAAATATAAGAGATACCAAGTAGGAATAAGGGAGTTTAGGTTCGTAATTAACACTCATAAGATGTGATCGTGTTGCTAACTTATAATAACAATGATCTCGCCACACGCTTAGCATGGAATTGGGTGAAAATCGAGGACGACGAAATTATTTCTAACGAAGCATTCACGTGTTCTTGTTCTATGATCCTAAAAGTCACTTCCTCGTGATGAAAACAATACATTATGCCTAAAACACGTATAGTTTATTTAAATTTATGTCTTCAATAAATGTCATCATAAAATGAATTTTGGAAGTGCTACGATACTTAATTCTAGCATTGCGTGGGGACACGGCAATGGTTTAGTATGGGGGAGTGATGAGACTGTATTTATACATAGTCTCATCGTCCAAATCGGGCTTAAAACGCTTAAAATATCATCAAATTACCCAAAATTGTGCTTGTATTTGTTTATTGTGTATTTCAGGTACGGATATCGTGAATTCACCAAAAGATCAAAGGAATCAAGCAAAAACGAACACGGGAAACGAAGCCGCACAAAGAACCGGACCCGAATCATGATTTTCCTTTGAAGTCCTTGAAGTTTGAAGATTTGGCAAGAATGGTCCCTCAACTTTTGAAGACTTGTCACTTTTGACCCTTGTAAATCTCTATTATTACAAGATTGGTCCTTAAGTTTCAAGAAAATACCATTTATGCCCTTGAAGTATGCATTAAATGCATAAAATACCCTTGTAAATGTGATTTATAAACTTTGGTGCCAAAAGTGTCAATTGAGCAAAGATATTACAAAGGGAATAAAGATTAAAGCTGCCAAGAACTTGTTTGACACAATTATGAGACATGGGGGACTGAAACTGCCACAAAACAAACCCATATCCACATTTAACCCAACCATACCCGTTTTTACCCACCCATATCCACCTTTATACCCGACCAAGCCCAAACCCAAGCCCAGTCAACACCACCCGACAACCTTGTCCACATCACCCCCCACCATCCACTCACCTTCGTCCACCTCACCTCTTCTGCCTTGTCACACCCCACTAAACCTAAAAAACTAATTAATTAGTTTTTCCCTCCTAACACCTTATTTAAACTTAACCTTCCCATAAAACAGATTAAAACACATGTTTTACCACCATAAACCCTAATCACTTCCAGGATTGAACTTCCTCAAAACAAAGGGATTTTTGTTGATAATTTGCAGATTAGTAATTAACCCTCCTACAAACCAAACCCACCACTCACTTCACTCACCCGTGACTCCCAAGTGGCCCCCCCATGTTCCCCTGTCACCCCGTTTATGGCAACAAAGGAATCCTTTGACTCAATCCACGACTCAGGACAAAACTTAGCCTTCAAGGAGTATTTGGACGTTGGAGATCATCACAACACAGCCTGGCACATCACATGTTGCTATTGACCAAGATTCCTCAAACAAGACGAAGGGCATAGTAGGAAATTCTAGCATTAGGGTTTTATTATTCTAGAGTGTTCTCTTTCATTGTATAAATGTGAGACGCATGTGTCTCACATACTTTGTTCCAGTCCTTGTACAATTTTCTTTAAAGTAATGAAAATGAAAAAATGAAGTTGTGCAATCTCTGAGTTCCTTTACTTGTTTTCTTAGCATAACATTTATCTTATTTTGCAAATTAGTGTAAAAGGTTTCCAAAAGTTTCTGTTTTTCAAGAGATTTTCAGAAAATTAGTTCAAGTGTTTTTGGAGAATTGTTTTAGAAAAAACGTGGATTAAACTTTTTAGTGAAGTGAAAGTGGAACTAAAAGATTTATCCAAGGTTTGTTTAGGTGTTTTCAGTAATTGGTTTCAAGGTTTCAAGAAAAATCCATTTCCAAGTTTTTTTTTTATTTATTTTTAAGCAATAAGCCATAACTAGCTTAATCAATAAGCTAGCTTATTAGCTTATTGCTTATTGATTATCAGTCACTTTTTTTTTGGTTTCTTTGTTTGTGTGCAGGTTACAAAATACAAGATCTCCTTCCATTTCCATCATTTTTTTGAAGACATATAGCTTTGGTTCTGTTGTTGAACCCCAACAAAGCTTCTCTACACATCCCATAAGCTCATATAAGCTCATCCAGCTCATTTGTTTGAAGGCATCAGCCCAAGGTTTGGCTTGAACCCAAATAAGTAGAAAGATTGATTTCATGTGATGCTTATGTGTTTTGTGTAAAATCTGTTCTTGGCATAATTTTATTGCTTGATTGTGCTCAGTATAAGTTTGTATGCATGTTAGTTAAGGTTTAGATCAGTTTAGTTATGATTTGAGTTGATTTGGTTTGCTAAATTTCCATTTCAGATTATAAGGGGGTGTTTGGGTCTACTCATTAAGGGGAGCTTGTGACAAATTTGTGGCTTAAAACCAGCTCAAACACACTCAAATGAGTAGTATTAGGGTAAAATAGGAAGTAACTTTGAGTAATATAGGATATAAGTAAGTTCTGCATGCTCATTTTCTTGGTAACATAGCATAAATCAGAAAGTAGGCATCCCTGCTTGTTTTAGATTAATTCTGCCCACCAATTTGCTTGAGCTGCTAGAAAACAGGCCCATCCTAGGTTTTAGATAAGTTTTATGTGATTTGGTTGAGATTGGAACAAGTTTTTGGCCTTAGAAATTCACCCTAAGTGTCAATTGCACCAGGTTACTGTTCACCAGTAACATAGAGGCATATCAGTGACTGTTTAAGTGCTTTTGTGTGTGATTTTTGTGTTAAGCTTGCTGTTTTTATTGCATATCCTGACTCCCCACACTCCACTGAGTGTGGGGGTGCCTTTGTCTCCAAGTAAAACCAACAAACAAGCAAGAATCAAGCACTTTTATCCACAGACCTGTTTTTAACACAAGCAGTGGGAACTCCTTTCCCACTGCTAGCACTTGTGTTCCCACTGCTGCACTACAAGACAGAAAACCAAAAAGTGTCACTTTCAGATTCTTGTTAATTTGTCTTTAGTGAACTTTTTTAAGAATTAGACTTTCACTCTTTTTGCAATATTTTTCATTTTTAATTTCTGATTTTTCAGTTTGGTTTATTTTATTGTTACTGTTCATTTTCTATTTTTCTTATTTAATTGCATTTTTAATTACTTTTTAATTAAACTGTTTTTGGCATTTAGTGTAGAAAATACATATTTTTCAGATTTAATATTTTTCTTAGGTTTAGAAAATTAATTTAAGATTTTTGGTTTTAAAATTAGTCACTGTTCACTTTTTAATTATTTTTTATAATTAATTTAGTTTAATTAGGGTTTATTTAATAAACTGTTTTGTCTTTTAGTGAAAAATTTTATATTTTTCAAACTTTTTTAATTTTATACTGTTCATTAGAGTATTTTAAGATTTTTAAAATTGTTAGATTAATTTTGCCATTATTTTATTATTTTCTAGGATTATTTTAATTTAAAAATAGTTTTAAGTGTTTTAAAAATAGAAAAATAGTTTTTAAAATTTAGAAAAAATGTTTTTAGTCTTTAAATAATATAAGTTAGTTATTAGTTCAATAAATTAATATTTTGGGCATTTTGTTAATTATATTTAATTTTTGGGCTTTAATTAGCATTAAAAATTGAATATTTAATTAATAAAAGGTTTTAAAAATATATTTGTTGGATTTTTATTCTTATTTATATTATTTAAGACTTAGTTTAATCTTTTAATTAATTTTTAGGTTTAATTTTTAATTTCGTCACGTTTTACGTATTTACGTTCGCGTTTTACGATAATTCGTCGTAGTTTAAACGTAGTCGTAGCTCGTCTTTTATTTTTCTCTTCTAAACCAAAAACGTCACTAATCCAAACATTGTGATTTTACATAATTGGCACACATAATACACACCTCCTTCGAGAACGAACTTGGAATTTATTCGGTTTCACGTTTTTCCTAAAGCGTGTAACTTGATACTTGCCACTCATACGCGTTTTTCCTAAAACGTGTACGAAAAACCTACATCACTCAATAACAAATCACCAAGAAGCTAATGCAAACACACCTTATGATGTAGAATTAAAGAAACAAACAAAGAAGAATGAAGATCTATTAAAGATTAAGCTATAAAAATCACTAAAACAACATAAAAGATCTAATAAGAGCAATTAAGCACAGATTAACAAGCTATTTCACCTTTGATCATACACTTGCAAATAAACCCTAAATTTTCGTAGGAAAAGTAAAAATGAGAACAACCTGGCTTCCAGGCCAGTCCTTTGGTGAAGTTAAGCTCAAAATAGCTTCTTCTACCTCTAATCAACCTCAATCAACAATAGCTACAATAGAATTCATTGATGTGAACTCTATGAATTCAAACCTATGAATTTCCCTCCAAAACTTGAAAGAGCAACACAGTTGATCAATTGATGAAAAAATGGCTTCAAAAGTTTGTAAACAAGCTATATAACATTAAACAGCATCAATACGAGCAACAATAACAGTAGAGATAGATAAAGGAGATGATGAACAGTAATCAATGGTGTTTTATTAAAATGAAGATGGATTAAGTACAATTTTGGAATGAAAGGATTACAAATGCTAAACTAGATACAAAACAAAGCTTTTGAGAAAATTTGCCTAAAATTTAGGCTAATAAATGAAGTATATGTGAATTGAGGAGCGTCTCTTCTATTTATAGGCCGTTAGGGGGTTGGTGAGGCGGTTAGGAAAACGTGTGGGTGATGGGGGATTGATAAAGTGACAAGGTGTCAGGGAATGACAGCTAATTAAGCAAATAATGTGTTGACAAGTGGATTAGGGTTCTTAATTCAAGAACGAAATTGGGGGATTTTGTTATAAGGCACGGTGGGTTAATTGTGATACCAATGTATTCTTCTCATCCTCTAGATCATTTTTGTTTTTGAAGTCGCGATATGAAAATGCTTGGAGCTCTAGCAATGATGTGATGAAGATGGTGATGACGTGGCAAGCTGTGAGTGGTTGAAATAATAACACATGGATCACTATCCTTTGGAATTGTTTGATCCGTGTGACCTTCTTTCCTTGTTTCTCATTGGTCCATGTGGATGAGTGTTATAACACTTTGGGCAGTTTGGAAGATAAGTCCCTCTCTTTTGGTTTCTTTGTTCTTTAGCACATAACTTCCATAAATCTTCATTCCAAGACCTTAATCTTCCAATCTTTTAGCACTTTTGGTCCCTTTGACTTCTTGTTTACTTTTTCTTCATAAAATGTCCGTGAAATCCTGTGTTTTCTTCATTTTTGTCCATTTGTACCTATATTTCACAAACAAACAAAACCACACGTAATTCCGACTTTTAGGTTATTAATTTCACACTTTGGTTTTGTTTTTGCTTGTTTTCAATGATAAAAGGGTAAGTGTTTCCACACTTATCAAATAAGAACCAATAATTTCTAGAAATGCCAATGCATGGAAGGGAATAAACGTCGGCTTAGGAAGATCCCTGTGACTACCCAGTAGTCACAAGTCAAGTTTTAGAGCCTAATGGTCGAAGCCTTGGCTCTGATCTCATTATTGTAACAACCCACTTTGACAAGGAGGTCGTCATGTCATAATCATAGTGTGTCATCAAAGCATCATAAGGGCATAACGTCATAAAGACATAAAAGACCAACAGGAAAGCCGAAATCAAACATCGGCTCTCCACATAAAATCAACATAAATAAGATTAAAAGAAGGCTAAAGGAGAAAACATATGTCCAACCAAAGCATAAGTATTAAAATGCATAAGGGAAGAAAACCAAGGTAGCTCTCATCCTAATCACATACTCGCGATGCCCAATATCGCCCTTCGGTACCTGCCGTATGAGACATGAAGAAGAAGATACGGCTGACCAATACACTTAGTGAATGGATATAATGACATGATAAGAATAACTGAAAATGAGTAAATGAAAACAGTGGAAACGAATATATATGTCTTGAGGAAAACCTGGAAGATCATTTATGAATGTGAAAGATAATTGAAATGTCATGAAGGTTTATATAGTTTACAACAATTACACAAAACCCTAAATAAGATCAAAGCACACATATAGCGGAAGCGTTTTAACAAGATCATAATTAACAGAATTATAATTAATCGAATTAGGGTTACATACCTTTACGCTAAAGAAAATCCATAAGATAAAGAACGAGTCACCAATTCGGGTTTATAACGTACACCACCAAGATATAGTCTAAAGTAAGACTATAATACGTTCTTGTACAAACGTAATACAACGAGTTAACCGTGATTCTATCACGTGTAAACCGAGCTTCAACGCTTGTGGAAAATCTACCCAACAACCCTAGAAAGGGGCTAGGACTAGATTTTAAGCAAAACCGAAAAAACAAGAAAACCAACCGAAACCCCTTTGTGGTTTCTTGTTGCGGTTCACCCAAGAGAAAAAGAGGGAGAGATTGTGTGTGGAATTATGAGGGTAAGGGAGTGTTTATATAGGCCTAAATTCTTGTAGCTCAAGAAACAAATATAAGGAAAGTTTTTCCTTCCCCTTTTCCCCTCCATAATCGACGGCCCAAACACCCCTTAGGGGTGTTCCAGAACCTTTCATTCTTCTTTCTATTTATTCCTCTTTCTATTTATTCCACAACGCTCGTCAATACTTAACTCTTAATTATTTAACGGTCGTTAAAGTTATAGCTCAATTTAATTTAATAAATATAATAAATATATATATATATATATATATATATATATATATATATATATATATATATATATATATATATATATATATATATATATATATATATATATATATATATATATATATATATATATATATATATATATATTAAATAAATTAACTCTTTACGTATTGTGTGTAATCCCGTAATCTCGAGTTCGATCCTATCACTATTAAATATAAGTCCATAAACTTTGAGCTCCCACTTTGACATATATCGAATATCGTGATTACATTGACTAGCGTCTAGTTACACTAGCAATGTCTCTAGTACAACTCGAGTAAGGTCTCCTGGATAAAACCTTTTAATAATTCATCATTATTATTATCCTTTTATTTCTAATACAATGTTAATAAGGATATGGATCTCAGTCATTCCTTTCATTAACCATTTTGTTTATCGTTCACATATTCAGCAAGATTACCAAAACAAATTTGGGTGTGGCCACACAAACATCTTACTAATCCCACGAGGGGCCCAGTTGTATTAAAAGTCCAAAACGAGATTAGAGGAAATAAATCCCATATTGGCTACAGGCAAAACTTATGAATCTTGCAACACTTCTGAAAATAACCCTTATAGCTACCAGTTACATTTAGCATTAGATTATTCTAGAGAGATGCACTAGATTCATAACATTTTTCTGGTATCTCAAGTCTAAGGATAACTATTTATGATTTACTTGATGACAAAGATCCACAAAGTAAAATCATATAGTTGGGATAAGTCCAATATTCAACTCATCGAATATTATCCAAAATCAATCAATATACTTTCGAGTATACTCTATCGCAATTTTGATTTGTCTTAATTTTATAATATTCCCATATTATTAATCGACAATGGACATTTAGCATAACAATTTATTCTTGGATTAAAAAACATGTTAAATTAGATACAAAATTAAGTAATAAGAATAAACGAAACCAATCTTTATTTTATTAAATAATAATGTCTTAACATCCTTATCTAAATACCAATCAAAGATTTATTGCATGAGTTCGCTAGCTAGTTGCAACCCAATATCCTTGGCATGCTTAACTACCTTTGGTCTAGGAAAAGTCTTAGTAAAAGGATCAGCTACGTTATCATCTGTATGAACTTTTATTAATTTAATTTCACGAGCTTCCACTTGTTCTCGTATGTAGTGATGTCTACGTTTAAAGTGTTTGACGCCCTTCATGATTCCACCATCATTGATGAATATGATTGCGGTAGAATTGTCCCAATACATATTTATTAGGTTCTTTAATTGCAAGCATCACTCCAAGATCTCCAATAAAGTTCCTAATTCAAACCACATTTAGTTATGTGTATGGCTACCCTTCGAGTACCAAAGAATTTCTTTTCTTATTCCTCAAATACTTCATAAAATGTTTAACAGTAGTCCAGTGGAGCTTCCTTGGATTCTGTTGGTATCGACTGACCAAGTTCTGAGCAAACGCCACATCAGGCCTTGTGCATCTTACAGCATACATAATAGATCCTACGGCCGAAGCGTAAGGCACCTTCTGCATGTATGCCTCCTCTTCAGGAGTTGATGCATCTATCTCATGACTTAGATTATGCTTAACTTCCATAGGTTGAAAACTTTTCTTGGAATTATGCATATTATACTTCTTCAATATCTTATATATATAAGCATCTTGACTTAGACCAATTAACCGTCTTTTCCTATCTCGATAGATCTTAATTCCCAAAATGTATGCAACTTCTCCTAAATCTTTCATAGAAAAACATTTACCAAGATGATCCTTAACAACTTTAAGTCTTGGAATGTTACTTCCCATGATTAATATGTCATCAGCATATAGGACTAGAAATACTACATCACTCCTACTAGCTTTGTGATATGCACATGGCTCATCACGATTTTAAATAAATCCAAACTTTTTAACTTCTTCATCAAATCGTTAATTCCATTGATGTGATACTTGCTGCAAACCATAAATAGATCTTTGAAGTTTGCGCACGTGTTTTGGATTCTTAGGATCAACATACCCTGCCGGTTGTTGCATATAGATTTCTTCATCTAAGCGACCGTTCAAGAAGGAAGTTTTAAAATCCATTTGCCATATCTCATAGTCATAGTATGCTGCTATAGCTATGAGAATCCTAATAGCTCTCAAGTCTGCTACAGGAGAGAATATCTCCTCATAGTCTACGCCAAAAGTTTGAGTAAAACCTTTAGCTACTAAACGAGCTTTATAGGATTGTATTCTACCGTCCATGTCGGTTTTCTTCTTGTATATCCACTTATTTCTCACTACTTTAGCATTTGGTGGCGGATCTACAAGAATCCAAACATCATTAACTTTCATGGATTTCATTTCCTCATCCGTAGAAACCATCCACTTATCCCTGTCAAGATTAAGCATGGCGGATTTATAATTAGAAGGTTCTAAAAGATCCCCTACTTCATCATCATTCTATATATTAAGACATATATTGCTATTTACGTTTTTAATCCTTTTGGATCTACGTAGAGGAACTAATTCTGGTGGAACTGCCAGACTTTCTGGTTCTACAAGAACTATTTCGCTAGTATTTTCAGAAGGTAATGTATCTATATGACTCTCTTCAAGATCATAATTCCTCCCACTGCATTCTTGATTTATAGGATCACATTCAAGGATGTGTCCATACCTAGAAACAATCACTTTGTTCTCAAGTGGATAATAAAAATAGTAACCCATAGTTTCCGTAGGGTATCCTACAAAGATACATTTCAAAGATCGTTGTTGGAGTTTGTCACTCGAGTCACGTTTCACAAACGCCTCGTAACCCAAGACCTTTAAATAAGACAAATATGGCTTCTTGTCATGCCATAGTTCATATGGTGTCTTATTCACCTTCTTCGTGGGAACCATATTTAAAATGCGAACAACAGATTCTAAAGCATAATCCTAAAGGATAATGGTAAAGTTGTAATATTTAACATAGATCGCATCATATCTAATAATGTACGATTTCTCCTTTCGGATACACCATTTTGTTGTGGAGTATAGGGAGAAGTAAGATGTTGAACAATTCCATTCTCACTTAGATAATATTTAAACTCTTGACTTAAATATTCACCACCTCTATCAAAACGAAGAGCTTTAATCTTATTTCCTAGTTGCAATTCTACTTCTGCTTTAAACACTTTGAATGTTTCAAATACCTCATGTTTATGCTTAAGTAAATAAACATAACCATAACGGCTATAATCATTCGTAAATGTTAAGAAGTAGCTAGCACCTTTACTTGACACATGTCTAAGTGGTCCACACACATCAGTAAGTATTAAACCAAGTAGATCAGTAGCCCTTTCAATATTATTATTAAAAGGTTTCTTGGTCATCTTTCTAGATATACAAGACTCACATTTATCAAATAATTCATCATTGATATTTTCCAAAAGACCTTCACGTTGAAGCTTTTGTATACGAGTCTTCCCAATATGGGCAAGTCTACAATACCAAAGATAAGAAGAGTTCTTGTCAAACTTTCTCTTCTTATTCATGTTAAAACAAAATTATTATTATACTTAGATTCATTATAATGCATGTCTATTTCAAACACACCATTCACATAAATTGCATTAAAATAGAAAATACCATATTTCCAAACAGAAATTCCATTATAATCAATAGTGTGAACGAATCAACTATTCAACAAACAAGAAAAGAAAATAACACCCTAACAATTGTAGGTGCATAATGACAATCATTTAAAAAACAGTACTAAACCCGAAGGTAAAACTAAATTAAATGTTCCTAGAGCTTCCTTTCCAGATTAAATCCCTGCAGCGTATTACAAATGTTAATACCGCATCCTGTATCATATACCCAGGAATTTAATTTGTATGTCAAATTAAATAATTCGATCAAAAATAAACTACCTGAAGCTACAGCGCTCTACTCAGACTTCTTCTTTATTTCTAGCAACTCTTCAAGGTAAAAAGGACATTTCCTCTTCCAGTGACCACTTGCCTTACAATGGTGACAAGTCTCATCCTTCCGAGATTGATTCTTCCTGACAAAGTTTGCTTAGGTTTTGAATAAGTCGCAACTTGCTAGCCCTTATCACCCTTGCCTTTGCCTTTCTTCTTGTTCGCTTGCGGTTTTGGCTTACTTACTCTACCCTTTTGTATTGCTAGTACAGGAGGAGTAGAGTTAGATGCCTTGTCCTTTAACCTCTTTTCGTAGTCAATGAGCATTGCATGCAAATCATTAACTGTCTTCCCCGTGATATGCATATATAGTTTCTAACAAAATCATTGAAGTCCTTGTTAAGGGACCTATTGATCAAGTTGATATCCATATTATGATTATATGGTTCTCCTAGTGCAATGAGTTGTTCCATATAACCCCTCATCTCCATGTAATGTGCACTAACAGACTTTCTAAGAGTTTGCTTGCAGATATGCAAAGTATCTACTAAGATGTAGATCTCTACAGCTTGCGGCTTCTCGAACATAGCCTTAAGTTCATCAAGCATACGCTAAGCGGAGGGGACATTTTCCCTAACATTAAGCAAGCCACCTTCGAGTGCTTCTTAACATTAACAGCGTGTTCAAGCCTTTGCGCTTCAGAAGCTCCTTCAGCAAGATCCTCGGATAAGGAGTGGTCAACATATCAAGCGGTACCAATCATTAAAGTTTGGGCCATTAAGTTTAGGACGATCAAAAAACGTTTTGAACGCAGAACTTATAGTGTTATTGTTGGGTTGAGCCATTTCTACATAAATAAGTTCAAATATTAGTATTTTCGATAATAAAATACTTTCAAGAAAATAAAATTACCCTGGTATATAAACCATAGTATTTTCCTTGAATCCTAGAACATATATTGACATAGATCCATTACATCAGTTTATCTGCTAGTAATGAATGTACTCAACATAGCGACTTTTCGAACAATTCAATTGACAAACTATTTTCAATTTCTAGATATTTAAGGGATTTACATTGCCAAAAAACGTTTTGCATTGTAAACATGTTTCATCCCTTCCGAATGCCTTAAGTTTCCAGATCTCACTGAGTAACTTAGTTAAGTCGTCTAATTTGAATAATGTAAAACCATCATACGAATTCTCATTCTATGAAAGTTTTCTCTCCATTACAACATCTTCCAAAAATCTCATCTGATGACGTAGTAACTTCAAGTGTTCGTCAATTAGATAACATTCGACTTAAATTTTAAGGGTATAAATTTGATGTCAAATCAATGTATGGAGAAGCATGCATACAGTTCCATTACATAAGTTTAATAAAAACATTTAGTAAACTTTTCACGAGACTAAATTTCTACATAAATTATGTTGAGGTATTGGTTTAACCAATCAAAGAATTTACCCACAACGTACTTATGGCTAAAGCACAAAGCAATAACCTTATTCATTGTGATTTCGGATGTGAATTTGTGGTAAATAAACCTTAAGGTATAATTCAAATAATAATCGTAGGTAATTTCAATTTGACGCATAGGCGAGCCGGGAATTTGGTCAGCGACTAATGGCTTAACACCTATTTCCTTAACTGGGTACAAGAGCAGCGGTGCGTTATACCCACTTTATAATTTGTCAAAAGGAGTAGGCCGTTAGATTGTTATTGCAATTCACCAATCAACATAATTCTATGCAATTTAGATCTCAAACAAATCTTAATTTTTAATATGATTTAGTCCATATTTGTTTTTCTTAAAAAAAAAACCCTTGTTTACAACAATTCGTACAGTTTTTAACATAAACAAGTAAAAACTGAATCATAAACACATAATAACAATTTATATGTGCGATAAATAAATCAAATAGCCACATGCATACGATTTATTCAATAACCTTTAAATCTAGGTTTTTATATTGATATAAAAGTCTTCCTAATTCAAGATTTATTGAATCAAATAAAGAAAGTAGCACATAAAATCATATAAATATACGATTTTACGATCCATGAAAACATGCATGTTCATCATGGATCCACCCTCAAATCTTAACAATTAAATCTCTTAGGACCGTAACGTTTAATTTACATGACATAACAATTAATCATGCAATTTAATATGTCACACCCACAATTTATGAGAGTAAGGCAACGCAATGGGGTGCGACGGTCATGAATATCACAAGATATAGATACAAAGAACGACTATTTAAAAGCCATTTTAATTTAATTAAAAGCATACAATTTGTTGGGAAGCAAATTTCACAAGATCAAATAAAACATTGTTTCAAAGACTTCAACATTGTTTCAAACATCCCAAAATACTAGTCACGACCATTTTATTAAAATCTCCCAAGCATAACCACGTCACTCCTCCGTCTTGATACATGAGAAAAACATTGCTAAAACGTGAACACAAAGGCTGGTGAGTTCATAGGTTTAAGTTTAAATAGTGTGATGAACCATAAGATTTTCAAGGCAACCGGAATATAATCTTATAACAAATACAAGCTTATAATCAAAAGTATACGTTTTAATAACCTACGTCTAAGCTCATGATACCAAAGCGTTAACCTAAAATGACAAGATATAATAAGAGCCCGAGCAAATGCCCATCCCTAAGCATTTGTAAAAGATCAAATGTAAGTGTATCTAACTTTGGCCACACAACCAAATTAGATAGGAAGGTTAGTCCCGATAGATCTATCCATAACATTCGCGCTTACTAGTGGGTTAAAAGGCAACATGGGATGACAGGACTTAGACATCATGTGGGCAAACATATGAGTTTTTAAGGCACTTATGTTCATCCGTTAAAATAAGCAACGTTCTCACCCCCAAAATAGTTAAAACAATTAAAAGTGGGGCTATGAAACTCACCTCGATGAAGTAGTAAATATGATCAAGAAAGATTGTTAATCCCACTTCAATCCATTACACAATATAAGATGATATTTAGAGAGATAAAGAGTAGAAAGTAGAGAGAGAAATAAGAGAGATTATGGAAGATTAAACACTTTTAGCGAGAGAAACAAAATGCTAACCAACACCCTCTTCCACACTTAGAAGAGGGTATTTATATGCCACGGCCATAAGGCCTTAGTGGGCTTGTTCATGGGTCGGGATTGGCTTTGCTTGGGCTTATGCCCCTAACTTATACAATATTAGCTTAAATACCAAGCCCGGTTTTCCCGACTAACCTATTACAATACAAGACCAATGACGACTAAGATGACCTATTACATTCTTGTTCGACTATATAAAATATAGGGCTAACAATCTCCCCCAATGTATCGGTCATCTTAAAAATTTTAAAAAGCATAAGATGATTGAGTGAATACATTCTTGTAGAGGAGATCTTCCTGCTTTGGTCTTGTATCTTGGTCTTGATCTTGTTTGTAACGGCTTTGTTCCTTCATGCTTTTGTGATCTTTATCTGAGCCTTTGTCATTTGACTTTGAGTGCTTGAGATCTTCAATCTATTCTTGATAGTCTTTATCTTGAGCTCTTGTGACAAGATGACCTATTACATTCTTACATTCTTAAGTATCTTGAATATCGCCATCTTGTGCTCCTGTGACTTCTGAATCGACATCGGTTACACAGCTACGCCACCTTCTTGATATGCAGCAACATATAAAGACACGGATAAAATGGCTTTGAACATTTCATCCTAACTCGGTAGCGTTTTACCTCCGGTCGGTGAAGACCGTTAGACGGTATCAGATACCGTACCTGTGATCGGGTAGATTCGATTAAGAACCTCCTTGACAGGGTTTCCCGGCGGTAGTAGCCAGTTCTCTTTACTCGACCGTCTCAAAGCAGACTGCGAACGTAAAGAGTGAATCATAAGGATAAATTATCCGTCTGATTAGAGTCGTCAATTCAGAATTCCTGGAAGAAGTTTGATTCTAAAATAATCGCACCATTGTTGCTTTCTAGTTTGTCACAAGCTTGATTCATAGAGAATCTTGTGAGTCACCTACCGTAGTGCTGTTTGATGTTGACACTAGAAGGATTTCCATTCGTCACTGTGAACACTAATGAGTGTCACTCTGAATGTTCTGGCAAGATCACACGGATTTTGCGAAGAAACCTGGAATCAAGTTTGAATCAATTAAGAATCGAAACTTATTTGCTTTCTATTTCTCACAAGTTTGATTCGTGTAGAATCTCACAAGTTACCTACCATGAGCTTGTTTAATGCTGGCTCAAGCAGGATTTACATCTTCATTGTGAATCGTATCACTCAGATCTTCTGGCAATATCACAAGGATAATGCGTAGGAATCGATTGTATCCTAATGAGATTATAGATTGATCTCTTTTGGCTCTAGACTCAATAAGTGCATTTTGATAATCGGAGGCTGGAGCAGACTGCCACCTTTTCAATATTAACTAACTCGGAGTGAGAAAGTCAATAGATACGTGTTGATGTCCGTGACAATGAGACGAGTTTCTTTTGAGAGAAACTTGAATGGCTGGGAAGGGTTGTGCATTGCATCACTGGGTCCATGATGACTTGTCTTCAATAGATGTATTGACCCGGTTTCTGCCTAAGTTGCATAGAATATTCAACTCCTTCAATGCTTACCAATACGTCATCACTAGCACCTTGTTGTGATTGTTCCAGTGCTAACTTAAGTAATTGGTCTGCATTCAGCTTCATTCCACTCCATCTTTCCTAAGGACAACTATTTCTAGCTATGGAATGTCCTTGGGTAGACCCCTCCGGTTCTGGTTGGATCATAGGACTTAGTTTCCTATCCTAAACCACCTTTTGACTCCATCGTTCCGTCGTGGATAGTAGGTTGTTTTGGGTATAGATCGTAACCATAAACCATTGAAAACCATTCAAAATGTTTGATAAAAATCAAAACTTTTAACACTTTGAAAGTTTTACATTTCCAAAAAGCTCGCCTTATACACATGCATCGATATACGAAATAGTTTGGCATGTGAAGGAAAGAGTTACACTTGAGTCTTTAAGATCACATGTTGCGATATATTACATTTTAATCACATTTTCTCCCCCTATCTCTAATATAAAAATAGAATATTAGAGATATCTAGTGATTAAAATATGACAATTTCTGAAATCGTCAGGGAGAGAAACATGTGTGCACGCATGAATCATGGAACTTTTTCAGTCGGGTCGCTCCCCCTCAACAATATATGTGTGTCTTGAGACAAAATTTGACAAAATTTTAGAAAAACGACACCACAAAATATGTTGAGGTACGGAGTTGAGATGCCTTTACCGATAATATATGACAGATTTAATATCATTTTCGGAATGTGTTGGATACATAAAATATGCCAATTTTAGAAATGTACCCAACAACATTAAAAGGCTTGATTTTAAAACGCTCCCCCTCAAAAATTGATCAAAATAACATATGACAATTTTGAGATATGAAAACCACATATGAGGAAGGGAGTGTTGAACACACAATTTTGAAAGATTTGAAAAATCTTTTGAGAAATTCTTGAAAAATTGTGTTCAACGATTTTAAAATAAATTCTGATTTACATGAGCTCAAAACTTTGAATGTTCTGTGACTAGCTCATGACCGAGAAAAATTAATTTCCCGTTGTGAAGGATAAGTTATCATCCGTGATAAACTTTCTTTAAGTGGAAATACGAGTTCTAAGCTGACATTTACTTAGAAGTCATTTTTCATGAACTTAAAAACTTTGAATGTTTTTATAGGAAGCTCATGACCGAGAAATATTAATTTCTCGTTGAGAAGGATAAGTTATCGTCCGAGATAAACTTTCCTTATTTGAGGTCTGAGTCCTAAGCTGTGATGTGCTTAGAAGTCATTATGAGAGGAAAATCAAGCAGCTTCATTTGCCAAAACCTCCAAGTCTTCGGGAGTCATATACTTCATACCAAGACGGCTAATAACTGACTTTTTGGTTAGTTAATAAAAAGGTTTTTGCTTGCAAGATCTCTCTTTGCGTTGCTCGTACCCAATTGATTTATATCGTTGTTTCGTTCTCGGTATCTTCTCGAATCGATCACGGTCAAAAGTGGAATCGTTGTAATTGGTGACTAAAAGGGGGAGCTTGGGTCTAAATCTACTAAACTGATAAAGACAAGTAATAAAATAATACTAGATACTAGAAATGAAAATAAACCCAGTCTTTAAATGAAACAGTAGAAAATACCTTATGAAAAATAAAACTGGAACTCTTCTATTCGGAATGCTTCTAGTTATGCGGAATGAATAGCTCCATTCGGAATGTTGGCCTTACTCGGAATATGAGCTCTATGCGGAAAGTACCCCCTATGCGGAATGTAGCACTTATGCGGAATAATTTTCTTACTCGGAATAATCCTTCTTATGCGGAAAAATGCTCTATTCGGAAAACAGAATTCTATGCGGAATAAATGGACTATTCGGAATATGAAATATTCCGAATAGAGGAAATTGAAATCACCCTATGCGGAATAAATAACAAATTGTCCTATGCGGAAAACAAACCCCATTCAGAAAGTTTTGGGTTATGCGGAATATTTTCAAACCGAACACTATTCGGAAAACCTTGGAAGGAAACCCTTACTCGGAATAAATGAAAATTCCGAATAGACAAGAAAACTAGACCCTACTCGGAATAAATGAAAAATTCCGAATGGACACAACCCCAGATTCCCTATTCGGAATCTGGGCGAGATCAGAAACTGAAGCTAAGAACAGGGGAAACGAAAGAACACGATTTCAAGATCAAAAATCACCAAGATTTATATCAAAACTTAAACCAATTTTATCACTAATCCTCTACTCATAGAAAGCTTGAATCCAAAAACAACAAAATCACAAAACCCACTTACTTTTGACAATCAAACCAAACGAATGAAACTCAAGAACTAAGAATCAAAAAGATATGAAGAAAGATGATGGAAAGATTAAAAGATGATTTATATTAATGAATTAAGATTCAACAAAACAAGAAAAGATTAACTTACAAGATTGGAAGATAAATCAAACAAAGATTAAAACCACTCCTTAAGGGAGATGGTTCCTAAAAACTAGGAAGAAGAAATAACTGAAAAAGAAGATGAGAGAGAGCTCGAATGTGTGAGTGGGAGGAGTATTTATAGGCTTCTCCCTTGGTTGGTGAGTGGGCTTTCTTCCCTTCTTTTTGTCTTCTCGTCTTTTCAGAAAAGTTGACGTTTTCGATTCTGATTCGGGATATGTCGTCGATTAAATTCAACTCGTCTTTTAATTTCTTCGTTAAATAGACTTGAGTATCTTCGACATGTGTAAATCTTCCGTCTTTGGTCCTTTTCTTCGATAAATCTTCAAATAGGCCCATTGACTTCAAATCTTTTGCATCTCTTGGACAATAGACTTCGTCTTCGGTCTTTTTCCTTGATAAAACCCGTGCAATCCCATGTTTTCTCCAATATTTATCCGGTTGGCTCTGAAAACATAACAAACACACAAACCACGCATAATTCCAAACAAATGACATTAAATACGCGTTTTGGTCTTGTTTTAGCAAGAAATAAGTGGTAGAAAAGATGGGTGTTTACACACCTATCAAATCCCCTACACTTAACCATTGCCATGCCCTCATGCAATGCTTAGTGATAAAGCAACATTACACTTTTCTCATAATTAATTAACCTTGGCCTTATTCAAATACTACTAAACAAAAATTAAAGCACTAAGAGAAATTTAAAGTTAACAAAAGGATAGAACATAGCTATGTGGGAATAATTCGTAAAGAGATCGAGGACTTACATTAGGGCTTTGGTGCTGCAAAGATTTATCACCCTCAAGTTTCACGTTCCCCAAACTAAGCTTAAAAACGAGATCATTGTTATTATAAGTTAGCAATTCAAACAATTACACACATGGCTTAATTAAATGCTTAAACTCCCTTATTCCTAGGTGTATCTCTTATATTTTATTTTTGTCTTAGAATGATCATGAAGATGCATTTTTTGACTTATTTCGATAGTTTATTTAGGCTGAAAGCAAAGTAGGACGATTTGATCAATAGTTAGCTAAAGGACAAAATCTCTTAAAACTGCTTCTCGGGATATCAGAAAGTTCATATCTTGGCATAACTTGGTTCACGATTTGAGACCTTTCTCGGGCCGATATTTGGCATGTACTTCATACTTCATATCTTCGAGAGACGTTCTTGAGATAATGGTCTTCTCATCATAATAGAGTTTCTTCACTTTGGAGACTTTTGAGGGGTACTCCAACTTTGTTGACCACGACTTCATGATTATTTCTTCAATCTCTAATTGGGATTTTGAGATACAACGATCCGCCTCCTTTTCGGACTTGGATCTATTTATCCTCATACCTTGTTAGGGTCTTTTCGGATAGACTTCTCCATCATCTTTGTGGGAGTTGATTGCTTTTCGTCGTGAGTCTTGATCCTACATATTGATTTTGGAGATAATGCTTTTCACATCACTTTTGGATCTTCAGCAATAAGATTGAATCCTCATGCCTTGTTAGGGCCTTTTCGGACTCGCCAATCTTCGCGCCCCGCTTCATAAGTTATGCCTTGGCTATGAACTCTCGTCATTACCGAGCAACTTTTAAACGATCTTGGGCTAGAAGCTAAGTAACCTTTCAAATCGTACGACCTTACTTATTGCAGATAAATTATTAGCAAGTGATGGGAGAATAGGCAAATAATTACACCAAGTGAGCTTGTGCAAGAATACCGACTTATAATTGACTCTATCATTTCTCGTCCTCCACAATTTAAAGTCTTAAGTAATGAGACTCGTGGACACTTAGCCTAATAAACCAATTAAGGTCTACATGGTTAAGGATACTAGCTAGAATAAACTTGGATAAGTCTATTCGGGTTGAGTCAAAATAAACGCAACGGGCCTAATATGTCAAAGACTTCTAAACTAGCTACACCACTATATCAATATTTTTGACTTTATAGCGGGATATATACATATGAAAGCAACGATAAAAATTTAAAATTTACGACAAAATGGCCAAAGTTGATTAAAAATTTGAAAAATGTTGAAAAGTATGATTTTCCGGTTAAATGAAGGCATTTTCATGGAAAAGTCTACTTAAAACTTCGATAGAAGTCCCCCCTACACTTAAGATAAACATTGTCCTCAATGTTTAAGCATGTGGGAAGGGTCTCCCCTACACTTATGACATTGTGCACGTTGGTTAACTCAAGTTAAGGAAAAGACGACTAAAGTGATCAATTTCAAATGTGAGTATGAAGAAAATTGAATCACGATAGTTGAGAGATAGAACCAGATTTCGGATAACATGGGATCACGGTTCTTCAAAGATTCCAAGAGTGCAATAATCCCTGTAATCACATCACCATCCAAAAACAAGCAACCTATATAGCTCCCCCTACACTTATGATGAAAAACGGGAAAGGGGGATAGATACCCGGGTTGCCTCCCGAGGAGCGCTTGTTTTTGTTTACCGAGTCGCGAGCCTGACTCGGTCCCGAACTAATTTAAGGGAAACGTAGTGAGGGATGGAATCATCTCCTTAGAGATGTCCTCACCAACGTACAACTTCAAACGCTGGCTATTCACCTTGAAGTTAGGCCCATTTGGCTGAGAAAGCTCAATGGTACCATAGGGAAAGACATTGGCGATGGTGAATGGACCAGACCAGCGGCTCTTCAACTTGCCTGAGAAGATCTTCAACCGAGAGTTAAAGAGTAAGACTTGATCACCAACGTTGAACTCTCGGTTCTTGATTTTAGCATCGTGGATAATCTTGGTCTTCTCCTTGTAAATCAATGAGTTCTCGTAAGCTTGATTCCTCAATTCTTGAAGCTCGTTGAGTTGAATCTTCCGAAAATCACCGGCTTTGTTGATGTCGAAGTTAGCCCACTTCAAGGCCCATTATGCCTTATGTTCCAGCTCGATGGGGAGGTGGCAGGCTTTCCCGTACACAAGACGATAAGGTGTACAGCCAATCGGCGTCTTATAGGCGGTACGGAAAGCCCACAGAGCATCATCAAGTTTATCGGCCCACGAGGCACGATGCTCTCCCACAGTACGTTCCAAAATTCTCTTCAATCCACGGTTGGATATCTCGGCTTGACCGTTGGTTTGAGGATGATAGGCGGTGGAAAGACGGTGATTGACACCATACTTTGCCATGACTCTTGCAAATTGATCGTTGCAAAAATGAGTCCCGCGGTCACTGATAATAGCACGAGGAACACCGAAACGAGCAAACAGTTGTTTCAAGAAATTACAAACCACCCTCGCGTCGTTAGTGGGTAAAGCTTTTGCTTCAACCCATTTAGAAACGTAGTCGACAGCGACAAGGATGTATTTGTTGCCTTTTGAAGACGGGAATGGCCCCATAAAGTCGATGCCCCATACATCAAAGATTTCACATTCTTGTATGAAATTTTGAGGCATCTCATCTTTATGTGTGATCTTGCCTTGTTTTTGGCAAGCATCACAATGTTTAACCATCTCGTGAGCATCACGATAAATGGTGGGCCAATAGAATCCCGAGTCAAACACTTTTTTGGCGGTGTAGTTGGGACCAAAGTGACCACCGGTGGGTCCTTTGTGGCACGCTTGGAGAATATCAAAAGCTGCTGGTCCGTCAACACACCGACGAATAATCAGGTCAGCGCATTGTTTGAATAGAAAAGGGTCCTCCCAAAAGTAAGTCTTAACATCGTTCAAGAACTTCTTCTTTTGTTGGGATGTTAACCCTTGGATGAGAACACCACCCGCTAAGTAGTTTGCAATATCGGCGAACCACGGGGTGCCATCAAGATTGGGATTTATAGACATTAAGGTTTCAAGGGGAAAAGAGTCATTGATCTCTTTGTTCGGATGGTCCCCTTGATATGGATCCTCAAGTCTGCTCAGATGATCCGCGGCCAGGTTTTCAGCACCCTTCTTGTCACGAATTTCAATGTTGAATTCTTGAAGGAGTAAAACCCAGCGGAGAAGTCTTGGCTTAGAATCGTTCTTTGTCATCAAGTACTTCAATGCGGAATGGTCCGTGTATACGATGGTGGTGGATAAAACAAGATAGGGGCGAAATTTCTCAAAAGCATAGACAACAGCTAAAAGCTCTTTTTCGGTTGTCGTATAATGCAATTGAGCCCCCGTCATTGTTTTGCTAGCATAGTGGATTGGTTGGAAGTGTTTATTCACTCGTTGGCCCAAAACCGCACCAATAGCAAAGTCGCTAGCATCGCACATCAATTCAAAAGGCAGCTCCCAATTTGGGGTAACCAAGACCGGTGCCTTAGTTAGCTTATCCTTGAGAAGATTGAAGGCTTCGAGACACTCTTTAGAAAAGATGAAAGGAGTATCTTTTTCCAAGAGGTGGGTCATCGGGCGAGCGATTTTAGAGAAATCTTGAATGAATCTACGATAGAAGCCCGCATGACCCAGAAAGCTTCGCACACCCTTCACGGTTGAAGGTGGAGGTAATTTGGCTATGACATCAACTTTAGCACGGTCGACTTCAAGACCGGCTTTAGAGATTTTGTGTCCTAGCACAATGCCTTCTTTTACCATAAAATGGCATTTTTCCCAATTCAGAACAAGGCGAGTGTCTTCGCACCGCTTGAGCATACGTTCCAAATTGGCAAGGCAAGCAGAGAAGGAATCCCCGAAGACCGAGAAATCATCCATGAAGACTTCCATGGTTTGCTCAACCATGTCATGGAAGATAGCCAACATGCACCTTTGGAAAGTCCCGGGGGCATTGCATAAGCCAAAAGGCATTCTTTTATAAGCAAATGTGCCGTAGGGACAAGTGAATGTTGTCTTCTCTTGATCTTGGGGATCGATGGGTATTTGAAAATAACCCGAAAAACCATCCAGAAAGCAGTAATATTCATTACCAGCTAGACGTTCAAGCATTTGGTCCATAAAAGGTAGAGGGAAATGATCCTTTCTCGTGGCATCATTGAGTTTGCGGTAGTCTATACAAACTCTCCACCCAGTAACGAGACGGGTAGGAATTAACTCGTTGTTTGCATTGGGCACAACGGTGATTCCGCCTTTCTTAGGCACACAATGGACTGGACTAACCCATGGGGAATCCGAAATAGGGTAAATCATACCCGCATCAAGAAGTTTGATAACCTCTTTTTTGATGACGTCATGTATTTTAGGATTCACCCTTCTTTGGCTTTGAATAGTGGGCTTAAAGTCGTCCTCCATGATAATTTTATGTGTGCAGAAATGAGGATCAATTCCACGGATGTCGGAGATTTTCCAAGCGATAGCTCTTTTATGCTTCTTCAACACAGCGACAGGTCGGGCTTTTTCGTCTTCTTTCAGATCCTTTGCGATGATAACCGGTAACTTCTCGTCGTCTTCTAGGAAAACGTACTCAAGATGAGGCGGTAGGTCCTTAAGCTCGAGAGTAGGAGGATCCTCAGTAGATGGTGAAACTAACGATGGATCATCATTAGTCACCTCTTTAGGAGTAGGAGGAGACAATGGGTCCTCATTAAGAAGTCTCTCAATAGTACGAATATCTTCATCCCAATTGGTGGACGAATTATCATACTTAATATCGAGAGGACCCAAGCTAGCTTCGAACTCATCCAAGTCACTTTCTCCAAAAGGAGTAAATGCCGGAGCAATTGAGGCAACGGTCTCAACAATGGGTAGAGAAGAGAGAGTACTTTTGCAAGCATCATAAAAATGTTCTTCACAAGCCTCATCGAGAACATCAATAGCATTAACACTCTCATATGAATAAGGTTGCTGAGAAATCTTACCCATGTTGAAGACAATTTGATCATCACCAACTCTCATGATTAATTCGCCTGCGGCTACATCAATGAGAGTGCGACCGGTCCTCAAGAATGGACGTCCAACGATTAATGGAACACGAGGGTCCATCTCGTAGTCAACGACGACAAAATCCGCCGGGAAGGTGAATTTGTCAACGCCAACGAAGACATCTTCGGCTATCCCCACTGGATAAGCAACCGTACGGTTGGCTAATTCCAAAGTCATTCGTGTGGGGACTAGCTCGGGGAGAGATAATTGCTTCCAAACACTTAAAGGCATTAAGTTTATACTGGCACCTAGATCGGCTAGGGCCATGCAATTCTCTACTCCCGGGAAGTTGCAAGGAATCAAGAAGCGACCCGGATCACCAAGTTTGGTGGGCAATTTCCTTAAGAGCACTGCGGAGCAGTTCTCATTAAGTTGGGTCTGAGCAATGTCAAGAAGCTTTTCTTTATCACTTAGAAGATCTTTAAACATCTTAGCATATTTGGGCATGTGAGCGAGAGCCTCGGCAAAGGAGATGTTAAAATTCAATTGTTTAAACATTTTTAGGAAGTTTGAAACTTGAATATCATCCTTGCTCTTTTGCTTCTCTTTCCTCAACCTTGAAGGATAAGGTAGATTGGATGAAGAAGAAGGCTTTAAGGGGATAGGATCACTCACAACCACGGGTGGTGGGGAAATGGGGATAGAAGGTGAAGGAGGTGGAGAAAGTTGCTCTTGTTCCTTGTTCACAATCACGGGTGGAGGTGTAGGAAGCTCGGGTTCCATATAACCTTTTCCACTACGAGTGGTGATTGCTTTCATCTCCCCTCTTGGATTTGCAACGGTATTACTCGGAAGAGTACCCGAAGAAGAGGGTTGATTACCTTGGATGAGCGAACCAATCATATCACGAAGGTGAAGAGCTTGATTATTAAAAGAGTTTTGCATGTTGGCATTAATAGCATCGCTGTGTTTGGCCATATCATTCCTTAGCTCGGCTCGAATATCGCTTCCTTGTTTCACCATGTCATTCTTCAAGTTGACAAATTGACTCTGAAGATTCGTCACCATCTCACGATTAGTCTTCATGAACGACTCGACGTCGGGATTCACTGCCATCGGTTGATTGAGAGGTGGAGCTTGGTAAGCTTGAGAATTTCCTTGAGTTTGGTAGGTATTTCTTTGGGATGGATATTGGTTTTGAGCACGAGGTTGGGATTGGTTGTTTCGGTTATAGTTTTGTTGTTGGTTTTGGTTTGCAGGAGGGAAACCGGGAGGTGCAAGATAATTGTTGGAACGATAACTTAGCAAGCTACGGTCTCCTTGAGGACGAGCTTGATAGCTTCCCGTGGGATATGTACCGTATGCCGCGTTAACGTTTTCAGAATAATTGCCTTGAGTTGAAGGACAATCATTATAAGAATGAGGACCACCACATGTGTCACAAGAAATAGCAACGGCTTTAGCTTGTTGAAAGTGGTTTGTGGCTATGGTCAAGAAATTCTTGTTCATTTCAGCGAGTTGTCGAGAAATTTCAGTCATCTCAGGATTGGAAGTAGTAGAAGAAACATTGACTCTCGAGTTAGATCTTGAGGATGCGGATGAATCCCAATTCTTGTGGTGAGTAGTCATGTTTTCAATCAACTCTCGACACTCCTCTGGTCTCCTTTTCATAAAAGTACCACCGGCGGCGGCATTGATCGTGTCACGATCGCGAAAGGTGAGACCATTGTAGAAGGTGTCAATGAGAGTGACGGGGAGCATATTGTGATTAGGACAGCGGTCGATCAAATCATTGTATCGTTCCCAAGCATCGAAAAGCGATTCATCATTTTCTTGCATAAATCCACTGATTTGATTACGGAGGTTAGTGACCATGGATGGTGGGAAGTAGCGCGATAAAAAGCATTGAGTCATGTCGTTCCACGTATGAATAGAATTCTTTGGAAGACGGTCAAACCATTTTTCGGCATGGTGAGAAAGCGAGTGAGGAAAGAGTTGGAGGCGAAGGTCATCCATAGAAACACCGGGGGATTTCATGCTTTGGGTAATGGTTATGAATTTGTCGAGGTGTTTGTTGGCATCATCATCTGGAATTCCGCGAAATGGATTCGTTTGTACTTGCTGGATCATGTGATGCTTCAATGAAAACTCCTGAGCCGTGACATGCATCGGTGCAATCGGGCCTCCACGTCCGTTCATTGTGGGTTGACATAGCTCCTCCATGGTTCGTAAATCGGGTGGATTATTCATATTTTGGTTGGGTGGGTTATTATTATTGTTGTTGTTTTGGGGGGGTGGAATATTGTTGTTGTTGTTGTGTACACCTGCCATGTCTAATTGTTCGAGAGTCTCGGGCTCTGAATAAGACGTGGATCGAGTACGCATACACGAAAAAGAAAATGCAAGAGAAAATATTTTTGGTTTTTATAGGTTTTATATTGTTTTTGTATTTTTGAAAATTTTATATTTTTATGGATTTTTGAAAATTTTTGTGCTTGAAAATAACGTTCCCGAAAGAACGGATCCCAAAATCCAATTTTTCTCACAAGAAACCGTTGATCCTTACGAAAAGAGCCGGCAGCGGCGCCATTTTAATAACTGACTTTTTGGTTAGTTAATAAAAAGGTTTTTGCTTGCAAGATCTCTCTTTGCGTTGCTCGTACCCAATTGATTTATATCGTTGTTTCGTTCTCGGTATCTTCTCGAATCGATCACGGTCAAAAGTGGAATCGTTGTAATTGGTGACTAAAAGGGGGAGCTTGGGTCTAAATCTACTAAACTGATAAAGACAAGTAATAAAATAATACTAGATACTAGAAATGAAAATAAACCCAGTCTTTAAATGAAACAGTAGAAAATACCTTATGAAAAATAAAACTGGAACTCTTCTATTCGGAATGCTTCTAGTTATGCGGAATGAACAGCTCCATTCGGAATGTTGGCCTTACTCGGAATATGAGCTCTATGCGGAAAGTACCCCCTATGCGGAATGTAGCACTTATGCGGAATAATTTTCTTACTCGGAATAATCCTTCTTATGCGGAAAAATGCTCTATTCGGAAAACAGAATTCTATGCGGAATAAATGGACTATTCGGAATATGAAATATTCCGAATAGAGGAAATTGAAATCACCCTATGCGGAATAAATAACAAATTGTCCTATGCGGAAAACAAACCCCATTCGGAAAGTTTTGGGTTATGCGGAATATTTTCAAACCGAACACTATTCGGAAAACCTTGGAAGGAAACCCTTACTCGGAATAAATGAAAATTCCGAATAGACAAGAAAACTAGACCCTACTCGGAATAAATGAAAAATTCCGAATGGACACAACCCCAGATTCCCTATTCGGAATCTGGGCGAGATCAGAAACTGAAGCTAAGAACAGGGGAAACGAAAGAACACGATTTCAAGATAAAAAATCACCAAGATTTATATCAAAACTTAAACCAATTTTATCACTAATCCTCTACTCATAGAAAGCTTGAATCCAAAAACAACAAAATCACAAAACCCACTTACTTTTGACAATCAAACCAAACGAATGAAACTCAAGAACTAAGAATCAAAAAGATATGAAGAAAGATGATGGAAAGATTAAAAGATGATTTATATTAATGAATTAAGATTCAACAAAACAAGAAAAGATTAACTTACAAGATTGGAAGATAAATCAAACAAAGATTAAAACCACTCCTTAAGGGAGATGGTTCCTAAAAACTAGGAAGAAGAAATAACTGAAAAAGAAGATGAGAGAGAGCTCGAATGTGTGAGTGGGAGGAGTATTTATAGGCTTCTCCCTTGGTTGGTGAGTGGGCTTTCTTCCCTTCTTTTTGTCTTCTCGTCTTTTCAGAAAAGTTGACGTTTTCGATTCTGATTCGGGATTTGTCGTCGATTAAATTCAACTCGTCTTTTAATTTCTTCGTTAAATAGACTTGAGTATCTTCGACATGTGTAAATCTTCCGTCTTTGGTCCTTTTCTTCGATAAATCTTCAAATAGGCCCATTGACTTCAAATCTTTTGCATCTCTTGGACAATAGACTTCGTCTTCGGTCTTTTTCCTTGATAAAACCCGTGCAATCCCATGTTTTTTCCAATATTTATCCGGTTGGCTCTGAAAACATAACAAACATACAAACCACGCATAATTCCAAACAAATGACATTAAATACGCGTTTTGGTCTTGTTTTAGCAAGAAATAAGTGGTAGAAAAGATGGGTGTTTACACACCTATCAACGGCCAACGAGATACTAAAACCTATTTTGAGATAGGGCTTTTATAAACAAGTCAGCTATCTGGTACTCAGTTCTGACAAAGTATAATTCCACGATACCACGTTCCACTTGTTCCTTGATGAAGTGATATCTGACTGCGATGTGCTTGGTACGGGAGTCTTGAACCGGATTGCAAGATATGGCTATGTCCGACTTTGAGTCACAATACATAGGTATTTTATCAAAGTGGAAGCCATAATCCGTGAGTTGAGTTCTCATCCAGAGGACTTGAGCACAACACGCGGATAGAGCCACATATTCTGCTTCATCTGATGAGAGCGAAGTGCAATCCTGCTTCTTTGATGACCATCTCACAAGTTTGTCTTCCCCTAGAAATTGTACGCTACCAGAAGTGCTTTTTCGACTATCAAGGCAACCTGCGTGATAAGAATCTGAAAAAGCTGTTAGATGAAAACCGGTTCCCTTCGGATACCAGAGTCCCATGTGAATGGTATTCTTAAGGTACCGAAAGATCCGTTTAACCTCTTTGAGGTGCTTTTGGGTAGGTGTTGCTTGATATCGTGCACAATAGCATGTGGCATGATGAATATCAGGCCTGCTGGCTGTAAGGTACATAAGTGACCTGATCATACTGCGATATCACGTTTGATCTACGGGATATGAGTACAAGTCAGCATCTAGGGATGTGGTCGACAATGGTGTACCAACGCGAGCACATGAGGTCATACCATGCTTTTTAAGTATCTCTTGAGCATACTTAGCTTGGTTTATGAAGATACCACGTGGGGATTGATGAATCTAGAGGCCTAAAAAGAATTTTAGCTCCCCCATCATTGACATTTCAAATCTGTTGTGCATTAATTTTTCAAAACGTTTTGAAAGTTTTGGGTTCATAGAACCAAAAATAATGTCATCAACGTAAACTTGCACTAGCAGTATGTCATCCCCATATTTATTAATAAAAAGAGTAGGATCAATAGAACCTTTGGAGAATCCTTTCGAGACCAAGAACTTGGATAGTTCTTCGTACCATGCTCTTGGAGCTTGTTTAAGTCCATATACAGCCTTCTTGAGATGATAGACTTTGTCAGGGTGATGAGGATCGATGAATCCTTCCGGCTGATTCACGTACACTTCTTCCTTCAAATGACCGTTGAGAAAAGCAGTTTTAACGTCCATCTGAAAAACCGTGAAGCCCTTATGTGCAGCATAAGCAAGGAATATCCTGACAGCTTCCAAACGAGCAACTGGAGCGAATGATTCATCGAAATCTATCCCTTCTTGTTGACGATACCCCTTAACCACAAGACGAGATTTGTTTTTGATGATGGTTTGTTCTTCATCTAGTTTGTTTTTCCAGATCCATTTGAAATCTAAAAGCGAAATTCCATAAGGTTTGTCAACAAGTTCCCAAACATTTAGGCGTTCAAACTGATGAATTTCGTCTTGCATTGATTCAATCCACGCATGATCAGTCATGGCTTGTTTGATGTTTGTAGGTACAGCTGAACTCACGGTGAGTGCATACATACACACATCGCCATCGGTGTTGAGTTGTTTGCGTGTTCGAACCGGTTGTGAAGGATTTCCAATTACTTGCACCAATGGATGATCACGAGTCCAATCGTGAGTGGATGGATATCTTTGGTAGAATGTATGCATGTTGGACGGATCAACATGTTGAGTAGAAGACTCTCCGACTTCGTGTACCGGTGTACCGAACGGGTTGATAAATTCCTCTTCGTCAGGTTGTGCATCTACTGCTTGATTTGTGTTTCCTCCTTCAGCATTGACGGTTGGTGATGTTGGTTGTATGACAGTTTCTTGAGTTTGTTGAGTATCTAATGGAATAGTCTCTTGAGCAACGGTTGCTGAAATAGAATCAGTTGTGTCTTGTGAACTTGGTTCGGGTTCATCAGCAGTATTGACAGCGGAAGGCTTTGACACAACTTGATTGTTTCCATAGTAATATTCTTCAAACATTGGATCATATAAATCAACCAACTCATTCTTTTGTGTTGTCTCCCTCAAGTCTACTGTAGGAGTACTTTCTTGACATTCTTGTACTGGACGTACACTGTTTTGTGTAGGTGCCATTGCTGGACAATGAGGTGCGGGACTTGAGCTGTTGTGTTCAAGTACCATTTGTGGCAATTCGTCAAAGTTCACATGAATTGTTTCTATAATAATCTTTGTTTTCTTGTTGTAAACTCGATATCCTTTCGACAATGTAGCATACCCCACAAAAATACATGCAGCACCTTTTTCTTTCATCTTGTCGAGAATCTCACCGTCTTTAAGAATGTAGCATAAAGATCCAAATACGTGAAAGAATTTAACTGTAGGTTTCCTGCCATTGATGATGTGGTAAGGTGTCTTTTCATGTCTAGGGATGACGAGAGAACGATTCTGAGTATAACAGGCGGTTGCAATAGCTTCAGCCCAGAAGAATAGTGGTAATTTTGAAGCAGAAAGCATTGTTCTAGCTGCCTCGACCAAAGTGCGGTTCCGTCTTTCGACAACGCCGTTTTGTTCAGGAGTTCGACGAATAGACGTTTGATGTTCGATGCCTTCTTCTTGAAAGTAAGATTGCAAATTCTTGTTCAAAAATTCAGTACCCCTATCCGTTCTTACAGTTAAGACTTGAGCTTGAAGATTGCGTTGTATCATCTTGAGAAAGTTTTTGAGAACCTCTGGTGTTTCATCTTTGGACCTTAAGAAGAAAGTCCATTTGTATCTAGAGTAATCATCAACAATCACGAGAATATACTTTTTCCCGTTAATACTCTATACACGCATGGGACCACATAAATCCATGTGTAGAAGTTCCAATCGTCCTTTTGAGCTTGGGGTAGTCTTTGTTTTGAAAGACTTCCGTTTTGCTTTCCCCAACTCACAAGAAGAACAAAGATGGTCTTTGACGAATTTTAACTTAGGAAGACCGGTCACAATATCATTCTTTGAAAGCAGATTGATGGTGTCAAAGTTGAGATGTGACAATCGTGGATGTCATAACCATGCTTGAGAAGATGTAGCTTTCGCCATTAAGCAAATTGGATTTGTTGAAGATGTATCTTGAAGAGTTACTGTGGAGAGATCAGAACCACGAGAACCTGTAAGAAGGTCATTCCCATCGTAGTCTCTAACATAGCAAGTAGATTTCCGAAAAGCCACTTCCAAATCCGCATCACAAAATTAACCGACCGAGAATCAGTCCCTCGACGTAATAAACCCGTTTTATAGTGATATTCCCTTGAACCAAGTCTCCATATCCGAGTATCGGTGCAAACTGATCATTTCCAAACCGTACCGTACCCAGAAACTTCTCCACGAAGTTAATTAGAAGTTTGAGATTGCCCGTCATGTGCTTTGTGCACCCAGAGTCCATTATGAAGAGAATGATCTCGACGAGCTGCATAAGCATTATAAGACAATGTAGAGTTTGACAAATGGGAGCCCTTGATAGAAGTGCGTTCCAAAATATTAGTAGACATAGATTCAAAGGCAAACTAACATTCATAGACCCAATTAGAATAGTGGTTGTCTTAGGTACCCATTTGTATCCAGGTGGTGTAAATCTTGAGTACCCATGTTTACATGTCCTACTCATGTTCTCATAAAGCTTCTTTAACATTTTTTGTTGACGTAGAGTAGTGGATTCTAACGCACTTAGCTTCTTAAGTGGTTGAGTAGTGGATTGGTCCAAAGTTTTTGTGGGTTTTCTAGTACTAGTGGGCACAAGAATAGGCTTCCTAGTTTTAGCATTCACGCCATTATGATTAAAAGCACAAGCATCATGATTGAAAGTACGAACACATTTTCCACATTTAACACAAACAAATTCAACATTCGAAGTCTTAACATTCAAACTGTCATTACATGCAGTTACAGACGTTTTATTCTTAGAAAACTTAAAATTCCTACGGTGATCTTCTGCTTCCATCTTCTTCCCTTGACTATTGTTAGGCATGACTCTATCTTCAATTCTAGTGCTCTTAAGCTGTGGTCCGCTAACGCTAGTAGTGGGAGTTACTCCTGTAGAAGAAGACACACGTTGATTAGTTTTCCTAGTATTCTGAGGTAACCCCGATGTTCCAGTTTGAGTGGACCTAGTGTTCATCTTGTACATTCCAGGTGCTATCACATTTGTGCTCTTATCAGTTCCTAGCTTAGGCAAAGTCTGTGGGGGTTTGCCCAAAATAGATGATTTAGGGCATTTAACCGCATTTGGTTGATGAGCAGCGGATGGTTTACCAAAATCAGACTTTCCTTTCAGTTTCTCAATGAGCTTTTGTAACTCACTGATTGCCATGTCTCTTTCTTGTAGTTGAGCTTTCAAATCCTTTATTTCAAAATCTTTTTCATTTAAAATACGAAACGAAGATGCTGCCATTTCTTGACACTTTTTATGATTATGAGATTTATCACCTTTTTGTAAAGCAAGTTCAAGAGAAATGGAGTGTTTCTCAAGTTGGGAAAAACTTTTCGAAAGTTTGTTATATAACTGAATTTGTTTCGAAAGCTCTACTTTAAGATTGCGACATTTCTCGTCTGATTCTGACACTAGACATGCTACATGACAATATTGATCAAGATCGGTATACACACCAAGTATAGCATTCATATGGTCAGCATAAAAGTATTCCTTAGAAAGTCGATCAATTTCGTTAGAAAGTTGGTGTTCTTGTGTCTTTAATTTAATTTGAAGAAAATCAACTTCATCTTCAAGAGATTTGACATAGCTTAAATCAGTTAACATTTCCTCAGTGAGAGCATTATAAAACATTTCCACATTTTTTGAAAGATCATCAATGGTTGGAACAATGCATTGTTGAATGACGACTTCTACTTGTGGGTTAGGTTTAATATTCCAAACGGTATCCCTAGAAACTTTTTCATAGTCGAGACACCTTTGTACAAATTTAAAAGCCCTTGTTTTATAAACTCAAATTGCTGAACACTTTTGCTTTTCTCATCCCATTTACGTTTTTCATCCGAAATTTGTTTTTCTAACAAAATTGATTGCTTTTTGAAACTCCTTTTTAAAGAAACTTTCTTTTGGGGTTCATCACTTGGTGGTGGAACTCTATTATACATCTTTTGTTCTTTGGAAAGTTCTTTTTGAGGAACAAACTTAATATAATGATCAGAATCAGAAAGGTTTATTAGGTCACTTAAGTTCGATCGACTTTCTTCTTGTTGACGAATGATTTCATCGCAGTCAGGGGAAAGCATAAGAGCAAGATTATCAACATAACAACCGATATCATAAAGAGCAGGCTTGGTACTTTGAACTTTCTTGAGATATTCAGGCTTGACAAAACTCGTTTTCATATTTCTATTGAGCATATTCATGGTTTGAATAGACTGACCCGTTTTGTAAACAATGTTATTTAACGTGTCGACTCTCTTTTCCAAAGCAAGAATTTTTTCAATATCCTTTTCTTCACGACTTTTATAAAGCTCAGTTTGCTTTGTTAACCGACTCTAACTCAGTAATTTGGAGTTTATGTAGCAGCAGTTGTTCTTCAAGTTCCGATATCTTTTGTTTTGACATATGAATTTCGTGTGTTACTTCAGAACAATATTGTTCGTTGAGCACCTTACGTTCATATACCAAACCATTAGCTATTGCAACTCGTCGATCAGCTTCTTTTACATAATCACACTCTTTAAGCTTGTCTATCTCCTCGGCTAAGGATGTGTTTGCTTGCTTCAAACGTTTATTAGCCTCTTTGTTTCCGCAATTTCATGTTTTAAAGAATCAATTATGGGCGCAAGCAAATCACGGTCCTCATCCGAGTCAGTATCCTGAGCAACATTACCGTCATCATTACACATATGTTGTGAATCCGTATTGCTATCCTCCGTGTCCATTACATATGTGTCATTGATGCTTTCGGGTTGCTCAGGATGCCGTCGTTCATTAGCAAGCACATTATAGTTATCATATGTTGGTACCTTTTCAATTGGCTCAGTATCAAAGATAGGTCCAGAAGTATCAGCAGTCTCTGGAAGCACTTCTTGAATCTTTGCCATGTACACATAATGTGCCTCTAGCTCTTGATCATCGGCTTTATCATCAGTGTCATCACGCCAGTCAACTTCATCTGCTGTGAGTGGAATTCCTACTTCTTCTTTCTTACACAGCAGCATCTTTTCCTTGTGATATCCCAAATCCTTAACCCGTTTTGGCTTCTTGCATTCCCTAGCCATGTGCCCAAATCCCTTGCAATTGAAGCATTGAATCCCAGTCTTCTACACAACCGGAGTGCCTACAGTATCTCTAGCCCCAACTTGATTCGGCATCCTCTGATTATCATACCTAGCCTCACGATCATACCTAGGTGCATGATCAACTTCCTTATATTGAGCATTGGATGATGATCTGAGGTTGTTGTCCCTTGAAGTTTGTTCATCATCACTGTCTCCATCTGGCTCGGTGTCATACTTTGGAGGTAGAGTGGGGACAATTGCTTTTGTCTTTTTAGCAGTAGCTGTAGGTTTGGTGGATGAGCTTGATGACTTTGAGGAATGAGTAGGTGGTTGTTAACGGTGTACGGGTTTTGTTGAAGTAGTAGCCACAAAAGCAATAGAGTTAGCAGACAGTTCTGCCTTTTCAGCCCTTAGTTCATTCACTTCATTCTGATGTTGTTTCAGGATATCATAAAGTTTGTGATAGGAGATGGTCTTGATATCTTCCCTTTGTTTAACCAAAGTCACAAACCTTTTCCATTCCGGTTTGAGTTGAAGTAGAAACTGAACATTGGCATGATGATTGGAGATGGTGCACTTATTTCTAAATAGATCATTCATCATTTTGTAGAATCTCGAGTAATATGAGTCAATGGATTCACCATCTTCAGATGTGAATTTTCCAAACTCCCAAAGTAGATTAGTCTCGAGATCTCGAACATTGATCGACTCACCTTGCTTCAATCGATGAATTACCTTCCACATTTCCATAGCATTAGGACATGCATCAACTATGGAATAGATATTGTTATCAATTCCAGTGAGTATAAAGTTTACAGCATCAGCTTCAGCTTGGAGGAGTTTCTTTTTCTCAGCAGAACATGTGTCGAAATCTTCCATAGCTCGTATAGTTGATGAAGTACCATCCTCTGCTTGTGTGGTAATTGGTTTGAATTCAAAAACTGGAGGTGGGTTCTCAACGCAGTGACGAAGAGCAGTTCGGTTCTCTTTTCCATCGAGAAATCTGAGAAAGCGAGATCTCCATTAAACATAACAACCGGTAGTGAGCACAGGTGGATTTCCATTGCCACCTTGTTCCAATCGAATTTGATTTGCAGTCGCATTGCTGATATTGTTGTTAGACATTGTCGATGATTGTGAATGGATTTGGATCTCAGTGGATGTGTTGTGATGAGGTGTGGTTGATCTTGTTGAGAAAAGATGTTAAAATCCCCTAAGAATTGTCTCTCTAGAAACCAAAAATTCCAAGGCCAAAAAACACTCGATTCCACTAACTGAAAGTTTGTTAAAAATTTTAACTTTTGTAAAAATCTTCAATTTTCGGAATACTGATCTTTTCCGAAAAATGAAGTTTTTCAGAATAATGATATCTTCGGAATATGTGAAATTTTCAGAGAAATGAAATTCTTCGGAATAGAAAATTTCGGAAAACACCCTTTTTTCAGAATAATCTTCGGAATAACACCTTTTTCGGAATAATCTTCGGAAAAAGTCCTTCGAAAAAATCTTTGGAAAATGCCTTTCTTCGAAAAAAACTTCGGAAAAATACCTTCTTCGGAAAAATCTTCGGAAAATGTCCTTCTTCGAAAAAATCTTCGGAAAATACCTTTCTTCGGAAAAATACCTTCTTCAGAAAAATCTTCGGAAAATGTCCTTCTTCGGAATATGGATGTTTTCAGAAAACCAACTTCTTCGGAATAATGATGTTTTTTAGAAAATTCACTTTTTCGGAATATTCACTTTTTCAGAATTAACACTTCTTCGGAAAAAGCACTTTTTCAGAGAAATTAAACCCTTTTCCGAAAAAAAATTCTTCGGAATAAGTGCACAAATTCAGAAAAACAAACCCTTTTCCGAAATTACTAACTGATGATCGATATCCTATTTTCTCGGAACAAACTTTCAAAGAAACGTAACTTTATGCCATGATTTGATCTAAAACCCAACAAAGTTGTGTTTTTACCCAAATAAACAGTACCAAGATGATTTGAATCAAGAAAAATAAACCATAAAAAACACAAAAAAAAAAATTGGATCAAGGATTATGGATCAAATACCTTATGAAATCAATAAGAACATGAACCACGAATCTTCAATCACGTATCCACTATAGGCTCTGATACCAAATGTTAATCCCAATTCAATCCATTACACAATATAAGATGATATTTAGAGAGATAAAGAGTAGAAAAGTAGAGAGAGAAATAAGAGAGATTATGGAAGATTAAACACTTTAAGAGAGAGAAACAAAATGCTAACCAACACCCTCTTCCACACTTGGAAGAGGGTATTTATATGCCACGGCCATAAGGCCTTAGTGGGCTTGTTCATAGGCCGGGCTTGGCTTTGCTTGGGCTTATGCCCCTAACTTATACAATATTAGCTTAAATACCAAGCCCTGTTTTCCCGACTAACCTTTTACAATACAAGACCAATAACGACTAAGATGACCTATTATATTCTTTTTCGACTATATAAAATATAGGGCTAACAAAGATAGCTCGGAAAATCAAGGTACGCGAAACGATGCGCAAACAATCTACTCGTAACCTAAGTAAAACGATGCGCAAACACTCTCATTTTTCGTATCGGTACAGCGGAAGGGTCTTTCAGAGTGTTACGGGATAGCACAATAACTCCAATCATAGACAACACATAAAAATGGTTGTACAAGGTTTAACAAACATTCATTCGATAAAAAGTTTCAAAAGCGTACAACAGGTCCCAAATTATACAGGTCATTAAGTTTACAAAACACAGATCGAATGAACATTTTTAATATTATGTGGGCCATCAGAGTCGATCTCCATCCGGATTACCTTCAAGCACCTGAGATAAAAACATGCAAAAATCATATCAGCGAATGCCGAGTGAATTCATAGAGTTTAATGAAAACCGTTATATAAAACAATCATTTAAAATCAGAACACAAGTATAATATCGGAAGTAAGTCCTCATATTGCTAGTCAGGCAATATATATCAAGCATACATCTGAAACCGTCCATGAGACCGTAGTCTCTATATTACCATGATAGGTAATATATTCATCGTAATAGTGTCGTTATCATATATAGGATACATTTTTATTTAGATTAGGTAGGATTATTATTAGCCGCATGACATTGTTACCTTACTATGAAAACAGCGGGCCGCGAACCCGACAAACAATTTTCCCATCTAAGTTAGCGTGTCGTCACAAAAATCACGCTATGGAATCTTCTCATACATAAATTCGCTTACCAATAAATGTGGTACGACGGGGATCAACCGTCAAGGCGCGAACTGGGGTGATCGTCCCCAAATAGTACTATCAAATGCATAAGCGTCTACCAAATCCCGGTAGTTCACAATTCATGCTAATGGGACTTTAAGTGACATAACCTAACTACTAATAATCCTTTTAGTCTCGAATATAGGGTCATAGCATCATTCGGCTCCATATCATTAAGCATACAATCGGGACTACTTGTGTTCTATTTTTATAAAAAGCTAGCATGTTATCTCCCCTGCGGGTTTATAAATCATTTTATAAAACATTTAAAAGAGTGCGAGGCTATGAACTCACGTTGTTAATGAAAGGCGGATTATCGGCTACGGGCGTGCTTCGGTCACGGAAACCTATATAAATAATAATCGGTCTTAGACTCGGTCCAATGACTTTTATCAAAATAACAATATACATATGATGATTTTGTACATATGATGATGATCAAGTGGGTTTATACATCCTTGTTTACTTATTTTAGCGTTTACATCTTGGTAACGTCTTACTAGTTCACTAGTTTTACCGATTTTACCTATTTTAAGTCCATTAAGTCTTTTATAAGTTATTTAACTTGTTTTTACCCATTTTATACCTATATTATCAGTATATATACTTTTCATGTTGGGCCCAAATGGGTTAAGCCCAATAAGTTCTTTTTACAAGTTTTTATCTTATTAAGTCCAATTATTAGTCCAATATGTTTAGTTAGCTCGTAAATGTCCGTAATTCTTATAGTTCGGGTTTTATCGGTTTTTACTTGTCTTAGTTATCTATACATCAGTATATGACTTTTATAAACATTACATTAGACGGGTTTGGTCGTCTAAATTTTATTTGGCGAAAAACGTTAATTTCACGGCGATAGCCGAAAAAGTCGTAAAAATCAAGTTTATAGTTTTTATTACTTATAAATATTATTTTACCACCATTTATATAATTTACCCATTTAATTAACCTTTTATACATTTATATAAATAAGTTTTATAAGTTAGTGGGTTTATATTTTTACATTTTATACATTATAATGTGAGTGCTTATATAATATTAATAAACATTATTTCCAAAATCTGATTTTTAACTTCATGTTCACCAGTTTTAACATATCTAGAGTTATATAATGAATTAGAAGCTCATTTTTGGATGACATGTTCTTCATAATATGTGCTACATATAACTTAGTTATAGCTACTGCCCATTTTGAGTTTAAGTTGCCTTAACAGTCCCTACAAAACTGCTTATTCAGATTACACCACCTAACTTGTTTTGATCATATCTCACTCATTATTTTGATTCCATTGCATGGCCAACTCTCACATATGTATAACATCATCTACTTACTGTAAATTGATCAAACCATGCAATTTTATCAGTTCATCTTTTAGTTATCTACTGTTTTTATACAGCCAACTAAATAGTCAAGATTTTAGCTTTATTTCTTATAGTTATCATCATTTTTAAGCATATTTATCAACACTTGATCCCCACACAACATTTTTATCATCATATATACATCATATACATATACAAAATGAAAGAAAATACATTTGTTCTTTACAAATAACAAGAGAAAAATGGAGACGATGATCTTCTTTACCAATCCAAGTGGATTTCTTGTTTTAGGAAGACAAGAACTTGATGAACACAACAAGTATCTCCAAGACCATCAAATATCAAGAACATAGGTTGGAAAATCAGCCCTAGGACACAAGCAAATCACCTCCAAAGATGTTAATATGGCCACCAAATGATCAAGGATTCAAAAGAACACCTTAATAGTGCTAGTAAACATGTTGTTTATGGCTAGAAGAGATCAAATGGGGTGTTTGTTGGTTTATTTGGGACGGCACAAGGGAGAGTTTGAGAGAGTTTTTGGAGTGGATTGCATGTAAGAAAGATGGAAATGAATACAAGTTGCTAGTTTAGCTAGTTTAGTGGTATGGTAAAGCTTAAGATGTAAGCTAGCTTACACTTGGTGTAAGTTAGCTAAACTTGATGCCACCTATGTGTTGTGGTGTCAAGTTAGCCGTCCCATATAGCTAGTGGGGTGGGACAAAGTGTTTTGTCCCATCTCACTAGTTTACGGGTATTTCTCGATTCTAGTTTTCTCAATTTGCGTGCCCTCGGGTCGTTTTACGAAAAACGTTTTTATAAATTATGAATCACCGTCACAAAACGAATCCAATAAAAATTGTCTCATCAAAAACGGAGTTCAAAAACGTAAATACGTAATCCTAAGGTTTCCGGTTTAGTCGTAAAAGACGCCAAATTATGCACGTAAGACCAAATTTAAATCCGTAAATTGTGAGTTCGTCAACCAACATAAAAATAAGTTTCAAAATATTATACGAGAAAATATTTCACTACCTGAAAATGTTAGATTGTCACAGCTTTTCCTCCTAAAAGGTATCAACGTCCTCGTGATACATTTCATTTGGATGTCTGTTTCTTATTGAAATCGAAGAGGTGCAGATATTTCTTCCACATTTCATCCTCTCGTTCCCAAGTATACTCCGGTCCATGCTTTGAATTCCATCGGATCTTGACAATAGGTATCCGACTTTGTTTCAGTTGCTTTACCTCACGGTCCATAACTTCTACGGGATCTTCGATAAAATGCAACTTCCCATCTATTCGAACCTTACCTAACGGAATTTTCTCATCACTCACTGCTAGACATTTCTTCAGATTAGATACATGGAATGTGTTGTGAACACCATGAAGTTCTGGGGGTAACTCTAGTTTGTAAGCCACCGGACCTACTCTAGATAAAATCTTGAAGGGTCCAATATAACGGGGATTCAATTTTCCTCGCTTTCCAAATCCGATAACGCCTTTCCATGGCGATACTTTCAACATTACTCGGTCACCCACTTCAAACTCCATTGGCTTCCGCCGCACATCCGTGTAACGTTTCTGTCTACTACGGGCAGTCAACAACCTCTTCTTAATCTTAACTATCATCTCCGTAGTCTCCCGGATCAATTCCGGTCCCGTGAGCTGGGTATCCCCAACTTCACTCCAACATACAGGAGATCTACACTTCCTACCATACAAAGCTTCAAACAGTGCAGCCTTAATACTAGAATGGTAACTATTATTATACGAAAACTCTGCTAACGACAAATGTTTATCCCAATTCTTACCAAAGTCTAACACACAAGCTCTCAACATATCTTCCAGTGTTTGTATCGTCCTTTCACTCTGCCCATCAGTCTGGGGGTGATAAGCAGTGCTCATGTCGAGATTCGTTCCCAAAGATCTTTGGAGAGATTTCCAAAAAATCGATGCGAATCTAGGATCTCGATCTGAAATGATCGATACAGGCACTCCATGCTTGCATACAATATTATCAAGGTATATTCGAGTCAGCTTCTCCAGTGAGAACTGCTCCTTAACCAGAATGAAGTGTGCTGATTTGGTCAGTCTATCGACAATAACCCAAATCGAATTGTTTCCAGATGATGTTCTAGGAAGCTTGGTGATAAAGTCCATCGTAATTCGCTCCCACTTCCATTCAGGAATCTTTGGTTGTTGAAGTAGTCCTGATGGCTTTTGATGTTCAGCTTTGACTCTAGCACAAGTCAAGCATTGAAGAACATACATAGCTATGTCAGCTTTCATATTCGGCCACCAGTACAACTTCTTCAAATCATGGTACATCTTATCAGATCCCGGATGAATGGAATACTTAGATTTATGGGATTCTAACATAATCAAATCTCTTAAGCCTCCAAACTTAGGTATCCACATACGACCTCTTAAGCATTTCACTCCATCAGCTCTAACCTCTAAAGGATCTCCTTCTCCTCGGAACCCTTCATTAACAAAATTCTCCTTCTTACAAGCTTCTATCTGCGCATTTCTAATTTGCTCAGGCAAATTATTGTGCACGGTCAAGACTAGAGAACGCACCCTGATAGGCTCTCTATCTTTCCTACTTAACGCATCGGCAACAACATTGGCTTTTCCTGGGTGATATTTTATATCACAATCATAATCACTTAACAACTCTATCCATCTTCGTTGCCTCATGTTCAATTCCTTCTGGTCGAGAATATACTGTAGGCTTTTGTGATCGGTGAATACCGTACACTTGGTGCCATACAGATAATGTCTCCACAACCTAAGAGCAAAGACTACAACTCCTAACTCAAGATCATGAGTAGTATAATTCTCCTCATTCTTCCTTAATTGCCTCGAAGCATAAGCTATCACTTTCTCCCTCTGCATCAAAACAGCTCCATAACCTCTAAGAGATGCATCACAATACACTACAAAATCTTCACTCCCGTCGGGTAATGATAAGATTGGCGCACTACATAATTTTTGCTTCAATGTCTGAAATGCTCCATCTTCATCACTTCCCCAAACGAAAGGTTTATTCTTCTGGGTAAGCTTAGTCAATGGTTTAGCTATCAAAGAGAATTCTTTAATGAATCGCCTATAATAGCCAGCCAATCCTAAGAACTGTCGCACTTCCGTTGGCGTTGTCGGTGCAGACCAATTCTTAATAGCTTCAACCTTTGCAGGATCAACATGAATTCCATCTCTGTTAATCACATGACCAAGAAATTGCACAGAATCTAACCAGAAATCACACTTCGAAAACTTAGCATACAACCTTTCATCCTTTAACAAATTCAAAACAATCCTTAAATGTTCTCTATGCTCATCTTCATTCTTAGAATAGATTAGAATATCGTCAATAAACACAATCACAAATTTATCCAAGTAGGGCTTGCACACTCGATTCATTAAATCCATGAAAACCGCAGGTGCGTTAGTTAACCCAAATGGCATTACTTGAAATTCATAGTGTCCATAACGAGTTCTAAGTGCAGTTATAGGAATATCTTCTTCACGGACGCGAAGTTGGTGATATCCTGACCGCAAATCTATCTTAGAATACACACTAGATCCTTGCAGTTGATCAAACAAATCATCAATCCTAGGTAAAGGATATCGATTTTTAATTGTCAACTTATTCAGTTCCCTATAATCAATGCACATACGAAAAGATCCATCCTTCTTCTTAACGAACAAGACTGGAGCTCCCCAAGGCGACGAGCTCGGTCGAATAAAACCTTTATCAGACAACTCCTTAAGTTGCTCAGATAACTCCTTTAATTCAGAAGGGGCTAATCGGTAAGGCGCACGTGCCACCGGTGCAGCACCAGGAATTAAATCGATTCGAAACTCTACTTGCCTTATCGGTGGAAGTCCGGGTAAATCTTTAGGAAATACCTCAGGAAATTCACAAATAATAGGTACATCTTCCAATCGTTTCTCCCTAGACTCATTCCCGGTCACTTGAGCTAAGAATAACTCACAACCGTTCCTGATGTACTTTTGGACTTTAATACATGAAACGATTTTCAAACGGGATTCACCTCGACTACCATCAATTACTAACGTCCTATTCCTAAGAGGAATCTTAACCTTCTTCTCTCCACATAAAATAGTAGCATTATTCAACGACAACCAATCCATACCAATAATAATATCAAAACTACCTAATTCTATCAACATCAAATCAATCGGAAAGGAATGGTTCAAGAGATTTAGAGAGCATCCTTCTAATAGCTTATTAGTTTTCACTAATTTACCATCAGCCAATTCCACCTCGTAACTGGTACTTATCTCAACAGGTTCAATATCAATAAGGGCACTAAATTTAGTGGATACAAAGCTCCTATCGGCACCCGAATCGAATAAAGCAACAACATAATGATTGTTGAGTAAAAACGTACCGGTAACGACATTCGGATCCTCTTTCTTCACCTCAATTGTTCCAAGTTGGTAGATACCACCCTGGGGGTTTCTTCCAGGTACAATCGCTTTCAACTTGGGGCATTCCGATTTCCTATGACCCTCTTCATTACAGTTGAAGCAAATGGTTCCCTTCTTACACCTTTCAACCTTGTGTCCAAGCTTTCCGCAATTTCGGCACTTCCAGCAATCGCCAGCATGCCTCTTGTTGCCACACTTAGGACATCTATCATCGTTGCGCGGTGCATTGTAGGTAAGAGCATTTGCATTCCCCTTTCTCTAGTTCTGACGGCGATTGAAATTCTTCCTATTATCACCTGTATCTACACGATCACCGTCTCCCTTTCTTTTCTCACCAACACGGGCTTCATCTTCCTTATCCTGAATTATCTGTCCAATGAGTTGGTAAGCCATTCGAACAGCATCATCAATGGTCAGTGGTTTCGATGATGTCACGTCCCCCCGGATATTCCTGGTCAACCCTTTCACATATTGCTCAATTCGGATCTCTTCGGGTTCAACCAATCGAGGACATAGCAAGGCCAACTCATGGAATCGGTTCGTGTAACTATCAATGTCCACACCTTTCATTCTCATATGAATCAACTCCTGTTCTAACCTAATGATCACACTACGAGGACAAAACTCCAAAGTCATCCACTTCTTAATTTCAGCCCAAGGAGTAGCATTAGCAGCATCAAGACCTATGAAAGCAATTCTCCCGTTCCACCAAGTCAACGCACGACCTTTAAGAGTAGCCATAGAAAAAGTCACCTTATCTTCCTCCTTACACTTACTAATCCTAAACACCGATTCTATCTTCTCAATCCACTGGCTTAGTCCTACAGCACCTTCAGTTCCATTAAAAGGTAGAGGTTCACACTTCATGAACGTCACATAAGTACAGCCACCAACTTCAGGTGCATTAGTTCCAAGTCCTCCTACATTTCCTCCAGCATTAGCATCCACATTATTAGCATTCACATTCACATTAGTACCGCCAATTCCACTACCGCCAGCTCCACTACCGCCAGCTCCACTACCGCCAGCTCCACTACCGCCAGCTTCATTTCTAGCATTTGACATAAATTCAGTCATAGATGCGGTAACTTGCTCCGTAATAATCCTACGTACATCATCCTCAGTCACAGCCTTCTTGGGCGGCATAGTTCTATAATTTCACAATTTCAAAGTATTAAGCGTTCATCCAACAAAGGATTCATATAATATGGATTGAATTCATAATCAAGATACAAATAAGGCACAATATGGAATTCAAGACAAGATACATATTTCATTCGATCTGAAACAAAAGTATTGTCTTAGTACATCCCATATCAAAGTTCTAGCACTATATACACTCAAATTTCGTGCCAAATCTATTACTAACAAGTCGGTTCAGTCAAAGCTACAAAAGCACAAAAGATATAAAGGTCACTACTAAATACAGACTGGTCTACTGAGAACCGCCAGATGGTCCATCATCCATCGTCTTCTGGATCTTCGCCGGACGATCACTAGACACATCTTCAGCTGGGCGCTTACGGATTACTCCTCTTTCAACCATGTCAGCATAAAATCTACTGTTCCATCCCACGGATATATTCAACTCCTTTTCATCTTTCTCACGCATCGCACAAGCCACACTCAACTGAATCTCCATAGTATTCACCTTTTTCTTCATGGCAGTATACTCACCACTTTCCAACACTGATAACCTCCTAAAAGCCTCATTCAAACCACGTTCTACATCACTCAAATCCAAACTAAGCAATTCTCGCTCTTTCTCGCCAACCTTAGTCTTCGACTCCAAATAAGCAACCTGAGTCTAAACAACACCTAATCCAACCTCTATCACACAACTCTTAACACGGGAAGCATCTAGATCACGTCTCAAGGCCCATGGTGCAAGACCATCAATATGAGTAGCCTCTCGAGTACTAGACGACTCTCCTATCTCACGTCTACGAGTATCAATACCATCAGTACCGTCAGGTGCATCGTCATCCTCATCCTCCTCCGATTCAGAATCAGATTCAGACGATTCAGACATTTCATCCCTAGGTAACTCATCCTCAGAATCAGACAAACAAACTGGTGGGGGCAAAGGCTCGCCCTCTGGAACATCATACGAATATATAAGCTCGACTTCCTCATCGTCATCAACCTCAACATCTATACCTACATCCTCCTCGACATCCTCGTCGTCAATCTCATCATCTAAATTATCTAATCCAATCTCATCATGATTCTCAATATCCACATTCTCAATCTCCACATTCTCAATATCCACATTCTCAATCTCATTCTCTACTAAGTCAACCTGAGGGGCAATCTGATCTCCTAGTCCTAACTCGGGCTCGGGATCCTCAAATGGTTCCTCATCATCATCTATATCATAATCTACTAAGTCTAAATAAGGATCATCTTCTATATTAGGTTCGAGAATAGCATGGTTTTCTACAGGAATATTAGGGTCAGCCATGACAATCTGCATTTATATATATATCTCGTATTAGGATAACATACTAGTTAAACAATTACATAATGAAATCACGATATATACATATATATATATTAAATTATATATATCAAAATATATATCTTCTCAATAGGGCTTGTTGGTAACGTCGGAGATCTCTGGCACCGTTATAGTCAAAAGATTTTTCAAATATTTTCTCAAATGTTCATTGTCAAAAGATTTTGAAAAGTTTTGTTCAAAACCTTGGTTTTTAAAATCTTTTGTTCTCTACAACGAGAGCTCTGGTACCAAACTGTAACACTATCATTTTTCGTATCGGTACAGCGGAAGGGTCTTTCAGAGTGTTACGGGATAGCACAATAACTCCAATCATAGACAACACATAAAAATGGTTGTACAAGGTTTAACAAACATTCATTCGATAAAAAGTTTCAAAAGCGTACAACAGGTCCCAAATTATACAGGTCATTAAGTTTACAAAACACAGATCGAATGAACATTTTTAATATTATGTGGGCCATCAGAGTCGATCTCCATCCGGATTACCTTCAAGCACCTGAGATAAAAACATGCAAAAATCATATCAGCGCCGAGTGAATTCATAGAGTTTAATGAAAACCGTTATATAAAACAATCATTTAAAATCAGAACACAAGTATAATATCGGAAGTAAGTCCTCATATTGCTAGTCAGGCAATATATATCAAGCATACATCTAAAACCGTCCATGAGACCGTAGTCTCTATATTACCATGATAGGTAATATATTCATCGTAATAGCGTCGTTATCATATATAGGATACATTTTTATTTAGATTAGGTAGGATTATTATTAGCCGCATGACATTGTTACCTTACTATGAAAACAGCGGGCCGCGAACCCGACAAACAATTTGCCCATCTAAGTTAGCGTGTCGTCACAAAAATCACGCTATGGAATCTTCTCATACATAAATTCGCTTACCAATCAATGTGGTACGACGGGGATCAACCGTCAAGGCGCGAACTGGGGTGATCGTCCCCAAATAGTACTATCAAATGCATAAGCGTCTACCAAATCCCGGTAGTTCACAATTCATGCTAATGGGACTTTAAGTGACATAACCTAACTACTAATAATCCTTTTAGTCTCGAATATAGGGTCATAACATCATTCGGGTCCATATCATTAAGCATACAATCGGGACTACTTGTGTTCTATTTTTATAAAAATCTAGCATGTTATCTCCCTCGCGGGTTTACAAATCATTTTATAAAACATTTAAAAGAGTGCGAGGCTATGAACTCACGTTGTTAATGAAAGGCGGATTATCGGCTACGGGCGTGCTTCGGTCACGGAAACCTATATAAATAATAATCGGTCTTAGACTCGGTCCAATGACTTTTATCAAAATAACAATTACATATGATGATTTTGTACATATGATGATGATCAAGTGGGTTTATACATCCTTGTTTACTTATTTTAGCGTTTACATCTTGGTAACGTCTTACTAGTTCACTAGTTTTACCGATTTTACCTATTTTAAGTCCATTAAGTCTTTTATAAGTTCTATAACTTGTTTTTACCCATTTTATACCTATATTATCAGTATATATACTTTTCATGTTGGGCCCAAATGGGTTAATCCCAATAAGTTCTTTTTACAAGTTTTTATCTTATTAAGTCCAATTATTAGTCCAATATGTTTAGTTAGCTCGTAAATGTCCGTAATTCTTATAGTTTGGGTTTTATCGGTTTTTACTTGTCTTAGTTATCTATACATCATTATATGACTTTTATAAACTTTACATTAGACGGGTTTGGTCGTCTAAGTTTTATTTGGCGAAAAACGTTAATTTCACGGCGATAGCCGAAAAAGTCGTAAAAATCAAGTTTATAGTTTTTATTACTTATAAATTTTATTTTACCACCATTTATATAATTTACCCATTTAATTAACCTTTTATACATTTATATAAATAAGTTTTATAAGTTAGTGTGTTTATATTTTTACATTTTATACATTATAATGTGAGTGCTTATATAATATTAATAAACATTATTTCCAAAATCTGATTTTTAACTTCATGTTCACCATTTTTAACATATCTAGAGTTGTATAATGAATTAGAAGCTCATTTTTGGATGACAGGTTCTTCATAATATGTGCTACATATAACTTAGCTATAGCTACTGCCCATTTTGAGTTTAAGTTGCCTTAACAGTCCCTACAAAACTACTTATTCAGATTACACCACCTAACTTGTTTTGATCATATCTCACTCATTATTTTGATTCCATTGCATGGCCAACTCTCACATATGTATAACATCATCTACTTACTGTAAATGGATTAAACCATGCAATTTTATCAGTTCATATTTTAGTTATCTACTGTTTTTATACAGCCAACTAAATAGTCAAGATTTTAGCTTCATTTCTTATAGTTATCATCATTTTTAAGCATATTTATCAACACTTGATCCCCACACAACATTTTTATCATCATATATACATCATATACATATACAAAATGAAAGAAAATACATTTGTTCTTTACAAAATAACAAGAGAAAAATGGAGAGGATGATCTTCTTTACCAATCCAAGTGGATTTCTTGTTTTAGGAAGACAAGAACTTGATGAACACAACAAGTATCTTCAAGACCATCAAATATCAAGAACATAGGTTGGAAAATCAGCCCTAGGACACAAGCAAATCACCTCCAAAGATGTTAATATGGCCACCAAATGATCAAGGCTTCAAGAGAACACCTTAATAGTGCTAGTAAACATGTTGTTTATGGCTAGAAGAGATCAAATGGGGTGTTTGTTGGTTTATTTGGGACGAAAAAAGGGAGAGTTTGAGAGAGTTTTTGGAGTGGATTGCATGTAAGAAAGATGGAAATGAATACAAGTTGCTAGTTTAGCTAGTTTAGTGGTATGGTAAAGCTTAAGATGTAAGCTAGCTTACACTTGGTGTAAGTTAGCTAAACTTGATGCCACCTATGTGTTGTGGTGTCAAGTTAGCCGTCCCATATAGCTAGTGGGGTGGGACAAAGTGTTTTGTCCCATCTCACTAGTTTACGGGTATTTCTCGATTCTAGTTTTCTCGATTTGCGTGCCCTCGGGTCGTTTTACGAAAAACGTTTTTATAAATTATGAATCACCGTCACAAAACGAATCCAATAAAAATTGTCTCATCAAAAACGGAGTTCAAAAACGTAAATACGTAATCCTAAGGTTTCCGGTTTAGTCGTAAAAGACGCCAAATTATGCACGTAAGCCCAAATTTAAATCCGTAAATTGTGAGTTCGTCAACCAACATAAAAATAAGTTTCAAAATATTATACGAGAAAATATTTCACTACCTGAAAATGTTAGATTGTCACAGTTAGTGTTTTAGTCTCATTGTAATTGTTCCTGGGAACTAGAAACATCTTGGGGAAGAGTAATATGTTTGGGACTTCGGTGGTGGCAGCAAAAGGAGAAAATTGGTGGTACTTCTCTTTGACTACAATTAAGAGGATTGGTGTAGAGTTCAAATTTAAGAAAAACCCTAGGGAGAATAGGTAGCGTCCGATAGTTTGAAAGAGCAAAGGGGGGACCAAAGTACATTTGCAATTAAAGAGTGGTTCAAGTACCTTGTTCAAAATGTGTTTGAGAGAGAGAGAGAAACGTGGGATATTGTTGGTGGTCCATTAGACGATTTTTGTTGTAGGTGCAAAAGAATTTCATAAGTTTTCTTTGTAGGTGGATTTAATTATGGAGTATTTTCTTTGTAGTTGGTAGATGGGTAATATGTAAAGTTATAGAATGAATGAGTTCTTAGGCGAATTTATAAAATAGGTAAATGTTTTCGATTGTGAATTCTTGCGGATTATAAAACCTTAAATATGTTACGTTGATTAAATATGAGTCGGTTTATATTACGTGATTCCTAAGTAGATCTTACTGCGTAATGTAAGTAAGCTAAAACTTGTTCCAAGTAAAAAAATCAAACTTCCATGAATGTCATTTATAAAATTTAAATTCGTAAACATTACATAGAATCAATCGGGAACATCAATAGACACACAAGTCTAACCCGAACTATCGCGTCTCATATAAATTAAATAGATTCCAAATTCACGCTTGTGACATAATCTAAAATTATCCAAAATGTAATTTAGGGTTTCAAAATCAATTCTTTTTTTTATAAAAATCGGCCAAACCCTAATTTTTAAAAAACAAAACCCTAATTTTTAAGAAAAGCTAAAAAACATGTAGTTTTAACTCAAAACAAGTTGAATCCGAGTCTGCCTAAGAGTACATATTTCTTTTGCAATGTGCTCAGTTTTATGAAGACATTCATTCTGAATATTCTTCCTTTTGAAGAAGGTACGCTCCCGGTTAAATATCTTGGTGTTCTTTTAGTATCATCTAGGTTGATTTTCAGGGATTGTAAAGATCTTATTCAGAAAGTTCAATCACGTGTTAATGATTGGAAGAATAAGTCTCTATCAGCAGCGGGTCATCTCCAGCTTGTGAGGTCAGTCCTAAGTTCCATGCATATATATTGGGCATCAGTGTTTGGTCTCCCTTGTCGAGTTCTTTTAGATATTGAGCAAATCATGTATAACTTTCTTTGGTCTCAAGATAGTTTGAAATCAGGGCGTGCAAAAGTGTCATGAGAGATTGTTTGTCTTCCTAAGGACGAGGGTGGGCTTGGTATTCGCAAGTTGGGGATGTTTAATAAGGCCCATATGAATTCCCATATATGGAAACTTTTATTGTTAAAGGAATCGTTGTGGGTTCAACGGATACATGTATATAAACTTCAGGGTCGTAATTTTTGGGATATTCCTTGTCGGGGAAACGTATCGTGGGGATGGAGAAAGATATTACAATTACGTCCTTTCATTCGTGAGTTCATGTGGCACAATATTGGTGATGGAATGGCGACGTCTGTTTGGTTTGATAGGTGGTGTGACTATAGCCCCTTAGCTGATCATATTACTCTAAGGGAGATTCATAGGGTAGGTCTCACTATGAATAAAAAAGTTCATGCTATTATTCATAATGGTCAATGGGCCTGGCCTAATAGTTTAACCAGCAAGTATGTTTTCCTACAAGGAATGTCTATACCTTCGGTTGTGAAGGGTACGTGTGATCAGAATCAATGGCATGATGGGGCAAACACGAAGGTGTTTTCGATTGCTGAAGTGTGGTCTCCATTAGACCGCGTATGCATAAGGTTGCGTGGTCTCAGGTTGTTTGGTTTGCGAATTGTATACCTTGACATGCATTCAATCTTTGGTTAGTATTTAATAAGCGACTGAAGACTCAGGATCATGTTAGTATATGGGATATTTCTTCATCACTTGTTGCGGAATGTCCTCTGTGTGAAATTCAACCGGACTCTCATGAACATTTATTTTTTGAATGTCCGTTTTCTCAACAAGTTTGGTCCCATGTTCGTGAATTGGCGGGTATTCAAACTGTTTCTCCCATTTTTATGATATAATAGCAGTGATTCTTCCCTTTGCTAAGAGGGAGTCGTCTAGAAGTGTTATTGCAAAGCTCGTGTTAGCTTCAGCAGCTTACTTTATTTGGCAAGAACGCAATTGGAGGCTCTTTACATTGAAGAAGCGTACATCTCAACAGGTGATTGATTGCATTGTCTCTTCGGTTCGTTTAAAGCTGAATTTGTGTCATCTCAAAAAGACACAAGCTGGATAGAGTTTAGCCGAGACGTGGAGGTTACCGGATGCAATGTATATGTAGATATCATATTATGAGTCTTTTTGTATGTTTATGTGTAGTTAGATGGTTCGTTCCCAACTGTCGTTAGAGTTATAGCTCGATTTAATTTAATAAATATAATAAATATATTTATTAAATAAATTAACTCTTTACGTATTCTGTGCAATCTCGTAATCTCGAGTTCGATCCTATCACACGACTATTAAATATAAGTCCATTAAGTTTCAATAAGTTTTACATGCAATATAATTAAATGCCCACGAGCTCATATAAGTCATAACATATTATCAAAGTGTGCATGAATGCATAGAGGGATGGTCTCATCATGCTATTAGAGGGGTGACCTCTAATAAATAATAATCTGGGTGGAGGGATCAGCTCCAATGTGATGGAGTGTAGAGCACACACTAACCAATCACCCTGTACGTGTAAACCTGTAAACATGTAAACTAGGATTCACCCATACACCCCACAATAATAATAATGGCCAACGTGTAACATGGAGGGACGCCGCAAGAAATCACTCTCGTTGCGAAAGAGTCATGACACAAGTGCCTCATATGTCATTGTTATGGTACCTCCATAACTAGGTGGTCATGTAAATCATGGTCATGCATGTATATAGCTTGGACAATTTAAAATGATAGCATGGCAAACAATGAAAAGTTTTTATGATTTGAAAACTGGGGAAAAATAGATGGCATAACAAACGGGGAATCGTAATCATGCATAGAAGAGATGTCCTTACTGAAGGACAGAATATCCGGACCTAATGTCCAGTAATCGACAAAAGAGATGAACAGCGGAAAAGTGCTACTCCAACTTCACGTAAGCTACATAATAAAGGACGTGTATGAGTTGCTTGTTCATTAATAAGTTACTTGTTCTTAGTTTTTAGTTACTTGTTCATGACTTGAGTTACTTGTTCATGGATTATCGTGTATTTCCTTAATATTGTACGTTTCATGTGTTCTTGATTAATGTATTACATGTTTCTTGTGTTATTATACTTGGTATTTTCATAATTAGTAACTTTTCAAAAATAGCATGTTTCCATATATAGTAACTTTCCAAAAATAGAAGGTTTCCATATATAGTAACTTTCCAAAAACAGTAAGTTTCCATAAATAGTAAGTTTCCAAAAAATAGTAAGTTTCTGTAAATAGTAATAAGCTCGTGTAATATACTTAAATAATTTACCTTGATCGCTGAGTAAACTGATTATATAAGTCATGGTTTAATAAGCATATTAAATAAGCAAATTCTTATAAGTCATGGTTAATTATTATATTATATTAATAAGTCATGGTTTAAGTAAGTTAATTTTTAATAAGGTTCATTTTAATAATTAACTTTCATATGTCATAGTTTATAAATAACTATTAATTAATAATATGTCATGATTTACTATTGATTATTAATTAATACTATATTATGTCATGACTCATAATTAATTATACATAATAATAGTTCATGGATTATAATTAGTTATAACTTAAGCCTTGAATCTTAATAAATAAAGTTCAATTTAAGTTAAAACAAATAAGCCATGTTAATTAAGTTAAATCTGAATAAGTTGTAAATAATATGGTTTAATAAGTATATTAAATAAGTCGTGATTTAATAAGTTTATGTTTAATTAATCCCATTAATTTAATAAGCCCGAATACAACAAAAACCGATTAAATAATTAAGCCAAATTATGGCCACGCCAACCTCCTGAAAAGGGAAGGCTTTACCTGGTTTAAGTCTGTATGGTGGTGGGCTCAAACCCCGTGGATTAGTCGACCAATGAGTCAGAAATCACGGTTACCAAAAAAAAAGTTAAACCAAATTAATCATAAGCGAGTTTTATTATAGTCGATTAATAAGCCGAAATCAATGTCCAAACACCCCTTTTGTTCTCTTTATTTACGAACCAAACACCGCTTTTGTGACTTGTGGCTGCTGGGCAAAAACTCTCATCACAACCTGTTGTTTTACCGCTGCCCAGCAGCTTTTCCCACCAACAGTAGCCTTATAGCTGCTGCCGCCAAACAACCTACCCACTGTTTGCTGTATTTTTCTCACCGATTTGTACCAACTGGGTCTTGTGGGTTGCGGCCGTTGTGCCCAGGATACCCCCAGATAGCAATATTTTGCCACTGTAGCTTCTTAGGGGTTGCGGCTGGTTAAGCCACAGCAGCCACTGCTGCGGCTGCTTTCACCAAAACCCTACCGAGACACCCCACATGGGGTTCTCGGTTTCCGTGCAACCCAAAACAAACCAACCCAATTTATTCTTGTCTTGATTTGAATAAAAACATGTTCATATCTTCTATATAATCCAATTTGTGATTCTTAAAAAAATAAATAAGAAAGGGATTGATGATTACCGAATCTAAGCAAAGACTAGAGATGAACAAACACGTGCACTACCCAAATAACCAAAGATCAAAATGTTTTTCTCTCCCCCTTTTTCTTTCTCCTTGCCAGCGGCCAATACTAATCACCTAGGGTTTCTAAATATTTTCTCTTTTTGTAAAAGTGAGGAAAATGTAACAACCGTATGTTTTATTTATTTACCCTTGGTGGACTGGGCCTTGGCCCTTATTTGCTTGTATGGTTTATTTATAAGCCTTGTACGGTTAATTAATAACATGGATCCCATTTACTTATTAATTTCGTGTCATGATCATAATCTCGGTTATTTGTAAATTTTTGATTAATACTTTCGTGTTATATCTTGTCGTATTTAATTACGTTATTAACTTGTCGTGACTTATTTAGTTATATGTAATACTTGTGGTGACTTATTTAATTATACGTAATACTTTTCGTGTAATAACAAATATTAAAAGTTTTTATATAATGGTATTTTTAAGCGGGTTTTACACATCTTCATTTAATATGAATCACCGTGTAGTATCTTATATAACTTTTTGCCTTTTGAGTTGTAGCTTCTGTTGTTGAAGTTATCTACAAGATAGTTATGCACGATTCGTTATAAATAAGATGGAGTTCTTATTATTCTAAGCTAGTCCTTATGATAGACTTAATTCTATTTGTGACACTATCATATTGTTGATACAAACAAACTAACCAGTTTAGTATTGTTTTAGGCAATAAGTAGTTCCCTACCCAAGTGGGAGAAATCTTGATTGTGCGTATGGAACGACTTTGACAATATGATTAAGAGTTTTCTTGACTTTATAAGTAAAGAAAATATTTTCATATTAGGACTACTACACATTTGTGGTATGTTGCCTTATTAGATATGGAATGTTAAGATAGAAAGATATAAAATACATGATTATGTTTTCCTAGAAAATGATAAACATGGTAAATTTATGATTAACTTAAAAGTTACTATCGAGGCCATGAATGGTACTCAGTTTTACTTAAGTTTACTTAGTGTTATCTCTCATTATTAAAAATTGAACATTAAGTCTTCTACTTGTGAAAATACTTGGAACTTAAAGTAAGATATCTTATTGATTAAGAGATGTACGTGAAGTCACTGATTGATTCAAGGACTTATAAAAAATAGTAAGAATTGGAATGGTTATGTCTATTGGTTGAGACATACATATATTAAGTTTTGATTGGATCAGAGACTTATGATTAAGAGCATGCAATTGGCTTAATAATACTATAGATGCTATTAAGTTTTGAACTTAAGGTAACATCATAGACAAATCCATAAAGTATAAGTTCATCAAAATAAATTTTGAGATTATCTCATGAAATTGATCTTATTGAAATACCATGAATGATATGTCCAATAAAGATAAATCGAAATGTATATACTTTAATATATTTGGTTATTGATGAAATTAACCTACTACTCCTAAAAGTTATCAAAGTTAGGATATTGAGTGCATTTGGAATACACACAATATGATTCCAAAATGGAAGGTAAATTAAGACATTATTGTTAGAATAATAAGATCGGATGAATCCCATAGAGTCTTAATTAAAGGTTAAATTTTGTTAGAAATCTTAGAGATTATACTAACAAACATCTAGTGCTACTTAGTGTATTTTATAGGAGGCCCAAAGGAAACGATAGGATAACACTCCTACATAAATCCCACGCATAGAACAAGTTGGTTGTTGTTTGATAAGTTGCGTTCTCTAAGAAAGTATCACTTTAGAAGAAGCGAGTGGGAGTCCCATGCTTGCTTGAAGCAAGTAGGATCCTTGAATTATTTCAAGGACATAATACACAAGCATTCTGAAACATACTTGTTGTAGTCAACTAAGGCTAAACATGAAAATGTGGAACCTTAGAATGATGTTACTCACATTCATAGATCCACAAGGATTAGTCATGCTATGTTTTTGATTAAAACGATGAGATTTATGAGATAGAATATCATTGTGAAATTGCTAACCATAAGTGAAGTATTATCAAATTTGGAATTGGATGGATAAATCAAACTATGAATGGAAATATGCGTCCGTAGGAAAATAGTCATAAATTTGGAATTAGAATTATCTTTGTTGGGTTAGTATTTACTGACACTGAAGCAACTCTATGATTTGAATATAAAATCCCCCTAAGTGTTTTCATGTTCAGCAGAAAGGTGGTTTTGCTGAATAATGACCAGAGGAACAAGATTTCTACTGAAGAAAGACTTGCTGAAGGATGCTCAGCTTTCCTCTTCCATAGAACTTAGAAGACAAAGAAGTCTTTACTTTAGTAACCAGACGGTCTAGTTGCTGAAGAACAAGTCCCGAAGAAGAGCTTTCAATTCAGTTTGGTTTGACAATACCAAAATGAATGATGTTGATCTCCTCTAGGATGCTGAAGATACTTTAGTATTCTGAAGGCTTACATTAGGCAAGAAAAGATTTACTTTAAGTCAAAGTAGGAAAAGGTTGCTTGTAATGTTAAATATAAGTACAACCTTTATCTTTTCTTAGATTAGTTTCATTTTACTTTGTATTGTTTATCCAGTATGGACATTCAACCACCCACTGGATAAACACATGCATTGTAACATGTGACATGTAAACCCTAATATGCTTCCCTTATAAAAGGGATGCATGTGGGAGAGAATCGGTTAACCCTTTTGGACTAGAAAGATAGAAATATGCTAATGGCCATTCTCTCCCAACATCAACCAAACCATATAGCTAAAGGCATATGAACACTTTGGTTGAGAATTAAACTCTTGACTTTTGTTAGAAGTTTAAGTAGAGGAGATCACCCCAATATTTTCATTCAACCACTTTGTTATTCCGCAAACAAAGTGGGTTATAGATTCTTTATTGAGTTTTAATAAAAGTCTATAAGTTGAAAAGTATTTGGTATTGTTGTTTTATTTGTTTAAAGTTCTTATTGATTGATAAAGCAACACACTTGAATCTTATTAACGAGTTACTACTTAAGGTTGATAAGTAGTAATGAGTTAAACGGGACCAACAAGTGGTATCAGAGCTAGTTAGATTTATAAAACCTCTTATTTTCATAAAACTGCTCATCCAAGTTTTTAAAATCAAGATCCAATATGGTTCAAGTAATACCAAAAACCCTAGAATATAGGGGTGCGCACTCAATGTTGCTCCTATTCTAGAAGTGGAAAACTTCACAAATTGGAAGAAAAGGTTCATTGTCCACATGGCTAGAATCGAACCTCAATTCCTTGGAATCATTGAAAATGGTCCTTTTGTTCCCATGACTGGGGAAAATATAAAAGCTAAAGTGCATTGGACAACTGATGAGTCAAAGGCTGCTAACCTTAATCAGCGACTCAAAAGCCTTATCATGTATGTGCTTCCAAATGACCAAATGAATTCTGTTGTGAACTATAAAATAGCTAAATCTACTTTGGAGGACTTAATTTTATATCATGATGGCCCATCTGATGTGAAAGAAAGGAGAATAATGGATTTAAAGCCATCCTACAAGACCTTCAAACAATACGAAGGGGAGACTCTCACTCAAACTTTCACCATATATAAGGCCGTGATGAATGAACTAGTAAATGATGGTGTTGAATTTTCAATGTTAGAAATCAACACGGTTTTTGTAAATGTACTGGCAAAAAAGTGGCTCAGTTTTCGCCAAAGCTTGAGAAATGCTAATCACATTAAAGATTGTGATCTAGCCTCTCTTTTTGGAAAACTAATATATGAAGAAACCCTAGTTGATAGGATTTATGAAGGCACCAACAAGAGTAAAGCATTAACAATTGCTACACCCTTGTCATCGGCGTTCTTTAGTGAAGCTGTCATTCAGGATTATCAAGATAGTCCTGATGATGAAGAAGACACAAGAACAAGTGAGGAATATATGAATGACCTTCAAGAGGAATTTCATGAAAGAGTCCTTCCGGCCAAGTCTAGAAGGTTCCTTAAGAAGGGTGGTAAGTTCTCTAGCATCATAAAAGCCACAGCTGGCACAATGTTCTTCAAATGTGGAAAGCCTGGTCACTTTTTCAAGGATTGTTACTCTAAAACATCCATTCCCTCTTACCCCTCACCAGCTCAGTCCCGACCTCCACACTGTTTGAACATATTGTATTGATAAGTCAGTTATACGGCAATGTACCAATAATCTGGAGGTAACCAACAATTAATAAATCTCTCGTCTTATTAGACTGATATGGGAGTGTCTAAGGGCTCGGTTCCATGAGCTTGATGCAATTTATGCTATATATAATTATTATTGTTGATGCAATTTATTATTCGATGTTTGTTGCCTTCAAGTATGCCACAAACTTATAATCTTTTCTTGTCTTCAAAATGATTACATAAACCTATAGATTTCACTCAACATTTTTGTTGATGATTTTACTCACATGTATTTCAGGAAATCAAGGAGTGTGAAGCTTGGGAGTCACGGGAATGAATTTGTGCACTGCTTTTGTAATTTAAACTCTTTGAATGTTTATCGTTCCTTTCTTTAAAACAATATAATTTTTTTTGTTTTAGTTGTACTTTGGTTACGATGTCTTGGGACTACGCTACTCTGATAAACGTTTTAGGAACGGTAAATTTGAAAAGTCTCTTTTCGAGTCGTTCTTTATAAATTATGTGTTATTGTACCATTGTTTAGCACCTAAAGATGTATTCCGCTGCGTGTAAATTTGGGGTGTTAAAACGTGGAGAATGTCTATATGCAGATTTTCTCTCAAAAATTGAACCCACAAAGATTTCTGAAGCTCTCTCTCACCCTCGAAGGGTAGATGCCATGCAATAGGAACTTAATTAATTTGAAATAAATAAAGTCTGGAAACTGGTTCATCTTCCATATTGCAAATCAACCACTGGTACCAAATGGGTTTACAAACTCAAAATAGATGAAACCAATGTAGTTACCAAAAATAAGGCCAGGCTAGTGGCTCTAGGATTCAATCAAGAGCCTGGTGTTGACTTTAACCAGACTGAAATTGAGTATTTTGAAGTTCGTTATTCTCGATTCTTGACAAATTAAAAGTCCTAAAAATATCAAGCCTTTAATTGTTCTTGGTTGTTAAGGGTATTTGGATCTATGTCTAATTCAATCAACATGTAAAAAGAGGAAAATAATAGGCTACGTATCCGTAAAACACCTCGTAAATACCAATTACTATTCACCAAGTTCAAAATTCAAATGCATAAAAGTAAACTTGCTTGAAATGTAAGCTAAATAAATTTATAAGGGCTAAAATGTAAATTTCGGAAACTAAAAGGACCAAATGTGTAAAATTTAACCAACTAGTAACAACTTTAACCAAACTAACAAACTTGCTAACTAATTTTGTCAAAAACTGAAAGTAAACTGATAACTTGCAAACCCTAAAAACAAGTAAGTTTAGCAATGAATTCACAAAATTACAAACAACAAGGACCAAAGTTCAATTAACATGAAATGTTTAACAAAAACGGGTATAGCCAATTCAATAAGCTGGATTGAGCTTATTACTGGACCAAATTGAGTCTGGTTTGTTTTAAAATGCTTATAATGAAAAATTAGCTAGACTTGCAAAAGGAAACAGCTTAAAAGCTTGTAAATCACAAGATAGCTTATTCTAATAAGCCGAGAATAAGCAAACTAGAAATCCAGATATCCACACTTTGATTTTATTGAACAATCTGATTAATCAGCTAACAAGGAGATTGGAATGTCTTTTAAAACTGAAAATGGTTCACTAGATTAGACAAAATCTGAAATTAAGCACCAATGAGCTTATTTGACCAAGCGTTGACCAAAAAATTCCAAAAAGCTGAAAATCTCCAAATCCACTCAGGACATGTTGGCAACAAGTTTTGTGAAAGAAAAATGGCAAATTTATGAAGTAGAAATGGAGATACAAGAAAACATTTTAGCCTTTATCTTAGAAACTTGCAAATGCTCATGTGCTTATCAATAAGCTGTTTTCTCATTCAAAACTTAAAACTGTATAATTTCCTTATACACACTAAAAGCTTAGATGTTAACTTCAATTGAGAAAAGGTTTGAGGCACTATGATCCAATAACAAAGAAATGTTAGTGAATTGAAATTTACTAGTTTGACTAATGAACTAATGAAGAAACTTGACCCATACTTTTATTCTGCCAATTACCTTTTTGACTAAATTTTTGACCTCAAACCTGAACCAAAATGTTTACTCTAGTTAACCAAATGTAACTAAACACAATTCAACCAGTTAAACAAACTGTAACAACCAAAACTCATTGAATCCAAACACTACTTAAAATCAGTTATCAAACTTTAACAAAGGAAATTTTAGTTCAAGTGCAAGAAAGGTTATGACTCTTATCAAACTATGTATAGTATATGAATGAGAGATATTTGTGGAAACCTTGGTTTCCGGATCTTTAAGCTACTAGGAATGATCATTGTTCATATGATTAACATAATCAAAGCGGAATTAGAAAAACAACCATTAACAAGGTGTTTAGGCACAATAACACATGAATTAAAACAAAAGGATTGCTAATTATATTAATAATCAACAATCACTAGACGTGTATACATTGAATCCCACGTCTAGTCGACATACGCTTTAGGTTTACATTGTGAATGAACTTATGAATAAAACCTAAGACCCTTGGTTCCTTTTATAGTGTAAGGATTAGGGTTTACAAGAGATAAAATCAAATAAACATGTAAATCTTCTATTTAGATAAACATATACAGAATATATCCTGCATATATATCCAAATAGAAGCTTCCAAAGGCTTCTTGTCTACGTTTCTATCAATGCTTACATTGTACATGACAATGCTTGGATTGTACATGACAATGCTTGCTTCTGTCAACGCTTGATTTGTTCTTGACAATGCTTGGAATACACTTGTCAACGCTTAGACAAATGCCTTCATGTTTTCTTCATTTTTGAGTTTCTGCCACATCAACTTTTTGACCCAACAATCTTCCCCTAGTTGATGTCGGCAAAACTCTTTGTGTATCTCTTGTAAGTTGTACATCATCTTCAAATTGCTTCCCCTCAATTGTAGCATGTATGTCTTCCCCTTTTTGTCACATCAACAGGGAAGTAAACAATGTACGCAATCGTGAAGATTCTCCAAATGTAGGCTCTATGTAATGATCTTGAAGAAAAATAACTATAATATTCTTGATGTAGAAGTAGAATAACCCAACCTTGTGTTCCATGTCTTGTACTATCCATGTGACGTCGAACTTATATGAAAATGTTAAAGTGTAAGCAGACCTCAATCCCTTGTCAATATTCTCATCCTTTGTGAGACACTGAGCACGATAATGTAACTCCTTCAAGTGTTATGACAAGTCTTTGTCACCACCCATGTAAAGCACGAACAAGTTATATTTAAAGTCCATGACTGGAAGTGCACGACTTTAAGATATGATAGAACACAAACTCGCGAAAATCTTCTTCAAACATCAAACTTACCATAAGAATTCTTCCCCTTAAGCCAACACCTCTTCATGACGAATTTAATGAAATAACATCTTCATACCATATGTAAAAGTGTTAGATCGGATAACTCTTTCGCAAGGCTACCCCGATTACATAGTTTAAAATATCCATCAAATTCCCATGAATAGTTGCTAACTGTTATGACCATTGGAATAGTTAAATGTAATAGGTAGACTAGGAGGTATGTAGTTCCTCCTAGTCCTAGTAGTAGTAGGAGCAAGTCGTGCTCCTGGTCCTGGTCAAAGTCAAACTTTATTATTTATTTGTTATTCTGTTAGGATATGCATGAGATATGTTAGGAAAGGATATGCATATCAGTTTTACACGTTTTGTTTAATGTTGTATTAGGGTTTCCTTGTAGTATAAAAGGAACCTTAGGCAGAAGGGGTATAGACACCTTCATAAAACGTAGTCCTAGTCATTATCAATATTAGAAATCCTTAGAAAGGATCAAGTCTTTATAGTTATTCTGTTCTTCTTTATTATATTTGTATTCTGCATTTATATTGTGTATAGAGTCTCTCTGTGAATAGACTTGTGATTACAGAAGTCGTTCACCGTTCCTGACAGGCTGCAAGATCCACATCTAGTGGACCCAACAAGTGGTATCAGAGCCTGGGAGGGTCTCTGTACAAGAAGAATCAAGTTTTCTTATTACTGACATTTTTGTTTTATCATGTCTGCCTCAACTTCTACTCAAATAGGAGAAGACAACACTCCTAAACATGTTCAACCTCAGCAGATCGTTGCTACGGTTTCCAACACGAATGGTAAATTCCCTCTTCTGAAAAAGGACGAGTATGATAGTTGGGCAATAAAGATGGAATGGTGGATCACCAATACTGATCAAGATCTTTGGAAGGTTATTCTGAATGGGAACAACAGGAAGCTAACTGGAAGAGACAAGAATGGTAATATTACTCTTCTTGACCCTAAAACTCATGAAGAAATCATAGCCATTCAGAAGGAGGTCAAAGCAAAAACTATTTTGCTTCAATCTCTTCCTGATGATCACATGGGTGACTCCTACCATCTAGATGATGCTAGAGAGATCTGGAATGGAATAAAATCAAGGTTTTGTGGGAATGAGGAGTCAAAGAAAATGCGAAGATCCATGCTGAGAGATGAATTCACAGAATTCAAAATCTCAGAAACTGAAGGTTTACATCAAGGGTATGATAGGTTCCAAAAGATATTGAGCCAATTGAATCAACTTCGGTCAAAGCCTGACGATGGTGATATTAATGCAAGGTTTCTTAGAGCCTTACCCTACTCACGGAATCAGGTAGTAATCTCTCTCAAAGAAAAAGGTAGGCTTGACTATCTCAATTTTGATGATTTATTTCATAAGCTCAAAACTTTTGAACCTCATGTGAGAGGATATTCAAGTGATTCTTTTCCCACTCCTGCTAATTATGCCTTTGTGAGTTCTATGGCATCCAGTCCCATGTCGTATGCTAGTAGCCCAAGCAATACTGCGTCTTCTCAACATACTTTTCAGCATACTTCTGCTCCTGATCCTACAGCCAAGTCTGGTAGTATGGTAGAAGCCGTTCTTCATTCTTTTGTGGCTGATGTTGATGCTCAACAACAACTTGCTTTTGATGACTTCAAACAGGTCGATAAACTTGACCTGGATGAAATGGATCTTAAATGGCAGATGGCCATGCTCACTCTTAGGGTTCACAAGTTTGAGAAGAAAGCAGGTCGAAAATTTAATTACAACCCAAGGGAGCCAGCAAGATTCGACAGAAGCAAGGTTCGATGCTATAACTGCCAGCAGCAAGGTCACTTTGCAAGGGAATGCCCTAGCAAGAATGACCAGGAGAAGATCAGGTACTCAGCTTTTAAGGTTTAGGAGGTAAAAGATGACAAGAAGGCATTGGTATTTGTTGACTCTATGGTCAACTGGAATGATCATCAGACTTCCACTTTGGAATCAGCTAAGTCCTCGACTGACGTGTTTGCAATGATTGCTGGAAATTTATCTGATGCAGAAGAAGCAGACGAGTTTGCTCTTATGTGAATCTCACCTCAGGTACAACATTGTCCTCTTGGTTGTCATGATAAATATTCAGAATTGCTGTCCCAATTTAATGAAGTAAATGATCAGAATGATAAGTATTTTTTAGAGGTTCAAGCCTATAAGGCTTCTTTAAACACATTGGAACAACAAAAGAGGTGGCTAAAAGATACTCAATGAGAGTATGAAGATAAAATTAGGATACTGAGCATCGATTTAGAAAACAAAACAAACATGCTTAAATATACAGAAAAGGTAAAAGATGCCAGTATCAAAGAAAAACAGGAGATGCAAGAAAGATTAGATGCTACAATGTTGAGATTTGAAAAATGGCAAAAGGCACCTAAAAATCTTTCAAAATTAATCGATAGTAGCATGTCTGGTAGGACTAAAAGAGGGTTAGGATTTGATAAATATATTGGTTCAGAAGATGTGTTTGATTTATCTTTTTCGAGTGTCTTTGATGCCGACAAAGAGGAAGAGGGAGAACCTAGTTACAATAGGTTTAAACCAGCAGCAGAAATGCATGCTGTCCCTCCACCTCTTACTGGAACTTTTATGCCCACTTCTAGGCATATTGACTTGGATGGATCACATATGCATGAGTCCCCAAAAAGTTCTACTAATTCTAATGACTTTGTCTCGTGTACATTCAGTGACAAAGCTAGTGACTCTGCATCAAGTGGTTCAAGTGAAGAGTCGAGACCTACAAGTTCCAAGTCGAATGATCATGCTGCTACTAGTGCTAGGAAGTGTGAAGAGAAAGTTACTTTTAAGTCAACTATGTCTGGTCCTGGTTTATTGAGTCCTAGGAAGATTGTTTCTCCTATAATTGTGTGTAATAATCTTAGCAGCATGAAAAAATGTCATTCTAATAAAAGGTCGATTAAAACATGTTTTGTTTGTGGAAGTGCATTTCATTTGATTAAAGATTGTGATTTTTATGACACACATGCTTCTGTTAATCAAGCATTTCCTGCTCCTGGTACACCAGGAGCTGTTCCATATACTTCTAGAAGACTCAATCCTAGTGCTCAATCGTTTTCTTCTTCTAGAAGGTCCTCTCCCTTAACTTCTGATCATTGGAGAAACATTGGATTAACAACAAATAGAACCACCAGTAACTATTTTCAAAATTTTAATCCAATTTATCCACATAATTTTGACCACATGTATTTTGGTTTGGGAAGTTTGGGAACTGCTGTTAAGCCCTCAGCAGGTTGTTCTTGGTCAAACAATAATACCCATATGATGCATAGGCAACCAAGGAACAACGGTGGATCTCGTCAATCTTCTTAGCTCTCTACTAAAGATCCACAAGGCAGGCTCAAACCTGAAAAGGTTTGGGTCCCCTTAAGACAATAATGTTTGCATTTTTATCTTATTGTTGTAGGTTACTCCATACCAAGATCCTAGTCTAGGAATTGTTGATAGTGGTTGCTCTAGGAGCATGATAGGAAATAAAAGTCTTCTCTCTAACTTTGTACCATTTCAAGGCGGCAAGGTCTATTTTGGTGGAGGTGAAGGCAGGATCACTGGCAAAGGAACAATTAAGACGCCTAATCTAAATTTTGAGCAGGTCTACTATGTGGAAGCACTTCAGCACTTCAACTTGATATCTGTCTCTCAGATTTGTGACAAGAAGCAATTTGTTCTCTTTACGGATACTGATGCACTTGTGCTCTCCAAAGACTTTCAACTTCCAGATGACTCACAGGTTCTGCTCAGAATCCCCAGAAGACACAATCTCTATAGCATCAAGCTGAATGAAGTCAACCCTACTGGTCAACTAGCATGTCTGGTTGCTAAAGCCTCAGAAGATGAAGCCACTCAATGGCACAGAAGGATGGGACATGTGAACTTCAAGACCATTCACAAACTAGCAAATCTGAATCTGGTCTCTGGTTTACCTCCCAAGTCATTTAGAAATGATATAAATTGTATTGCTTGCAGCAAAGGCAAACAGCATAAAGCATCCTTCAAAGCCATTACTGCTCTTAGTCTTATTACTGAACCATTGCAGCTACTACACATGGATTTATTTGGTCCTACCTCCATTAGGAGCATTGACCACAAACAATTCTGTCTGGTGGTAACTGATGGATATAGCAGGTTTATGTGGGTGTTCTTCATGGCTGCCAAGAGTGAGACCTACTCAATTCTTAGAGATTTTCTTACCCTTATAGAAAACCAGTTGTCCAAGAAGGTTAAAGGTATTCGTTGTGATAATGGAACTGAGTTCAAAAATAAAGATCTCATAGCACTTTGTAATGCTAAGGGCATCAAAAGAGATTATAGTGCAGCAAGAACTCCTCAACAGAATGGCGTGGCAGAAAGAAAGAACAGGACTCTAATAGAAGCAACAAGAACAATGCTTGCCGATTCCAAGCTTCCAACCATGTTCTGGACAGAAGCTGTTAATACTGCAAGTTATGTTTTGAATAGGGTTTCTATTACCAATCCTCACAAGAAGACACCTTATGAGCTCCTAACGGCCAAAGTTCCAAATATTTCTCATTTGAAGCCCTTTGGGTTTCCTGTTACCATTCTGAATACTAGTGACTATTTGGGGAAGTTTGATGGCAAGGCAGATGAAGGATACATTGTGGGATATTCAGCTCACTCTCGGGCTTATCGTGTCTATAATCTCCAAGCCAAGCGGGTCATTGAAACTATTAATCTCAGGTATTTTGAAGAGAAGTCAAACATCCAAGGCAAGGGTCCTGAATGGTATTTTGATCTTGATTATCTTAGTGATTCATTAGGATATTTTCGTTTCAAAACTAACCATGATGCAGGTCCACAAGTGTTTGCAACTTCTAGTACAGGTGTTCCTTCTAGTCTTTCTGACTCAGATGACGAGGATGATATTTTTGTGGTTCCATCCTACTCCACCACCGTCTCTCCTACTCCTCCTAGTGATGCAACTCCATCAGATGTATTGGATTCACAAGTAGCGCTTGACACCCTCCTCAAACAACAACAAGAAGCTACTACAGTAGCTGCTCAAGGTGGTTTTGAATTTCCCTTGAATACGCCTACTGACACAGCTGCTTCTAGTACCCCAGCTTCTACTCCTAGTGCTAGCTTATCACCTATTGGTATTCCAGCTAGTGAGTCTGCTTCACATACTCGATTCTCAAGTCCTTCTGATTTGGGGAACCATCAAAAGAAGTCTTCTACCAAGCTGGATGATATTCATAAACAACCAATAGATGGCATTTTCAACGCTGCTTCATATGATGCTGACGTTGTTGGGGATCTCAATAACTTGGCACCAGAAGTGGAGGTAGCTTCCAATCCAGTGTTGCAATCCCACAAAGATCACCCTACCACCCAAATCATTGGAGATCCTGGTTCTACTGTCAAGACACGCAAAATGCATAAGAAGGCCTCGTCTGATCATCATGCTCTTGTGAGCTATATTGAAGATCAAAAGCGTAATAATCATACGGACTTTCAACACTGTTTGTTTGCTTGTTTTCTTTCACAGGTGGAACCTAGATCGGTCACTCATGCTCTTGAGGATCAAAGTTGGGTGGAGGCTATGCAGGAGGAAATGCAACAATTCTTGTTTCAGAATGTTTGGGTTCTAGTTGACTTACCAGATGGAAAGACAGCAATCAATACCAAATGGATTCTCAAGAACAAGAAGGATGCACGGGGAATTGTCGTAAGGAATAAAGCTAGGCTTGTCGCTCAGGGCCACACTAAAATTGAGGGCATTGACTACACTGAAGTTTTTGCTCCAGTTGCTAGGATTGAGGCTATTCGTCTGTTTTTGGCTTTTGCTTCTTATGTGGGATTTACGGTTTTTCAGATGGATGTCAAGAGTGCATTTCTCTATGGAAAGATTGATGAGGAAGTGTATGTCACTCAACCTAAGGGCTTTGTAGATCCACTTCATCCCAAGAAAGTTTACAAGGTGGTCAAGACTCTTTATGGATTACATCAGGCTCCTAGAGCTTGGTATGAGCGTCTTTCAACTTTCTTGTTAAAGAATGGCTATAGAAGAGGTACTATTGACAAAACACTATTTCTTAAGAGGAATACCAAGGACATTATTCTTGTTCAGGTTTATGTGGACGACATTATCTTTGGTTCTACTAAGAAGGAATGGTGTGATGAGTTTGAACACTTGATGAAAGGAGAATTTTAGATGAGTGCTATGGGAGAGCTTTCTTTCTTCCTTGGTCTTCAAGTCAAGCAACAGTCGGATGGGATCTTCATCAGTCAAGATAAATATGTTCATGAGATCCTTCAGAAGTTTGACATGGATCCTCTTAGACCAGCAGCAACTCCTTATGAAGTTGCTAAAGTCAAACTCAAAAATGAGCCAGATGCCCCGGTTAATGTTCACATGTACAGGTCTATGATTGGCTCACTCATGTATTTGACTGCATCACGTCCGGATATCATGTTTGCAGTAAGTGCTTGTTCTAGACATCAGGTGGCTCTAACGGTTTCTAACTTGAATGTAGTTAAGAAGATTTTCAAGTATATCAAGGCTCAACCCAAGCTGGGCTTGTGGTATCCTAAACAATCACCTTTTGTTCTTGAAGCATATAGTGATAGTGATTATGCAGGTGCTAATAATGACAGAAAGTCTACTACTAGTGGTTGTCAATTTTTGGGTCGAAGACTTATTTCATGGCAATGCAAGAAACAGACGATCGTAGCTACTTCTTCAACAGAAGCTGAATACGTTGCTGCTGCTAGCTGTTGTGGACAAGTTTTGTGGACCCAAAATCAGATGTTGGATTATGGGTTCAATTTTATGAACACCAAAATTTTCATTGACAATCAAAGTACTATCTGCATTGTGAAGAATCCTGTTTTTCATCAACCGTACAAATCATATTGAAATTCGGCACCATTTTATACGGGATGCCAATGAGAAGAAGTTGATACAGGTTCTTAAAGTTCATACGGATGATAATGTTGCTGATTTGTTGACAAAAGCCTTTGATGGTCCTCGGTTTAACCACTTGGTGGTTCACATTGGGATGGTCAATCCTTGAGGTCTAGGATTGAGGGGAGGCTAAGCCTAAGGGGAGGCTTTGTGTATATATTTACACAGACTAACATTTTGGTAGATATTAACAACATATTGCATTAGTTCTAGTGGTGTGTGTTACTCCTGGTGGAGGTTTTTGCTCACTTATGATGGTTATATTTTTTCATGACTGGCTTCTATTCCTTATTGGTTAGCTTCTGGTCATTATTGGTTAGCTTCTAGTCATTCTTGGTTGGCTTCTAGTGGATAAAATCCTTCTTTGTCAAGTGATGGTTGGCTTCTGGTACTGGTTTGGGACACTGTTCACCGTCTTGACTTTTGTTGACCACGTTCTGCTTCTAGTATTGACCATTGTGCGCTTTGACTTTTAGTCAACGCATTCAAATTCTGGTATTTATACTCTTATTTAACTTTGGTAAATTGGAATTTGGTAATAATGTTAAAAGGGGCAAGTGGTTACTTTGCAATAATTGTCTAATTTGAAAGGGCAACCCCCCATTAATAGGGGTCAATGAACAGTTACTCCCACCATTATTTATGGTCAATTAACCCCCTTGACTCATTCATCTCACTCATAACACACACACATCCGATCCTACTCTCTCAACCCTAACAAAAATCATCTCCCATTCCTATTAATCAAGATCCATGGCTGCCCTAGTATACCAACCTGCTCACAACAAGGTCGCCTATCTAGGAGATGGTCTACACCGTGATGATTTCACTGACATTCTGGATTTCATTGAGGCTTCCAACCTCAGGTATGCATTTACTGTATGTCCCACTATTTATGATAGTGTCATTCGTCAGTTTTGGGCTTCTGCTCGTCTTGTGGTTGTGGTTGGTCGTCCACGTGAACTCCATGCTACCATAGATGGACGTTCATACGTGGTTTCTGAGGCTTCTATCCGTAGTTCCCTTCATCTTCAAGATGAAGGTGGGGTTGTTTCCATCCCCAATGCGGAGGTGTTGGAAGGGATGGCTGCTATAGGGTATAATCATGGGGGGAAGTATAACTTCCAAAAGAATCGGTTTCCCCCCCAATGGAAGCTTCTGGTGCATTTTCTGATTCATTGTTTAAGTCCCAAGTCTGGGAGTTGGGATGCTTTCCCTACTCCTTTGGCTACTGGTCTCATTTGCTTAGCACAGGGTAGGGTTTTTAATTTCTCTCGTTATTTGTTTGAGGGGATGGTTAGCAATCTGTCTAGTGCTGGTTCTAGGAAGAAGTTTCTGATGTATCCTCGATTTTTACAACAGATCCTTGTTTGTATACCTCGTGATAGGACTGAACATGTGCCTTTTAAGCTTACTACCAAAGTGTATTATATTATGGTCCATGGGTTTAGCGGGGTGTGGCGGCCCCTTACTGAGGCCATGTTGGGGCTGGCTCAGGGTCCTCCCGATGGTGTTGTTCCTCCGGTTGAACAAGCCGAGGAGGAACCTCAATTAGATGATGACCCAATGGAGGAGGAGGATCATGCTGGTGGTGGACCTCATGTGGTTGAGGAAGAGCTGGTTGAGGAAGTGGTGGTTGAAAGGCCATCCACTTCCAAGGCTGATCCTTCTTCAGTGCCACATTCGTCTCCATTTGTGGAGACTCCCCCTCCTAGTCCTGCTCCACACTCTTCTGATAAGCCTTCTGGTGCTAGTGCTCCTAATGTTGACCCATTTGTTGCTTCTGGTTCCAATGACGCCTTCCCTGATCCAAGTCCTCTTGGTGGGAAAGCGGAGGAGCCTATTACACTTACTTCTCTCCTTGATCTTATGCACAGGTATCATGCACGGATTCTTTCCTTGGAAGCAGATTTGAATCAACACCGGAAGCTTACTAGAGAATTTGTTCTTCCCATGGCTGATCGTATCAAAGCTTTGGAGACTCAGCAAAGACGACGAAAGAAGCATGTGGTTCACTCTGATTCTGATGAGGAGGTTAAGGATCGTGTTGAGGATGGTTTGACTTTGTTGGCAAAGGCTGCCTTTGTTGATAAATTGTATGATGATTTGCCGATTCCTCCAACTTCTTCTAGTGTTCCTTCTCCTGCTGATGTTCCCACACCAATGGAAGGTGCTTCTGGTCCTACTGCTGGTTCCAATGCTGGTCCATCCCATGACCCGAAGGGGAAGGCTCCCATGACTGATGCTCCCTCACCACCTCGCAAGCGTACACGCATACAGCTTGAGGAGGACAGGTTGGGTGAGGAGGCTGCTCAAAGGTTACAAGCCGAAATTGATCAAGCTGCTCGGGCTGAGGAGGAAGCCCTTCAACAGCAGAGACGTGAACAAGTGCAGCATGATGCTATGCATTGGAATGATAGCGATTGGATGCAGGTGTTGACTATTCTTACTAAGGATTATTCCCAGTTCACTGATCTTTTGGGTTCGGATGTGGATGAGCATAACTGTATTCCTCGGGCCATGGTGTTAATGCGTAAGCATCAATTGGCGCTTGCTGCACAGCTTCGTGAGAAGCGTAAAAACAGACCTTTGTCGAGAGCTGAGGAACGAAAGCAGATGCAGCGATATGTGAAGTATCAGTCGGCTGCCTATTTCACTACTGGTTGGAAGTGGTACAGGGTTCGGGCTTTGTCTTTTGATGAACTCAAAGCACTCTATGAAAGAATGGTCAAGCATCAGAGCACCCCCATTCCGGAGCGATTTATCTATCGTCCTTCTCCACGTGTGGTGACCACTTCTTCACCTGCTGTTACTACTGGTCCTACATCTGATACTACTCATGGTTCTGCTGCTATTCCATCGGTTTTTGCTGCTTCTACAGTTGGTACTACCCCTACTCCTTCGGTTGCTCCTCCGGTTTCTTCTTCAGGTCCTGCTACCACCACCACACATGCTACCACCACCACCTTTGCTACCACAACCACCACTGCTGCTACACCTGCTATGGCATCACCACCAGTGCCTGGTTCTCAACCTGTTCCTTCTTCTAGTGCAGCTCATGTTGATCCTTTGGGTAGGCAAACTATTGATTCTACTTCTACTGCTCCCACTTCTGCTGCTCCGGTAAAGGTAAAGGTTGAACCCTCGCCTATTAATCCCACACCTCGCCGTTCGCTTCGCAAGAAGTTGGCTCGACGTGTTCGACGTGGCAAGACCGTTCCCTATGAGAAGCGTGCTCCAGAAAATATTATTGATGCAGCTTTTGATAGTGACTCTGATTTGCCTTTGGGAAATGGATATATTACTGGTTGGACGGTTGCGCGTTCCACGACTCTTCCTGGTACGGTATCTCATAGGATTACTCTTAGTGATGGGTCTGTGCGGTTTGCTTCGGGTCTGCAGGGTATTTTGTCTTGGGCGGATCGTAAGGATCTTATGGCTTTATATGGGTTTGTGGATACCAGCATGCCTGTTGATCCTAATGTTGTGTCTTCCTGGCCCGGTCTGCGAGTATGGGCTGATTTAAAGATGATGCTTGATGCCCCTCCCCATGCTCCTGTTTCTGGTGTCTGGAAGGATCAACTGCAATGGGTTATTCAGCGATGGAAGTTATATGCGTGATCTGGTGTGCATATGTTAGAGTCGGAATCTGGTCATATGGTATTCATGCTCACAGACTTGGATTATCCGTTGACGATTTCTTTGATGGAGGCTATGTTGGCTTGTCACTTGCAGATTTCGACTGTTCCCTCCGGGAATGAGTCTTCTATGGCAACTGCATTGGTGGAAGGGATCCAGGCTCGTTTGAAAGCGGATAAGTTGGCTGCTTCTGGTCTCTGAAATGGTTGGTTTGTAAGTTTTATGTTTTGTGTTTTTGTTCATTTGTTAATACTACCATTCTTTTCACCAATATGTAAAGTGACTGGTGACTTTCATTCATTCTAATTTCAAAAAAACAATGAAAAAAAACTACTTTTTATATAATATCTGCTTATACTTTAAACACATCATGGATTTTACACTTGTGGATATCATACCATCTGCTGATTCACACTTTGGGTTCTGGTTGCTGATTCATACTTGTGCTGGTTACTGGTTTCATCTGGTGTTGGACTTGGTCCTCACAACAAATGGTCCTCAACTCACCATGTCTAATCGACAAGAAAGAGTTGATTCACCTTGAGGGTACGGCTCCTGGTGTGATTCTCAAATCCGTTGATGGTTGCCAGGTTACCCAAAACTGGATGGTTTTCACTTGCCATGGTCCTAGACTGAAAAGTGGCTAATCCAAGGGGGTACGGCTCTTGGTAAAGATTTTATCAAATCCGTTGATAGCTGTAATAGCTTGCTGAAAGCTATAGGGTTTTCAACTCACCGATGCTTCATTGCTGAGAGTTGGCGAGTCCAGAGGGGTACGGCTTCTGGTAAAGACATATCAAATCCGTTGATGGCTGTGATAGTTTGCCTAAAATCATCAGGGTACCCCCACTCACCATTGATTCACGTTCTAAGAGTTGGGCTGGGTTCTGGTCTCCCAGGGTGATGCTTATTCCACCAGAAAGACTGGCTAGCCCAAGAGCGAGCAGCTACTTGGTAAAGGCTCATCAAATCTGCTCATGTTGCTGTAAAGATTCAACACGATGCTGATTTGTTTCAAGCTTTGGAGAAGCTTCTAGTGTTCCATTTTGCGGCGGATATTCTGTTACTTATCTTGCTGATGCTGCTATTTCTTTTGCTGATTCAATCCTCGAGCTTATTGCACGTTTTACCAGGAAACTTGAACTCAACAGGTCAAATTCAAGTTTAGGGGAGGATTGTTAGGACCATTGGAATAGTTAAATGTAATAGGTAGACTAGGAGGTATGTAGTTCCTCTTGGTCCTAGTAGTAGTAGGAGCAAGTCATGCTCCTGGTCCTGGTCAAAGTCAAACTTTATTATTTATTTGTTATTCTGTTAGGATATGCATGAGATATGTTAGGAAAGGATATGCATATCAGTTTTACACGTTTTGTTTAATGCTGTATTAGGGTTTCCTTGTAGTATATAAAAGGAACTTTAGGCAGAAGGGTTATAGACACCTTCATAAAACGTAGTCCTAGTCATTATCAATATTAGAAATCCTTAGAAAGGATCAAGTCTTTATAGTTATTCTGTTCTTCTTTATTATATTTGTATTCTGCATTTATATTGTGTATAGAGTCTCTCTGTGAATAGACTTGTGATTACAGAATTCGTTCACCGTTCCTGACAGGCTGTAAGATCCACATCTAGTGTACCCAACACTAACTCGCATTAAGATCATTAAACCCTTTTTAAAAATATCTGAGCCATAAATATCAACATGATATTCTTAATAAAAATGGAGATTCCATGTACCTTAGCGTGTAAAAACCTCTTTTTGTATGCTAAAAACGTACCAATTTTCTCAAACAGCAGCCATTCTTTTGTTGTCCAACATCCTCTCTTATCCAAGATCATTATCAGATGTATTGTCCGATATCGAACAATACTTATCAGCGTTTGGATTCTCATTTATCGGACAACTCATGTCAACGCTATCCTGTCAGCGTTAACTAATTCCTTGTCAGTGTCAAAGCAAAGCCTGTCAGCGTTTATTCTTGTCAGCGGCTGACCTACACTCGTCAGTGTCTCGATTACAAACGTCATCGTCTTCGAAAACATATACTAAAGCCAACACAAGCTTTGTAGGGACCACCGAATAGCATCAATCCCTTTTCTCAATGAGCAGCACACCTTCGTTGACCACATTATTTACCTTTGTTTTCTATTGGACAAAATAAACTTCACGTGATCATACTTCACGTGACTTCTTGCTTGTAAAACGCAGCCACTTTCCTTCTTTGTACCATAATACTAATTGCAAATCATGAATAAGATAAGCAAAAATAATCCTTCATGTGAACAACCAATCTCACGATCACTGTAGGTCTTTTTATCATCATGTACTTTTCGTTGGTACCCACTTATTACGTGAACCAAAAACCATAAAATACCAATGAGTCCTTCTCTCCCCATGCTTCTTGATCACGTAAGGACAAAAGCAACATCAGAATCATGATAGATCACGTCCAAGACTCGTAATTTACTTCAAATAAAACGTGATTCACCAGCTTTCCAAAACTCTCGGATCACACATAAGTTTATATCTCATGAAAATAGAATCCATATAACTTCCATATATACTTCATAGAATATCCCCTTTGTTTTAGCACAAAACATGTTTTAGTGTTGTGATCCTTATCAAAACAGCCACAAACATAACTGCATATATCACACAATATTCTCCTTCCATAATATTCGAATATTTTCTTGCCAAACTATTGATTCATTACCTTTGACGGTACGTTTCATCTATCACATGCTTCACGTGATCCATAAAACACATATACTTCACAAGTATAGCTTTGTAAACTAATTTAAGTGCAGCGTCTCTTTTCAGAAACTCCAAACTCTAAATATACCTGCTGTCATGATACAACCCTAGAACTTAGACATATTAGATCGAAACCCTAATTAGGGTTCTGAGAAAATTGTACCAGGGTCTGATTATTATGTACCATCACGTGTTATAACAGCCATAGACCTCAAACGTGTCAGCCTTAAGTCGATCTAGGGTTTATAGAAACCCTAGTTCATGATTTTATGTAAAAGAGCAAAAAAGTTTATACCATAATCAGCAAACTTCGACCTTGAATAACTTCTTAATTAGAGCCCAGATCGAAAATCCCTTCGTTGAGATTCTAGACACAAGTGCCAAGAATCTACAGTTCAAAAATCACGATGATCCAACGGTTAACGAAGGAGAGATCGTGTTTTGAATATGGCTGTCCACAGAAAACTGCATGTACCCTGCTGCTGACTTTGACGCTTAATAACTTTTTTCTGGGGATAAAACTTGACAATCCCTCCAGTGGATGTCTAGATATATGTGTATAGAACACATACAAGAAATTTCGTGACGCTCCAACGGTCCAATCAAAAGTTATGACCTTCTGAATACTGCTGCTAATAACTAGATTTTACTCAGGTTAAAAATATTATCGTTGTTCCAATCTCTTCGAATTGAAAACTGGTTTAAAGTGCGACTCAGCTGTCTTTGGTGGAACAAAAGTGTGTCGTTGTAGTATATGAAAAAGTGCAAAACAATTAAAGTAAATGACGTTAAAATTAAAAGGCGTTAAAATAGAAATGCGTTAACGTAAATCTAAGTCTAATTAAAATTAAATGGGTGCGATATTAAAAACTTTGAAAGGTAAAGTAATTAAATGACTAAAAATAAAAGCGTGACGAGAATTAAAATTAGACAAAGTATTAAAATGAAAACGTAAAAATTAAACAAGACAAAATATAAAAACTAACACCCAATCGGAATATATTCCGATCAGACTCACCTTGATCAGAATGTACCTCGTCGGAATCCACTTACCGTCCTATCGAAATGTCGATCATAAAACCCGATCGGGATATGTCACCTTTCAGATCGGAATAACCAAACAACCCCAGATCGGAATGTGTAGAACCAACTCAGATCGTAATGCGTCAGATCGGGATCTTGATCGGAATGAGCTATCGGAATAAAAAGGTGCAACCTGTCGGAATGTAGTCCAGATCGGAATGTTGCTTGGGAAAATTGGGCAGCACTTTGTTTTAGTGAAGCCTTAAGAGCCGTCGCAATCCCGATCGCAATGTGCGATCGGAATCTTGATCGGAATAAGGGGGTAATTCACTCTATCGCAATCCCGGATCGGAATGCAAACCTTAGTCCAAACCTGTCACGATCGGAATGTGGAGAATGCACCCGTCGTAATGTGTAGGAACCCTTACTTTCCGATGGAATGCAAATTCGTAATAAGCTCAAATCCAAATAAGCTAATTCTAATAAGCAGTAACAAAGAACTTGAATGAAATGGAAACAAAACGAGACAATAAGCTAAAAAGTTAAAATCTTTCAAAATTTAAAAGACGAACTTAATGAAATTAAAACTTAAAAAGTAAAACTTTTAAGAAAACTTTGAAATCAATTAAGCTAAATACCAAATAAGCACATAAGATTGTCAAACTTATGGATATTTCGTATGAAAACTTAAAAAGAAAAAGAAAAGATGAAACTTTTAATCAAATAAGCAAATGGATTAAGCAAACCTTGCTTAATCCGAAATTTAAACAAACTAAAAAGGAGAAAAGTAGAATGAGATTGATAAAAAGAACTTGATAAAAGAAAAGTAAAGATTAAAGAACACGAATTTAAAGAACACACATTAAAAACTTACGTGGAATTAAAAGAGTAATTAAGGTGCAAGACAAGTATTTAAAATGACATGAAAAGTAAGTGCAAGAAAAATAAAGATGGAAGACTAATTGTCACCTTAGCCAACCAAAATGAAATGCTAATCCTAATGTTCTATTTATAGGGGAGGATTAGGAAGCTTCCTCCCCTCCTTCATTTTCTCTTAATTGCATCATTAGGCCCTTCCTTCTTAATCTCTTTGTTAATTGCACCATTAGTCCTTAAGCCTTCAAATCTTCTTTAATCTTGGACTTTAATGACTTTTGGCTCGGGATTTCTTTGAACTCGTCTTTTAATTCTTCAATAAAATAGACTTGAGTTCTTCGGCTTTAAGTAAACTTCCGTCTTTCGACTTTTTCTTCGATAAATCTTCAGAATTGGTCTTGGACTTCCGTTCTTTTTGCACTCTTGACTTTTCGACTTCATCTTTCATCTTTTTCTTCAATAAAAGCCCGTAAATGCCGTGTTTTCTCCACTTTTCACCTTTTCGTCCTAAATCACAACAAAAACACAAACCACGCATAATGACATAAAAGACATAAAATACACGTTTTGGCTCGGTTATTATTGTAATTAAGTGGTAAAAAGGATGGGTGTTTACACACCTATCAAATCTCCTACACTTGACCATTGCAATGTCCTCATGCAATGCATTAGTTACAAAGCACTTTTACATTTTTCATCATAATCAATCCACGTTGGCCTTTATTAAAGAGATATAAAATTATAAAAATTCAAAATAAAGAAATCAAAAACATACCTTGGGTTTTAGAAATGTTGTGAATGATCATCATCCTCAAGTTTTCACTTTCTCCAAACCAAGCTTAAAAACGAGATCATTGTTATTATAAGTTAGCAAACTAACACGAACTCATGTGGGCCAATTATTCACTTAGACTCCCTTATTCCTAGGTGTATCTCTTATATTTTATTGTTGTCTTGAATGATCACGAGGATGCATTGTTGACTTATTTCGATAGTTATTAAGGCTGAAAATAAAGTGGGACGATTTAATCAATAGTTAGCTAAAGGACAAAATATTTTAAAACTGCTTCTCGGGACCTCATAAAGTTCATATCTTGGCATAACTCGCTTCGCGATTTGAGACCTTTCTCGGACCGATATTTGCAGCGACTTCATACTTCAAACCTTGAGAGTCGTTCATGAAATAATGTCCTTCTCTTCATAATAGGAATTTCTTCACTTGAAGTTTTGAGAGATTCTTCATCTTTGGACCATGACTTCTTCATTTTTCTCCAATCTTTATTTTGGACTTTGATATACAACGATCCGCCTCCTTTTAGGACTTGGATCTATTTATCCTCATACCTTGTTAGGGCCTTTTTGGATAGACTTCTCCATGATCTTCAGGGGAGTATTTGCTTTTCGTCGTGTGTCTCGATCCTTCATATTGATTTTCGATAAATGATTCTTCACATCACTTTTGGATCTTTAGCTACAAAATGTAGCCCTCATGCCTTGTTAGGGCCTTTTCGGACTCGCCAATCTTCGCATCCCGCTTCAATAAGTTATGCCTTGGCTATGAACTCTAATCCGTACCGAGCAACTTTTAAACGATCTTGGGCTAGAAGCTAAGTAACCTTTTAAATCGTACAACCTTATTCATTCTAGATATATTTATTAACAAGCGAAGGGAGAATAGGCTTATAATTAACTCACATAAATTCACGAAAGAATACCAAACTTATAATTGGCTCTATCATCTCTCGTTCTCCACAGTTTAAAATCTCAAGGAATGATACTCGTGGATGCTTAGCCTATTAAATCAAAGTTTTGGGTTTTCGAGTCGCCTATAGGATCTTGCAAATTCTTGGACTTTTTCAAGTTTAGAAATCGCATTTTAAAGTTCCCTTGATAAACGACTCTCTAGGATCAATTATAGGAACTTGCGAAAAGTTCTTGTTCTTAACCTGCGAGAGTTAAGACTTTCGCGTTTTATAGCTCCCTATAAAAAGCCTAGCAAAACTTGACTTAAACATGTTAAGGATACTAGCTAGAGTAACTTAGATAAGCAAACTCGGGTTGAGTCAAAAGATTCATAACGTTTGAAAATTAAAACCACTTTATTAAACATTTATTCTAGCAAAGAAGGAAAAATAACTATACAAAGGATATAACTAATAGGCCAAAATAGATCAAAAATTTTGAAAAATGTCGAAAAATTGATTTTCCGGTTAAAATAAGGACAAATACAAGGAAAAGAGCCACTTAACTTCGATAGATGTCCCCCTTACACTTGACATAAACATTGTCTTCAATGTTTAAGCATGTGGGAGTAAACTCCCCTACACTTAGGACATTGTGCACTTTGTTTAAATCTCTCTAAGGAAGAGACAACTAAAGAGATTCCTATTTTAATATTGAGAAAATATAAAATAGTGAATCGAAAAGAGTTTAGGATAGAACCGGGAAGAAGTGAACACGCAATCATGGGTCGTCAAGAATCGTCAAGAGTGGGTCATTGAGCGCGCGAATCCCTGATTAGAAGAAGAGGGGAGGAGAGGAAAGCAAACCAACGGGTCTCCCCCCTACACTTATGATAAAGAAAGCTTAAAGATAGATGCATGGGTTGCCTCCCAAGAAGCGCTTGGTTTTTTGATTACCGAGTCGTGAGCCTGACTCGACCTTGATCATCATAGGAAGAAGCATGAAACATATCCACCAGGATCAAAGACATAGTTTTCGTCCATCAAATAGCACAAGCTTAAGGCGAACAAGGCAAGCCAAAGAAGAGTAGGCAAGGTTCCCTTAAGCAAAGATGGAGCACGGTGGAAGCAAGGGTGAAGTGGTGAAAGCAGATTTCCATAAGTTCCAAAGATATTTCCTTTTATTTCATCAGGTGGATACTGAGATGGCTGCAGAATATCGATACCAGGGTCGAACACCTTTTCCTTTAGGGGAAAATAGCACTCAGGCTCAGCAGAGTGTGAAGAAGATCCGAAAAGAAGCACAACCTCGTCCTCAGAAGGGGGACAAAGAGGTGTTAACTCATACGTGCTGCGGATATTGGTGTCGACCGGTTTCTTCTCCTTTGAAAGAATGTGCTTCAAATCCAAAGTAGGATCAAGACGATAATCTTCAAAATCATAAGGAGGAGCATCACTCTCATGAGGGAAGTAAGTGTCGAGAAACGTAGAGAAGTCTTCCTCAAATGAGTAGTCGTCCAAAGTAGGATCGAGTGATGGCAGAGGATCTTCATCATGTGAAGAATCGCTCGAAAGAGTATCGGCCTCATCGAAATCATCGAAAGTGGGCATCTCGGGATACTCAGAAGTAAGGTCATCATAATCATCCGAATCTGAGCTAGACTCATCATCATAAGCATCGAAGATCGGCGGAGAATCATAAATGGGAGAAGGTTCCAAACTAGATAGAGAATCATCCACATCATCTTCGAAAAGTGGATTACCAATGCAAGAGTCGAATAGAGGATTGTTGTAGACGACAAAATCATCAAGCACATTAATCATATTCACTGATTCTCGTCCATAGGATTTGCTTGTAAGCTTCCCCATTTTTAAAACTTGTGAATCATTCCCGACTCTTAAGATTAACTCACCTTCAGCAACATCAACTAGAGCTCGTCTGGTTCTCAAGAATGGCCGACCAAGTATTAAAGGAATACGAGGGTCCATTTCATAACCAACAACGACAAAATCGACCGGGAAAGTAAATGTGCCAACTTTTATGAACACGTCTTCGGCAATACCAACGGGGTAAGCGAGAGTGCGATTTGCAAGTTCAAGAGTCATCTTTGTTGGAGTAAGGTCGGGTAATGATAGTGTTTTCCAAACACTCAAAGGCATAAGATTAATACTGGCCCCGAGATCAGTTAGGGCAGTAAATTCTTCAGTTTTGTTAAAAACGCAAGGCAACACAAAACGACCGGGATCTCCAACCTTTTTTGGAAGTTCTTTAAGAATAACTGCAGAGCAGTTTTCATTTAAGCGTGTGTTGGCGAGTTCAATCAGCTTCTCCTTTTTGTTAAGCAATTCCTTAAATGCTTTAACAAATTTCGGCATGTGGACAAGTGCTTCGAGAAAGCTAATGTTGAAGTTCATTTGAGAGATCATCTTCACATATCTCGATACTTCAGCGTCATCCTTGGTTAGCATTTTGGTCTTGCCTAAACGAGAGGGATAAGGGATATTGGGTTTGGGTGGTGAAGGTGCAGGTGTAGCAGGTAAAGGTTGAGATGTTGAAGGGTCCTTCCTAGGTACATCGTCATGACGAGGCGGAGACGGTAATGGTGCACTAATACTAGGTGTAGGAGGAGTAGGGATAAATGGTGGTGGAGGAGGTGTAGATGATGGGGGCGGGATCGGTGGATCGACAATGGTAATTCCACTACAAGTAGTAATAGCACTCACATTTGCCCGCGGATTGGTGACGGTGTTTGAAGGTAGAGAACTCGAAGAAGAGGGTTGAGCGGTGGGCAAGAAACTAGCAAGCATATTCTTCAAATCATTAGTTTGATTGCTGAAGGAAGATTGGATATTATCGCGAAGCTCGGATCTTATCTCATTTCCTTGCTTGGTAATATCTCCTTTAAGATTGATAATTTGGCTCTACAGATTCTTGATTTGCTCACCTTGGGTTCTCATGATAGCTTCAACATCGGAGTTAATGGGTGGGATTTGTTGAGCGGGTGGGTGATAAGGATTAGAAGCTCTTGGTGGGATTTGGTTGCTTCTATTGTAGTTGTTGGCGGGGTTTTGGTTTTGAGGAGAAAAACCGGGTGAAAGGTAATTGTTGGACCGGTAACTCAGCAAATTTCTATCCCCTTGAGGTCGAGCTTGGTAATTTTCCGGTGAATAATTACCATAAGCTGCATACACATTTTCTGGATTTCCTTGTGTAGAAGGACAATCGGTGTATGAGTGAGGACCGCCGCATGTTTCACAAGGATTAGAAACCGCTTTAACTTGTTGTTGTTGTTGGTTTGAAGCGAGAAGCGTGATACTTTTGCTCATTTCAGTCATCATGCGGGTGAGTTCGGTCATATCAGGGTTTGCTGAAGTAAAAGAAACATTGACTCTCGGGTTGTTCCTTGAAGAAGCGGAGGAATTCCAGTTTTTATGATGAGTAGTCATGTTCTCAATTAGCTCTCTACACTCCTCGGGTCTCCTTTTCATGAATGTGCCACCGGCGGCTGCATTAATCGTATCACGATCTCGAAAAGTCAATCCGTTGTAGAAAGTATCAATTAAGGTCACAGGGAGCATGTTGTGGTTTGGACAACGATCAATCAAGACATTATATCTTTCCCAAGCATCAAAAAGAGATTCATCGGGTTCTTGCATGAAACCGCTGATTTGATTGCGAAGGCTTGTGACCATGGATGGTGGAAAGTAGCGCGACAAAAAGCGTTGAGTCATGTCATCCCAAGTATGAATTGAATTCTTCGGGAGACGATCAAACCATTTCTCGGCGTGGTGTGATAAAGTATGTGGGAAGAGTTGTAGGCGAAGAACATCCATTGTGGCACCAGGCAACTTCATGCTTTGGGTGATTGTAATGAACTTGTCGAGGTGTTTGTTGGCATCATCATTAGGAAATCCACGGAATGGGTTAGTTTGCACCTGCTGAATCATGTGGTGCTTCAACGAAAACTCCGGAGCGTTGATTTGCATCGGCGCAATCGCTCCTCCTCGTCCAAACATGGTAGGTTGACAAAGCTCCTCCATTGTCCGAAGATCGGGCTGTGGAAGAACATTGTTGTTATTGTTGAGGTGCGGTGGATTATTGTTGTTGTTAACACCTGACATACTTAAATCTTCTCGAGTCTCGGGCTCTTGATAATTAGAAGATCTAGTACGTATACACCTGAAAATGCAAAAGAAAAAGAAACCAAACACAAAGACAATATCTATACACAAAAAAGCTTTTTGGATTTTTGAAATTTTTAATTTTTATGGATTTTTTTGATTTTTTTTTATGCAAGAAAAATAATGCTCACGAATGAACGGATCCCAACAAGCAACGCGTCTTTCACAGAAAACCGTTAATATTTACGAAAAGAGCTGGCAGCGGCGCCATTTAATAACTAGATTTTACTCAGGTTAAAAATATTATCGTTGTTCCAATCTCTTCGAATTGAAAACTGGTTTAAAGTGCGACTCAGCTGTCTTTGGTGGAACAAAAGTGTGTCGTTGTAGTATATGAAAAAGTGCAAAACAATTAAAGTAAATGACATTAAAATTAAAAGGCGTTAAAATAGAAATGCGTTAATGTAAATCTAAGTCTAATTAAAATTAAATGGGTGCGATATAATAAACTTTGAAAGGTAAAATAATTAAATGACTAAAAATAAAAGCGTGACGAGAATTAAAATTAGACAAAGTATTAAATGAAAACGTAAAAATTAAACAAGACAAAATATAAAAACCAACACCCAATCGGAATATATTCCGATCAGACTCACCTTGATCGGAATGTACCTCGTCGGAATCCACTTACCGTCCTGTCGGAATGTCGATCGGAAAACCCGATCGGGATATGTCACCTTTCAGATCGGAATAACCAAACAACCACAGATCGGAATGTGTAGAACCAACTCAGACCGCAATGCGTCAGATCGGAATCTTGATCGGAATGAGCTATCGGAATAAAAAGGTGCAACCTGTCGGAATGTAGTCCAGATCGGAATGTTGCTTGGGAAAATTGGGCAGCACTTCGTTTTAGTGAAGCCTTAAGAGCCGTCGCAATCCCGATCGCAATGTGCGATCAGCATCTTGATCGGAATAAGGGGGTAATTCACTCTATCGTAATCCCGGATCGGAATGCAAACCTTAGTCCAAACCTGTCATGATCGGAATGTGGAGAATGCACCCGTCGCAATGTGTAGGAACCCTTACTTTCCGATGGAATGCAAATTCGTAATAAGCTCAAATCCAAATAAGCTAATTCTAATAAGCAGTAACAAAGAACTTGAATGAAATGGAAACAAAACGAGACAATAAGCTAAAAAGTTAAAATCTTTCAAAACTTAAAAGACGAACTTAATGAAATTAAAACTTAAAAAGTAAAACTTTTAAGAAAACTTTGGAATCAATTAAGCTAAATACCAAATAAGCACATAAGATTGTCAAACTTATGGATATTTCGTATGAAAACTTAAAAAGAAAAAGAAAAGATGAAACTTTTAATCAAATAAGCAAATGGATTAAGCAAACCTTGCTTAATCCGAAATTTAAACAAACTAAAAAGGAGAAAAGTAGAATGAGATTGATAAAAAGAATTTGATAAAAGAAAAGTAAAGATTAAAGAACACGAATTTAAAGAACACGAATTAAAAACTTACTTGGAATTAAAAGAGTAATTAAGGTGCAAGACAAGTATTTAAAATGACATGAAAAGTAAGTGCAAGAAAAATAAAGATGGAAGACTAATTGTCACCTTAGCCAACCAAAATGAAATGCTAATCTTAATGTTCTATTTATAGGGGAGGATTAGGAAGCTTCCTCCCCTCCTTCATTTTCTCTTAATTGCATCATTAGGCCCTTCCTTCTTAATCTCTTTGTTAATTGCACCATTATTCCTTAAGCCTTCAAATCTTCTTTAATCTTGGACTTTAATGACTTTTGGCTCGGGATTTCTTTGAACTCGTCTTTTAATTCTTCAATAAAATAGACTTGAGTTCTTCGGCTTTAAGTAAACTTCCGTCTTTCGACTTTTTCTTTGATAAATCTTCTGAATTGGTCTTGGACTTCCGTTCTTTTTGCACTCTTGACTTTTCGACTTCATCTTTCATCTTTTTCTTCAATAAAAGCCCGTAAATGCCGTGTTTTCTCCACTTTTCACCTTTTCGTCCTAAGTCATAACAAAAACACAAACCACACATAATTCCGACATAAAAGACATAAAGTACACGTTTTGGCTCGGTTATTATTGTAATTAAGTGGTGCGCACACAAAACGTCCAGAAAAACCCTAGACAGATTTTTCTTCTTTTTACCATACACGAACACCTTGTTGGTCCTAGCATCACGAGCCACAAGTCTCTGATACCAATTGTGGAAACCTTGGTTTCCGGATCTTTAAGCTACTAGGAATGATCATTGTTCATATGATTAACATAATCAAAGCGGAATTAGAAAAACAACCATTAACAAGGTGTTTAGGCACAATAACACATGAATTAAAACAAAAGGATTGCTAATTATATTAATAATCAACAATCACTAGACGTATATACATTGAATCCAACGTCTAGTCGACACACGCTTTAGGTTTACATTGTGAATGAACTTATGAATAAAACCTAAGACCCTTGGTTCCTTATATAGTGTAAGGATTAGGGTTTACAAGAGATAAAATCAAATAAACATGTAAATCTTCTATTTAGATAAACATATACAGAATATATCCTGCATATATATCCAAATAAAAGCTTCCAAAGGCTTCTTGTCTACGTTTCTATCAATGCTTACATTGTACATGACAATGCTTGGATTGTACATGACAATGCTTGCTTCTGTCAACGCTTGATTTGTTCTTGACAATGCTTGGAATACACTTGTCAACGCTTAGACAAATGGCTTCATGTTTTCTTCATTTTTGAGTTTCTGCTACATCAACTTTTTGACCCAACAATATTTGAACTAAAAACAAACTTGCAAACACACTTAACTACAAAATGAACTCAATGACAAAAATCTGATGAAATCACTTAACAGAAAGCAAGTAAACTAGGATTAAAGCTGTAAAAACTCTAAACAACTATCAAACCAGCACAATTACTCTAATATAAAGCTAAGCAAACATTCGGTTCAGCAAGTAAGCTTTATACTAGGAATATAGCATGCAATTCATTTTAGGGGAACCAAAAACAGGATTCTTGACACCTTTTAGCTTGAAGCCTCCTCTGATGGAGTAGAGGAGTGCTGAGCTCTCTAATCACATTTCCTTCAACCCAAATCAACTAATATCTACAACCATTTCACCTCCAAAAGCCATCTCTGATCTAATCAACTAATTCTGCTTCAAACTGCTTCAACAGGTCTGGATATGAACTGGTAATGCTGAATCAAGCGGAAAAAGCTCCAAAACAACTCAAACAAACTTCATTGAACAATTATGATCAATGAAATCACTGGTATGTGTATGATTCAGTAATGCAGGTAAGATTGTATAAGAGAATTGAATGAAATTGAACTGAATTTGTATTGATGGAGGGAAGTTTGTTACAAGTAGGTTATAACTGTCTAACTACCTCTCAAGTGTGTGTCAAACACTTGAGAGAAGCTAACTAACTAAAAGTATAACTAGAATTGAGAGGAAATATGAATGTGTGTGTTTTTCACACTTTAAGCTACACGTTACAAATGAGGGCCTATCTCCTATTTATAGAGCTAGAAATGAGAAGTTGTTGGAGAGTATGACGTGTCTTGGCCAATGGGAGAATGTCAGGTGTCATGAGTTGGGTAATTTCAAATTTGTCTTTAAGAACACAAAAGGGGATTTTTTTTAATCTATTGATTCTCGGTCTAATTGGGTTGCAAGGTTGGATTCATTCTTCAATTTAGAGTCTTTTTCATGTAGAAAACTTGTCCTGAAATGCAGTGTAGCTCAAGCTTGATTCTGGGCTCGTTGCTTGAAGAAGATGACACGTGGCTTTATCTGACTGGGTTTTAGATGGACACACGGATCATTATCCAAATTTGGATAATTGGATTATTGAGTGGCAGTGTTTGATTGGTTGAAAGAAGTATAGTGCGTTTCCACTGTTTGGATTTGTTATTAAATGAAAGTGAATAAGTGGCCGAGCTGGCATATTACTTGGCAATCCGCAACTCTTCTTTCTAGCCTTCTCATTGGTCCAAATGGTATACACACGGATTGAACCCAAAGTTTGTATAATTTTGTCACTTTCAGCCCTTGGACTTTAACAGAATATACAATTGAGCTCTTTTCTTCATTTCTTTGGCAATTTCAGTCCTTTGACTTGAAATCTTGATTATTTAAGTCCTTTGACTTGGTTGACTTGAAGGTTGACCAGGTTTGACTTTAATCTTGACTTTTTCCAAAATTGCATTTAAGTCCCTCAACTTTTGAACATTGTCAAGATAGGTCCTTTTCTTCAAATGGCTTGTCATCTTTGATCCTTCCCTTGTCTTTTCATCTTAAATGAGCTTGATTTTCACTTGTTTGCTTGAAATTGTATCCTTGTTACCTATTAAAGAACAAACATGAAACATACCACATAATACTGCTTTATAGCTCAAAAGTTAGGTATTTTCTATGTGTTTTAGGGTGATTTGATAACTTATTGATATGAGATTTTGCTCATATCAAATCCCCTACACTTGATCATTGCCATGACCTCATGCAATGCTATGTTTTAAAGCACAAATTTACATTTTTCTCATAATTAACCCATCTTGGCCAATATGGAATGCTTTTACTCTAGTCTACACTATATGATGCATGATTTTGATTTTATACAATGCATTGCAAAGAATAACCATTCTATTTATATATTTTTTATTTTTCATAAATGATTTTGATGGAAAAACTCATAAAGAAATCAATGACTTTGATTAGGGCTTTTGGTACCATGAACACTTATCACCCTCGAGTTTCACTTTTCCCACACCAAGTATAAAAATGGGATCATTGTATTCACAAGTAAAAAGTGCATCAACTTATTCATGACAATTAAATGTGGAACCGGTTATTATTTGAGCAAATTGCTTGAAAGCAAATTTGTCATTATTTAAAGCGTGAAGTATAAGAAATGTAAAATCTCAAAATAAGGAAGCACGGCTTTAATCCTAAGTAATCCTCTCATCCATTACTTGAAAAACCGCTCACAATTAATATAAGTCCGACTCAAGAGTAATAAGTCATTCGCCTTATGTGTAAAATCCTCATGTCATGCATTAATAAGTAGCTACACACTCGCTAAGGAAAAAAAATAAAACTCATGCAATAATTTACATCTGCCGCCTTTTTGAGACCTTGGATCTTCAACCCCGCAACCCGTCAAGGTAATATTGGATTGGAGCAACTATCAAATCCCCGCAACCCGTCAATGTAATATTGGAATTCAATAGCTACTATAATTAACACTTCGCTGCCCCTCTTGGGAGTCTTGTATAATTATTTTTTTTCTTTTCTTTTTTTTCTCTTTTTTTTTCTTGCCACTCATTTTTTTTTGTAAGCCGCTCTTATTTTTCTTTATTCCTCACAAAGAAAGTTAAAAAGAATAAAAGGAACAACACCCGCTAAGTATTAAGCATGACATAACTCTAGTACACATAAAACGTTCTAACTTAGAATCTTAAGTCGTACTTATATCAACCATGAATGATTAGTCAAAAATGCATAAGAGACTACAAACCAATTAAAATCGTTCTTGATTATTTATTAACATATATACATGCGAAGAAAATAGAGGCAAAGAAAGAGAAGGGTTTAGCCACAAGTAATTATCATGAAGTTTATCTAGCCCTTTTATACTTGCTTCAACTCTATCATCTCCCATTCTCCACAAATTTAAAATCTCAAATAATGAGAGTGGTGGATGCTTAGCCTAATAGACCAATGAAGGACTACATGGTTAAGGATACTAGCTAGAGTAAGCTTAGATAAGCAAACTCGGGTTGAGTCAAAATATTCATGGCGGGCCTAATATGTCAAAGAAGTCTAAATTTGTTAAACCATATCCTTTATTATTATTTTTTTCCTTTTTCAATTTATTTTGATGAAAAACAAAAGAAGAAATATATACAATGCAAATGTGTTATGCAAAAAATGATTGATGCAAAAATTATGAATGCATATTTTTGGTGGCCAAAGTAGATCAAAAATTTGAAAAATGTTTGAAAAATTAATTTCCAAGTTATCATGAAGGTCAATGACAAAGTCTAGTTAAGGTCACTTCGATAGAAGACCCCCTACACTTAAGCTAAACATTGTCCTCAATGTTTAAGAGCATGGGAGTATAAACTCCCCTACACTTATGACAATGAATAGACTTTGCTTAACCAAAGCTAAGGAAGATCAAATATAGTGAATTCATTTTTAAGAATATGTCTATGAAAAATAACAATAGTAACAAAGTGAACCGGATACAAGGGCCTCCTCCATAAGCTCCAAAGCATGTGATGAGTGAGCAACCCTACAAACAAAATGAAGACAAAAGGAAGGTCTCCCATACACTTCTCATCAACTCTATATCCTTATTGCTATCCTACCACACTCTAGGTCTAAAAACTTTAAACCTAGTTATTCAAGCTTGATTTAAGGATTCTTTAGCTCGACTCTTCCCACAATGAATTAATTCATGGGGAAAATGGAGATCTCTTGGACCATTTCCACATAAATGTCCTCCCTAAAATAGTGCTTAACACGGTGACCATTTACTTTGAAATTTGGACCATCGGGTTGTGACAACTCAATAGTTCCATATGGAAATACTTGAGCAATAGTGAATGGACCGGACCATCTCGACTTAAGCTTGCCCGCAAAGAGTTTCAACCTTGAGTTAAAGGGGAGAACCGGCTCTCCAACTTTGAACTCACGGTTCTTGATCTTAGCATCATGCAATTGCTTAGACTTCTCCTAGTAAAGCAATGAGTTCTCATAAGCATTGGCTCTCAATTCATCCATTTCATTGAGTTGGTCCTTTCTATGTGAACCGGCTTGGTTTAAATTAAAGTTAGCCCACTTGAGAGCCCAAGAAGCCTTATGCTCTAACTCGAATGGGAGGTGGCATGCTTTTCCATAGACAAGCCTATGTGGAGTACAACCAATTGGTGTCTTAAAAGCCGTCCTAAAAGCCCACAAAGCATCATCAAGCTTATCCGACCAAGAAGCTCGATGCTCTCCCACTGTTCTTTCCAAAATTCTCTTTAAACCACGATGTGTGACCTCGGTTTGACCATTGGTTTGAGGGTGATACGCGGTAGAAAGTGTATTATTAACACCATATTTCTTCATAACTCTTGTGAATTGATCATTACAAAAATGAGTACCACGATCACTTATGATGGCCCGAGGTACACCAAATCTAGCAAATATTTGCTTCAAAAAGTTTACTACAACTCGAGCATCATTAGTAGGGAAGGCTTTGGCCTCAACCCACTTTGACACATAATCTACCGCTACGAGTATGTACTTATTTCCCTTAGAAGATGGAAAAGGTCCCATGAAATCTATTCCCCACACATCAAAAATCTCACATTCTTGTATGAAGTTTTGTGGCATCTCATCTCGTTGAGTAATTTTTCTTTGTCTTTGACATACACCACAAAATTTCACCATCTCTTGGGCATCTTTGTATATTGAAGGCCAATAGTAACCCGAATCAAAGACTTTCTTGGCGGTATAGTTGGGCCTAAAATGTCCACCCGTAGGTCCCTTATGACAAGCTTCTAAGATCTTAAATGCCTCGGGCCCATCTACATACCGTCTAATGATTTGGTCCGCATATTGCCTAAAGAGGTAAGGGTCATCCCAAAAGTAGTATTTCACTTCCTTAAGAAATTTCTTCTTTTGTTGGGAAGTGAGACCCTCTATTAGCACATCCCCCACAAGACAGCTTGTAATATCCGCAAACCAAGGGGTGGCATCCTCTTGAGAAGAGATAGACATGAGCTCCTCTAATGGAAAGGATTCATTAATTTTATTATGAGGCAATTTACCTTGAAAAAGGATGCTCAAGTCTACTCAAGTGATCCGCCGCTAAATTCTCGGCCCCTTTCTTATCACGAATTTCAATGGAAAACTCTTGTAGCAATAAAACCCATTTCAAAAGTCTAGGCTTATCATCTTTCTTTGTCATGAGGTACTTGAGAGCGGAATGATCCGTATACACTATGGTTTTGGAGAGCACAAGATAGGGTCTAAATTTCTCAAAGGCATAAACTATGGCAAGCAACTCTTTCTCCGTGGTGGTATAGTGAAGTTGAGCACCCGTCATGGTTTTACTAGCATAGTGTATAGGTTGAAAATGCTTATTCACTCTTTGTCCTAACACGCCCCCCACGGTATAATCACTAGCGTCACACATAAGCTCAAAAGGCAAATCCCAATTTGGAGAAACCAAAACGGGAGCCTTGGTCAACTTTTCCTTAAGTATCTCAAAAGAGTCTAAACACTCTTGGGTGAAAATAAAAGGAGCCTCTTTTTCCAAGAGGTGGGTCATCGGTCTTGCAATCTTAGAAAAATCTTGTATGAAACGTCTATAGCATCTCGCATGACCCAAAAAACTTCTAACTCCTTTCACCGTGGTAAGTGGAGGAAGCTTAGCAATCACATCTATCTTAGCACGATCCACTTCTAAACCTTTGTTGGATATCTTATGTCCCAAGACTATCCCCTCTTTGACCATGAAATGGCACTTCTCCCAATAAAGAACAAGACGTGTTTCTTCACACCTCTTAAGCATACGTTCTAAATGGAGGAGACAAGAAGTGAATGAATCTCCAAAGACCGAGAAATCATCCATGAAAACTTCCATAGTGTGCTCAATCATGACATGGAAAATGGCCATCATACACCTTTGAAATGTCCCTGGTTCATTGCACAAGCCAAAAGGCATTCTCTTGTAAGCAAATGTACCGTAGGGACAAGTGAATGTGGTCTTTTCTTGATCCTTAGGGTCAATGGGTATTTGAAAATAACCCGAGAATCCATCTAGAAAACAATAGTACTTATTTCCCGTTAAGCGTTCAAGCATTTGGTCCATGAAAGGCAATGGGAAATGATCTTTCCTAGTAGCATCATTGAGCTTCCTATAATCAATACAAACTCTCCAACCCGTGACAAGTCTAGTAGTAATAAGCTCATTGTTCTCATTAGGCACTACGGTGATTCCACCCTTCTTAGGAACACAATGTATCGGGCTAACCCATGGAGAGTCGGAAATGAGGTAAATTATGCTCGCATCAAGTAGTTTGATAACTTCCTTATTAATGACCTCATGGATTTTAGGGTTAACCCTTCTTTGCCTTTGAATGGTGGGTTTATAATCATCCTCCATAAGGTTTTGTGTGTACAAAAACTTTTATCAATTCCCCTTATGTAGGATATTTTCCATGCTATGACTTGCTTATGTTTCTTAAGGACCTCTATGAGTTTTTCCTTCTCATCATCTTTCAAATCTTTAGCAATGATTACGGGTAATTTGTCTTTTCCCTCTAAGAAAGCATATTCAAGGTGTGATAGAAGGTCCTTAAGTTCAAGGGTAGGTGGACTCTCTATGGAAGGTTTCACTATGGATGGATCATCATTGGTAACTTCTTGTGGGATAGGTGAATGAATGGGATCCTCATTGAGCAACTTTTAAATAGTGAGAATGTCTTCTTCCCAATTAATGGGAGAATCATCATTACCAAGGAAGTTGGACTCAAATTCCTCCATGAGGAAATCACTCTCTCCAAAAGGTGTTAAGGAGGGAGCAATTGAGGCAACGGTCTCTACATGAGGCATGTCTTCACTATCATTCTTACAAGCTTCATGGAAATGCTCATCACACACCTCATCAAGTACATCCACTATATTAATTGTTTCATAAGCTTGAGACTTGTTAGTCACTTTTCCTAGCTTAAACACCACTTTCTCATCCTCAACTCTCATAATTAGTTCTCCCTCCGCCACGTCTATAAGAGTACGACCCGTCCTTAAAAATGGTCTACCAACAATTAGAGGAACTCTTAGGTCCATATCATAATCAACCACTACAAAGTCCGCCAGAAAGGTAAACTTATCCACACCTACAAACACATCCTCCGCAATACCTATCGGGTAAGCTATGGTACGATTGGCTAAGTCAAGGGTCATCCTAGTTGGAGTGAGCTCGGGAAGAGAGAGTTTTTGCCAAACCGGTAAAGGCATAAGATTTATGCTTGCTCCTAGATCCGATAGTGCCATGTAATTTTCCACCCTGGGAAAATTACAAGGAATCAAAAATCGCCCCGGATCTCCAAGTTTTGTAGGTAAGGTTTTGAGCAACACGGCGGAGCAATTTTTATTAAGGGATGTGTTAGGTAAATCCACCAACTTTTCCTTGTTGGAGAGGAGATCTTTGAACATTTTAGCAGACTTTGGCATCTATGCAAGAGCTTCCTCAAAGGAGATGTTTATGTTAAGTTGCTTGAACATCCTCAAAAAATTAGAGACTTGTATATCATCCTTGTTTTTCAATTTCTCCTTTCTCAATCTTGATGGATAGGGAAGGCTTGGTTTTGGTGTAGGCTGAGTAGTTGTTGTTGTGGAAGGTTTCTCTTTGTTGGTTTCTTAATTAGTAGGTGTGGAAGGTAAAGGAGAAGTGGTGTAGGATGAGAAGGTATAGGTGGTGAAGTGGTAGAGCTTGAAGGTGGTGAAGAAGATGTAGAAGGCTTATCACAAGTTAGAACCATAGTAGGCTTAACCATAGAAGGTGTAGGAGGTGAAGGATCATTAGTTGTTTTTTCACTTCTTGGTGTGATAGCATTGACATTAGCCATCAGGTTTGTTTGTGTGTTAGAAGGTAGAGCCCCTTGTGGTCTTTGATTAAGTGCCATCAAAATCCTTTTGGTAGACTCCTCATTTATAATTCTCATTTGCTCTTACATTCTCTTTTCACTTTCACGAATTCTCCTTTCAACATACTCATTATTATCATGTTGCCCATATCTTTGATTTTGACCTTGATGGTATCCTTGATTTGGAAAGGGTGGAGGTGGTTGGTTAAATCTTTGATTGGGTGTATGAAAGTTATTTGCTTGATTGTGAAAGTTGTTGGGTGCTCTATAGTTGTTCCCTTGGTAGCTTGGCCTAGACCCTTGATTTCTTTGTAACAATTGAGGGGGATTGGGTTGAGTATGGGTGGGTGGATGGGGTGGAAAGCCGGGTGGAGCAAGGTAATTTTGTGACTTGTAAGAGAGATTTTTTGATGATGTTGGGTTTGAAATGCTCTCTATTTTCTTCATGGTAAGCATAACACTCAACTTGATAACCTTGAACCTTATCACATTGTAAGTAAGAATGAGGACCTCCACAAGTCTCACATGAAATAGCAATGGCATTCACATCATTGGTGGAATTGTTACCCAAGGAAACTTTCATAAAGTCTTGCATCATGGTTTGTTGCATTTTTTGGGTGTTTTGCAAAATTGCTTGACTTTTGCTTTTAGGCTTGAGTCCATTCTTGCATTGTTGAAAGGAGTTGACCCTCAAATGTGTTGGAGCCACTCTTGAATAACATGGAATCTCTCATCAAATTGTGTGTTAGTTTGCACCATGGATTTAGTCTCAATAATGTCCCATGCCTCTTGAATGGATTTGGAAAGAATATTCCCACCCGCGGAGGAGTTGATGGAATCTTGGTGATGTGGTCTTAATCCTTTATAGAAAGTATTGATTTGGTGAACTTCATTGAATCCATGATTGAGGCATTTTCTCAATAACTCATTATACTCTTCCCAAGCATCACTAAAGGTTTGGCTAGGTTTTTGCTGAAATCCAATAATTAGGTTTCTCAAAGTCGTGGTCTTAGATGGGGGAAAGAACTTGTTCAAAAAGTTCTTAGTGAAATCATCCCAAGTAGTAATGTTGTTAGGTGGTTGCTTATCAAGCCAATACTTCGCATTGCCCTCTAATGAAAATGGAATTAGGAGCAACTTAATGGCCTCATGGGGAATCCATTGTACTTAATGGTGTTGCAAAGAGATAGAAACTTCTTTATATAATCATGTGGATCATCAGTAGGTCTCCCAAAAAATGGTGTGTTTGAAACCAAGGTAATCATATCGGTCTTAAGCTCAAAGGTATTTGTGGGAATCTCGGGTATAACAATAGCATCGGCATATCCTTGCACATTGGATTGAAGGTGCTCCATCAAAGGTCGATTGTCAACGGCGGCCATGGCTTCTTGTGTAATGATCAAAGAACGATTCTCGGGAACGTCTTGATGGACGGTGTTGTTTTTACTCTTTCTCTTTTTCTTCCTTTTGAGAGGAAGGGGTTGTACACCAAATGGTATTTGTGCACGCCCGCGGGTGAGCATGCAACTCAAATCAAGGAGTGAGAGAGAATCTCTCGTTCGACTTTGAAGAAGAAGGGATTATCCTCTTCGAGATTCAACAAGTAATATCCAAAAGAAAGTATAATATACGTAATTACTACTTGGGTGAGTATTTTGCTAAGAATAACTGGGCAAAACATGGTCTTAAGCGTATCATGGTGAATGAGAAAGGTTTTTTCTTTTTTCAATTTGGGTCTAGTGAGGGTCTTAATGCGGTTCTGGAAGGTGGTCCGTGGATGGTTCGTAATTCACCAATTTTTCTTAAGAAATGGACTATGAAAACGAATCTTCTAAAGGAGGAACTAACTCGTATTCCGGTATGGGTCAAGTTTCATGATGTCCCGCTACAGGTATTTGAAGAGGAAGGTATTAGTTTAATTGCTTCGTTTCTTGGTAAGCTTATTATGATGGATAATTATACTGATAATATGTGCAAAGAGTCTTGGGGTCGTTGTAGTTTTGCTCGTTGTCTTATTGAGATGAATGCTGATTCGGAGTTTATAGATAACGTTACTATTGGTGTCCCTGATCTTGAAGGCTCTGGTTGTACTAAGGAACTAATTCGTGTTGAATACGAATGGAAACCGCCTAGATGTCATACTTGTAATATTTTTGGTCATTCCCTTGATTCCTGTCCGAAAAATGTTAAACCTACAACGGTTGAAAATGTGACAACTCATGTTGATAATGATGGATTCCAACAAGTGCAAAGCAAGAGGAAAAAGTCCTCAAAGGTAATTTAGGGAATCAAGTTCCGAGAGGAGTTCCATTGAGTAAGGATTCCCAAACAGGAAATACGGTTGCTTTTCGTCCAAAAACTCGCTTAGTTACTACAAGTACGAGTGGTGATAATAGTAGTAAGTTGAATACTAAATCTGGTCAGTTGCAGCAGTCTAGCAATCCTAATAGTCCAAACAAGGGTAAAGCTCAAATGAGCAGTGTTTCTACATCTAATAAATTTTATCTTTGTCCATGCCTGGTATTGACGAAGGGGTTCAAGTAAGCGAGGAAGATAATGAGGAGGAGGAGGGAGTTGAGGTCGTCTTTGATGAATCGGTGAATCTTCTCAACACTAATATTGGGGCAAGCACTCCAACTGGCTGATCCCATGTTGATATTTTATTATTTTCCTCGTAACTTTATGTTATCGTCTTGGTTTTTGTCTAGGTTATATGTTTCCAGTATTCTAGACTAGTTAATGTTTATGGCCTGTCATAAACATTTTGTTTAACAAGCTGCCTGTAGCTTGCGGTTAATGTGGTATTTCAGCCACATTCCTTGTACTTCAACGCTTTTTTTGGTTCTATTTACCGGGGTTATTGTTACCCTTTTACCAAAAAAAAATACTACTTGGGTGCAAGACCCCCAATCAAGCTTTCCTTCTTAGAATACGCACTAGTGAACGGGGGTTTGGTGGCGCGAAGCACTTAAGTACCTATTAACCCTTAGACGGCATTTTATAGCACGTCGCCTTTCTATTCACTTTGTAGTTTGTATTCTTAGAATTCTTGCCTATTGGAAGTATTTATCTATTCTTTATTAATTAAATTTGATCGATACACGTGTCAAGGACCGGAATGCTCCCGAACACGGTGTATTGCAAAAGCAATACTTATGGAAGTATGTGTATTGAGTGTTCGTATACGTATCTACATATAATAATATAGAGAAAATATTTTTGTATTTATTGGTTTTTTAAAGAAAATACTATATGTACGTAAAAACCGATGAAATCCAATAATATATATTTTTGGTTGCAATCTCTTAGGAAAAAGATTGCTTTTTAAATTTTTTATTTTTTTGGTCAATTCTTTAGGAAAAGAATTGATTTTGTTATTTTTTAGTTTTTATATTTTTATATTTTTATATTTTTATATTTTTGATTTTTTTATGTTTTTTATTTATGATACGTAAAAATAACGTTCACGAGGTGAAGGGATCCCAAAAGCCAATCGAAACCGTCAATCAATAGTCTCTCGTAATGTCATGAACCGGCAGCGGCGCCATTTGAAAATAGGTATTTTGAAGTTCTTTTATTCTCGATTCTTGACAAATTGAAAGTCCTAAAAATATCAAGCCTTTAATTGTTCTTGGTTGTTAAGGGTATTTGGAAATCTATGTCTAATTCAATCAACATGTAAAAAGAGGAAAATAATAGGCTACGTATCCGTAAAACACCTCGCAAATACCAATTACTATTCACCAAGTTCAAAATTTAAATGCATAAAAGTAAACTTGCTTAAAATGTAAGCTAAATGAAAGTATAAGGGCTAAAATGTAAATTTCAGAAACTAAAAGGACCAAATGTGTAAAATTTAACCAACTAGTAACAACTTTAACCAAACTAACAAACTTGCTAACTAATTTTGTCTAAAACTGAAAGTAAAAGGACTGATAACTTGCAAACCCTAAAAACAAGTAAGTTTAGCACTAAATTCACAAAATTACAAACAACAAGGACCAAAGTGCAATTAACATGAAATATTTAACAAAAACGGGTATAGCCAATTCAATAAGCTGGATTGAGCTTATTACTGGACCAAATTTTAGTTTGGTTTGTTTTAAAATGCTTATAATGAAAAATTAGCTAGACTTGCATAAGGAAACAACTTAAAATCTTGTAAATCACAAGATAGCTTATTCTAATAAGCCAAGAATAAGCAAACTAGAAATCCAGATTTCTACACTTTGAATTTATTGAACAATCTGATTAATCAGCTAACAAGGAGATTTGAATGTCTTTTAAAACTGAAAATGGTTCACTAGATAAGCCAGAATCTGAAATTAAGCACTAATGAGCTTATTTGACCAAGCGTTGACAAAAAAATTCCAAAAAGCTGAAAATCTCCAAATCCACTCAGGACATGTTGGCAACAAGTTTTGTTAAAGAAAAATGGCAAATTTATGAAGTAGAAAGGGAGATACAAGAAAACAGTTTAGCCTTTATCTCAGAAACTTGCAAAGGCTCATGTGCTTATCAATAAGTTGTTTTCTAATTCAAAACTTAAAACTGTATAATTTCCTTATACACACTAAAAGCTTAGATGTTAAACTTCAATTGAGAAAAGGTTTGAGGCAATATGATCCAATAACAAAGAAATGCTAGTGAATTGAAATTTACTAGTTTGAGTGATGAACTAATGAAGAAACTTGACCCATACTTTTATTCTGCCAGCTACCTTTTTGACTAAATTTTTGACCACAAACCTAAACCAAAATGTTTACTCTAGTTAACCAAATGTAAATGAACACAATTCAACCAGTTAAAGAAACTCTAACAACCAAAACTCATTAAATCCAAACACTACTTAAATTTAGTTATCAAACTTTAACAAAGGAAATTTTAGTTCAAGTGCAAGAAAGGTTATGACTCTTATCAAACTATGTTTAGTATATGAAATGAGAGATATTTGAACTGAAAACAAACTTGAAAACACACTTAACTACAAAATGAACTCAATGACTAAAATCTGATGAAATCACTTAACCGAATGCAAGTAATCTAGGATTAAAGCTGTAAAAACACTAAACAACTATCAAACCAACACAATTACTCTAAAATCAAGCTAAGCAAACATTCAGTTCAGCAAGTAAGCTTTATACTAGGAATGTAGCATGCAATTCATTTTACGGGAACCAAAAACAGGATTCTTGACACCTTTTAGCTTGAAGCCTCCTCTAATGGAGTAGAGGAGCGCTGAGCTCTCTAAATCACACTTCCTTCAACCCAAATCAACTAATATCTACAACCAATTTACCTCCAAAACCCGTCTCTGATCTAATCAACTAATTTTGCTTCAAACTGCTTCAACAGGTCTGGATATGAACTGGTAATGCTGAATCAAGCTGAAAAAGCTCCAAAACAACTCAAACAAACTTCATTGAACAACTATGATCAATGAAATCACTGGTATGTGTATGATTCAGTAATGTAGGTAAGATTGTAGAAGAGAATTGAATGAAATTGAACTAAATTTGTATTGATGGAGGGAAGTTTGTTACAAGTAGGTTATAATTGTCTAACTACCTCTCATGTGTGTGTCAAGCACTTGAGAGAAGCTAACTAACTGAAAGTCTAACTAGAATTGAGAGGAAATATGAAATTGTGTGTTTTTCACACTTTAAGCTACACGTTACAAATGAGGGCCTATCTCCTATTTATAGAGCTGGAAATGAGAACTTGTTGGAGAGTATGACGTGTCTTGGCCGATGGGAGAATGCCAGGTGTCATGAGTTGGGTAATTGCAAGTTCGTCTTCAAGAACACAAAAGGGGATATTTAATCTATTGATTCTCAGTCTAATTGGGTTGCAGGGTTAGATTCGGTATTCAATTTAGAGTCTTTTTCATGTAGAAAACTTGTCCTGAAATGCAGTGTAGCTCAAGCTTGATTCTGGGCTCGTTGCTTGAAGAAGATGACACGTGGCTTGATCTGATTGGGTTTTAGATGGACACACGGATCATTATCCAAATTTGGATAATTGGATTATTGAGTGGCAGTGTTTGATTGGTTGAAAGAAGTATAGTGCGTTTCCACTGTTTAGATTTGTTATTAAATGAAAGTGAATAAGTGGCCCAGCTGGCATATTACTTGGCAATCCGTAACTCTTCTTTATAGCCTTCTCATTGGTCCAAATGGCATACACACGGATTGAACCCAACGTTTGTATAATTTTGTCACTTTCAACCCTTTGACTTTAACAGAATATACAATTGAGCTCTTTTCTTCATTTCTTTGGCAATTTCAGTCCTTTGACTTGCAATCCTGATAATTTAAGTCCTTTGACTTGGTTGACTTGAAGGTTGACCAGGTTTGACTTCAATCTTGACTTTTTCCAAAATTTCATTCAAGTCCCTCAACTTTTGAACATTGTCAAGATAGGTCCTTTTCTTCAAATGGCTTGTCATCTTTGATCATTCTCTTGTCTTTTCATCATAAATGAGCTTGATTTTTACTTGTTTGCTTGAAATTGTATCCTTGTTACCTATTAAAGCACAAACACAAAACATACCACATAATACTGCTTATAGCACAAAAGTTAGGTATTTTCTATGTATTTTAGGGTGATTTGTTGACTTATTGATATGAGATTTTTCTCATATCACAGACCGTCGCTCCAGTTGCACGTATGGAATCCATACGGATTTTCCTTGAATATGCCACTTACATGAACTTCACTATCTTCCAAATGGATGTCAAAAGTGCATTCCTCAATAGTGACCTAAGGATAAGTTTATGTTAAACAGCCTCCTGGCTTTGAGAGAGTGAATACCCAAATCATGTGTACAAGCTTTACAAAGCTTTATATGGACTAAAGCAAGCCCCAAGGGCATGGTATGAAACTCTCTCAAATTTTCTCATTGAACATAAATTTGTAAGAGGAAAAATAGATAGCACCTTATTTATCTATAAATCCGAAACTGACACCATCCTGGTGCAAATTTATGTGGATGACATCATCTTTGGTTCAACAAGCTTGAAACTTCGCAAACAATTTGCCAAGCTTATGACCAGCATGTTTGAGATGAGTATGATGGGTGAACTCACATACTTTCTTGGTCTTTAGATAAAACAATCTGATCAAGGCATCTCCATTAATCAAGAAAAATATGTCAAGGATCTGCTGAAGAAGTAGGATATCAATTGTGTTTCAGTGAAAACACCAATGGTACCCCCCAATAACTTAGGACCTGATCTCAATTAACAATCAGTCAATGAGACTCAGTTTAGAGGTATGATTGGTTCTCTAATGTATTTAACTGCAAGCAAACCTGACATTCAACTCTCTACTTGCCTTTGTGCAAGGTATCAAGAAAATACAAAGGAACCACCCCTTATTGCTATAAATAGATTCTTCAGATACCTAAAAGGTACACCAAGTCTAGGTTCTTTGGTACCCCAAGTCCTCAGGATCAGATCTAAAAGGGTATTTATACTCTGACTATGCTTGATGCAATTTGAACATAAATGCACATCTGGTGCTTGCCAATTGCTGGGTGGAAAACTTGTGTGTTGGAGTGCTAAAAGCAACAATCAGTTGCCATGTCTTCAGTAGAAGCTGAATATGTGGCAGCTGCTGGATGTTGTGCCAATGTTTTATGGATGAAAAGCCAACTGGCAGACTATAATATAGAATATGAAAAGGTGTTAATTCCAATCAATACATAACACAAGATATAAGATAGAAATAGAGATAAGTGATGTGTGGGAAAAGTGTCGGTGTATTTTAATTAATACGTTATAGAGCAATTTAAGGAAATTACCTTTAGGAAAAAGTAATAATCTGAAATAAGCTAAAGACGGATTAATTAAACACGAGACTGATCCCGGTTCGTTGCTCACGAAGAAATTATGAATTTGAGACTTTCGTTTTGAATTGGACAATCGATTTGAATTTGTTTCGGTTTTATCTAAAATCCTACTTTTTAAATTAAAGTGCATGAATCGTCTACCCAAATTAAATCTAAAAGACCAAATTAAATCTATATTTTTTTACTTTTTATTGAAACAAACTATTTAAACAAAATTATTAAAACAAAATTATTTGAAACGAAATTATTTAAAACAATATTAATCTTAAAAGTAATAAAATATTTAATTATTTATTTTTTAAACTTTATAAATTATTTTATTTTTTTATTATTATTTAATCTAATAATTATGACAAATCTTAATTAAAATTTTTTATTAATAAAACCTATTAATATATTTTTATATTACTTATAAACTAAATAATTTATGAAAGTAAAAATTTAAGTAAAACTGACAGTCCAAAGAACACAAGTATATTAAAGTCATGACAGAGTAATTATACAAAATGAGCTCACAGCTCAAATGGTTGAGACGTTGGTTGTTAAGCGAGAGGTCTCGAGGTCGAGACTTCTAGGGAACAAATTTTTGCAATATTATTAATTTTTTACAGTAAATCGATTACCAAGTTTCACAGATTTCTATGAAACGTTATAGATTATCAGTTAACAACTGATGTAAACAAGCAGAAAAAATCATGCAATATCAACTTTCAGAAAATCTAAAAAAAAGCAGACAACCCAAAATCCCTAAACAATTTAAAAATAATACAGACAATCCCTAAATCCCTAAATATATCAGCAAATCAAATAACAATAATTCAGCAAACTAATTTCAACAGTGATCTCAATAAACCGCCACTCACAAAACAATCAAGCTTGAATTAACAGTCACAAAAGAAACATAGGACATCAGTAGCAAAAACGAGTCTTACAGCAATCTAAGCAGACATCTTCAATTACTACTCGTTCTCGCAGAACAAATAAACATATTACTACTACCAACTGCCAATTCACTAACAGTATACTAACTAAAAAAACAGTTCAATCCAAATTAACCATGCATGAAACAGAATCACAGCTCAAAATATCAATTAATGAAACTAATCAGAATCGAACAAACTTAGCAGATCATCAAATATAATCTTATTCAAACAGATTCGTAGTAACAGGTCAGCAGGCAAACATCACAACATATATTTAAAAACCTGCCTAATAGATAACTTAGACAACTTTATTCAGCAGTTTAATGATCAAATAAATGGATACATTCAAACTCACAGCATTTAAATATCTATATCAACAAAAACATTCATGACAGCAGATTCAAACACGCAAGTTTCACAGAAATTAACCAACATTTTTACACTAAAAAATGCATAAAAATTAAACTAGCTCTTAAACTTTTTGATGAACCTGTTGATGTAGAAGGTATGGCACTGAGCCACCTTAGAAACGACACCGTACTATTAGAACCACCATTCAAAAGCTCGAACCACCATGAATCTCAAACTAGCAGTTTTGTTTTAATATTTATCAATGGATAAACATTTATCCCTAATTTCTTCTTAATTATTCAAAAAAGCTATGGCATAAGCTCATATAAACAATAACAATTATAACAATATTTATAGTTTAGATTGTAAACAGTTAACATAACAAAACATAAACAAGAGATTTGAAGATTAAAACTAAAATTTTATTAACTCCAAAATATCATTACAATACTTTTAAAGAAAAACTTACAAATCTAACTAAAAATTATCATCATAACAGTAAAGAAAAGAAGGGATGCCTTTACTGATTTTTTTGAGGAGTATTTATAGATAAACCGAGAGGGTGGGTTGTTGATGAAGATCGATTCTTGGCCTTTAGACCCTTTCTTCTTTCTTCTCTCTCTTCTCTGTTATCATCCAACGGCTGAAACGCACCTTGTTCACTCGGATTGCCACGGTGGCTGAACTTGTGTTCTATGCTGAGGTGGAGATATTTAATTGGTCTCTTGTCAGGGTGGGAGTCATATCCATCAATCAGAGGGTGTTTGGTTAAGCTTATGAGTGAGGTTAGGCTTATATTATATAAGTCATTTATGGCTTATATAATATAAGCTTATAAGCTTATGTTAAGTGTTTGGTTAGGCTTATTAGAATTAATAAAGTAAAATGACAAAAAACATATGAATATTAAATTATGTAGTTATTAAATAAGGGTATAAAAGTCATTTTATATGTAAAAGTTACATAAGACCACTCTTTGTTATAAAAGCCTCAAATAGTTGGCTTACCAAAAAGCCCTTATATAAGCTTATAAGCCTACATATATAAGCTTAACCAAACACTTGGTTTTGGCTTATAAGCTTATATAAGCTAATAAGCTTATAAGCCTATTATATAAGCTAAAACAAACACCCTCCAAATCCCATTGATGACAAATCCAAGCTCCACGTGGAGCTTGGTACATTGAATCTTTGGGTAATACACGCGCCCTCTTCCCCTTAATTATCTAAATCCCATAGGTGATTGCTACTCGCTGCTTTATTGGAGAAACCCATTTTAATTAGGGTTCTTGAGTCTAGTAGTGTTTATCCCCAATATCTTCCTTTCTTCTCTCGTTTTCTTTTTTTCTTTATTTTTATTTCTTTTGATCAAATACATTGACCAAAAAGTATATATTACTTCTCATCGTCTCTTTACTCTTTATGGTCCTTAGACACAACTTGGAAAAATACTCCCATCCGTTACTTATTGTTTTGTCTTTGGGCTTGGATTGGGCTTTTGCTGAAATGTTGACCAAGTATAGCTCAAACCGTCCCATATTTTTGTTATTGGGCTTTTGATTGGGCCTTCATTCCAAAATGATAACATAACATATTAATGGGTTTTTAGGCCCATTTAGCAAATGTGGGACCCACTTGGCCCAATAAACTTTATTAAACTTGAATCCTCGAATAAAAACGACTTTGACTTTTGGCTCTTGATAACTTCTTCAATCTTGTGTCGGTTTTGCTGGTTTTTGTGAACTTGGTACCTACACACATGAAATGAACAAAACAAACATATACATACAATAATCATATGTTTTATGCATTATAAGTCCGTTTTATGATATAAATGATATGATTAATTACACACATATCAAACTCCCCCTTGCTAAGCAATTGATGTGTCCTCACGCAATGATAAAATAAAGCAATAACTACACTTTTATTCACCTTTTGACACTTTATTTTGTAAAGACATAATGTATTGCTTTCATTACTGAAAAATAACTTTTAGGATCATAAAACTAAAATAGATTCATCGTCCTCGACTTTTCACTCTTTCCATGCCAAGTTTAAAAACAAGATCATTGCCAATCATAAGTCCCAATGTTAAGACCACTTATACAAGTAATTTGTGTTAAACTCAATCTCCTTTATTCCTAATTGTATCTCTAGATTTTAAGAAATTTTGTCGTTCACCCAAAGGCTCATTTGACTTATGTAATAATTATTAGTCCAAAAATGAAGGCAAAAATGGTGTAAACCCAACACTCAAAACCTAACCTCGACTTCAAAAACCGTTGTCACTAAAGAAAGCCCACATCAAGGATAACTTAACACGATTTTAGGAATAAATTCCCGGATCCGAAATTTGGCTAATAGGACTACTTAAAGCAACAATAATTCCTCCAAAGTCGATTTTGACTTTATTAATGGAGTTAGAAACATTTACATCATACACCTTGAGGCTCTTTAAGATGTAAAAGTACTCCTTATTTATGATCCACACCCTAAGGCTCCTTGGATATAAACAAGGGAATTGACATTCACCATTCTACCCTAAGGCTCATAATGATGAAGCAATTTTTATTAAACACGTCACCATGCCATACACCCTAAGGCTCTAATGACAAGGCTAGTGCTACATGACTCCCACCCGAAGGCTCATAGAGAACCTGTTTTTATTTATTCTTCTTTATTAATGATATATATAGTAAGACAAATTTCCGCAATCCCATGATCAAAAAGTCCATGACGTTGACACCCTCAATTTGTTCTCACTTTAATTACAAGGGAAGAAAAATAAGTAGTTACGAGCTAAGATATTAAGCCCAAACCGCTAAAAACTTCATTTATTAAACAATTAAATATTCAAGCGTAAAAAATAAATACGAGGAGAAAGAATCAAACACAAAAATACTTATACAAGGAAGACTTAACCTTAATACTTATGATCAACTTTATCATCTCTTGTTCTCCATATTGTAAAATCTCAAAGAAGTGAGACTAATGGATACTTAGCCTATTAAATCAAAGTTTTGGGTTTTCAAGTCATCTATAGGATCTTGTATCTTCTTACACTTTTTCAAGTTTAGAATTTACGTTTTAAAGTTCCCTTGATAAATGACTTTCTAGGATCAATTATAGGAACTTGCGAAAAGTTCTTGTTCTTAAACCCATATGAGTTAAGACTTTCGCATTTTAAAGTTCCCTATATAAAAGTCTAGCAAAACTTGATTTAAACACGTTAAGGAATGAGCTAAGGTAAAAACAAATCGAGTCAAAAACTATTCTTAGTTTCACCAACGGAAAGCCTACATTTGTGTCAAAAACACTTATTTATCTTTATTATTAAACATAAAATTGCACTAAAAATTTAAATTTTTTATAAAAAATGAGAAAAAACGATTATGTTTGAACACGACAAAAGCAATTGCAAGCGGTTATATCGATTGACTCCCCCATGCTAAAACCAAACATTGTCCTAAATATTTCCTAGCTCAAGAGTAACACCCCTTGCTATAACACGAAGAGTTGAATGCAACAGTCCTAACATGGTAAGAGTACGCAAATCCATAAGCCATTTATTAATTATGCTTTAAGATAAAACGTTAGTCGATAAAAATCAAAAGATAGTGAGTGCCCCATTTGACAATCAAAGTATAGAAGCTCGAGTGGACCGAGCAAAAACCAAACACGAGAGTCTTCAATGATTAGGGTCATACCTAAGATTCACATCACAACAAAACACGAACACGAGCTTTAAAAGATCAAGCCTTATTAGTTCTTAGTTTTATTTTCTCCTTTTTCATTTAGTAAAATTTATTTTAAAGTCAAAAGTTAATTTCTTCGTTTAGTTTTATTTTTATTAATTGTTTTGTTTTAATTTACGTCTTATTATTTGTTTTGCTCCTTTATTATTAGTTATTTGATTTTAGCTTTTTTTTATTACGTTTCGCTCTTACCTTTTAAGTAGAAATAGATAACCAAACCTTTTTTTATTCACCAAAGACGACTGAGTCGCACTTTTAACCATGATCAATTCGATAAGACACCGAGAATAGCGAACTTTATTTTTATACTTGGCAAAATCTCTAATATCAAATGGCGCCGTTGCCGGCTCTTTTCGTGAAGATTAACGGTTTTTTGTGAGAGGCGCGTTGGATTTTGGGATCCGTTCACTTTTGAACGTTATTTTTCGTGTCTAAAATTTTCAAAAATCCATAAAAATTAAAATTTTCAAAAATCCAAAAACATTTAAAAAATCATAAAAACATTTCTTTTTCGAAAGTTTTGCACCAAAAATATTCTTCTTGCTTATCTATTGTTCTTCATGAATTCGTATGTTGCTTGTGTTGCAAGGTGTGGAAGACCATTGTATGGCTTTCAAACATGTCAATGGTGTACATGTGAACAGTGTGGAAATGATATCGACAATACACAATTTGGATTTTGTCCCTCGTGCAATTCGATTAACTCATCCTTTGTTTCTAATTCACTTACTCCACCCTCTTGCATATATTGTGGAAGCGATTCTCATTGGCATGTTTCGTGTCCGATTCGATACCCGTCTCATGACGAGCAAGAACCGGGTTAAAATTATGACAATGGTAATAGCTATCCACATGACGTACCGGGTTTTCCTTAATACCCGTATTGTAACAATTGTGGGGGCCCTCACGATACTTCTTATTGTCAGTCGATGAATTATTATGAGCCAAATTCGTGTTATAATTCTTTTCAACCGATGATCTATGATGGACCACATCCGTGCTATAATTCTGGTTTTCATAATTTTGAGGCCCCACAATACACCCTCGTTCATCAACCTTCTTTGAATTCGAATGACGAAACACACGCCCTTATTTTGCAACTTCAAGAAGTCGTGGTTCAACTAAAAGAAGCATGGGAGGAGGAAAAGCGACAGCAACAAGAGCAAGTATCTAATCTTTGTGATTATACTCCTCCTCTTGTGCGTCCATACTACTATTATGATGATGACGAGGATGATATCTATGATCTCAACCCATCTTCTGAGATTACTACTCCTACTCTTAATATCCCTAATGCGTCTAAGGATATTGATACATCGAGTGAGATTAGTGATTTTGGTCTTGATGAATTCTTTGATGAGGTTTGTGATGCACCGAACTTTATGGAGCCAACGGACGAGGTTGATCTTAATGATGATTTTTCTCCATGCTATGAGAATTTCACTTTTGAAATTTCTCCTTCTCCTCCGGGCGATGAAGGCGATGTTGATTTATTCTCTCCGACATACGCGAAGTTCACCACTGAACTTGGTCTTGTAGATGAGGTGGAAGACATTATTCTTCGCGACAAATTACTGAAAGTTCATCTTCTTATTGCTAAAATTGAAGCGTTGAATTCTGCTCCTATTTCTGAGTCTTTACCTCCGTCTATTACTTCAGTTGAGAATAATGATACAACTATGGAGGAAATCGACGTTCTCTCAATACCTCCGGGTATTGATCATGATGACACAAAGGGGGGTATTCTTTTTGATAATTTGTTGCATGAAGATATTGTCCCAAGTCCCCCTCTCGAGCACCTTTTATCCCAACCTTTAGAAACCATTACCGAGGATGAGTGCTTTGACCCAGGGGGTGACATTGACCATTCCATGATTGACACCTTTACGGTTTTGCCGTTCAGTGATAATCATATGTCTTTTCGGGATGACCTTTTGATTCCTTTACCCACCCCACCTCCCGTGGATCATAATTTCACATACTTTTCGTATGTTGAAAGGACTTTTCTACCCTTCAAGACTTATCCTCATGCCTCTCCTTTATTATTTTCCTCCGGGAACGAGGACAAGGTCTTTGATCCCGGTATTACATTTGAGGCTTCCCCATGGACCATTTAAATCGGGGTCGAGTCAGGCTCGCGACTCGGTGAACAAAAACAAGCGCTTCTCGGGAGGCAACCCGATTATCTCTCTATCTTTATCTGTTTTCATAATAAGTGTAGGGGGAGACCCTAGTATGTGTTTGTTCTTTCTATCTTATCATTTGCAGGGATTCGAGCTTTCAAAGATCCATTCTTGATGACTTTTGATGACTCGTGATTCCGTGTACCCGTCTTCCCAATTCTATCCTAAACTCTTTTGATTCACTATTTTATATTTTTCAATATTAAAATAGGAATCAATTTAGTTGTCTCTTCCATAGCAAAATTTAAACAACGTGCACAATGTCCTAAGTGTAGGGGAGTTTACTCCCATATGCTTAAACATTAAGGACAATGTTTATATTAAGTGTAAGGGGGACTTCTATCGAAGTTAAGTGGGCTTTTCCATTAATTTGTCCTCATTTTAAACGGAAAATTGATTTTTCGACATTTTTCAAAAATTTTAATCTATTTTGGCCCAGTTGTATAGTAGTATTTTCCTTTGCTATCGTAATTTACTTTCTTTGCTAGAATAAATTTTGAATAAAGTGGTTTTAATTTTTCAACGTCATGAATCTTTTGACTCAACCCGAGTTTACTTATCCAACTCTACTCTAGCTAGTATCCTTAACGTGTTTAAGTCAAGTTTTGCTAGGCTTTTATATAGGGAGCTTTAAAACGCGAAAGTCTTAACTCTTACGGGTTAAGAAAAGAAATTTTCACAAGTTCCTATAATTGATCCTAGAAAGTCGTTTATCAAGGGAACTTTAAAATGCGAATTCTAAACTTGAAAGAGTCTAAGAATTTGCAAGATCCTATAGATGACTTGAAAACCCAAAACTTTGGTTTAATTGGCTAAGCATCCACGAGTCTCATTCCTTGAGATTTTTCAATTGTGGAGAACGAGAGATGATTTAGTCAATTATAAGTTTGGTATTCTTTCATGAATTTATGTAAGTTTATTATAAGCTTTTTCTCCCATCGCTTGTTAATAAATTTAATTACAATAAATAAGGTTGTACGATTCGAAAAGTTACTTAGCTTCTAGCACAATATCGTTTAAAAGTTGCTCGGTATTAATTAGAGTTCATAGCCAAGGCATAACTTATTGAAGCGGGATGCGAAGATTGGCGAGTCCGAAAAGGTCCTAACAAGGCATGAGGGCTAAATTTTGTTGCTAAAGATCCCAAGTGATGTGAAGAATCATTTATCAAAAATCAATATGAAGGATCGAGACACACGCCGAAAAGCAAATACTCCCCTAAAGATCATGGAGAAATCTATCCAAAAAGGCCCTAGCAAGGTATGAGGATAAATAGATCCAAGTCCTAAAAGGAGGCGGATCGTTATATATCAAAATCCCAAATAAAGATTGGAGAAAAATGAAGAAGTCGTGGTCCAAATATGAAGAATCTCTCAAAAAGTTCAAGTGAAGAAATTCCTGTTATAAAAAGAAGACCATTATTTCATGAACGTCTCTCAAGATTTGAAGTATGAAGTCAATGCCAAATATCGATCCGAGAAAGGTCTCAAATCGTGAAGCAAGTTATGCCAAGATATGAACTTTATGAGGTCCCGAGAAGCAGTTTTAAAAGATTTTGTCCTTTAGCTAACTATTGATTAAATCGTCCTACTTTATTTTCAGCCTACATAACTATCGAAATAAGTCAACAATGCATCCTCGTGATCATTCAAGACAATCATAAAATATAAGAGATACACCTAGGAATAAGGGAGTCTAAGTGAATAATTGGGCCACATGAATTCGTGTTAGTTTGCTACCTTATAATAACAATGATCTCGTTTTTAAGCTTGGTATGGGGAACGTGAAACTTGAGGGTGATAAACATTCATGACATTCCAAAACCCTAATGTAAGTCTTTGATTTCTTTACTTGTTTTGTATATATTTCTATCTTTTAGTTTCCTTAAATGTTCAGTATTTAATAAAGGCCAAGGTGGATTAATTATGATGCAAAATGTAAATCTTTCTTTGTAACTAATGCATTGCATGAGGGCATTGCAATGGTCAAGTGTAGGGGATTTGATAGGTGTGAAAACACCCATCCTTTTACCACTTAATTATAATAATAACCAAGCTAAAACGTGTATTTTATGTCGTAAAAGTCGGAATTATGTGTGGTTTGCGTTTTTATTGTGTTTTAGGACCAAAAGATGAAAAAGGAAGAAAACACGGGATTGCACGGGCTTTTATCAAAGAAAAAGACAAAAGACGAAGTCAAACGACCAAGAGTGCAAAAGATTGGAAGTCAATGGGCCTTTTTTTAAGATTTATTGAAGAAAAGGACCAAAGACGGAAGATTTACAAGTCGAAGAACCCAAGTCTAATAAATGAAGAAATTATAAGACGAATTCAAGATTTTATCGACAAATCCTGAGCCAAAGTCGAGACCTCAATTTAATTTAAAGACGAGTCGACAAAGAAAAGAAAAGAAAGAAGACAAGCCACCAACCACCTATCAATTCTCCTCTCCTATAAATACCACCATCACTTGTCATTTGAGGGTTGGTTAGTTAGTTTAGATTAGGATTAGTGTAGATTTAATTTCTCTCTCTAGTTTTTACTTTCTCTCTCTAGATTATTATATAGAATCTTTTTAATTTCATGTTTTTAAATTGTTGAATCTTGAATCTTTATAATCTTAATCAAGCTTTTAATTTATCTCATCTTTCCTTTCTTGTTTTTGATTTGATAGATCTAGTTTGATTGATTTGGTTGTGTTCTTGAGTTTTTGATAGTTTTATTAAATGGGTTTTGATTAATCTAGTTTTAGTTTCAAGTTTTGATGTTTTGGTTTGTTTGATTATTGTTAGTTGATGATTAATGGTTAGTTTGGTTAATTTTTAGATTTAATTTGGTTAGATTTGGGCATAATTCGTGTTTACCAAGTCACGCTTGTTCTTCCCTATTTTTTTTTGTTCACTGTGTTTTTTTTGGTCATTCGGAAAAGGGTTTCTAAAAAATCCCGAACCAATAATAAAATTCCGAATGAAGGGCATTTGTTTTAAGAATCCCGAATAGGTAAAACAATCCCGAATGAAATAAAAAAAAATAATACCGAATGAATTATTTTGTAATTCCGAATGAAGCTTGTAAACCAAAAATACCGAATGAAGCTTTTATAATAGATTTCCCGAATCTAGCAAACTTTCCGAATGAACATAACTTTGACCTACTAGCGTACCTGCCTGCTTGTCTATTTCCCGCCCTTTTTCAGCTAGGTGCCTGCTTGCTTGAGCTAGGTGTCTGGCTGCTTGTTTCTTATTTAATATTGTTCCGTAATCCTTTAGTTTTATCTGAAAGTTGTTCCGATTTTTATTTTGAAAGTCACGTATTTTTAGTTATACTTTTCGTCTAATTTTAATATTAGTATTTTTTCGTAAAGTTTAAGTTTTATCTTTTATTTAGTACCCGCTTTAGCTTTTGTCTCGTTTAGTTTTAAAGTACCCTCTTAGTTTTATTTTCTCCTTTTTCATTTAGTGAATTTTATTTTAAAGTCAAAAGTTAATTTCTTCCTTTAGTTTTATTTTTATTAATTGTTTTGTTTTAATTTACGTCTTATTATTTGTTGTGCTCCTTTATTATTAGTTATTTGATTTTAGCTTATTTTTATTACGTTTCGCTCTTACCTTTTAAGTAGAAATAGATAACCAAACCTTTTTTTATTCACCAAAGACGACTGAGTCGCACTTTTAACCGTGACCAATTCGATAAGACACCAAGAATAACGAACTTTATTTTTATACTTGGAAAAATCTCTAATATCAGTATTAAACACGCATTTGTTACATTTCGTGCAAACAAAGTGCTTAGCATCTGAGAAGGATCTAGTGTTCCTAGGATAGGCTGATTTGGGCACATCATAGAAGGGTCTAGAATTCCTAGATGTGTGATTAGCACTCCTAGGTTTCGGTTGGGTCCTATCTCTTGCTTGTGTCTTTATCTTAGCATCCTCTAGATAGCTTTTATAACCCGTGTCATTTGAACTACTCCGAGGCATGTTCTTGGAGCTATTTCTAGAGTTGCTTGAGGCATTCATGTGATTGGGTTTTGCATAGGCAAAATTTGTTAAGGGGGATCTAGATAGTGGAGTGACTGTTTTTGGCAAACTGCTACGCACGTCAACTTGGGATGCAAACCTCGAGTTCGATGTTTTGGGTCGATCATATTTAAACGCATTCGGTTGTCTAGCAACTGAGCGGTTTCTAAATGGTTGAGTAGGAGGTTTCCCTAATATTGACTGATTTGCTAACTTAGTATCCACACTATTTTCTTTTACCTTCCTTAATTCATTTTTCACCGCTCTTAATGCAAAAACCTTTTCCCGAATCTAAGATTTCAATTACTCATTTTGTAGAAGTAATTGAGTGACACGTTGTTCTAACTTAATGTTCATATTATCAAATATGTCGTTATCAGCATTCGCGTCATTACTATCTACAATGTCGATAGGTTGCATAGATATTTCACTTAATGAAGCAGGCGGAGGACTTGGATTTTGAGAAGCCAACTTTGATTCTAACAAATTTATTTGTTTCACAAAATGTTCTTTTTCCGCATTAGAATCTTGAATCTTACGATCCAGTTTTTGTTCAAGAACAACGTTTGCTTTTTCAAGTTTTTCAAAATAAGCTTCAAATTTGTCATTTTTCTTCGAAAACTCGAGTTTGGCGTCCTCAAAATCTTTTGTCTTTTAAGCTAACATAGTTTCAAGCTCATGAATCTTAGAATCAATATATTGATGATCATCATACACAGCATTTAATTGTACCTCAGCCATTGGCTCCTCATCATATATGGGTCTCATATCTGCATCATCGGTTGCTTGATCATTCCCTGAGTTGTTGATGGTATGCTGCTTTTCTGATTCTGTCCCGCTGCTTTCTGTGCCAATCGAACAAGCATCCAATGTTTGACCATCATCTACATTGCTCTCGTTCTGCTGCATTAATCTGTTATTCACCCTTCTTTCAACTTTTAGTTTATGACGTGTTCTTTCAGCAATGGACTTCCTTATAGCACTCATGTGTTGAAGAAATGTCTCCTTGAATTCTTGAACTTCTAACCGAGTATATTCAAAGAAGTATTTGTTGATGAATTCTCGATCATAGTGTACAGAGACTTATGTATCAAATAATTGTTGAAACTGATTCTCAAGAACCAAAGCGGCATCTATGGATTCAACCTCTTGAAATTCATCGTTGGCAAGTTGTTGTTCAAGGTGATCTAAATTGAGTAGCATTGTGCTTGTGAATGTTTCAACATCTTGACCAGTGAGTGACATGAATACCCGTTTGAATCCAAGTTCGACGCGAGTGCCTTTTAAATCGTCAGTTGAAAGAACTTGAAGGTGTGACTGGAAAGTGTGTCATGCATCGTTCTTTTGCAACCGACATCTTGGATTTGAGTGCATGCACATCTTGTGTTGCGAAATCCATAATGAGTGTTTCAGATGATGAAGTGACTTTGGATCTTAAGTAGATATGGTGTGATTGAGTTGTGGTTGAAATTCCGAAAATTCCGGTTTTTTTCTCAGTCCGACAATTAATTCCTCAGTCCGACAAAACGGTAAACCGAAAAAAAATTTGAATAACAAATTTTGAATTCAAGTTATAAATAACCAATAACTAGTAGGGAAAAATTTGAAAAAGGAAATTTTTTTGGCAAAAATAAAACCTAAAAATTTGAATTTTGGTCCAAAATTTTGAATTTTTGGTCGAAAATTTTTCGCATCGCCAAAATTTAAAATTGAAGCTTAAATGGCCTAAAAATGGTCTAGGAAAAAATAAATTTTATTTGGGTTTTCCCGGCAAAAAACTCTTTTTTTTAATCTTCGTGTAAACGATATTCCGAAACTAGTCTAGATGGTGGCTAAGTCTAAAAAATACTCGAACAAAATTTTAGCGAAACATAGCATCGGATTGTGAATCAAGGACTGATGAGACTACATTTATACATAGTCTCATCGTCCAAATTGGGCTTAAAATGCATTAAATATCATTAAAAATGCCAAATATATGCTCGTGTTTGTTGCTTGTGTATTTTAGGTACGGATATTGAGGGAATGACAAAAAGATCATAAGAATCAATCAAAAGCGAACACGGGAAACGAAGCCACACAATGAACCGGACCAGAATCAAGAATTTCCAAAACAACCCTTGAAGAATTAAAGAAATACAAGATTGGTCCTCCAAGTTTGAAGAATTGTCACTTTATACCCCCCATCTATCATTATATGCAATGGGGTCCCTAAAGTTTGAACATTGTACAAGATCAACCCTTGGAGAATGAGAAAAGTACATTTATGGCCCTTGTGAAAAGTTTGCAAAGTTGTTGTGCCAAAATTGACAAGCTGCCCAAACTTGTTATAAAGGAAAATGGGATTTTTTGCTATTTATTACAACATGAAGAAGACAAGGAAGGTCAGGGGGCTGTTTTGCCATTATCTAAACCCAAAACCGGTCAAACCCGGTCAAAACCCAACAAATAGCCCAACTTATTCACCCAAGCCCAAAAACCATTACCCAAACCCACCACCCTTAACCAGTTTATTAATAAACATGGTCAAAGGGTCAACCCCCGTTTTTCCCACTAAACACATTTTTTAAAAACTTAATTACCCCAAATTAGATCAAACCACCCCCAACTCACCCCTTAAACCCTAAATTTTACCAGGGTGAATTAACCAAAATTCAAAGGGGTTTTGCCCCATGATTTCCAGAATGGTAATTCCACATATCAACATCAAAACCCCACTCCAATTTCTCCTCCCCGTGACCTCCAAGTGGGTCCCCCATGTCCCCTGCTTCAACATTTTGGGCAAAATTCGAATCTCTCATACCAATCAACGATTAAAAACCCAAACTTGTTCCCAAAGCTAGGAATGGACGTCCAAGATCAAAAGTGATAGGCTGGCAACATCACATGCTTCATTTGACCAAGAAAATCAAAGGGCATTTTCGGATTTCTTCCAATTAGAGTTTAGGGTTTTACATTATTTTATTTTTGTTCTAGAATAGTCTAAGGACTAGTATAAATAGAGTATGCGACCTGTGCATACCTCTTGTTCCAGTTTTTTTGCTTAACTTTTTGTAATTCCTTTTTTAATAAAATAAAAGTTGGTTCTTTAATTGGTAATTCCTTTTTATTCTTAAAAAGTTGGTATAGGGTGAGCAAAAATTCTGAGTTCCACAAGTATTAATGGTTTGTTTGTGTTTTAAGTTCAAGAATTTTCAAAAATAATTCCTTTTTTTCAAAGTTTATGAAAAAGTTGGTGTTTTGATAATATCTTGTTCAAAAAAATGTGTTTTCAGAGTGTGTAAGTTTGTTTGTTTAAGTGTTTTTAAAGAAAAGTATTTGAGAAAATTTGTGAAAAAGTTTTAAAAAAGAGAAAAATAAAATCAGATTATTGGATATTGTGTTTCTGTGTTGATCTTAGCAGAAAATCGTTGGAAGCTTGTGACTGTTTCCCAATTAGTTCAGCTTAGGCCCGAGCCTGAAAGGAGATGGCTTTTCAGCCATAGTGGGACCTGGATTTGTAGGTCCCACAAGGTAATTTGGTTTGAACCCTTGTTTTCAAGTTTAAAGTGTGATTTTTGTGGATCTTGTGTAATAGACTGTTTATGTGTTTTTGTTTACTTGATTTGTCTTATTCCATCTTGGTATGCATGTTTTGATTACTTGCATTCAGTTTTATAGTGTAATGAATACATTTGAGTTGAAAGTTTTTGGTTTTTAAATATTAAGGGGTGTTTGGGTTTGGGGTTTAAGCTAAGAGAACTGACAAGCTTTGGCTTTTAATCTGCCTAGACATACTCTCATTGTTAGCATAGGTTGTTTTAAGTATTTGTCTTTGAGTTTGGTTAGGTTTTAGAGGATTTTCATGTTCTAATTTTGCTAAAACTTGATAAAATCAGAAGGCATAGGTCAGTCAATTGAGATAGATTTAAGTCCTAAAATCCTGAAGATTGTTAGAACTTAGTATAACTTAGGATTATAGGCTGCTTGGTTGTGGTTTGATGAGATTTTGAACAAGATTGTAGCCTTTGAAATTCGTTTTTGTGTCAATTGCTTCAGCAACTGTTCATCAGATACACCATAGTAATATAGTGACTGATTTTGTGCTATTTTGTGTGAATCTTGTGTGCTAGGTACTGCTTTTCTTGTTTATCTAGACTCCCTACACTCCACTGAGTGTAGGGGTGCCTTATTGTCCAAGAAAAAAGCTCACAATAAGCTTTCCTAAGCTTATTTCCCTTCTGGCCAAAAATTTGCACTACCAGTGGGAACCAATTTCCCACTGCCAGTATTAAAGTTCTCCCTGCTCCACTACTGGACAAAATAAAGCACATGTCACTTTCAGTTTATTCAGTTTTTTGTCTTTAGTGACTTAATTTAGGAATTAGGACTTCAAATTAGTTTCATAATTTTTCTTATTTAATTCTTGATTTTTCTGTCTATTTAATTTTATTGTCACTATTCATTTAGTATTTTTTACATTAAATAGCTATTTTAAATTACTTTTTAACTTTCTGTTTTTGTCTTTTAGTGGTAAAAATTAATATTTTTCAGTTTTAAAATTTTTCTTAGAGTTAGAAAAATAGTTTAAGATTTTTAGTTTAAAAAGTTTTTACTGTTTACCTTTTTACTAATTTTTAGAATTAAATTTAGTTTAATTAGGTTTTAATTATAATCAGTTTTGTCTTTTAGTGCAAAATTTTACTTTTTTCAAACTCTTTCATTTTTCTACTTTTCTTTAGTATAAATTAGGATTTTTAAAATTGTCAAATTATTTTTAGCATTATTTTTTTATTTTTCATAATTATTTTAGTTTAAGAATAGTTTTAAGTGTTTTAAAAATAGAAAAATAGATTTCAAAATTTAGGAAAAATACTTTTTAGTCTTTAAATAATATAAGTGAGTTATTTGTTCAATAAAATAATATTTTGGACATTTTGTTAATTATATTTAATTTTAGGGCTTTAATTAGCATTTAAAATTGAATATTTAATTAATAAAAGGTTTTAAAATATTTTTGTTGGATTTTTATTCTTATTTATATTATTTTAGACTTAGTTTTAACTTTTAATTAATTTTTAGGTTTAATTTTTAATTTGGTGCTTTTTACGGTTTTACGTGAACGACCTTTTCGTCTAAGTGTAATCCGTCATCGTAACCGTCATTCTCTTCTTACCCCATTTCTATTTTCTTTTCTCGTAACAATATAATCACAAACAAATTAATCATTTCATTACACAACGCACTAGCCTCCTTGAGAACGAACTCACTTTAGGGTCATTTACACACGGTTTTCCTAAATCGTCGTGCTTACCCTATTTTGGTACTCTTTTCCTAAAGGGTATACAAAAACTCAACCATCAAGGACCTAGTTCGGAATCTGTGTGACAATGATCTAGTTCGGAATATGAATCAAGGACCTAGTTCGGAATCGGTTAAACCATGACCTAATTCGGAATATGTGATTACCAGACCTAGTTCGGAATATGTTAAACCGTGACCTAATTCGGAATCTGAGAGATTCTGATCTAATTCGGAATCAGTGAATTCTGAGCTAGTTCGGAATCAAGAGTGTTCAGACCTAATTCGGAATCAAGAGAGTTCTGACCTAATTCGGAATCAATGAATTCTGAGCTAGTACGGAATCAAGAGTGTTCAAACCTAATTCGGAATCAAGAGAGTTCTGACCTAATTCGGAATCAAGAGAGTTCTGACCTAATTCGGAATATGCTGCTTCCCACCTAATTCGGAATATACTGAATTCCACCTAGTTCGGAATGCACTGCATTTCCCGCCTAGTTCGGAATACCCCTTTCTCACTTAGTTCGGAATAAACTGCTTTTCCCACCTAGTTCGGAATACCCCTTTCTCACTTAGTTCGGAACAAACTGCTTTTCCAACCTAGTTCGGAATAATCCTTAACCCTAGTAACCCAACTTATAAAATCTTCAAATTCCGAACTGTGTAACCAAAAACTCCAAATGACGAACTTTTACCCAAAAATCAAGCCAAGACTTCCAATTTTTTTCGTGAAAATCACCAAAATGAAGAACACAAATTCCTATCACAACTTTGTAGGCAATTTGTATGAAGATTTTGAGCTCAAAAACACAAAATCTTTTTGATACGAGATGATTTTAAGATGAAAATCACACGAAATCAAAAATGATAACCACAAACTAAACACGAATCTACCCCATGGCGATTGATACCAATTGTTGTCCCTAATGATATGATGATAGATTAAAGAAATGAGATGAAAAATATATGAATTTTAGAGAGAGAAAGTAGTGAGATAAAGTAGAGAGAGATGATTAACTTGTGAAATTAGATTAAGAATTATGAGATCATCCACCCTCCTAACATGCTAGGAGGATACTTATATAGTCTACCCACATGCGGGCTCTCTAATGGACTATATTGTTTTGGGTCGGGCTTGAATAAATGCTTAGTACCTTGAAAGAGGCCTTTTAAGCTAACCATCAAGCCCGTAATGTCACGACTATTTTAACTACCTATTACAACGTTCTAATAAATATTACAATATAAACCTATGACCGAACATTCTTGTTTAACTCAATATTTTGAGGCTCACACTGTTACTTTTCAAGATTTTTGTCGGCTCTTTCTGCATAACTATCCAACCGAATGGGAGATATTCATGATGATATTGTGGGGTCTGTGGACACGAAGAAACAAACGGTTTCATGGTCAATTGAATGGTAGGTAGGGGCACGTAGAAGCTATAACAAAATCGGTGTTGTCAGAACATCAAATGGCAAATCAGAGAGAAGTCACAGGTAGGCTACATAACACTTATATGAGTGTGTGGTTAAGGCGGGAAGTTGGACATATAAAGGTTAACTGTGACGCCTCGTGGAAAAAGGAGTTTGGAAAGGCAGGTCTGGGATTTGTAGCACGTGATCACAATGGTAACGTGTTATTTTCAGGCGCGCGCTTAGAGTATTATGCAAGTTCTCCTTAGAATCCGAAGCAAAAGCAGTTCATTGGGCTATGACTCATGCACTTAGTAGAGGGTACTCCCGTGTTATATTCGAGACAGACTCATTGTGTTTAGTTAAGGATCTTCATAATAAGGTTATCTTGCTACAAATTACGAGTCTTTTTTCAGAGATATCATCTCACTCAGTGGCCATCGATGTTTGTAGTTGGTCCTTCGTAAAACATGAGGGAACTAGAGTAGCTCATAGCATTGCGTCTTTCGCACTTAGTTGTTCTCATGAGATGACGTTAGACGCTAGTATTCCAAGTTGTGCTACTGTTTGGTTGACTAAAGATGCACTCTCCTTTAATATAGTTCGTGTATGTGTCCGGAACACACGGCACGATCCGAAACGTACATCTCGTCCGAAAGGTGTTAGCGTAAGTCAAACAAAAAAGTCAACAAACACACACCCGAGAAAATACGAAGGGTGTCCCCAATTGGGCTGACCGAGGCCCATCACAACTCCCGGCCTTTTAGGGATTTGATTAGTATAAATACCCCCTTGGGTCCAAGATTTAGATGAACTCTTTTACCCTTATTATATTATTTTCATTATAATATTCCTATATCCCCCTTTCGATTTTACCCTTTAATTACTCTCACGCCTGAGCTTGGTTTAGGTTCTCACACCCGGACGAGGCTAACGCGTTTACTTTGGTTTCAGGTAATCCGAAACGAACATCACTCTAGGTCTAATACGAACATACCATTCGGAACCCACAAGAAATTGCACGAACATTTGGCACCATCCGTGGGACTTAATATTCTATCTACCAGTTGTTTAGAATGGCAGGTCCTACTCCTCCTGTCACTCCGACAGGTCCTAATCTTCCTATCAACTTGACCTCTGATATGTGTGTAAACACACATCTTTTCTACCACTTAATTACAATAATAACCGGACCAAAACGTGTATTTTATGTCTTTTATGTCGGAATTATGTGTGGTTTGTGTTTTTGTTGTGATTTATGACGAAAAGGTGAAAAGTGGAGAAAACACGGGAATTCACGGGCATTTACGGACTTTTATTGAAGAAAAAGATGAAAGACGAAGTCAAGAAGTCAAGAGTGCAAAAAGAACGAAAGTCCAAGACCAATTCTGAAGATTTATCGAAGAAAAAGTCAAAAGACGGAAGTTTATCAAAAGCCGAAGAATTCAAGTCTATTTTATTGAAGAATTTAAAGACGAGTTCAAAGAAATCCCGAAGCCAAAAGTCCCTTAAGTCCATGTTTAAAGAAGATTAGAAGAAAAGGACTAAGTATGCAACTAATGAAGATTAAAAGAAGGAGGGACTTAATCTCGCAATTAACAAGAAATGAAGGAGGGGAGGAAGCTTCCTTAATCCTCCCCTATAAATAGTCATTAGTTGTAATCATTTTTCCTTGTTGGCTAATAGTGACAATTAGTCTTCCATTTTCTTTACCTTGCACCTTTAATTTTATGCACATTTAAATACTTGTCCAATTTAAATACCTTGTCTTGCACCTTAAATTCCTTTAATTTCAAGTAAGTTTTCATTTAATCTTTGTCAATCTTTACTTTATCTTGTTAATCTCTCATCTACCTTTCTTAATCTTTGATTTTTGATGTTTATGTTTGTGTTCATGTTTATGCTTTTATTTTGATCAAGTGGGTTTTTTATTATTGAGGTTAAATTTGTTTGTTTTGTTGATTTAAATTGTTTGTTTATTTTTAACTGTTGATGTGTTATTAGTTTAGCTTAATCGTTGTGTTGATTTTGATTAAATCTGTGTTAGATCTATTATTTCTGTGATTCCCTTGTTCTTCGGGGGTGTTTGTTTGTGTTACTGTATTCCCAGGAAAACTTCCGAGCCAAGACAAGAAGAGGAGTGTTCATTCGGAACTTTCAAAGTTCCGAACCAGTGGCTTCATCCGGAAGTCTCAAATTTCCGGATCAAGGGAAGAAGTTCTTTCATTCGGAACTCAAAAGTTCCGGGTCAAGCATTGTTTATTCAGAACTCAAAAACTTCCGAGTCAAGACCTTCATTCGGAACTTAAAAAGTTCTGGATCAAGAAATTCATTCGGAACTTTAAAAAGTTCCGGATCAAGCAATTCATTCGGAACTTTAAAAAGTTCCGGATCAATACTTCCGGACGAACTTCCGACTCAATTCTTCCGAACGAAGGATAAGTTCCGAATCAGTCAGATCTTCCGAACTAAGTTCCGGGTCAATAAGTTCCGAGTCAAGGGTGTTTCATTCAGAAGAAGTTCCGGATCAACATTTTTTGTTCGGAACTTAAAAGTTCCGAATCAAGGGCTAAGTTCCGGATCAAGCTAGTTCATTCGGAAGTTCTAAACTTCCGAATCAAGGGTTTCTTGTCAGGTTCTTGTTGGTTTTTCTTTTTGAATTTCTGTCTTAAATTTTAAAGCTTTATTGTTCCTGCCTTTATTTTAATTGCACTTTAAATTTATTTGCCTTAGTTAAATTTTAGTCTTACCTTAGTTTAAGTTTTAGGTGCGTTTTAAGATTGCCTTAGATAGATTTAAGTTTACGTCATTTACTTTAGTGCCCTTTAATTTCAATCACGTTTTAAATACTTGTACCATTATTTTAATTAGACTTAGATTTACTTTAATCGCACTTTTACTTTAAAGTTTTGCACTTTTATTTAAAAACAACGACAACTATTTGTTTCACCAAAGAACGACTGAGTCACATAGAGAACCTAGATCAATTCGATTAGACACACGACAAAGAACTTTTTCTCACTAGCAAATTCAAGTTATCAAAAATGGCGCCGCTGCCGGCTCTTTCGTAAAGATTAACGGTTTTCTGTGAGAGACGCGTTGCTTTTTGGGATCCGTTCACTTGTGAGCGTTACTTTTCTTGCATAAAAAATTCCAAAAAATCATAAAAATTAAAAATTTCAAAATCCAAAAAGATTTTATCTTTCTTGTGTATATATATTGTTTTTGTGTTTGGTTTCTTTTTCTTTTGTCTTTGTAGGTGCATGCGTACTAGATCTTCTAATTATCAAGAGCCCGAGCCTCAAGAAGATTTAGCTATGTCAGGTGTTAACAACAATAATCCACCGCACCCTAATAATAACAACAATGTTCTTCCACAGCCCGATCTTCGGACAATGGAGGAACTTTGTCAACCAACCATGTTTGGACGAGGAGGACCGATTGCGCCGATGCAAATCAACGCTCTTGAGTTATCGTTGAAGCACCACATGATTCAGCAAGTACAAACAAACCCATTTAGAGGATTGTCTGATGATGATGCCAACAAACACCTCGACAAGTTCATTACAATCACCCAAAGCATGAAGTTGGCCGGTGCCACAATGGATGAACTTCGCCTACAACTCTTTCCACACACTTTATTACATCATGCCGAGAAATGGTTTGATCGTCTCCCGAAGAATTCAATTCACACTTGGGATGACATGACTCAACGCTTTTTGTCGCGCTACTTTCTACCATCCATGGTTACAAGCCTTCGCAATCAAATCAGCGGTTTCATGCAAGACCCTGATGAATCTCTTTTTGACGCTTGGGAGAGATATAATGTCTTGATCGATAGATGTCCAAACCACAACATGCTCCCTGTGACCCTAATTGATACTTTCTACAACGGTTTGACTTTTCGAGATCGTGATACGATCAATGCAGCCGCCAGTGGCACATTCATGAAAAGGAGACCCGAGGAGTGTAGAGAGCTAATTGAGAACATGACTACTCATCATAAAAACTGGGATTCTTCTGCTTCTTCAAGGAACAACCCGAGAGTCAATGTTTCTTCTACTTCAGCAAACCCTGAGATGACCGAACTCACCCGCATGATGACCGAAATGAGCAAAAGTATTACGCTTCTAGCTTCAAACCAACAACAACAACAAGTTAAAGCGGTTGCTAATCCTTGTGAAACATGCGGCGGTCCTCACTCATACACCGATTGTCCTTCTACACAAGGAAATCCGGAAAATGTGTATGCAGCTTATAGTAATTATTCACCGGAAAATTACCAAGCTAGACAACAAGGGGATAGAAATCTGCTGAGTTACCGATCCAACAATTACCTTTCACCCGGTTTTTCTCCTCAAAACCAAAACCCCGCCAACAACTACAATAGAAGCAACCAAATCCCACCAAGAGCTTCTAATCCTTATCAACCACCCGCCCAACAAACCCCACCCATTAACCCCGATGTTGAAGCCACAATGAGAACCCAAGGTGAGCAAATCAAGAATCTGCAAAGCCAAATTATCAATCTGAAAGGAGATATCATGAAGCAAGGTAACGACATTAGAACCGAGGTTCGTGATAATATTCAATCCTCCTTCAGCACTCAAACGACTGAATTAAAGAATCTGTTGGCTAGTTTCTTGCCCGCCACTCAACTATCTACTTCAAGTTCTCTACCTTCAAACACCGTCACTAATCCGCGAGCCAATGTAAGTGCTATTACTACTCGTAGTGGAGTCACCATCGTAGGACCACCAATCCCGCCGCCATCATCTACCACCTCCTCCACCACCATGTATCCCTACTCCTCCTACACCTAGTATTAGTGCACCATTACCGTCTCCGCCTCGTCATGACGATGCCTCTAGGAAGGACCCTTCAACATCCCAACCTTTACCGACTACACCTTCACCTTCCACCTATAAACCTAGAATCCCATACCCTTCTCGCATAGGCAAGACCAACGATCTAACAAAGGAGGACTCTCAAGTGACAAAATATATCAATATGATTTCTCAAATGGGCTTCAGCATTAGTTTTCTTGAAGCACTTGTCCACATGCCCAAATTTGTTAAAGCATTTAAGGAATTGCTTAACAAGAAGGAGAAGCTGATTGAACTCGCCAACACACGCTTAAATGAAAACTGCTCTGCAGTTATTCTTAAAGAACTGCCGGAAAATCTTGGAGATCCCGGTCGTTTTGTGTTGCCTTGCGTGTTCAACAAAACTGAATAATTTACTGCCCTTGCTGATCTCGGGGCCAGTATTAATTTGATGCCACTGAGTGTTTGGAAAACACTCTCATTGCCCGACCTCACTCCAACAAAGATGACTCTCGAACTTGCAAATCGCACTCACGCTTACCCCGTTGGTATAGCCGAAGATGTGTTCATCAAAGTTGGCGCATTTACTTTCCTGGTCGATTTTGTCGTAGTTGATTATGAAATGGACCCTCGTATTCCTTTAATACTTGGTCGGCCATTCTTGAGATCCGGACATGCTTTAGTGGATGTTGCCGAAGGAGAGTAAATCTTAAGAGTCGGGAATGACTCACAAATTTTTAAAATGGGGAAGCTTATAGGCAAATACTATGGACGAGAATCAGTGAATATGATTAATGTGCTCGATGACTTTACCGTCTATGACAATCCTCTATTCGAGTCTTCCACTGATAATCCACTCTTTGACGATGATGTGGATGATTCTCGTTCCACTTGGACGCTTCTCCCATTTATATTTATCCACCGGTCTTTGATGCTTATGATGATGATGATTCTAGCTCAGACTCGGATGATTTTGATGATTGTACTTCTGAGTATCCCGAGCTGCCCACATATGATGATTTCGATGAGGCTGATACTCTTTTGAGCGATTCTTCACATGATGAAGATCCTCCGCCATCACTCGATCCTACTTTGGACGATTACTCATTTAAGGAAGACTTCTCTGAATTTCTCAACACTTACTTCCCTCATGAGAGTGATGCTCCTCCTTATGACTTTGAAGATTATCGTCTTGATCCTACTTTGGATTTGAAGCACATTCTGTCAAAGGAGAAGAAACCGGTCGACATCGAATTCCGTTGCACATATGATTTGACACCTCTTTGTCCCCCTTCTGAGGACGAGGTTGTGCTTCTTTGCGGATCTTCTTCACACTCGGCCGAGCCTGAGTGCTATTTTCCCTTAAAGGAAAAGGTGTTCGACCCCGGTATTGAAGTCTTTAAGCCATCTCAGTATCCACCTGATGAAATAAAAGGAAATATCTTTGGACTTATTGAAGACATGCTTGCCCCACTTTATCCTTGCTTCCACCGTGCTCCATCACTGCTTAAGGGAACCTTGCCTACTCTTCTTTGGCTTGCCTTGTTCGCCTTAAGCTTGTGCTATTTGATGGACGAAAACTATGTCTTTGATCCTGGTGGATATGTTTCTTGCCTTTTCCGTTGATGATCAAGGTCGAGTCAGGCTCACGACTCGGTTAACAAAAACAAAGCACTTCTTGGGAGGCAACCCATGCATCTATCTTTTCGCTTTCTTTATCATAAGTGTAGGGGAGACCCTTTGGTTTGCTATTTCCTTTCCTCACTTCTTAATCAGGGATTCGAGCTTCAACGATCCACTCTTGATGACTCTTGACGACCCGTGATTCCGTGTTCTACTTCTTCCTGGTTCTATCCTAAACTTTTTCGATTCACTATTTTATATTTTCTCAATATTAAAATAGGAATCTCTTTAGTTGTCTTTCCCTTAGCGAGATTTAAACAAAGTGCACAATGTCCTAAGTGTAGGGGAGTTTACTCCTACATGCTTAAACATTGAGGACAATGTTTATCTTAAGTGTAGGGGGGACTTCTATCGAAGTTAAGTGTTCTTTTCCTTGTATTTGTCCTCATTTTAACCGGAAAATCAATTTTTCGACATTTTTCAAAATTTTTGATCTACTTTGGCCTATTAGTTTTTACCTTTGTATAGTTATTTTCTTTCTTTGCTAGAATAAATGTTTAATAAAGTGGTTTTAATTTTCAAACATTGTGAATCTTTTGACTCAACCCGAGTTTACTTATCTAAGTTACTCTAGCTAGTATCCTTAACGTGTTTAAGTCAAGTTTTGCTAGGCTTTTATATAGGGAGCTATAAAACGCGAAAGTCTTAACTCTCACGGGTTAAGAACAAGAACTTTCGCAAGTTCCTATAATTGATCCTAGAGAGTCGTTTATCAAGGGAACTTTAAGATGCGATTTCTAAACTTGAAAGAGTCTAAGAATTTGCAAGATCCTATAGGCGACTCGAAAACCCAAAACTTTGATTTAATAGGCTAAGCATCCACGAGTCTCATTCCTTGAGATTTTAAATTGTGGAGAACGAGAGATGATAGAGCCAATTATAAGTTCGGTATTCTTTCATGAATTTATGTGAGTTAATTATAAGCCTATTCTCCCATCGCTTGCTAATAAATTTATCTGCTAATAAATAAGGTTGTACGATTTGAAAAGTTACTTAGCTTCTAGCCCAAGATCGTTTAAAAGTTGCTCGGTATGGATTAGAGTTCATAGACAAGGCATAACTTATTGAAGCGGGATGAGAAGATTGGCGAGTCCGAAAAGGCCCTAACAAAGCATGAGGGCTATATTTTGTTGCTAAAGATCCAAAGTGATGTGAAGAATCATTTATCGAAAATCAATATGAAGGATCGAGACACACGACGAAAAGCAAATAATCCCCAAAAGTCATGGAGAAGTGTATCCGAAAAGACCCTAACAAGGTATGAGGATAAATAGATCCAAGTCATAAAAGGAGGCGGATCGTTGTATATCAAAGTCCAAAATAAAGATTGGAGAAAAATGAAGAAGTCGTGGTCCAAGTATGAATCTCTCAAAACTTCAAGTGAAGAAATTCTATTATAAAGAGAAGACCATTATCTCATGAACATCTCTCAAGGTTTGAAGTATGAAGTCGCTGCCAAATATCGGTCCGAGAAAGGTCTCAAATCACGAAACGAGTTATGCCAAGATATGAACTTTATGAGGTCCCGAGAAGCAGTTTTAAAAGATTTTGTCCTTTAGCTAACTATTGATTAAATCGTTCACTTTATTTTCAGACTTAATAACTATCGAAATAAGTCAAACAATGCATCCTCGTGATCATTCAAGACAATAATAAAATATAAGAGATACCCCTAGGAATAAGGGAGTCTAAGTGAGTAATTGGCCCACATGAGTTCGTGATAGTTTACTAACTTATAATAACAATGATCTCGTTTTTAAGCTTGGTTTGGAGAAAGTGAAAACTTGAGGATGATGATTATTCATAACATTTCCAAAACCCAAGGTATGCTTTTGATTTCTTTACTTTGAATGTTTATAGTTTTTATTTCTTTAATAAAGGCCAACGTGGATTGATTATTATGAAAAATGTAATCTTGCTTTGTAACTAATGCATTGCATGAGGACATTGCAATGGTCAAGTGTAGGGGATTTGATATGTGTGTAAACACACATCTTTTCTACCACTTAATTACAATAATAACCGGACCAAAACGTGTATTTTATGTCTTTTATGTCGGAATTATGCGTGGTTTGTGTTTTTGTTGTGATTTAGGACGAAAAGGTGAAAAGTGGAGAAAACACGGGAATTCACGTGCATTTACGGACTTTTATTGAATAAAAAGATGAAAGACGAAGTCAAGAAGTCAAGAGTGCAAAAAGAACGAAAGTCCAAGACCAATTCTGAAGATTTATCGAAGAAAAAGTCAAAAGACGGAAGTTTATCAAAAGCCGAAGAATTCAAGTCTATTTTATTGAAGAATTTAAAGACGAGTTCAAAGAAATCCCGAAGCCAAAAGTCCCTTAAGTCCAAGTTTAAAGAAGATTAGAAGAAAAGGACTAAGTATGCAATTAATGAAGATTAAAAGAAGGAGGGACTTAATCTCGCAATTAACAAGAAATGAAGGAGGGGAGGAAGCTTCCTTAATCCTCCCCTATAAATAGTCATTAGTTGTAATCATTTTTCCGTGTTGGCTAATAGTGACAATTAGTCTTCCATTTTCTTTACCTTGCACCTTTAATTTTATGCACATTTAAATACTTGTCCAATTTAAATACCTTGTCTTGCACCTTAAATTCCTTTAATTTCAAGTAAGTTTTCATTTAATCTTTGTCAATCTTTACTTTATCTTTTTAATCTCTCATCTACCTTTCTTAATCTTTGATTTTTGATGTTTATGTTTGTGTTCATGTTTATGCTTTTATTTTGATCAAGTGGGTTTTTGATTATTGAGGTTAAATTTGTTTGTTTTGTTGATTTAAATTGTTTGTTTATGTTTAACTGTTGATGTGTTATTAGTTTAGCTTAATCGTTGTGTTGATTTTGATTAAATCTGTGTTAGATCTATTATTTCTGTGATTCCCTTGTTCTTCGGGGGTGTTTGTTTGTGTTTCTGTATTCCCAGGAAAACTTCCGAGCCAAGACAAGAAGAGGAGTGTTCATTCGGAACTTTCAAAGTTCCGAACTAGTGGCTTCATCCGGAAGTCTCAAACTTCCGGATCAAGGGAAGAAGTTCTTTCATTCGGAACTCAAAAGTTCCGGGTCAAGCATTGTTTATTCGGAACTCAAAAACTTCCGAGTCAAGACCTTCATTCGGAACTTAAAAAGTTCCGGATCAAGAAATTCATTCGGAACTTTAAAAAGTTCCGGATCAAGCAATTCATTCGGAACTTTAAAAAGTTCCGGATCAATACTACCGGACGAACTTCTGACTCAATTCTTCCGAACGAAGGATAAGTTCCGAATCAGTCAGATCTTCCGAACTAAGTTCCGGGTCAATAAGTTCCGAGTCAAGGGTGTTTCATTCAGAAGAAGTTCCGGATCAACATTTTTTGTTCGGAACTTAAAAGTTCCGAATCAAGGGCTAAGTTCCGGATCAAGCTAGTTCATTCGGAAGTTCTAAACTTCCGAATCAAGGGTTTCTTGTCAGGTTCTTGTTGGTTAATACTTGGCTTTTACCCCTAAGTATGAAAATTCGTAGTCCCCAAGTCTTTTCGAATTGACTATTGGTTAAGAGTGCGACTCAATCGTCTTTTGGTGAATCAATGGTTTGGTTTGTTTGTCTAAATTGAACTATTAGCAAGTAATTAAAGTGTCGTTGAGTAAATTTGAAACTTGGACAAAATTAAAGTTAAAGTTAAATAAGAAAGTACTTGAAACTTAAAGCTTTGAAAAACTTAAAAACTTAAAAACTTAATCAATCGGAATAAAACAATTCATGTCCATCGGAATCACCAAAATAGCATCTATCGGAATAATTATCAAAATCCCTATCGGAATAATTAAGATCAATACCCATCGGAATACAACTATGCAAGGTCTATCGCAATGAGTATCTATCGGAAAGCTTACTATCGCAATGTGCATCAATCGCAATAACTCTATCGAAAAATGGGCAGCACTTCGTCTTAACCAAGACCTTGATCCCGTCGGAATATGCGATCGCAATAATCGATCGCAACCCAGATCAGAATAAGGGGTAATTACCAACCGATCGCAAAGTAGAACCCTATTGGGTTATTGCGTTAAAAACCAAAACCTATCTGAAAGTGTATAAGCCGTCGGGATGTGTACCAAAACCCTAGGATTGCGATGGAAGGTAACTGTTTCCGAAATTGGTGGCAAGAGTGAATCTCAATAAGCAAATGCAATAAGCTAGTCTAAACGAAATTCAAACAATTCAAAAAGCTTAAATTTGATGACTTTTCAAAACTTAAAATCAAGAACTTTATGAAATGCACTTAAAACTACTAAAAACCTTGAAGAAATCCGAAAATCAATAAGCTAGAACTTGAATAAGCCAATAAGCATTATGAGCTTATGGCCTAAACGTGTAAGAACTTATGTGTAAACCAAGAAGAACAATCATTTAATCACGAAATCATAAAATCACACGCATGAAGTATGCAATTCGGATCAAGGGTAGGATAAATCAAGAAGTGTAGAATGAGAATAAGGATTTAAAAGCTTAAAAATCGAACTTGATTAATGAAAATAAGCAATACAAGATGTTTAATCTTCAAAGATTAAAAGAGAGAATGAAATCTAGTGAGAGAAAGTTTAAGACTTTCTCTCTCTAAAAACTAGAAAGAAAACTTGAAAATAAAAATTAGCTAACCACCCTCCTAATGTGATTAGGAGGGTATTTATAGGGAAGTGGGAGGCATGTGTGGTGCTTTCTTCTTTCTTTTCTTCTCGACTCGATTAAATTCATTTTGGTCTTTCTCGATGTCGTCTCGGGATTAATTAAACTCGTCTTAACATTTCTTCATTTATTTAGACTCGAGTTCTTCGACTTCATTAAACTTCCGTCTTTAGACTTGTTCTTCGATAAATCTTCAGAATAGGTCTTGGACATCCGTTCTTTAAGCACTCTTGATCTTTTGACTTCGTCTTTTCCCGTTTACTTCGATAAAAGCCCGTGAAAGCCCGTGTTTTCTTCCTTTTTCATCTTTTGGTCCTAAAACACAATAAAAACACAAACCACGCATAATTCCGACTTTTACGACATAAATCACATGTTTTGGTCTTGTTATTATTGGAAATAAGTGGTAAAAGGATAAGTGTTTTCACACTTATTAAATCCCCTACACTTGACCATTGCAGTGCCCTCATGCAATGCATTAATTTTAAGCACGGTTTACATTTCCCATCATAAATAACCTACCTTGGCCTTTATTAAATACTAAAGATGAAAAGATAGAAACAAGTAAAGAAATTAAAAACTTACATTGGTTTTGGCAGCCATGAATGTTTATCATCCTCAAGTTTCACGTTCCCCATACCAAGCTTAAAAACGAGATCATTGTTATTATAAGTTAGCAAACTATCACGAACTCATGTGGGCCAATTATTCACTTAGACTCCCTTATGCCTATGGGTATCTCTTATATTTTATTATTTGTCTTGAATGATCATGAGGATGCATTGTTTGACTTATTTCGATAGGTACTTAGTTTGAAAATAAAGTGCACGATTTAATCAATAGTTAGCTAAAGGACCAAATCTTTTAAAACTGCTTCTCGGGACCTCATAAAGTTCATATCTTGGCATAACTCGCTTCACGATTTAGAACCTTTCTCGGACCGATATTTGGCAGCGACTTCATACTTCGAATCTTCGAGAGACGTTCTTGAAATTATGGTCTTCTCTTCATAATAGGAATTTCTTCACTTGATGTTTTTGAGAGATTCTTCATCTTTGGACCACGACTTCTTCATTTTTCTCCAATCTTTATTTTGGACGTTGATATAAAACGATCCGCCTCCTTTTAGGACTTGGATCTATTTATCCTCATACCTTGTTAGGGTCTTTTCGGATAGACTTCTCCATGACTTTTGGGGAGTTTTTGCTTTTCGTCGTGTGTCTCGATCCTTCATATTGATTTTCGATAAATGATTCTTCACATCACTTTTGGATCTTTAGCAACAAAATGTAGCCCTCATGCCTTGTTAGGGCCTTTTCGGACTCGCCAATCTTCGCATCCCGCTTCAATAAGTTATGCCTTGGCTATGAACTCTAATCCGTACCGAGCAACTTTTAAACGATTTGGGGCTAGAAGCTAAGTAACCTTTCAAATCGTACAACCTTACTTATTAGCAAATAAATTATTTAGCAAGCGGAGGGAGAATAGGCTCATAATTAACTCACATAAATTCACGAAAGAATACTGAACTTATAATTGACTCTATCATCTCTCATTCTCCACAGTTTAAAATCTCAAGGAATGAGACTCGTGGATGCTTAGCCTATTAAATCAAAGTTTTGGGTTTTCGTGTCATCTATAGGATCTAGCAAATTCTTGGACTTTTTCAAGTTTAGAAATCGCATTTTAAAGTTCCCTTGATAAACGACTCTCTAGGATCAATTATAGGATCTTGCGAAAAGTTCTTGTTCTTAACCCGTGAGAGTTAAGACTTTCGCGTTTTATAGCTCCCTATATAAAAGCCTAGCAAAACTTGACTTAAACACGTTAAGGATACTAGCTAGAGTAAACTCGGGTTGAGTCAAAATGTTCACGACTAAGAAAAATCTAAAACCACTTTATTGAATATTTATTCTAGCAATGAGAAGAAAATAAACATATCAACGGAAAATACAACTATACAATAGGCCAAAATAGATTAAAAATTTTGAAAAATGTCGAAAAATCAAATTTTCCGGTTAAAATGAGGGCAAATTCATGGAAAAGACCACTTACTTCGATAGAAGTCCCCCTACACTTGAGATAAACATTGTCCTCAATGTTTGAGCATGTGGGAGTAAACTCCCCTACACTTAGGACATTGTGCACTTTGTTTAAATCTTGCTAAGGAAAGGACAACTAAAGTGAATTCAATGTGAACATATAAAATATGAAATATTGAATCACAAGAGTTTAGGATAGAACCGGGAAGATGGGAACACGGTATCACGGTTCATCAAAAGTCATCAAGGTGGATCTTTGAAGCTTTAATCCCTGCACAGCACAAGAAACAAGACAACAAACACATACGGGGCTCCCCCTACACTTATTATGAAAGCAGTAAAGGATAGAACACGGGTTGCCTCCCGAGAAGCGCTTGTTTTTGTTCACCGAGTCACGAGCCTGACTCGACCCAAATTTTAGTTCATGGGGAACGTGGTGAGGGATGGAATCATCTCTTGGGAGATGTCCTCACCAAAGTACAGCTTCAGACGCTGGCCATTCACCTTGAAATTGGGCCCATTTGGCTGAGAAAGCTCAATGGTCCCATATGGAAAGACTTTGGCGACGGTGAATGGACCAGACCAGCGGCTCTTCAACTTGCCAGAGAAGATCTTCAACCGAGAGTTAAAGAGTAAGACTTGATCACCAACGTGGAACTCTCGGTTCTTGATTTTAGCATCGTGGATAATCTTCGTCTTCTCCTTGTAGATCAGTGAGTTCTCATAAGCTTCATTCCTCAGTTCAGTTAGCTCGTTGAGTTGTATCTTGCGATGATCACCGGCTTTGTTGATGTCGAAGTTTGCCCACTTCAAGGCCTAGTGCGCCTTATGTTCCAGCTCGATTGGGAGGTGGCAGGCTTTCCCGTACACAAGACGATAAGGTGTACAACTGATCGGGGTCTTGTAAGCCGTACGGAAAGCCCACAGAGCATCATCTAACTTATCGGCCCACGCGGCGTGATGCTCTCCCACAGTACGCTCCAGAATTCTCTTCAAGCCACGGTTGGATATCTCGGCTTGCCCATTGGTTTGGGGATGATAGGCGGTGGAAAGACGGTGATTGACACCATACTTAGCCATGACTCTTGCAAATTGATCGTTGCAAAAATGAGTCCCGCGGTCACTGATGATAGCACGAGGAACGCCAAATCTAGCGAAAAGCTGCTTTAAAAAGTTCACAACAACCCTCGCGTCATTCGTAGGAAGAGCCTTAGCTTCAACCCATTTAGAAACGTAGTCGACGGCGACGAGGATATACTTGTTCCCTTTGGAGGATGGAAATGGCCCCATAAAGTCGATGCCCCATACATCAAAGATTTCACATTCCTGTATGAAATTTTGAGGCATCTCATCCTTATGTGTGATCTTGCCTTGACGTTGGCAAGCATCACAATGCTTAACCATTTCGTGAGCGTCACGATAAATGGTGGGCCAGTACAATCCAGAATCAAACACTTTCTTAGCGGTGTAGTTGGGACCAAAGTGACCACCGGTGGGTCCTTTGTGGCAAGCTTGGAGAATGTCAAAAGCTGCCGGTCCGTCAACACATCGACGAATGATCAGATCAGCACATTGTTTGAATAGATAAGGGTCATCCCAAAAGTAAGTCTTAACATCATTCAAGAACTTCTTCTTTTGTTGGGATGTTAACCCTTTGATGAGAATACCACCCGCTAAGTAGTTTGCGATGTCCGCAAACCACGGGGTGTCATCCAGATTGAGATTTATAGACATTAAGGTCTCAAGGGGGAAAGAGTCGTTGATCTCTTTGTTCGGATGATCCCCTTGATATGGATCCTCAAGTCTGCTCAAATGATCCGCGGCCAGGTTTTCGGCTCCCTTCTTGTCACGAATTTCAATGTTGAATTCTTGAAGGAGTAAAACCCAGCGAAGAAGTCTTGGCTTAGAATCATTCTTAGTCATCAAGTACTTCAATGCGGAGTGGTCCGTGTATACGATGGTGGTGGATAAAACAAGATAGGGGCGAAATTTCTCAAAAGCATAGACAACAGCTAAAAGCTCTTTTTCGGTTGTCGTATAATGCAATTGAGCCCCCGTCATTGTTTTGCTAGCGTAGTGGATTGGTTGGAAGTGTTTATTCACTCGTTGGCCCAAAACCGCACCAATAGCAAAGTCGCTAGCATCGCACATCAATTCAAAAGGCAGCTCCCAATTAGGGGTAACCAAGACCGGTGCCTTAGTTAGCTTATCCTTGAGAAGATTGAAGGCTTCGAGACACTCTTTAGAAAAGATAAAAGGAGTATCCTTTTCCAAGAGGTGGGTCATCGGGCGAGCGATTTTAGAGAAATCCTGAATGAATCGACGATAGAAGCCCGCATGACCCAGAAAACTTCTCACACCCTTCACGGTTGAAGGTGGAGGTAATTTGGCTATGACATCTACTTTAGCACGATCGACTTCAAGACCGGCTTTATAGATTTTGTGTCCTAGCACAATGCCTTCTTTTACCATAAAATGGCATTTTTCCCAATTCAGAACAAGGCGAGTGTCTTCGCACCGCTTGAGCATACGTTCCAAATTTGCAAGGCAAGAAGAGAAGGAATCCCCGAAGACCGAGAAATCATCCATGAAGACTTCCATGGTTTGCTCAACCATGTCATGGAAGATAGCTAACATGTACCTTTGGAAAGTCCCGGGGGCATTGCATAAGCCAAATGGCATTCTTTTATAAGCAAATGTGTCGTAGGGACAAGTGACTGTTGTCTTCTCTTGATCTTGGGGATCGATGGGTATTTGAAAATAACCCGAGAAACCATCAAGAAAGCAGTAATATTCATTACCCGCTAAACGTTCAAGCATTTGGTCCATAAAAGGTAGAGGGAAATGATCCTTTCTCGTGGCATCATTGAGTTTGCGGTAGTCTATACAAACTCTCCACCCAGTAACGAGACCGGTAGGAATCAACTCGTTGTTTGCATTGGGCACAACGGTGATACCGCCTTTCTTAGGCACACAATGGACTGGACTCACCCATGGTGAATCCGAAATAGGGTAAATCATACCCGCATCAAGAAGTTTGATAACCTCTTTTTTGATGACTTCATGGATTTTAGGATTCACCCTTCGTTGACTTTGAATTGAGGGCTTAAAGTCGTCCTCCATGAGAATTTTATGTGTGCAGAAGTGAGGATCAATTCCACGGATGTCGGAGATTTTCCAAGCGATAGCTCTTTTATGCTTCTTCAACACAGCGACAAGTCGGGCTTTTTCGTCTTCTTTCAGATCCTTTGCGATGATGACCGGTAACTTCTCATTGTCTTCTAGGAAAACGTACTCAAGATGAGGCGGTAGGTCCTTAAGCTCGAGAGTAGGAGGATCCTCAGTAGATGGTGAAACTAACGATGGATCATCATTGGTCACCTCTTTAGGAGCAATAGGGGAAAGTGGGTCCTCATTGAGAAGTCTCTCAATAGTACGAATGTCCTCATCCCAATTGGTGGACAAATTATCATACTTAATATTGAGAGGACCCAAGCTAGCTTCGAAATTATCCAAGTTACTTTCTCCAAAAGGAGTCAATGCTGGAGCAATTGAGGCAACGGTCTCAACATTGGGTAGAGAAGAAAGAGTACTTTTGCAAGCATCATGAAAATGTTCTTCACAAGCCTCATCGAGAACATCAATAGCATTAACGCTCTCATATGAATAAGGTTGCTTAGAAATCTTACCCATGTTGAAGACAATTTTATCGTCACCAACTCTCATGATTATTTCGCCCGCGGCTACATCAATAAGAGTGCGACTGGTCCTCAGGAATGGACGTCCAACGATTAATGGAACACGGGGATCCATCTCGTAGTCAACGACGACCAAATCCGCCGGGAAGGTGAATTTATCAACGCCAACAAAGACATCTTCGGCTATCCCCACTGGATAAGCAACCGTACGGTTGGCTAATTCCAAAGTCATTTTGGTGGGGACTAGCTCGGGGAGAGATAATTGCTTCCAAACACTTAATGGCATTAAGTTTATACTGGCACCTAGATCGGCTAGGGCCATGTAATTCTCTACTCCCGGGAAGTTGCAAGGAATCAAGAAGCGACCCGGATCACCAAGTTTGGTGGGCAATTTCCTTAAGAGCACTGCGGAGCAGTTCTCGTTAAGTTGGGTCTGAGCGATGTCAAGAAGCTTTTCCTTATCACTTAGAAGATCTTTAAACATCTTAGCGTATTTGGGCATATGAGCGAGAGCCTCGGCAAAGGAGATTTTAAAATTTAATTGTTTAAACATTTTTAGAAAGTTTGAAACCTGAATATCATCCTTGCTCTTTTGCTTCTCTTTCCTCAACCTTGAAGGATAAGGTATATTGGATGAAGAAGAAGGCTTTAAGGGAATAGGATCACTCACAACCACGGGTGGTGGGGAAATGGGGATAGAAGGTGGAGGAGGTGAAGAAAGTTTCTCTTTTTCCATGTTCACAATCACGGGTGGAGGTGTAGGAAGCTCGGGTTCCATATAACCTTTTCCACTACGAGTGGTGATTGCTTTCATCTCCCCTCTTGGATTCGCAACGGTATTACTCGGAAGAGTACCCGAAGAAGAGGGTTGATTACCTTGGATGAGAGAACCGATCATATCACGAAGGTGAACAGCTTGATTATTAAAAGAGTTTTGCATGTTTGCATTAATTTCATTGCTGTGTTTGGCCATATCATTCCTTAGCTCGGCTCGAATATCGCTCCCTTGTTTCACCATGTCATTCTTCAAGTTGACAAATTGACTCTGAAGATTCGTCACCATCTCACGATTAGTCTTCATGAACGTCTCGACGTCTTGATTCACTGCCATCGGTTGATTGAGAGGTGGAGCTTGGTAAGCTTGAGAATTTCCTTGAGTTGGGTATGGGTTTCTTTGTGATTGATATTGATTTTGAGCACGAGGTTGGGATTGGTTGTTTCTTTGTTGTTGGTTCTGGTTTGCAGGAGGGAAACCGGGAGGAGCAAGATAATTGTTGGAACGATAACTTAGCAAGCCACGGTCTCCTTGCGGGCGGGCTTGATAGCCTCCCGTGGGATAAGTGTCATAAGCCGAGTTAACGTTTTCAGAATAATTGCCTTGGGTAGAAGGACAATCATTATAAGAATGAGGACCACCACATGTGTCACAAGAAATAGCAACGGCTTTAGCTTGTTGAAAATTGTTTGTGGCTACGGACATGAAATCTTTGTGCATCATTGTGATTTGTCGGGTAAGTTCGGATATCTCGGGATTGGAGGTAGTAGAAGAAACATTGACTCTCTGATTAGATCTTGAGGATGCGGATGAATCCCAATTCTTGTGGTGAGTAGTCATGTTTTCAATCAACTCTCGACACTCCTCCGGTCTCCTTTTCATAAAAGTACCACCGGCGGCGGCATTGATCGTGTCACGATCACGAAAAGTGAGACCATTGTAGAAGGTGTCAATGAGAGTGACGGGGAGCATATTGTGATTAGGACAGCGGTCGATCAAATCATTGGTGCGTTCCCAAGCATCGAAGAGTGATTCATCATTCTCTTGCATAAATCCACTAATTTGGTTACGAAGGCTAGTGACCATGGATGGGGGAAAGTAGCGCGATAAAAAGCGTTGAGTCATGTCGTTCCACGTATGAATAGAATTCTTAGGAAGACGGTCAAACCATTTTTCGGCATGGTGAGAAAGCGAGTGTGGAAAGAGTTGAAGGCGAAGGTCATCCATAGAAACACCGGAGCACTTCATGCTTTGGGTCATGGTAATGAATTTGTCGAGGTGTTTGTTGGCATCATCATCCGGAATTCCGCGAAATGGGTTCGTTTGCACTTGCTGGATCATGTGATGCTTCAACGAAAACTCCTGAGCCGTGACGTGCATTGGCGCAATCGGGCCTCCGCGTCCGTTCATGGTGGGTTGGCATAGCTCCTCCATGGTTCGTAAATCAGGTAGGTGGACATTGTTGTTGTTGTTGTTGTTATTCAAATTGGGTGGAGGTGGGTGATTATTGTTGTTGTTAACACCAGCCATATCTAAATCTTCACGAGTCTCGGGCTCAGAATAGTTCGAAGATCTAGTACGCATACACCTGCAGAAGAAAAATATACACAAAGAGAATATCTATATAATCTTTTTGGTGCAAAACCTTTGGAAAAGAATTGCTTTTAATGATTTTTCAATGTTTTTGTATTTTTGAAGAGTTTAATATTTTTTTGGATTTTTGAAGATTTTTAAAGCAAGGAAAATAACGTTCAAAGAACGGATCCCAAAATTCAATGCGTCTCTCACTAGAAACCGTTTATCGTAACGAAAAGAGCCGGCAGCGGCGCCATTTAATACTTGGCTTTTACCCCTAAGTATGAAAATTCGTAGTCCCCAAGTCTTTTCGAATTGACAATTGGTTAAGAGTGCGACTCAATCGTCTTTTGGTGAATCAATGGTTTGGTTTGTTTGTCTAAATTGAACTATTAGCAAGTAATTAAAGTGTCGTTGAGTAAATTTGAAACTTGGACAAAATTAAAGTTAAAGTTAAATAAGAAAGTACTTGAAACTTAAAGCTTTGAAAAACTTTAAAACTTAAAAACTTAATCAATCGGAATAAAACAATTCATGTCCATCGGAATCACCAAAATAGCATCTATCGGAATAATTATCAAAATCCCTATCGGAATAATTAAGATCAATACCCATCGGAATACAACTATGCAAGGTCTATCGCAATGAGTATCTATCGGAAAGCTTACTATCACAATGTGCATCAATCGCAATAACTCTATCGAAAAATGGGCAGCACTTCGTCTTAACCAAGACCTTGATCCCGTCGGAATATGCGATCGCAATAAGCGATCGCAACCCAGATCGGAATAAGGGGTAATTACCAACCGATCGCAAAGTAGAACCCTATTGGGTTATTGCGATCAAATACCAAAACCTATCGGAAAGTGTATAAGCCGTCGGGATGTGTACCAAAACCCTAGGATTGCGATGGAAGGTAACTGTTTCCGAAATTGGTGGCAAGAGTGAATCTCAATAAGCAAATGCAATAAGCTACTCTAAACGAATTTCAAACAATTCAAAAAGCTTAAATTTGATGACTTTTCAAAACTTAAAATCAAGAACTTTATGAAATGCACTTAAAACTACTAAAAACCTTGAAGAAATCCGAAAATCAATAAGCTAGAACTCGAATAAGCCAATAAGCATTATGAGCTTATGGCCTACACGTGTAAGAACTTATGTGTAAACCAAGAAGAACAATCCTTTAATCACGAAATCATAAAATCACACGCATGAAGTATGCAATTCGGATCAAGGGTAGGATAAATCAAGAAGTGTAGAATGAGAATAAGGATTTAAAAGCTTAAAAATTGAACTTGATTAATGAAAATAAGCAATACAAGATGTTTAATCTTCAAAGATTAAAAGAGAGAATGAAATCTAGTGAGAGAAAGTTTAAGACTTTCTCTCTCTAAAAACTAGAAAGAAAACTTGAAAATAAAAATTGGCTAACCACCCTCCTAATGTGATTAGGAGGGTATTTATAGGGAAGTGGGAGGCATGTGTGGTGCTTTCTTCTTTCTTTTCTTCTCGACTCGATTAAATTCATTTTGGTCTTTCTCGATGTCGTCTCGGGATTAATTAAACTCGTCTTAACATTTCTTCATTTATTTAGACTCGAGTTCTTCGACTTCATTAAACTTCCGTCTTTAGACTTGTTCTTCGATAAATCTTCAGAATAGGTCTTGGACATCCGTTCTTTAAGCACTCTTGATCTTTTGACTTCGTCTTTTCCCGTTTTCTTCGATAAAAGCCCGTGAAAGCCCGTGTTTTCTTACTTTTTCATCTTTTGGTCCTAAAACACAATAAAAACACAAACCACGCATAATTCCGACTTTTACGACATAAATCACACGCTTTGGTCTTGTTATTATTGGAAATAAGTGGTAAAAGGATAAGTGTTTTCACACTTATTATTGGTTTTTCTTTTTAAATTTCTGTCTTAAATTTTAAAGCTTTATTGTTCCTGCCTTTATTTTAATTGCACTTTAAATTTATTTGCCTTAGTTAAATTTTAGTCTTACCTTAGTTTAAGTTTTAGGTGCGTTTTAAGATTGCCTTAGATAGATTTAAGTTTACGTCATTTACTTTAGTGCCCTTTAATTTCAGTCACGTTTTAAATACTTGTACCATTATTTTAATTAGACTTAGATTTACTTTAATCGCACTTTTACTTTAAAGTTTTGCACTTTTATTTAAAAACAACGACAACTATTTGTTTCACCAAAGAACGACTGAGTCACATAGAGAACCTAGATCAATTCGATTAGACACACGACAAAGAACTTTTTCTCACTAGCAAATTCAAGTTATCAAACTCACCGGATAATCAGAATCTCACGAGGGAACAACTCGAGCAACACATCTCGGCCTTGTGACTACTAGTCAAGGAACATAACCGGAATACTGTAGCACCAGTCCGTCTAAGTTTCAATGAGGAAGACGAAGGAAGCAGTAGCACTAAGATAGTAAGAGGAAAGGTGGTATCTGATGAGACCGCAATCAAAAATGGTCTCATCGTCCAAAACGGGCATAAAACGATGAAAATATCATAAAAAGTGCCAAATATATGCTTATGTTTGTTCAATGTGTATTTTAGGTACAAATATCGAGAAAAAGACAAACGATCACAAGAATCAACCAAAAACGAACACGGGAAACGAAGCCACACAAAGAACCGGACCTGTTTGTTGAATTTTCCAAAAAGTCCTTGAAGAATGAAGATTTGGCAACTTTAGTCCCTCAAATATTGAAGACTTGTCACTTTTAGTCCTTCTAAATATCAAATGAACAAGACAGGACCCTTAAGTTTCAAGATATATCAAGATCATCCCTTGAAGATTCATGAAAGTACAAATCTTACCCTTGGAATGACTTTTCAAAAGTCTTTGTGGCCAAAATAGAAAAATCAAAACTTATATATAAAGGGAAATTGGATTTATTGCCAGCCAAAACTTAATTTGCAAGTTTAAGGGAAGTATGGGGATTGTTTTCGCCATAAACCAAAACCCCCATCCCAGTCATCAGTCCACCTCACCCCCTCTAACCAATCACACCACGCCACCTCATTTTACCCACCCATATCCATTACTTGACCCAACAAAGCCACATCACCCAACTTATAGTTTAATAACTTTTTAAGTTAATATAAACTAATATTTTATTGACCGGGAAACACCTAATCTCACCCCAAACTCGATTAAAACCCCTCATTCCACCTATAAACCCTAAAAACCTATAATCATTAACACTTAATGATTGATCAAACCCCGTAGCAGATTGATGATTGAAGGTCCGTATACTCATTCCACGCGCTCAAAATTGGCTCAACAACCTTGTGGACCCCACCCCATGCTTCCCCTGCAACTAAAGGACAAGATGGCAATAGTAATCTAATGGTTTGTGTGAGTTCCTTCCTCTCCATAACTTTATGGACGACCTAGATTCATTCAAACCTGTTGTATATTCCACAAACATCCAAACTGGCACGGCAAGTCACATGGGATTGAAGACTAAATTTCAAAATCAAAGGGCAGATTGGGGATTCCTTTAGTTAGGGTTTTACTTGTTTTAAGCATTCTAGAATTTTCTACCCCTTTGTATAACTACTAGTCGCTTGTAACTAGTATGGTTGTTCCGGATTTTCTCTCAGAATTGTAATCCTTTTTAAGTTTAATGAAAATTGGTATTTTGAGATAAATGTAATCCCTTTTCAATTAATTTAAAGTTGGTAAATTGAGGAGATAAATCTGAGTTCCATTTTTACAAGTTTGTTTTGAGTTAAAGTCTCAGAAATTTACTTCATTTTTCTAACCTTTTGAAAAGTTGGTGGTTTGAGAGATTGATTTCAAGAGTTTGATTTTGAGGTAGTTTTCTGTTTGAGAAAGATTTCAAGGAGGTTTCAAGTGTTTCAAGTTTGTGAGAAGGTTTTCAGAAAAGTTTTTGAAAGAAAGAAAAAATCCGAATTTGGTGAATTTTATTTGTTCATTTGATTATTGGTACTGCGTTTGTGTTCTTGTGTTTTTCACAGGTTTGGAAGCTTGTGGTAAAGGCTACCACATAAGCTCAAAAAAAACCTAGGGTGCAGATTGTATACCCTAGAGGTTTATCCATTTCCCCTTTTCATTTTTCTGCATACAATTTATGTGACTGTGTGATTTAAGTGGTTTGCTTGATGCATCTCTGCTAAAATATGTTAGTGGATTGATGTTTGATGTGTGTAAGTTAATATATAGTTAGTTTGTGGGTTCGTTATCAAATTTCTTTGAAAAATCTCTATTTTAGACTTAAAAGGGGTGTTTGGGAGAGTGTGTCTTGTGGGTAGTAAGAGACCCTCACGGCTAGCTAAATTCTGCATTCCTTTGATAAGTTTTAGTTGAGTTGTTTTTGACAAAAAGATTTGAGTCTTTAGTTTAAAATATTGATTTGTAAGGTTGCATAAATTTAGTCCGTAGTTATAATTTTGGTGAGTGTATTGTGCTCTTGTGCATTTATGGTATACGAATGTTGCATAAGATGTTTTGTTTGAATATAAGGTATCTAAGTGTTCCATTTTTGGTCGTGTTGCATTGCGATTGCTATCATAAACCACCAGGGTCATAATTTAGGTCTAGAGGTTTAAGTTTTCTGACATTGGGTTTGAACTGTTGAGACCAAATTAGGTAAATGATGAGTTAGGTCTAGGTATCATTAGCTTGTGGGTTGGCGGGCTTATTTAGCTCACATATTTGTGATGTAGGTAAATTGTACACGTTTTAGGAAAAACGCGTATGATTGGCAAGTATTAAGTCTTACGCTTTAGGAAAAACGTAAAACCGAATAAATACGGGTTCGTTCTCGAAGGACGTGTGTGTATTAATGTGCCAATATATATGAAATCAAGTTTGAATTAGTGACGTTTTTGGTTGAGAAGAGAGAAAGATTAAAGACGAGCTACGATTACGATTAAACTACGACGTTGACGTAAAACGATGACGTAATTACGTAAAACGCGACAAAATTAAAAATTAAACCTAAAAATTAATTAAAAATTAAAACTAAGTCTAAAATAATATAAATAAGAATAAAAATCCAACAAGTATATTTTAAAACCTTTTATTAATTAAATATTCAATTTTTAATGCTAATTAAAGCCCTAAAATTAAATATAATTAACAAAATGTCCAAAATATTATTTTATTGAACTAATAACTCACTTATATTATTTAAAGACTAAAAAGTATTTTTTTCTAAATTTTTAAAACTATTTTTCTATTTTTAAAACACTAAAAACTATTTTAAAACTAAAATAATCATAAAAAATAATAAAATAATGCCAAAAATAATCTGACAATTTTAAAAATCCTAATTTATGCTAAAAAACAGTAGAAAAATGAAAAAGTTTGAAAAATGTAAAATTTTTCACTAAAAGACAAAACAGATTAATATTAAAACCTAATTAAACTAAATTTAATTATAAAAATTAATTAAAAAGTGTTCAGTAAAACTTTTTAAACTAAAAAGTCTTAAAATGTTTTTCTAAATCTATGAAAAATTTTAAAACTGAAAAATAATGAATTTTACCACTAAAAGACAAAAACAGAAATTTAAAAAGTTAATTAAAATAGCAATTAAACCTAAAAAATACTAAATGAACAATAACTGAAAATTAAAATAAACTGAAAAATCAAAAATTAAATAAGAAAAATAAAGAAACTGGTTTGAAGGTCTAAAACCTATTTTTAGTCACAAAAGACAAAAATCCTAGTTTCTGAAAGTGACATGTGGTCACCTTTTGTTTTCTAGTGTAGTAGGGGGAACAAATGGACTACCAGTGGGAAATTAGTTCCCACTGCTAGTTATAAAAAAGGGTCAGTTGACCTATGAGCTTAGGAAAGCTCTTTGTTGAGCTTTTATTTGGACAATGGGGCACCCCTACACTCGGTGGAGTGTAGGGAGTCTAAATATGCAATAAAAACTCAAGCTATCTAACAAAAATCACAACAAATGGGTCAAATTCAGTCACTGTTTAAGCATATGGGGTTCTGTGAACAGTGACTGGTTTTTTTGCACAAAAATGAATTTTAAAGCTCAAAAACTTGCACACAAATCCACCAAATCACTTATAAGCTGACTAGAAACCTAGGTGATACTAAACTTTAACAATTTAAAAAACTTAACAAAAACAGTCCATAAAAGGGACTACTGTATTCTAGCTATATTATCCAATTTTGTGACATACAAATACCTATAAAATCCTATCAAACTGAATACAAAGCACTTAAACAGAACTAAAACATCATGAGGGAAGTGTCAAAGTGGATTTTAACCCAAGAGATTGTCAATTTCTTTCTTTAATACCCAAATCCAAACACCCCTTAAATTTTCAGAAACTTGGATTTAACAAACCAAATCTATACCAAATCAATTTAAACAAATGACAACCACTCTAACATGCATGAATTCAGTAAACAAACCTAAATAAACTAACATTAACATTGATCTTTAAGCAAATCATCCAATGGCAAATCACATACACCTAAGAGTCCAAGAACAAATGACAAAGGGTTCAAGCCAAACCTCAACTAGTTGATGCCTTCTTCTTTACTTGATCAAGAGCTTTGAGTGTGTAGAGAGCCCCGTTGGTTGGTCTACAAAAGACCAGGGGGTAAAATGTCTTCAAAATAGGAAAAGAAATGGAAGTAAGATTCTGTCTTGTTCTTGAAATCTGCACAAAGCACCACAAAACCATAGAAAGCCAAGTTCAAGTATCAAGGGCTACAAGCTATTAGCTTGTAGCATTTGATACAGTGAGATGTGAACAATAAAATATAAAAAATGAAAACAGATTTTTACTTGAAAAACCTTGTTGAAACCAATCCTTGAAATCTTAAAAACTATGAAATACAAATGGCAAATCCTGAAATCCCCATCACATATCCACTTTCACTTCAATGTGATTGTATTTTCAGAAAGTCCAAGTAAGAAAAAAACGTTTTAACACAAACTCCTTTTGAACCCAAAACTAACTTTTGATAACATAAAAGTAACTAAACAATAGGCTAACTTTTAAAGTTTACACTAAACTAAGAACACAATAAAGATGGAACACAGATTAATTTGCAAGATTTAAACCAACACTTTAAATATTCATTGATTAAAATTTTTTACAAAAATAAAACTGGAACAAAAGAAAAATGGTTCACAGGTGAACTCCTTATATACATGTGCTAGGAATAATCTAGAAACTAGGAATAAAATAATACAGAGATGAAAAAAACCTAAAACCCTAGTTCATGTTTTTCCAATGATGCCCTTGGGTCAAATGATTTTAAAACTGGTCTTCAAGTCCTCATGTGATGTTTGGTGGATGCCAGCAACGAATTTTGATCATGGTCGTTGATTAGAGTCCTTTGGGACCAAGTAATTCGTCTTGGTCGTTGATCTTCTGCCAAGATTCTGTTCTTTCTCCTTTTGGTGAAGCAGGGGAAGGCTGGAGGTCCACATAGGAGTCACAGGTGAAGTGAGTTATGGGTGGGTTTGGTTTGTGTGATGGTAAATCAACATCCTGGATATTATGGGGTAAAAACCCCTTGGTTTAGATAGGTAATTAGGTTAGGGTTCTTGAGTGAGGATTAGGGGTGGTTTAGGGGAGTGATGGTGAACAGGGAATGTTTCCCTCCCCTTTATATTATATTAAATCGTTTTTTAAAACTGACTTAATAAATAAAAAAGAGATTAGGGGTGGTGGGATCTGACGTGTAAGGGTGATGAGGTGGTGGGAGGGTATTGGTTGGTGGGGATGACGTGGGAGATTAATTGGCTGTGGTGGGTTGTAATGTCTGGGCAGGATTGGCCCCCCAAGTTCCAAAATGTTTCCACTTTAATTTTAACGGCTTTTCAACTCATTTCCTTTGAAATAACTTTCAAGGACTTGTCAAATTTGGCACCAAGGTTTTTCAAAGTTTATAACAAGGACTAATCTTGCAATTCCTTCAATCTTCAAGGGCTTATCATGTATAATCTTCAAACATGGAGGACATTTCTTGCCAATTATGATTTCTCCAAGGTCTTTTCTTGCCAAATCTTCAAAAATGAGGGACCAATGTTGCCAATCTTAAGAACTTCAAGGACCATTTTGGAAATTCATGAATCGGGTCCGGTTCTTTGTGCGGCTTCTTTTCCGTGTTCGTTTTTGCTTGATTCTTGTAATCTTTTGGTGAATTCACGATATCCGTACCTGAAATACACAATGAACAAACACATATATTTGGGTATTTTGACGATATTTTAAGCGTTTTAAGCCCGATTTGGACGATGAGACTATGTATAATTACAGTCTCATCACTCCCCCATACTAAACCATTGCCGTGTCCTGTCGCAATGCTAGAATTAAGTATCATAGCACCTCCAAAATTCATTTTATGATGACTTTTAATGAAGAGATAAATTTAAATAAACTACTACATGCGTTTTAGACATAATGTAATGTTTTCATCACGATTAAGTGACTTTTGGGATCATAGATCAAGAACACGTGAATGCTTCGTTAGAAATAATTTCGTCGTCCTCGATTTTCACCCAATTCCATGCTAAGCGTGTAACGAGATCATTGTTATTATAAGTTAGCAACACGATCACATCTCATGAGTGTTAATTACGAACCTAAACTCCCTTATTCCTACTTGGTATCTCTTATATTTTATTTTGTCTTAATGATCACGAGGATACATCATCGACTTATGCGTGAATAGAGATGAAGTCTAAAAATAGAGTTTTAACGGTGTAACCAAAATCATCGAATTAATAATTCATCCCAATAGACAACGATGTCAAAAAAATTAAGTCAACAAGAAGGATCAATAAACACGGTTTTATAACGGTTTTGAACATGAGACTTATTACCAAGACTTTTATACGCCCCCTAACGGAAGGGCCTTATTATCTTTGGTTTACCTCCATCTTTTATTCAACTCCGCCATGGAGCTTTTATTATGACTTCGGTCTTGCCTTGCCTTTTATTATCCGCCTCATCGGTGGTTTTATTAGCCAAAGACGTATATCCTCACGCTAAAGCAAATCTTGGATCTTTAAAGCTTCAAAGATTAAGGCTTGATTCACTTTCAATTTGGGCATAGATTTTTCGGCCTTGTGAGCTTCAAATTTTTGCTTAATTTAGGTGAGCACTTGAAATCTTATTATTAGGTGAAGCTTTCGATTATTCAGGTGCCAATACTTCAAAACCGTGACGCTGGCGATAACTTAATGTTTTCCCAATTTAATTACATGGAATCTACCAAAACAAATTAGAAACCAACAATAGTGACTAAACCGCCAAATCAATATTTATTAACAATTTGTTAAACAAAAGCGTGGGGAGAATAAGCTAATAATTACTACACATGAGATCGTGACGATTACGAGACTTATAAATAACTCTATCATTTCTCGTCCTCATTTAAGAGACTTAGCCTAAAAAGTTAAGGAATTGAAGCTAAGTGCTCAACACGCACGGTCGAGTCAAAAATTACTCTTATTCTCACCATCGGAAAACCTACATTCGTGTATAAAACACTTATGAAAAATACGAAAAATTTTTAAAATTTGGCCATTTTTAGCCTTATTTTGCGACAAAACGATAACAAAAAGATGAATATTAGATTGCGTGGTGACGTAAGCAAGGTGAAGTATCTACTCACCCCCCCATACTAAAACTAAACATTGTCCTCAATGTTTCGAGTCTAGGGGTGTAAACACCCCCATACTAGAGACGAGGTCGAATGCTTAATCTCGAGCATGGAAAGGGTAAAACGAATAACCTAAAAGCCGTTTATGAATTATGCTAATAAGATAAACGTTAGAACATAAAAGGATATCATCGGATATCGGAATCTCCAAAGGCAACGATCGAAGCTCGAGTGATCCGTGAAACGAACACGAGAGGCTTCAATGATGACGATGAACCTAATAAATCACAATCACAAGCAACCACGGAACAAAGGTTGGAAGAGCACAAGTCCCCTCGTTACGTTAACTAAGAAAGCGATAATATATACAAGGATAAGCATGAGAATCCCCCACGAGGCACCTTGTTTTTGATAACCGAGTCAAAAGCTCGACTCGAATCCCCATAAATGTGATCATTTAGGGATAATCTTGGTTTGGTCATTTTTGGTGGGGCTTACATGATAAACAAGGCCCAAAAGTACATGGAGTACTTTAAAAACCCGATACACGAATACCGGAGTCAAAGATAGCGTCCTCGTTTTCAGATGAAAGACGAAACAACGCTACTTCAACCATTGCATAAACCTCAAAGAGGTAGAAGAAAATAGATAAGAAGTAGAAGGGTGGGACAATTGGTAAGTCAAACTCATGAGCTACTCGAGGTAGACTCACACCAAGCAAATGAATAAGATTTCCATTTATTGCATCGGTGGAAGACCGAGATTTCCCTTTACAAGCAATTCCGGGATCGTAAACCTCGTCCTCGGTGGAGAAATGTGAGGGAACATAAGGGGCTTCCCCCACACTAGATCCACACCAACCGTCGTCAAAAGGAGTAGACGAGGTGGTAGCACTCATAACACGTGGTGATAACGGAGTTAAACATGTAGAAAAATCTTTTAAAACATTTTTAAAATCTTTTCCTTTTTCATCGTAAAAAACCTCTCTATGAAAACCCGATTTTATAATGTCGAAAATATTTGGCGTGTCAAATTCAAAATTAGTCGTGCTAAAAATCCTCACATTTAAGTCTTTGGTGGGAGGGGGTGGCGGATTATATAAGTTCTCAAAACGTTTGTCAATAAAGAACACCGCCCCCTCGGGGTCAACATACTCGTCATCCTCATGAACGTCGATCTCATCGATTTCTTCATCAAAGATAGGCTTGTCAAACCAAGGTTTGTCATTCCCCTCCTTGAGTATCTTAGAAACTCTCTCGAAAAGATCACGATCAAGCACGAAACCATCATTCTTTTGTGGGGATTGTTGATAAGTTAAATCCTCACGAATGTGGTAAACGTAATTCTCATTTGAGGAGTATTGATTAGGTAACTCCTCGAGAATTGGATTGTTGGTCACATGAGTTGGTTCGTCGTCGAAAATAAGACGTTCCAACTCATTAAGTTCATCCTCGATTTTGGAAAGATCGACCTCACTTGTAGGTGGAAGTAAAGGTATAAGAGCTAGCTCTCGTTCAATGATTTCCTCAATCTCGGGATCAAACTCATAATCATCGTACTTCACATGTTTCTTTTTAGGAGAATCAAAAATTGCATGTGGATGTCGAAGTACGTGATCAAGCTCGGCAAAATCTCCATCGTCATCGTTAAAGAAAGAGTCGATGTGAGCATTCACAACCATGGTCTTACAAGTCGAATGACTATGCTTAGGTGACTTTTCTAAAACGAGAGGATCGATGTCGATAAACCCTTTAGCCTCAACGGGTGTTGGGCTAGGCAAAGGAGGCACTTCGATGGAGTTAGAAGTTGAAGCCTCAAAGACGTGGTCCTTCGAAGGTGGTGAGGACGAGTCCATTTTGGTCATTGTCGTGATGGCACTAACTTCGCCCTTCGGAATTGGTGTTTCACTTGTTTCGCTAAAAACATCCCAAAGTGAGTTTTCATCCATAAATTTACACATACCCTTTTGACTTAGGTACGCGTACTCTTTATCATTAAAATCATCATCTTTAAAACATTTTTTCTTAATTCTTTCAAAACATGCATTAAGCCCCATTCTTTCCGCTAAAGTGAACATTTTGAAATCATTAGGATTTGAATTATTAGGTTTTGAAACCTCGGTTTTTTCATTTTCATTAAACCCTTGGGATTTTCTAGCGAAAAAGTCCATTTTGTCATCCCCATATCTCATAGTAAGTCTCCCCTCGTGAACGTCGATTACGGTTCTAGCCGTCGATAAGAATGGTCGGCCTAAAATAATGGGACATTTAGGGTCACACTCGTAATCGGATATAACGAAATCCGCGGGAAAAACAAACTTTCCAACTTTGACATAGACATCCTCGGCTATTCCAATTGGTATAAGTGGAGTACAATTTTCAAGCTCGATTGTCATGTTCGTGGGGGTAAGTGAAGGCAATCTCATCAATTTCCAAAGAGAATGAGGCATGAGATTGATGCTAGCACCTAAATCGGCAAGGGCTAAACATCCCTCAATCTCGGAAAAATCACAAGGTAGTAGAAATTGGCCCGGATCCTCTTCCTTTCTCGGCATACGCCTTTTGGGTTTTTTAAGAAGGATCGATGCACAAGTTTCTTCAAGGGTTACTTTGGTAAGGTCGACAAAGCTCTCTTTTTGAACCGTGGATGGAATTTGAGGTACACGAGGGTCTGCACTCTTTTCCTTGGTCGCCACGTTCACCCCATCGACTTTAGAACAAGAAGGCGTCTTAGAAGTCGAGGGTTAGGAAGAATAAACAACACGTAATCCATCAAGGTTAGGGGTAATCACACGACCTTTCTCACGAGACGAGGCGGCTTTACATTGTTCCTTCGGATTTGCAATGGTGTCACTAGGTAACGAACTCGATGAAGCACCCGAGGACTTGTTCATTATGGCAGAAAACATCTTTTTTATGTCAATTTGCCCTTGCTCAATCTTCGTGTTTTGCAATTTCAAAGTATTTGTAAATTCGTTTTTCAAAGTACCAATTTCTCCCTCTAATCGTCTCGTATTAGCCTCATTCGTTTTCATGTAATTTTGAAAATCGTTTGACGAACTATTTTGATTTGAATTAAAGTTCCCTTGGTTTTGATTACTTCTTTGAAAATTGTTTTGATTCCCACTTGAAAAATTGTTGCCTTGATTGTTGTTGTTTGAAAAATTCTAGTTTTGGTTATTGTCTCGATTTTGCCAAGTTATATTACGACCTTGATTATAACCTTGATTTTGATTCAAAAATTTTCCTTGTTGATTATTTCCTTGAAAATTGTTACGATTTTGATTCGAAAAATTGTTGCCTTGTTTATAATTGCCTTGTGGTGATGGACCCGCGTTATTTTGATTTTGAAAATTGTTGTTTCCATTTAACGCACTCACATTCGACGTTTGGCCATCCGTAGCCGCACACTCGTAATAATTATGAGGTCCACCACAAAACGTACACAAAACCTCAACCGCTTTCACCGTAGCGGGAGCGTCTTTCTTTTGCATTTCAACGAGAAAAGACGTGAACACATTCGTCAACTTGTCGACTTTCGCATCAACTCTCTCAATGTCGCGATTAGAACTACTAACATTGGCGACATTGGCGACATTGGCAACACTCGGTGCGTTGCGGAGTTGGTAAACCTTGGATCTGTTTTCGATAATTATCAATGTGTCTTTCGGAGTTTTACACAAAAAGTTGCCACCGGCGGCGGAATTCAACGAATCTTGTTCTTGAAAATTAAGACCGTTGTAAAACGTATCGATTTGGTGCAACTCGGAAAAACCATGGTGAGGACATTGCCTAAGAAATTCCTTAAAACGATCCCACGCGTCTCTAAAAGATTCATTTGGTTTTTGCTCAAATTTCATAATTTCATTCTTGAAAAACGTCATCTTAGACGGTGGGAAAAAATAATTAACGAACTTGGAAACGAGATCCTTCCACGTAGTTATGGAATTAGGTGGCTCTTTCTCGTACCAATCCTTAGCGGCACCATCGAGCGAGTACGGAAAAAGCATAAGCTTGACGACATCGGTGTCGACGTTCTTAAACTTGCTCGTGGCCAAAAGACGATCAAAATTCCGAATATGGTCGTGAGGATTATCGGCATCACGACCTCGAAACTTCGTAGCTTGAATCAACGAAAGCATTCCGCTCTTAATCTCAAAATTCTCCGCTTCGATAGCGGGAATTACGATCGCGTCTCCATAACCCTCGGTGGGCGCTTGGAGCAATTCCATCATCGAACGATTGTCGGCCATCTCGTCTACGGTCTCTTCAACAACGATATTAGGAACGTCGGTTTCTAATTCTCGTCCACGTCGTCGATTCCTTCGATTACGATTGCGTCGATTCGAAGCTTCGCTAGAACTGGAATAATCCTTCGATTGAGTGCGCATGCACTAAGCGTAGAATGGGTGGTAGCAAAGAAGATTCTTTTTGCGGTTTTTCGATTTTTCAATTTTTTTGGTTTTGATTGTTTTTTAATTTTTTTTGGATTTTTGAATGTATTACGTAGACACAAATCTACAAATCTCCCCTCGAATCGATTTCTCGATTAAAGGAGACTCAAAGAATGAAAACGATCACGTGGAGTGAACGCTTTCGATGACTTTAGAACGTTGGTGGAACACCAAAACGTTCAAGAGGGTTTAATCTTGAAAACAAGCAAATATAATATACGTAGATAATACTTGGGCGGCAAACCCTCGATTGGCCCTCTTTCTCAAAACACGCACAAGCAAGCGGGGGAAACGAGGCGGCGCTAAGCACTTAAGAGCCTTTTTCCCTTAGGTCGTGAAATACAACCGCCTTATACCCACCTTATAGTTTGTGTTAATTGAAATTAAGCCTCACGAAAGTATTTATCTATTTTGCCTTTAAACTTTTGCTTTGGATTCGAATACAATGATCGAGTGATGAAATCCCGAATCAAGGTTGCGTTTTCACACTTTTGGAGTACTTGTATATTTATTGTTCTTACGTAAATACAATATAGTAATAATATATTCACAAGAAAAACGAAAACCAATATATCTACAATATAGTAAATGATTGTTGTGTGTTTAGTTTAGGAAAACTAAACACGTTTTATTTGGATATTATAATATAGTAAAGAAAAATAACAAAAATGAGTATGTACGATATTTACGCTTTCCAAAAATTGAAAAGCAAAAACGCACTACTCACACAAACACGATACTAATAATAATGGTACACTAAACACCTCCCCATCAGCGGCGCCAAAAATTGATGTAGGTAAATCGTACACGTTTTAGGAAAAACGCGTATGATTGGCAAGTATAAAGTCTTACGCTTTAGGAAAAACGTAAAACCGAATAAATGCGGGTTCGTTCTCGAAGGAGGTGTGTGTATTAATATGCCAATATATATGAAATCAAGTTTGGATTAGTGAAGTTTTTGGTTGAGAAGAGAGAAAGATTAAAGACGAGCTACGATTACGATTAAACTACGACGTTGACGTAAAACGATGACGTAATTACGTAAAACGCGACAAAATTAAAAATTAAACCTAAAAATTAATTAAAAATTAAAACTAAGTCTAAAATAATATAAATAAGAATAAAAATCCAACAAGTATATTTTAAAACCTTTTATTAATTAAATATTCAATTTTTAATGCTAATTAAAGCCCTAAAATTAAATATAATTAACAAAATGTCAAAAATATTATTTTATTGAACTACTAACTCACTTATATTATTTAAAGACTAGAAAGTATTTTTCTAAATTTTAAAAACTATTTTTCTATTTTTAAAACACTAAAAACTATTTTAAAACTAAAATAATCATAAAAAATAATAAAATAATGCCAAAAATAATTTGACAATTTTAAAAATCCTAATTTATGCCACAAAAACAGTAGAAAAATGAAAAAGTTTGAAAAATGTAAAATTTTTCACTAAAAGACAAAACAGATTAATATTAAAACCTAATTAAACTAAATTTAATTATAAAAATTAATTAAAAAGTGAACAGTAAAAACTTTTTAAACTAAAAAGTCTTAAAATGTTTTTCTTAATCTATGAAAAATTTTAAAACTGAAAAATAATGAATTTTACTACTAAAAGACAAAAACAGAAATTTAAAAAGTTAACTAAAATAGCAATTAAACCTAAAAAATACTAAATGAACAGTAACTGAAAATTAAAATAAACTGAAAAATCAAAAATTAAATAAGAAAAATAAAGAAACTGGTTTGAAGGTCTAAAACCTATTTTTGGTCACAAAAGACAAAAATCCTAGTTTCTGAAAGTGACATGTGGTCACCTTTTGTTTTCTAGTGTAGCAGGGGGAACAAATGGACTACCAGTGGGAAATTAGTTCCCACTGCTAGTTATAAAAAAGGGTCAGTTGACCTATGAGCTTAGGAAAGCTCTTTGTTGAGCTTTTATTTGGACAATGGGGCACCCCTACACTCAGTGGAGTGTAGGGAGTCTAAATATGCAATAAAAACTCAAGCTATCTAACAAAAATCACAACAAATGGGTCAAATTTAGTCACTGTTTAAGCATATGGGGTTCTGTGAACAGTGACTGGTTTTTTTGGCACAAAAATGAATTTTAAAGCTCAAAAACTTGCCGCAAATCCACCAAATCACTTATAAGCTGACTAGAAACCTAGGTGATACTAAACTTTAACAATTTAAAAAACTTAGTGCACCAAATTCAACAAAAACAGTCCATAAAAGGGACTACTGTATTCTAGCTATATTATCCAATTTTGTGACATACAAATACCTATAAAATCCTATCAAACTGAATACAAAGCACTTAAACAGAACTAAAACATCATGAGGGAAGTGTCAAAGTGGATTTTAACCCAAGAGATTGTCAATTTCTTTCTTTAATACCCAAATCCAAACACCCCTTAAATTTTCAGAAACTTGAATTTAACAAACCAAATCTATACCAAATCAATTTAAACTAATGACAACCACTCTAACACGCATGAATTCAGTAAACAAACCTAAATAAACTAACATTAACATTGATCTTTAAGCAAATCATCCAATGGCAAATCACATACACCTAAGAGTCGAAGAACAAATGACAAAGGGTTCAAGCCAAACCTCAACTAGCTGATGCCTTCTTCTTCACTTGATCAAGAACTATGAGTGTGTAGAGAGCCCCGTTGGCTGGTCTACAAAATACCAGGGGGTAAAATGTCTTCAAAATAGGAAAAGAAATGGAAGTAAGATTCTGTCTTGTTCTTGAAATCTGCACAAAGCACCACAAAACCATAGAAAGCCAAGTTCAAGTATCAAGGGCTACAAGCTATTAGCTTGTAGCATTTGATACAGTGAGATGTGAACAATAAAATATAAAAAATGAAAACAGATTTTTACTTGAAAAACCTTGTTGAAACAAATCCTTGAAATCTTAAAAACTATGAAATACAAATGGCAAATCCTGAAATCCCCATCACATATCCACTTTCACTTCAATGTGATTGTGGATTTTCAGAAAGTCCAAGTAAGAAAAAAAAAACGTTTTAACCCAAACTCCTTTTGAACCCAAAACTAACTTTTGATAACTTAAAAGTAACTAAACAATATGCTAACTTTTAAAGTTTACACAAAACGAAGAACCCAATAAAGATGGAACACAGATTACTTTGCAAGATTTAAACCAACACTTTAAATATTCATTGATTAAAAATTTTTACAAAAATAAAACTGGAACAAAAGAAAATGGGTTCACATGTGAACTCCTTATATACATGTGCTAGGAATAATCTAGAAACTAGGAATAAAATAATACAGAGATGAAAAAAACCTAAAACCCTAGTTCATGTTTTTCCAATGATGCCCTTGGGTCAAATGATTTTAAAACTGGTCTTCAAGTCCTCATGTGATGTTTGGTGGATGCCAGCAACGAATTTTGATCATGGTCGTTGATTAGAGTCCTTTGGGACCAAGTAATTCGTCTTGGTCGTTGATCTTCTGCCAAGATTATGTTCTTTCTCCTTTTGGTGAAGCAGGGGAAGGCTGGGGGTCCACATAGGAGTCACGGGTAAAGTGAGTTATGGGTGGGTTTGGTTTGTGTGATGGTAAATCAACATCCTGGATATTATGGGGTAAAAACCCCTTGGTTTAGATAGGTAATTAGGTTAGGGTTCTTGAGTGAGGATTAGGGGTGGTTTAGGGGAGTGATGGTGAACAGGGAATGTTTCCCTCCCCTTTATATTATATTAAATCATTTTTTAAAACTGACTTAATAAATAAAAAAGAGATTATGGGTGGTGGGATCTGACGTGTAAGGGTGATGAGGTGGTGGGAGGGTATTGGTTGGTGGGGATGACGTGGGAGATTAATTGGTTGTGGTGGGTTGTAATGTCTGGGCAGGAATGGCCCCCAAGTTCCAAAATGTTTCCACTTTAATTTTAACAGCTTTTCAACTCATTTCCTTTGAAATAACTTTCAAGGACTTGTCAAATTTGGCACCAAGGTTTTTCAAAGTTTATAATAAGGATTAATCTTGCAATTCCTTCAATCTTCAAGGGCTTATCATGTATAATGTTCAAACATGGAGGACATTTCTTGTCAATGATGATTTCTCCAAGGTATTTTCTTGCCAAATCTTCAAAAATGAGGGACCAATGTTGCCAATCTTCAGAACTTCAAGGACCATTTTGGAAATTCATGAATCGGGTCCGGTTCTTTGTGCGGCTTCGTTTTCCGTGTTCGTTTTTGCTTGATTCTTGTAATCTTTTGGTGAATTCACGATATCCGTACTTGAAATACACAATGAACAAACACAGGCATATTTTTGGGTATTTTGACGATATTTTAAGCGTTTTAAGCCCGATTTGAACGATGAGACTTACTATAATTACAGTCTCATCAATTTGCAAATAGGAGTCACACATAAGTCCAAGTAGGCAACTGTTATCTTTATTTTGCTGACATAACCAACCCAAAACCATCAGATGCTTTTAGGATGCTAGTAGGTGTTTTTAGCTTTTAAATCTTGTTAGTTGTTAGGATTTGAGGGTGTTTAGGTAATGTGGCTTTTAGTGTATGGTTTTCCTACTGATTTGAGCTTCTTGCTTATTCAAAAGTTCACCAAAAACCTCGTTATGGCCACTGTTTTCATGTTTCTATGAACCACTGTGTGATTTTGTGTTGAGCTGTTCATAAGTTGTGGTGTTTTAGAATTGATTTTGTGGTATAAATGGTGTTGATTCGTGCCTATCAGTGACTCCCATAAGCAACACGCTTGTGGGGTGCCTTGTGATTCAAGGAAACGACAATGAAAAAAAAAGTAAGAAAACAAAAAAAGAGATATAAAAGGTGTGGAGTTCATTCTGTGTGTTAGATTCCAGTAGGATTCTTGATGATTCTGCCCATGGCCTTAAAATGTTGATAATGATTGGTTAGTATTCAGATTATGAGTGTTAATGATCTTGAGTAGGTTTCCTCGGATAGCTAATACTTATGCAGTTTACACCATCAGACATGGTAAGCCCAAGTAGGGGTCTTGGACCTTGAAAATCGACACAATACTAGATTTTTAGGTTGCTAAGATCTGTTTTGAGGAGTTTAGGTCTTAGAGTACTTAATTGATAAGTTGTGATAAGCCTAGATAAGCTTTAAAAAGTTTAACAATTGCACTTAGGGTAGGCATATTAGCTGCTACTGTTTATAGTTTGTTTTTGAGTTTTTTTGCATTTATAATTGTTTCTGTGGCTACTTGGTTTAGATTGTTGCATATATTTGACTCCTCACTTTCAAAACGCAAGTGAGGGTGCCCCTTGTGTCCAAATACCAACAACAAGCCAACAAGAATCAAAAAAATAGGGATAGGGTGAGGTCTGTTAGGATAGTTCACTCAGTTGAACACAGTTGCCAAAATTGGGGCGTGATTTGTGTTTTTGAATTGTGTTTGTGTGTGTTGTGATTGTGTTATAGACCTGTGCACCTAGGGAACCAACAGAAAAGTAAAAAGAAAAATTGCAAAAACATTTGAGGTTGCCCAAAATCGAACCCACGACCTCAAGCTCACACACCCACTCTGTAACCATACGCGCCCTAGGGACTTAACTGTCATCAGTTTACCTTGTTTAATATTTAAAGGGTTTTGGGATTTGCTTATTTAATTAATTCCGAAAGTAAATAAGCTGGAAACAGCTTATTAGCTTTTCTTTTTTCACTTTTTATATTTTTTATTAGATATATATATAGTTTGGGATTTTTCAAAAGTAAAATCATATTTTTATCTTCATTTATTTATTTTTTATCATTTATTTCTTGTTAAACTTTAGAAAATAGATTAAAAATAATAAAAAGTTTATAAAAACTTTTAAAAAATATTATTTAGGTTTTAAATAATGTATTTGAGGTTTACAAATAAAAAAAGTTTGAACTTTGTCTTTTTATTAGTTATTTTATTTTTTAGGATTTTTATTTAACTTTAAAAATTAATATAAAATAATTAAATCATTTTCAAAAATTTTGGTTTGTGCATTATTCTTAGTTAGGATTTTTAGAATATTTTAGTGATTTTTAATTATTTTTTAGGTTAAATTTTTCGTTTGGTCGCGTTTTCACGTTCGTTCGTTTAAGCGTTTTCGATCATTTTTAACGAAATTCTTCTCCCTATTCTTTTCTTTTCGTCTTTCCAAAAACGTAGCAACTCGAATAAATAACATATATACTTTTGGCTAAACACCATACCTCCACCGAGAACGAATTCGACGACGAGTATTCGCATTTTTCACAAAACGAGGTACTTAATACTTACCCGCTTTTGTCGCTTTGTTTTTCCTAAAATAAAGTGTACAAAAATACAACTATCAGTATCCGATGTGGATTTAAAGAAACCTTTCAAGGAAGCAATCAAATCTCCTCTCACTCAAAGAATCATTGACTTCGCCGGACCCGAATACAAGATGCCGGTTAATGTCAAGACATATGACGGTATGGGAGATCTAGAAGATCATTTGAACCGCTTCACAGGAGCTGCCAATTTTGGAGAGTGGCCAATGCCCGTTTGGTGCAGGATGTTCCAACAAACATTATAGGGGGGAGCACGAGGATGGTTTGAAAGCTTGGAAACAGACAACATTGATGAATGGGCTGACTTAAGGAGGGCATTCACCAAGAGATACTCGATCCGGAAGCTATGTCATAAAGACCCTCACGAGATAACCAAGATTGTAAGGAAGGAAAATGAATCACTCACGGACTTTAAAGAGAGATGGACAGTAGAAGTTGGTCTTATACATGGAGTTCCGGAAGTCATGAAGATTCCGGTATTCATGGATTCAGTCAAGAGCCCCGAACTAGCTAAGAGATATTCTGAAAAGGCCCCAGAATCAGTGGATGAAATGAAGGAAAGATTGGATGATTTCGTCCGAGTAGAAGAAGCAATCGACAACATTGAGCTACCAGAAGGAGAAGGATCCTAGAAATATAGGAAACCCAACCCTATGATAAGTGTGAAAACACTCATCAATTATGATCCAACAACCACTTAAAACACAGTCAAATACATTATATTTAACTGAAAAATATCAGAATTACGTGGGTATTTGTGTTTTATGTGTTTTCAGGTAAAAAGATGCATTTTGGAACAAACACACGTTTTCAAGGGATTTTTATGATAAAAGACGAAGAAAAGGACGAAAGAGTTTCAAGGACCTTACTTGCTATTGTTTACCAAGATCGAGGGCTTAAGTTGAGATTTCTATCAAGACAAAGGATGAAAAAGAACTTGCTTAAAATCTTTAACACCTTAAATGAAAGAAAAAGAAAATGAAGGACCAAAAAGGAAAATAGGGAAAGAAAGTTTATTTAACTTGTATATTGGTCAATTGACCAAAACCTGGTCAAAACACAAACACATATACGTCTCTTCTCCAACCTGAAGAGAGAGAAAGAAATAACAACGCCCTCATCTTTCTTCACCACCACAAACCTACAAACGAATATAAAGAGTGATTCACGAGGATTCAGACGAAACTTCAAACAGCAAAAACGCTTCTCTTGTTCTCCTCTTCAAGATGATATGATTTAATTGGATCAAGAGTGGAAGACGAAGAAAACCCCCAATTTGATATTAAGAACCCTAACCTCGTATTAAACACGTGGCATCAAGGGATTGGTCAAGACACGTCACTCCTTCTCTTCAAATGCCTATAAATACAAGATAAAGACCTCATTTTTTGGGCGGTTAGCATTAGGAGTAGATTACACATAGATAAGTTAGAGTTAGTTAGTAGTTTTAATTTTCTTTCATTTTTCTTGCTTAAATCTGTAACAAAATTAGTTGAGTAGTTGTAACCGAATGTTTCTTTCAACCATTAATGGAAGTTTAAGTTTTTCTACATTTACTTATATAATCTTTAGTCGCCTGTTCATATTAAATAGATAAAATCAGTTATATCAATGATATTTCTTTCTCACGTAACTGTATTGTTCACGCAGGATTTGTAGTGTTAAAATTGTGATTTCGAGTTTTAAAGAGCATTAATCTTGATTTTTGCCATTATTAGATGTTGATAAAGCTTTCTGTTCAGTCAGTTGATAAGATTTACTACAGTTTATAAGAGTTGTTTAAAAAATAAGTCATTTAGTTAGTAGATAATTTCTGTTAAAAAGTAGTTGAAGTCAGTAAAGTTTGTTGTTCGAATATAGTTTTCAGTTCAAATAAGATTTCACCATTAATGGAGGTTTTAGTTCTCGCTCTTTGAATCTGTTTTTCAATATTTAATTCTTTCAGTTTGTTAGACAAAGTAGTCGAGTTTGTTAAAATTCAATCAGTTTAAGTTTTTAATCAGGTAATGGTAGTTTCATAGATCGATTTTCAAAAAGTCCTAGATTTGGTTGGAATTCTGTTAAAAATTCTAATTCAGTAACAGTAGTGTTCACTTAGGAATCAGAATCGAAGGATCTCGTCCAGTTTTCTTTGCTTTGTTTCGATTTTGCAGCTTTACAGATTTGCGGTTTATGAGTTCTGTGATGAAAAAGCTAGTAATCTTGTGGTAGTAGCAGGGTCTCGATTTGTTTCAGTTAGCAGAATCGGTCAAAAGTTGTAGTGGTGCTTGTTTCAAGCCGGCTCAGCACCGTGCTTCTATAACAACGGGCAGGCATGGATGAATATGGTCAAGCTCTATTTTCCTTTTCAAATTCTTAGTTTTGTACTAATAGTTGTAGTGTAGCTTAGTAAGTAGTGAAAACTTGTGTTTATGTCTCTAAATCTTTACTTGCAATTCTGTTTTCAGTTCTTGCTTAATATATTTCAACTTAGCTTGTTAAATTTCTGTTTGAATTAATAAGCAGTGTTTGGCAATAGTCTGTTCTCTTTAAATCTGCCTTAATTGGTTGTGGTAATTGAGCATGTTAGAGGTAAATGTTGTTAGTTAAAATGAATTCAACTTAGGAGTAAATGTAGTTTGGTATACAACAGAGGTAAATTGAAGTTAGGTTCTTGGTAGATATCTTTCCTTTGATTGCAGAATTAGAGATTGAATGTAAGTCTGTTATAGAAAATAGGGACATAGAAGCTTGACTAGTGTTTAACATAATGCCATCTAACTTGATGATAGAGGTAGAGCTCAATAGTTAGTGGTAACTTGATGTTAGAATTAGTTTATTAGAATCACTTAGCTTTAAAGTTAGATGAATAGTGATTGCATTTCCAATTTTCAAAACGTAATTTTTAAATCTTAGTTTTGTTAACTTTCCACCATAGATCCCTTAAGTTTAGAGTAGTTATAGTAATCATCCTTTGTAAATTTCTAACGTTAGAAATTCCATTTAGATTGAGTGAACTGTTAGTTTTATTACACCATTGTGTGCAAGTGATTGGGCTTAGTTAGTGGACTTAATGTTTTCTTAGTATTTAGTTATTTTGAGTTAGGATTTGGATATTATAATAGGATTTAAGCTATGCTAGCTGCGTTTACATTTAAAATCATATAGGGCCATTTAGGTTTAGGAATATTATATTAGTAATTTTCTTTGATTTACGTGCATTTCTTATTTTAGCAATTTTATATCGTTTTGTTACGTATTACGTACTAGTATAATAATAGATTAGGATTTAGTTTTGCGTGCCAAGTAGTTAATAATACCAAACAAACTATTATTCACCAAAAACAATTAAGTCGAGCTTGAAAAGTTAAATCAATTCGATAAGATACCGAGAACAAAAATGAACTAAAAAATGAAATATTAAATGGCGCCGCTGCCGGTTCTTTTCGTGAAGATTAACGGTTTCGAGTGAGACGTATTGGATTTTGGGATCCGTTCACTTTGTGAACGTTATTTTTATGTATTATAAATCAAAAACAAAAAAAAATGATAAAAATATAAAAAATTAAAAAACCACAAAATCAATTCTTTTCCTAAAGAATTGAACAAAAAAATAAAAAATCCAAAAAGTAATCTTTTTCCTAAAAGATTACACCCAAAAATATATATTATATCGGTTTTCATCGTTTTTACGTACATATAGTATTTTTCTTAAAAAATCAAATAAATACAAAAATATTTTTGATATATTATTATATGTAAATACATATACGTATACGAGCACTTAATTCACCTACTTCCATTATTATTGGTAAGGCAATACACCGTGCTTGGGGGCGTTCCGGTCCTAAGTTCATGTATCGATCAAATTTAATTAAGGCACAATAGATAAATACCATAATCTACTTGATCTTGAGAAAGAGGCCACTGTGTGAGGGGTATAAGGCGAGTGTATTTCACATTCTAAAGAAGCAGGCTCTTAAGTGCTACGCGCCGCCTCGTTTCTCCGCTTCCTTGTGGGTCTTTCAAGAGTGATAGTGGTGAGTGGTGTGCCACCCAATTAGTACTTACATATATTATATTTTCTTGTGGATATTACTTATTGCACCTCGAGGGAGATAATCTCTTCTCCTTCAAAAGTCGACCGAGAGCTCATCTCTCACTCCTCGAGTTTACTTCCACGTGTAACCATACCACCTTTGGTGTATTACTTCCTTCCCCGAGGAAGCTTTTTAACGTCATTAACTTGTATATACATTCGGCCACCTTGCTAAACATGGATACTCGATCCATGTTGGATATTTTGCAACAACGATCCGCCAACGCTAACTATTCGCCTTGTTCGAATTGTGGTGGTCCACACGATACTTATTTATGTGATCAAAACAATGGCTATTATGGGGAGGGATATGCTTATAATGGAACCGAGAACCCTAATTTTCAACCTAACCTTCAAATGGACTATACTTGTAATGACTATATGGGATATTTCGATTTTTTATCACGACCTCCACCATCATTTCATGATCCAACCTTTAATGAGCCATACCAAAACCAAGGATTTTTAAACAATGAAGGTTTTCAAAATGATGATAATTTTCAAGGCAATAATCAAGAAATCTTTCATAATCAAGGATATTAAACAATGAAGGCTTTCAAAATGATGAAAATTTTCCATGCTATAATCAAGATACTTTTCAAAATCAAGGATTTTCACATTATGAGGGTTTTCAAAATGAAGGAATTACAATCATGAGAACTTCAATAATCAAGACTCTTTTCAAACCTATAATTTACCTAATTATGGAAATCCACCTTCACCCTATTCTTCGACTTATTCATGTGAGTTTTGTGGAAACGCACCCCATTATGGTTATGATTGTCGACCAAGGGATCCGCCTTCTTATACCCCTCATATTTGTAATGAGTCGCCTTCTTTACTTGAGAAAATAAACGATTCGATCGATGACATTTCTAAGGCGATTGATAGTAAGAAAGACATTAGCCTTGAGGAAATGAAAAACACGTGCCTGTTGTTAGAGAAACACATTAAGTTTTATGAGGAAATAGAAATTAAGACATGGCAAATTCATGACAAGGAGATCGGTGATATGTTTCATGAATCGTTGAACAAATTTTACCGTTTCCTCAAGAAAAATTTAGATGATTTACTCTTTAAGATTGATAAAAAGGAAGAAGAAGAACAATTTTTTGCTACTCGTGCTCGTTTGCTTCATCAATGCTTATATGAAGATGATGAGGGACCTCCGATTTGTATGACACTTAATGATGACACACCTTCATCACCTTTACCTCACATGGAACCCAACAACTCTTTAACCATGGGGGCGAGCCTCTTAGCACTACTACAAACACCGATTTGGATGAATTAACCGCTTCTAGTGTTGAGAACCTTATCCCAATCCAAAGAGAGCTTGAGGGTGTTTCCAATGAAACATGTGACGAGCTTTGTATTGATACCTCTTCTCCTCATAATCACATTGAGATTTCATCACATGTTGGCCTTCATGCTACTACTAGTGATTTTGGTGACTTTGATCTTGATGAATTGTTTAAAGAAAGGGATAATGAGATTGAGGAAGAGTTTGTGCAAAACTTGCCACAAATAGAGGATGATGATTGTGATTCTAGTGACGCATCTTATGCTATATCATCTGATGATTTGTCTTGTCAAGATAACATTCCTAATTTGGATGAAGAGTTTGGTCCTATAGGAAATGTGGATCCTTCTCCTCTTCCACCTTATGATTCTTGTGATGAAACCATTGATGATCCTTATGATAGTGATGAGTCCTTTACTTTTGATGATGATGACTCCATTTCTTCTATGGCTCCTTCACCTATTCCTTTAAGTGATTTTGTGATACATTCAAATCCTCTTTTTGAGACATGTTTTGATAACCCACTTTTTGAGGAGTGTGAAGAACCTAATAATGAGTCTATAGAAGAAGAATCCATGATTGATCATTTTTCACTGGTTTTTGAGGATACACCTATTGATTTTCATGATCATATCATCCCTTTGAGTGATTCTCTCATTAATACACCTCCTTTTAAGCCTTATGTTCCCACCCTCCCACCCTTGAAGTTGGTTATTGATGAAGATCCTTTACTCTTAGAGATTGATTCTTTTTCACCTAAAGTACCTTTAGAACCCAAAACCTTCGATATGGATTCTCATATGGATATTGATGCCACCATAGAGGCTTATATTGCTAATATTGATATTGAGGTTGATGATAGTGATTCTAATTGGGAAGAGGAGATTCGTCTTATTGAAAACATGCTTTTTCGGAACATAGAGATTACATCTCTTTCACAAGACACTATTACTTTTGATCCTCCTTTCACTATGCCTTCTATGGAAGATTACCCACCTTTTGATGATGATGACGAGCCCAACATGGACATAATTATGAATGTTTTGATTCCTACACCTTCATTGTCTCATGATTCTTTGATCACTAAGGGGGAATCTTATATGGTTGATACAAGTTCATCTTCTTATTTTCCCATGAAGGGAAAGGTTTTTGATCCTGGGAGACATAAATTTGAGACACCTTGGTTTTCATCTACTCCACTTAAGAGGGTGATTCCGATTGATATGGACTTCTCGTATGAGCTTACTTTGGTGATACTACATATTTTGGAGTTGTTCGAATGTAGAGATGGAAACTATGTATTTGATCCTAGTGTGCTTAATATATGAGAGCTTTCTATGTTGGACAAACTTGAGACACGTTGGACCGTTCCATTTATCGAGGCAGATATTGTAAATCTCTTAGTAAATGGCAACGTGATAAGTTTGAGTGTATCATGTGAGATGAGCTTCAAAATGGATATCCTCTATTCTCCATGATGGTTTCCCCAAGGACAACCTAATTCGGGGCCGAGTCGAGCTAGCGACTTAGGGTTAAAAAAAACTCAAGCATTGATTAACTAGGTTAGAAAACGTAGAGTAGATCTAAATAGGTTAGGTTTAATTAAGAGGATGTTATAGTAGAGTTGAAGTGGAGGGGTGGCCTTTCTTCTTCTTTTCGTGTTTGCTTCAAGGGTTGCTCTCTCTCATTTCATGCTTGGAGCTTATGGAGGAGACCCGTGTATCCGGTTCACTTCGATTAGTTTTTGCTATCGTGATATTCACCATTTGTGCTTAAAATGAATAGCCTTTAGTTGTCTCTTCCTTAGCTTGGGTAAAACATATTTATCAATGTCATAAGTGTAGGGGAGTTTACTCCAATACTCTTAAACATTGAGGACAATGTTTATCTTAAGTGTAGGGGAGACTTCTATCGAAGTGACCTTACCTAGACTTTGTCATTGACCTTCATGATAATTTGGAAATTAATTTTTCAAACATTTTTCAAATTTTTGATCTACTTTGGCCACCAAAAATATGCATTCATAATTTTTGCATTAATCATTTTTTATTTGCATAACACATTTGCATTATATAAATTTCTTCTCTTAATTTTCATCAAAAATATATAAAAATAGAAAAAAATATAATAAAAGATATGGTTTAACAAATTTAGACTTCTTTGACATATTAGGCCCGCCATGGATACTTTGACTCAACCCGAGTTTGCTTATCTAAGCATTCTCTAGCTAGTAGCCTTAACCATGTAGTCCTTCATAGGTCTATTAGGCTAAGCATCCACGACTCTCATTATTTGAGATTTTAAATTTGTGGACAATGAGAGATGATAGAGTTGAAGCAAGTATAAAAGGGCTAGATAAACTTCATGACAATTACTTGTGGCTAAACCCTTCTCTTTCTTTGCCTCTAATTTCTTCGCATGTATATATGTTAATAAATAATCAAGAACGGTTTTAATCGGTTTGTAATCTCTTATGCATTTTTGACTAATCATTCATGGTTGGTATAAGTACGTCTTAAGATTCTAAGTTAGAATGTTTTATTTGTACTAGACTTATGTCATGCTTAATACTTAGCGGGTGTTTTTATTTTTATTCTTTTCAACTTTCTTTGTGAGGAATAAAGAAAAAATAAGAGCGGCTTATGAAAAAAAATGAATGGCTAGAAAAAAAAAGAAAAAAAAATTATACAAGACTCCCAAGAGGGGCGGTGAAGTGTTAATTATAGTAACTATTGAATTCCAATATTACCTTGACGGGTTGCGGGGATTTGATAGTTGCTCCAATCCAATATTACCTTGACGGGTTACGGGATTGAAGATCCAAAGTCTCAAAAAGGCGGCGGATGTAAATTATTGCGTGAGTTTTATTTTTCTTTCCTTGGCGAGTGTGTAGCTACTTATTAATGCACGACATGAGGATTCTACACATAAGGCGAATGACTTATTACTCTTGAGTCGGACTTATATTCATTGTGGGCGGTTTTTCGAGTAATGGATGAGAGGAATACTTAGGATTAAGACCATGCTTCCTTATTTTGAGATTTTACATTTCTTATATTTCACGCTTTAAATAATGACAAATTTGCTCAAAAGCAATTTGCTCAAATAATAACCGGTTCTACAATTTAATTGTCATGAATAAGTTGATGCACTTTTTACTTGTGAATGCAATGATCCATTTTTAAGCTTGGTATGGGGAAAGTAAAACTTGAGGATGGTAAGTGTTCATGGTACCAAGATCCCTAATCTAAGTCAATGATTTCTTTATGAGTTATTTCCATCAAAATCATTTCAAGAAAATTAATAATATATAAATAAGATTGCTTTCTTTGCATTGCATTGTAAATATTCAAAATCATTTATCATGTTGTATAGTTTAGTTTATTAAATCATAAAATGGCCAAGGTGGATTAATTATGAGAAAAGTGCACTCTAGAGCTTTGAAATACTACATTGCATGAGGCGATGGCAATGGTCAAGTGGAGGGGAGTTGATAAGTGTGAAAACACTCATCAATTATGATCCAAAAACTGTAACACCCCCAAATTTATACAACTCGATACAGCGGAAGACTAGTTGGTGTTACGGGATAGCACATTACTCGCATCATAGACAACGCATAAAAATCGCGTCGTTTATTAATAAAGCATTTCCATTCATAAATATCAAAGTTACATAGGTCCCAAGTCATATTATTTCAAACAAAGTTTTACAAAGTATTTGAATGGAAAATATAGTTTAAGTGCGGGCCATGAATTCTTGTCGTCTTCCTGAGAATTACCTTCAAGTACCTGAGACAAAACATGTTAAAAGAAAAGGGTCAGCGATATCGCCGAGTGAATTCATAGAGTTTAATAAATTCCATCAATATAACATCGGTATAAAATTTATTACCAAAAATCATTTTTGTACAAATCATTGTAATAGGCCATAAAATAGCCAAAGTCATTTTATACAAATCCTTATCAAAATCATAATATAGGAATTTGCCTTAAAAATCATTATACGAGCTAATGTCGTAAAAACATCATACAAAACGTTTTGCAACGTTGTATAGATTAAATAAAAACCGTTATATGAATATGGTTATATAAAACCAAAACACGAACATAATATCAATAGTATGACCCTGTATTGCTAGTCAGGCAATACATCGTAATTCAGTGCGTCTATTAGTATTTCGGCAATTGGATTATTATAAGCCGCATGACATTGTTACCTTACTAAACCAACAACGGGTAGCTAACCCGATACTCAATTTGCCCATCTAAAGTAGCGTGTCGTCACAAAGGTCACGCTATGGAAATTTTCTCATACATAAATTCGCTTACCAATCAATGTGGCACGACGGGGATCAACCGTCAAGGCGCGAACTGGGGTGATCGTCCCCAAATAGTACTATTATATGCATAAGCGTCTACCAAATCCTGGTAGTTCACAATTCATGCTAATGGGACTTTTAGTGACATAACCTAACTTTAATAATCCATTTTATTTCATCTATCGGGTCCTTTAATCATTTATCGGGTCATACAATCGGGTCATTCATTCATTCGGGTCCAAAATCAATAAACAAACAATCGGGACAAATGGTGTCCTATTTTGTAAAAACTAACATGTTATCTCCCTCGCGGTTTATAAAATATTTCATAAAAACATTTAAAAGAGTGCGAGGCTATGAACTCACGTTGATGTGGGAAGGCGGGTTATCGGCAATTCGAACGTACGGTACGTGCTTCAATCACGGAAACCTAGACAAATAATACTCGTCTTAGACTCTTGTCCAATGACTTTATAAAAACAAAAATTATGTATACATATGATGATTATATATATATGATGATCAAGTGGGTTTACATATTCTCGTTTACTCATTTTAGTGTTTACGTTTTGGTAACTTTTTACTAGTTTGCTAGTTTTACCTATTTACCTATTTTAAGTCCAATAAACTTATTATAAGTTCTTTAGCTTGTATTAATCCATGTTATACTTATATTATCAGTATCTATATTTTACAAGTTGGGCCTAAATGAGTTAAGTCCAATAAGTTCTTTTTTATAAGGGTTTAACATATTTAGTCCAATTATTAGTCCAATATGTTTACTTAGCTCGTTAATGTCCGTATGTCCTATAGTTCGGGTTTTATCGGTTTTCACTTGTTATACATGTTTATATATCATTATATAAGTTTTATAAATTTTACATTAGACGGGTCCAACCATCTAAGTTTTATTTAACAAAAACGTTAATTTTACGGTATTAGCCGAAAAAGTCGTAAAAATCATGTTTATAGTTTTTATTACTTATAAGTGTTATTCCACTACCATTTTTATAATTTATACACTTATTTAACCTTTTACATATTTATATAAATAAAATCCATAAGTTAGTGGGTTTTAATTTCTATTTTATACTATTAAATTTTGAGTGCTTATATAATAGTATTATACTTTAATTTCCAAAATCTGATTTTTTATTTTCATCTTAACCAAAACTGCCATATCTAGAGTTCTATATGGAGATAGGAGCTCAAATTTTTATCACATAAACTACATGATATTTTATCCATTTAACTCTTCTATAGCTACTGTTGAATCATCCTCCAAGTATTTTCTAAAAATCGTCCAAAACAGTAAACTCAGATTTGTACTCTAAACTTGTTTTGATCATATCTCACTCATTACAATGATTCCATTGCATGGCCAACTCTCACATGTGTACAAGACCCATAGATTACTGTAAATCCATTCTACTTCATCATTTTATCAGTTCATGACATGTTTCTTTACTGTTTTATACAGCCATCTAAATTAAACAAGATTTTAACCTTGTTTCTTATAGTTTTTCACCTTTTTAAGCATGTTTATCAACAACAAATCCCCACACAACACTTTTAATCATCATAGAATCATCATATACATATACAATAGGAAATAAAATACATGCTTACATAATCAAAATAACAAGAAGATGAGGAGGACAATCTTTATACCACCAAGTTGATGTAGGTTATGATTTGGACATGGTTTTTGATGGAGAAACTTGTGAATAACCATGACCATCTTCAAGACCACCATTCTTCATGAATACCTTGTGTAAAATCAGCCCTAATACTCCATGGAAACTCCTCCTTGGATGTTATAATCACCACCAATCAATAGGGTTTCAAAAGGGCTTCAACATGTGTATGAATAACATGAGATTTTGTGATTGATTTTGATCAAATGAGGGTGTTCTTGGTGGGGATGGGACGGAATAAACAAGAGAGGAGGAGAGAGTTGTAAGTTGTTTGCATGAGATAAAATGAGGAGAGTGGTAAGTGTTGATGGTTTTGATGGAAGTGGCTTACAATGTAAGCTAGTAGTTGTAAGGTTGACACCACATACATGGTGTTGGCTTATGTTGGACGCCTCATATAGTGGGGGTGGGGCAAACTTGTTTTGTCTCATCCCCATTTAATTACGGGTACTCCTCGATTCTAGTTTTCTCGATTTGCGTGCCCTCGGGTCGTTTTACGAAAAACGTTTTTATAAATTATGAATCAATGACACAAAACGAATCCAATAAAAATTGTCTCATCAAAAACGGAGTTCGAAAACGTAAATACGTAATCCTAGGGTTTCCAGTTTAGTCGTAAAGGACGTTAAAATAAAATCGTAAGTCCTAGTCTCTTCTCGTAAATTTGTGAGTTTATGAACCAACACAAATTTAAAACTCAAAATAATATTCACAGATAAATTTATTTTCTGAAATGTCGGACTGTCACCAAAAACGGTGTATGTAAACGTAAGCACGTAACGTAGAATCCTCCGGTTTAGACGTAGTCGACGCTACTTCAAGACGTAAATTCAAATTACTTCCCAAAAATAAGTGAGTTCATATTGTAACATTAAAATAATATTTTCAAATAAATATTGAGAATAAAATATCAACCATAAATTGACGGATTGCCACATCATTTACCCCTAAACAGGATCTTTGTCCTCAAAGATCATCTTACCTTACTACTCGCTTCTTATAGAGTTAAAGCCATGTGGGTATTTCCTCCACATTCGGTCTTTTCTCACAAGTGTAATTCATTACAATACGCGAGTTTCATCAAACATAACTACGGGAATAAGATCAGGCTTAATGTTGACTTACTTTCTCTATCCATGATGTTCACGGGTTTTTGATGAATGCAACTTTTCGCCGATCTAAACTTTATCAAGAAGAATTCAGATTTTTAACTTGATAGATATTTATCAAGTTCGATTTACGAAACATAATTCACGCAGTCCTTGAAGTCCTAGGGTAGATCCAGCTTATATGCCTTTAAAACCAATCTTTTATATCATCTCAATGGTCCCATACAACGGGGACTTATATCCCATGATTTGTCAGATCATGAATTCATTTTTTTTTCAAGGTTAAAAATTGTGGCATAACTTCGCTACCCATTTGGCACTTCAAGATCTACATTTCATATTCACATAACCTCTTGCCCACTACCGGCAGTCAATAATCAGATCCTAATTTCAACAATCAATTCAGGTCTCGCGGGTCGAGTATTTTGTAAGGTTGGGTTCGCCATCATAGGAAACCTTAAACCTAAAAGACATGTCCAACTCACAATGGGTGTATGTCGGGTGTCTTTATCTCAACTCCTGCTTACAGATGCTCTAATATTTAGATCCTAACAAGATTCGATCTCGATCCTAATACGATAATTATCAATGATAATCTCTCCAAAGGAAAACGATTATACGGTCTATTACCAAAGGTCATTCATTCAAACATAAAACAGCACTTGTATTACTTTGTATCGTTACTTTACCTCGTCCCTTCGATTGGGGTGGTACATAGTACTCTCATCAAGGTTCGTTCTCAATGATTTCTGAGCAAATCTCTAGAAATTCGATGCGAAGCGAGGATCTTGATAAAGATGTTCGATACAGGCACACTATGTTTACATAACTCCTTTGCAATTATCATTAACGGGAATGATATCAGCAGATTTGGTCAGTCTGTCGACGATGACCCAAATCGAATCAAATTCAGATGATGACCTTTGCAATAGCTAGACGTTAACTAATGTACGAGGCGATGTCTGCCTTCATAATTTGCCATCAGTACATCTTCTTCAGACAAAGATACTTTTAGTCATAAATGACATAAATAGATTACTAATACTTACAAATTCCAACATAATTATATCTCACAATCTCCATATTTAGGCAACCACAAGTGGCCTTTAAACATTTAACGCTATTGGCTTCTCAATTTTAATGGTTCACATTAGCCGCGAACTCCTTTTATTATCTATATTATCCTTTTTACAAACATCGTTTATTTTTATATTGTTCGGCAATTTATTTTGCACCTTCATTATTAAAGAACATGTCCTAATTGGTTCTTTATCTTTTATACATTATGTGTCAATAATTACGTTCACTTTCCTGATGAAATAGTTATCATGTCCGTATTTATTCAAAAATTATTTCTTCACATTTTCTCTGTTTTAGTTTCGTCTCATCTATCATTTTTATCCGTTTTACTCAATCCGTCGTCTAAAGCGTCGATAATTATTATAATTGATTAAATAATTATTAGTTAATATTTATGAAGCGTAAACGTAAAAGTTTTAAATTTCTTAGTTCGACCAATTATATAAAATGTTCAAAAATAAATTTGAATTTAATTAACACGATTTTTGTTGATTTATCGAAAATAATTAATAGGATTCGTAAATGTTCGAAAAACCTTTGTTTATACTTTGGTCAAAGTTTTCTTAGTTCGAAAAGTAAAAATTATCGTTTCAAATTTCAAGTTATGGTTTAAATGGGTTTCCTCAATCCTTCTTAGGTTGTCTTAAGGTATGCAAAAACATTTACCCCTAAACAGAAGTTTAGTTAAATGTTTTGGTTATAAGGGAATAATCCCTTAAAATCCTTTGCTAAAACATTTGTCAAAACACGTTTGCACTTTCTTTTTGGAAAAAAAAATCCAAAGTCTTAAAAGGGCTCTTAAATTTTGAAGAGTCAATATATTCCATTATCTTATTAATCACACGGTCAAATAATGTAAAGGTTAAGTCTTTAAGTCTTATGTTAAATATTCAAGGTACAATTTTTAGTTGTTCGGCCAATTCAGGGCAATCTATAATTAATTATTAACTTCATTCTTATTCTTATAAACAAACATATAGTCCTTAATGATCACGAGCATGAATTTATCAAATTACAGCCTTCACACGTGATTCACCAAATTTATGAATGCTACATGTGCATTGGTCAATCCAAACGACACCACGTGAAACTCATAATGTTTATTACAAGTTCTGGATGTAGTGATTGGAATAGATAATCCTTTTCGCGGATGCGAAGTTGATGATAACCATGCCGTGGATCAAATTGCTAGAACCTTGTAAATGATCGAACAAATCTTCCATTTCGAGTTATGGATGTCGTTTTCGATTGTCAATTTACTCAGTTCACAGTAATCTATAAATATAAGGAATGATAACACCATAGCTCTTCATAATGACGAGCTTGGTAGAATAAAAGCTTTCTCCGACAACTCTCTCAGTTGTACGGTAATTCTTTTAGTTCAGATGGTGCTGTCGTACAGTGCACAAGCCACAGGTGTAGCACTGGAAATATAATCAATACCAATTTCAACTTGCCTTAATGGCGAAAGTATAGGTAATTCATTAACAAATACCTCCTAAAGTTTTAGATAACATAAACACCTTTTAATACATTTATTATTTGGTTCTTCTAGATTACAATATCTATAACTAATTCACAATTATTCATGGTATAATTTCAAGTCTAAATGCAAGATATGGTCATCCATCAAGAATTATTAGATCACTTTTGATAATCAACATCTTATCATTTAGGGGAATTCAATTCGAGTTCCCATCAATTAAGACAATGTCGTCATGTCATAATTAATCAATCCATTCTACTGGCACTATCAACTTTCCAGTTTCATTGCCGTTGATAAGATGTGAACTTCTCAAAAGACTAATAATAACTCATAATCCTTCACAAATTCAGGGATATCTGGAGACACAACTACTATTAGAAGAGTAAGGTCAACGCATAATCTATGCGAGAGAATTTCAAATCAGATACAGACGAAAACATTCAACGAATATGAATATATCCCATGTTTTCATAATTTGAGTACGCGTTCGAAAGCTCCTCGGATCGTTACCCAGGTCATTCAAATGAAATCAAATCATAAGAAATGATAGGAACGTCGATACATCCAATCGGGTATCAACACTCGGTAATCAGATACTTTTCCTAAGAATCTCACTACGGGAGAATTGGACTAGAAGGGAATATCAATTTGTCAAATAAGACAATTTCCACAGATGAGTAAATTCGACTCAGAAGGATTGATGCTACAGGCACATATGTAGGTGTCCCTAACACTATGTCCTTATTTTTCACTTCTTGCAGATCTCATAAATTTTAATCTTTCACAATCTTCAAAGAAAATGTAGTGTTTATTCATTAGTTTTATGGTGACTACTAATCAGTCTTGCATGGTCCATTCCAAATTGTATGTAGGCGCGCAACTATATACAATTTCAAGATTAACGATGCAATACTCAGTTCGTCAAACTTTTATCATCATGTTTATAATAAAAACATTTTCATGCTTAATTCTTAAATAAGAATCAAGAATAAATTCACAAAGATTTTCTGTGTTATGAAAACAGTTAAGTTTTCCAAGGTACTTTATAAACAACCTCATTTCGGTAACAATCACTTATAAATCTTACTTTGAATAATCGTTATAGTGATGAAAATTCAATTTCCTCAAATGATACTGTTTTATCTTATAAAAACAATGAGTGATCTGCAGAAAAGTGATGAAAGCTTGTTCACCAATAATTAACTACGATATATCAGGAAATGAGCTTAGCCAATTAATCATGAGGTTCATGATCTCGATGGCACTCAACAAGAATAATTCACAACGTAACTCAAATCGAGATGAGTACTTGCTCAATGGTTGCATCACTAATGTGAACATTATGATGAAGCAATAAAAGATAGATAACATCGATACATGTAGAATTTAGCAATCAAAGGTAGTCTTTTTATTAATCACAAACAAGTCAAAATTGTACCGTAACACATTACGTGTCACTATGTCATACAATTCTCAGAACTCATCCTACCAACTGATATCTCAGTTAAGTTAGGGATTCTTAAAAGATACCACAATGAAAACTAATCTACAAGAGTCATTAGGTGTTCCGCATGTCCCGGAAGATCCATCGGTCCCAATTCAGAAGAAGATTTCTTCAATTTATTTCCTGGACACTGGGCATCCTCATTATTGGACAATGGCCTAGGAACAACCCTTAACACGAACCTACAATCATTTAAAACCTTATAATTCAATCACATAACTTAACGACTTATATTAACAATCTCATATTCCATACGGGTTAAATTTTACTTAATTCAAGTTTCAATCAATTTTATACTCAATTCGATATCCTACCTCATTTTCTAGTACTTTCAATTTTATCCTTAGGCTTTAAAAGGGCAATAAAAGCTCAATATGAATATCACTTAATTTCCAATCCTATAACTCTCACAACACAATTATCAAATGAGTCACTAGTATGAAATGACTCGATCAGTCAATTAGACTTCTCGGAAAGGTACTAGTGGCATGAGGCTTTTGGGTAATGATTCCAATGACAGCCTCAAGTGCAACATTCACCCTTTCGATTTCAAATTTAAGAATTGGATGACAACGAATCAGATGACATCTTTCTAGGTGGTAACGTTTTGTCAAACTCCACTCTATAAGAAAAGATCGTCATAACATCGATATCAGATTTAATCTCGCCAATTCTTCTTCAATTTCACAATCAACTAATATCTACATTTCTACGAATATCAACCATTTGTTGGGATCATAAATATCCACAACTTGGTTTAGATCTAGGATAGCTAGAATTCCTACGAGAATAGCTTCGATTGATTTTCTAGGGGATTTAGGGTTCCTTGTGACAATCTACGTCGTATAAAATACCTCGTATAAATATAGAAATAATCATCAAACAATCATGTAATCAAATTACATCATATGTATATATATAATCTAAGTTTTATATATATATATATATATATATATATATATATATATATATATATATATATATATATATATTAAAATAACACTTCTCGGTCTGGCCTTGTCGGTAACTCGGGAATTCTTCGGCACCGTTATAGTCAAAAGATTTTTAGACATTTTTAGAAAAATGTTTATAGTTAAAAGATTTTGAAATGTTTTATTCAAAACCTTAGTTTTAAAAATCTTTCGTTCTCTATAACGAGAGCTCTGGTACCAAACTGTAACACCCCCAAATTTAAACAACTCGATACAGCGGAAGACTAGTTGGCGTTACGGGATAGCACATTACTCGCATCATAGACAACGCATAAAAATCGCGTCGTTTATTAATAAAGCATTTCCATTCATAAATATCAAAGTTACATAGGTCCCAAGTCATATTATTTCAAACAAAGTTTTACAAAGTATTTAAATGGAAAATATAGTTTAAGTGCGGGCCATGAATTCTTGTCGTCTTCCCGAGAATTACCTTCAAGTACCTGAGACAAAACATGTTAAAAGAAAATGGTCAGCGATAACGCCGAGTGAATTCATAGAGTTTAATAAATTCCATCAATATAACATCGGTATAAAATTTATTACCAAAAATCATTTTTGTACAAATCATTGTAATAGGCCATAAAATAGCCAAAGTCATTTTATACAAATCCTTATCAAAATCATAATATAGGCATTTGCCTTAAAAATCATTATACGAGCTAATGTCGTAAAAACATCATACAAAACGTTTTGCAACGTTATATAGATTAAATAAAAACCGTTATATGAATATGGTTATATAAAACCAAAACACGAACATAATATCAATAGTATGACCCTGTATTGCTAGTCAGGCAATACATCATAATTCAGTGCGTCTATTAGTATTTCGGTAATTGGATTATTATAAGCCGCATGACATTGTTACCTTACTAAACCAACAAAGGGTAGCTAACCCGATACTCAATTTGCCCATCTAAAGTAGCGTGTCGTCACAAAGGTCACGCTATGGAAATCTTCTCATACATAAATTCGCTTACCAATCAATGTGGCATGACGGGGATCAACCGTCAAGGCGCGAACTGGGGTGATCGTCCCCAAATAGTACTATTATATGCATAAGCGTCTACCAAATCCCGGTAGTTCACAATTCATGCTAATGGGACTTTTAGTGACATAACCTAACTTTAATAATCCATTCTATTTCATCTATCGGGTCCTTTAATCATTTATCGGGTCATACAATCGGGTCATTCATTCATTCGGGTCCAAAATCAATAAACAAACAATCGGGACAAATGGTGTCCTATTTTATAAAAACTAACATGTTATCTCCCTCGCGGTTTATAAAATATTTCATAAAAACATTTAAAAGAGTGCGAGGCTATGAACTCACGTTGATGTGGGAAGGCGGGTTATCGACAATTCGGACGTACGGTACGTGCTTCAATCACGGAAACCTAGACAAATAATACTCGTCTTAGACTCTTGTCCAATGACTTTATAAAAATAAAAATTATGTATACATATGATGATTATATATATATGATGATCAAGTGGGTTTACATATTCTCGGTTACTCATTTTAGTGTTTACGTTTTGGTAACTTTTTACTAGTTTGCTAGTTTTACCTATTTACCTATTTTAAGTCCAATAAACTTATTATAAGTTCTTTAACTTGTATTAATCCATGTTATACTTATATTATCAGTATCTATATTTTACAAGTTGGTCCTAAATGAGTTAAGTCCAATAAGTTCTTTTTTATAAGGGTTTAACTTATTTAGTCCAATTATTAGTCCAATATGTTTACTTAGCTCGTTAATGTCCGTATGTCCTATAGTTCGGGTGTTATCGGTTTTTACTTGTTATACATGTTTATATATCAGTATATAAGTTTTATAAAGTTTACATTAGACGGGTCCAACCATCTAAGTTTTATTTAACAAAAACGTTAATTTTACGGTATTAGCCGAAAAAGTCGTAAAAATCATGTTTATAGTTTTTGTTACTTATAAGTGTTATTCCACTACCATTTTTATAATTTATACACTTATTTAACCTTTTACATATTTATATAAATAAAATCCATAAGTTAGTGGGTTTTAATTTATAGTTTATACTATTAAATTTTGAGTGCTTATATAATAGTATTATACTTTAATTTCCAAAATCTGATTTTTTATTTTCATCTTCACCAAAACTGCCATATCTTGAGTTCTATATGGAGATAGGAGCTCAAATTTTTATCACATAAACTACATGATATTTTCTCCATTTAACTCTTCTATAGCTACTGTTGAATCATCCTCCAAGCATTTTCTAAAAATCGTCCAAAACAGTAAACTTAGATTTGTACTCTAAACTTGTTTTGATCATATCTCACTCATTACAATGATTCCATTGCATGGCCAACTCTCACATGTGTACAAGACCCATAGCTTACTGTAAATCTATTCTACTTCATCATTTTATCAGTTCATGACATGTTTCTTTACTGTTTTATACAGCCATCTAAATTAAACAAGATTTTAACCTTGTTTCTTATAGTTTTTTCACCTTTTTAAGCATGTTTATCAACAACAAATCCCCACATAACACTTTTAATCATCATATAATCATCATATACATATACAATAGGAAATAAAAAAAAACATGATTACATAATCAAAATAACAAGAAGATGAGGAGGACAATCTTTATACCACCAAGTTGATGTAGGTTATGATTTGGACATGGTTTTTGATGGAGAAACTTGTGAATAACCATGACCATCTTCAAGACCACCATTCTTCATGAATACCTTGTGGAAAATCAGCCCTAATACTCCATGGAAACTCCTCCTTGGATGTTATAATCACCACCAATCAATAGGGTTTCAAAAGGGCTTCAACATGTGTATGAATAACATGAGATTTTGTGGTTGATTTTGATCAAATGAGGGTGTTCTTGGTGGGGATGGGACGGCATAAACAAGAGAGGAGAGAGTTGTAAGTTGTTTGCATGAGATAAAATGAGGAGAGTGGTAAGTGTTGATGGTTTTGATGGAAGTGGCTTACAATGTAAGCTAGTAGTTGTAAGGTTGACACCACATACATGGTGTTGGCTTATGTTGGACGCCTCATATAGTGGGGGTGGGGCAAACTTGTTTTGTCTCATCCCCATTTAATTACGGGTACTCCTCGATTCTAGTTTCCTCGATTTGCGTGCCCTCGGGTCGTTTTACGAAAAACGTTTTTATAAATTATGAATCAATGGCACAAAACGAATCCAATAAAAATTGTCTCATCAAAAACGGAGTTCGAAAACGTAAATACGTAATCCTAGGGTTTCTGGTTTAGTCGTAAAGGACGTTAAAATAAAATCGTAAGTCCTAGTCTCTTCTCGTAAATTTGTGAGTTTATGAACCAACACAAATTTAAAACTCAAAATAATATTCACAGATAAATTTATTTTCTGAAATGTCGGACTGTCACCAAAAACGGTGTATGTAAACGTAAGCACGTAACGTAGAATCCTCCGGTTTAGACGTAGTCGACGCTACTTCAAGACGTAAATTCAAATTACTTCCCAAAAATAAGTGAGTTCATATTGTAACATTAAAATAATGTTTTCAAATAAATATTGAGAATAAAATATCAACCATAAATTGACGGATTGTCACAAAAACCACTTAAAACACAGTCAAATACATTATATTTAACTGAAAAATATCATAATTACGTGGGTATTTGTGTTTTATGTGTTTTTAGGTAAAAAGATGCATTTTGGAACAAACACACGTTTTCAAGGGATTTTATGATAAAACACGAAGAAAGGGACGAAAGAGTTTCAAGGACCTTACTTACTATTATTTACCAAGATCGAGGGCTTAAGTTCAGATTTCTATCAAGACAAAGGATGAAAAAGAACTTGCTTAAAACCTTTAACACCTTTAATGAAAGAAAAAGAAAATGAAAGGACCAAAAAGGAAAATATGGAAAGAAAGTTTATTTAACTTGTATATTTGGTCAATTAACCAAAACCTGGTCAAAACACAAACACATATACGTCTCTTCTCCAACGTGAAGAGAGAGAAAGAAATAACAACGCCCTCATCTTTCTTCACCACCACAAACCTGTAAACGAATATCAAGAGTGATTCACGAGGATTCAGACGAAACTTCAAACAGCAAAAATGCTTCTCTTGTTCTCCTCTTCAAGATGATATGATTTAATTGGATCAAGATTGGAAGACGAAGAAGCCCCCAGTTTGATATGAAGAACCCTAACCTCGTATTAAACACGTGGCATCAAGGGATTGGTCAAGACACGTCACTCCTTCTCTTCAAATGCCTATAAATACAAGATGAAGACCTCATTTTTGGGACGGTTAGCCATAGGAGTAGATTACACATAGATAGGTTAGAGTTAGTTAGTAGTTTTAATTTTCTTTCATTTTTCTTGTTAAAATCTGTAACCAAATTAGTTGAGTAGTTTTAACTGAATGTTTCTTTCAACCATTAATGGAAGTTTAAGTTTTTCTACATTAACTTCTCTAATCTTTTGTCTCCTGTTCATATTAAATTATTAAAATCAGTTACATCAATGATATTTCTTTCTCACGTAACTGTATTGTTCATGCAGGATTTGTAGTGGTTAAAATTAAGATTTCGAGTTTTAAAGAGCATTAATCTTGATTTTCGCCATTATTAGATGCTGATAGAGCTTTCTGTTCAGTCAGTTGATAAGATTTACTACAGTTTATAAGAGTTGGTTAAAAAGTAAGTCATTTAGTTAAGTAGATAATTTCTTTTAAAAAGTAGTTGAAGTCAGTAAAGTTTGTTGTTCGAATATAGTTTTCAGTTCAAATAAGATTTAACCATTAATGGAGGTTTTAGTTCTCGCTCTTTGAATCTGTTTTTCAATCTTTAATACTTTCAGTTTGTTAGACAAAGTAGTCGAGTTTGTTGAATTCAATCAGTTTAAGTTTTTAATCAGGTAATGGTAGTTTCATGGTTCGATTTTCAAAAAGTCCTAGATTCGGTTGGAATTCTGTTAAAAATTCTAATTCAATAACAGTAGTGTTCACGTAGGAATCAGAATCGAAGGATCTCGTCCAGTTTTCTTTGCTTTGTTTCAATTTTACAGCTTTACAGATTTGTGGTTTATGAGTTCAGTGATGAAAAAGCTAGTAATCTTGTGGTAGTAGCAGGGTCTCGATTTGTTTCAATTAGCAGAACCGGTCAGAAGTTGTAGTGGTGTTTGTTTCAAGCCGGCTCAGCGCCGTGCTTCTTCAACAACGGGCAGGCCTGGATGAATATGGTCAAGCTCTATTTTCCTTTTCAAATTCTTAGTTTTGTACTAATAGTTGTAGCGCAGCTTAGTAAGTAGTGAAAACTTGTGTTTATGTCTCTAAATCTTTCTTGCAATTCTGTTTTCAGTTCTTGCTTAATAGATTTTAACTTAGCTTGTTAAATTTATGTTTGAATTAATAAGCAGTGTTTGGCAATAGTCTGTTCTCTTTGAATCTGCCTTAATTGGTTGTGGTAATTGAGCATGTTATAGGTAAATGTTGTTAGTTAAAATGAATTCAACTTAGGAGTAAATGTAGTTTGGTATACAACAGAGGTAAATTAAAGTTAGGTTCTTGGTAGATAGCTTTCCTTTGATTGCAAAATTAGAGATTGAATGTAAGTCTGTTATAGAAAATAGGGACATAGAAGCTTGACTAGTGTTTAACATAATGCCATCTAACTTGATGATAGAGGTAGAGCTCAATAGTTAGTGGTAACTTGCTGTTAGAATTGGTTTATTAGAATCACTTAGCTTTAAAGTTAGATGAATAGTGATTGCATTTCCAATTTTCAAAAAGTAATTTTTAAATCTTAGTTTTGTTAACTTTCCACTATAGATCCCTTAAGTTTAGAGTAGTTACAGTAATCGTCCTTTGTAAATTTCTTACGTTAGAAATTTCATATAGACTGAGTGAACTGTTAGTTTTATTACACTATTGTGTGCAAGTGATTGGGCTCAGTTAGTGGACTTAATGTTTTCTTTGTATTTGGTTATTTTGAGTTAGGATTTGGATATTATAATAGGATTTAAGCTTGGCTAGCTGCGTTTACATTTAAAATCATATAGGACCATTTAGTTTTAGGAATATTATATTAGTAATTTTCTTTGATTTACGTGCATTTCTTATTTTGGCAATTTATATTGTTTTGCTATGTATTACGTACTAGTATAAATAATTGGTTAGGATTTAGTTTTGCGTGCCAAGTAGTTAATAATACCAAACAAACTATTATTCACCAAAAACAATTAAGTCGAGCTTGAAAAGTTAAATCAATTCAATAAGATACCGAGAACAAAAACAAACTAAAAAATGAAATATTACCCTCCCACCCAAAGAAGGGACGATCGTAACCAAAAGTATAATGGCTGGAACAGCAATAGAAGGAATGATGGATGAGAAGCATATAAGGGAAGATATTTCTTTAATAACAGGAACAGGGATAGAGACAATCGGGCACCATACCCACCACCTCGAAATGACAATTACAACCGAAATGATTACAACCGAAACAACTATCATGACCGAAATCGAGTGGCCCCGGTCCTAAGTGTCAACTCCCTGAAAAAGAATCTAAAAGAAATCCTGGCAACCGAAACATAGCTTCGTCTACCTCCTCCCCGTCCAATGAATAATCCGGCAAGAGGTGGAAACATGGATCGTTACTGTGATTATCATCAGGACAAGGGACACTTTACCAATGACTGCATCCAATTGAGAAAGAAAATTAAGCTAGCCCTAGAATCTGGAAAGTTGAACCACCTTGTCCGAGACGTACGTCAGAGAGGATGAGATAAGCGAAGAGAAGAAGCTCCAAGGCAAGATAAGGTAATAAACATGGTTCGAACAATACCGAAAAGGGAAAAAAGGAAGGCTAGAGAAGAAACCGAAAGTTGGATGAGAGCCCCAATTACTTTTCCTCCCTTGGAGGAAGATGAAATGTCCGACGATCCAATCATCATAGAGGCCGAATTGGGAGGCTATTTAGTGAGAAGAGTATACGTTGATGAGGGAGCTTCGGTGGAAATTATTTTCGAACATTGTTTTGAGAAGTTACCAGTAAGTATCAAGTCAAAAATGAGGAATACGCAAACGGATCTTGTGGGATTCGCTGGAGAGGTAGTTAAGACAATAGGAAAGATCGAATTAGAAGTCAGTTTCGGATCAGATAGTCTAGTCCAAAGAACTCACATGAAATTCGTGGTAATCAGTGCTCCATCACCATATAACGTGATCACTGGAAGAACAGACATTCGGATCCTCCGGGCAATACCATCAACCATTCATGCCATGATGAAGTTTACTACCCGAGAGGAATAGCCACGCTGGTCTCCCGATCAGTCATCGTCTCGAAATGTAGGCAAATAGCAAAAAGTCAGACGCCAACTCCTACAACCAAAGAAAAGGTCGTAAAGGCTGAAACATCATCTGGTACGGAAAGAATAATGACCAACCCTGCTTACCCGGAACAGCTCACTATTATCGGTGGTGGACTAACTAAAGCTTGCTAGACAGCTCTAAAGAATTTCTTGAAAGATAATTTGGATGTTTTCGCATGGGAACCATCTGATATGACAGGAGTGCCGAGACGGATCATGCAGCATAGTTTAAATGTGAATGAAAGTTTGGATCCGATATGTCAAAAGAGACGAATGCTTGGGTCCGAAAAGAGCAAAGAAGTGATCCAAGAAGTGGAAGATCTAGTGGTGGCAGGAATAGTCAGACCAGTAAAGTACCCAACGTACATCTCCAATCCGGTCATGGTCAAGAAAAGCGATGGATCATGGAGGATGTGTGTGGATTTCAAAAATCTCAATTCAGCGTGCTCAAAGGATTACTACTCGCCACCGGACATTAATGAAAAAATTGAGTCCGTGGTGGAGTCACGCTTTAAGTGTTTCTTGGACGCATATAAGGGCAATCACCAAATTCAAATAACCCGGAAGATGAAGAGAAAACAGCCTTTTATATGGACCAAGGCACATTCTGTTACACCAAAATGCCCTTCGGATTAAAAAATGTCCGGGCAAAATATCAAAGATTAGTTGATTCAGCCTTTGAAAGTCAAATAGGGCGAAATATGGAGGCGTATATCGATGATATGTGATAAAAATCAAAGATGAGAAGAGCATGTTAGCAGACGTAGCAGAAACTTTTGACAACCTCAGACAAATTAACATGAAGTTAAATCCGGTTAAGTGTACAATTGGAGTAGAAGAAGGCAAATTCCTTGGATACATAATTACTCCAGAGGGTATCCAAGAAAATCCGAAGAAAACTAGAGCTATCGTAGATATCCAATCACCAAAAACATGGAAGGAAATGCTATCTTTAAGTGGCAAATTGGCAGCTTTTTATCGATTCCTATCACGGTCTGCCGAAAGGGCGCTACCATTCTTTAACACCTTGAAGAACATCACCAAGGAGAACAAGCACGAGTACAAGTGGACACCGGAGGCGGAAGAGGCGTTCCAGCAAATGAAGCAGCTGATTATGAATTTACCAACCCTGACTACCCCCAGACCAAAGGAACCGCTATACATGTACTTGACAGCATCACAAGAATCAATCAGTGCAGTGCTGCTTACTGAAACGAACGGAAGGAAATGTCCATTCATTATATTGGCCGAACACTCAGTGATGCGGAAAAGAACTACTCCCCTATGGAAAAGTTGGCTTTAGCTTTGCTGAAAGCATCAAGGAGGCTTAGAAGATATTTTGAAGGCCACGAAATAAATGTAATCACATACCAACCAATTAAGCAAATATTAAGCAAGGCGGATGCATCCGGAAAGTTAGCTAAATACACAATTGAATTGGGGGCTTACAAGATAGAATACAAACCAAGAAATGCAATCAAAGGGCAAGTGTTAGCGTACTTTCTAACCGAAACACACATAGGCCAAGCAGCAGAAGAATTCTTTCAAATGCCCGTTCCGAAGTTAGGAAAGGATGAAACGGAAAAGTGGACCCTCTTCACGGACGGAGCATCTAGTGCTCAAGGTGCAGGAGTCGGACTGGTTCTTATTAGCCCAACCGGAACCGAATATACTTATGCTCTCCGGCTAAATTTCGAAACTACCAACAATGAGGCAGAATACGAAGCCCTTCTAGCAGGCTTCAGAATTGCAATATAAATGAAAGTTGGGAAGATTGAAGTCCGAGTAGACTCAAAGTTGGTGGCCAACCAAATCAACAGAACATACAAGGCAAGTTGCGACCGAATGATGAAGTATCTAGCCGAGGCAAAAGCCATGATACCAAAGTTTTCTCATTTCTCAATCATAAACATACCGAGGAGTAAAAATCAAAAGCTGCCATCCTAAGCAAACTAGCAACGTTAGCATTCAATCACTAAACAAAAGAAGTGCTAGTGGAAGTCCTAAATGAAAGATCCACTGACCGGAACAAAGTAAACACTATAGTGGAAGAAGTGGAGGACAACTGGATGACTCCCATTGTAAAGTGTCTCAGGGACGGAATTTGGCCAACTGATAAGGATGAAGCACGATGCTTAAGATTGAAGCTACACCAATACGAAATGGTTGATGGAGTCATGTTCAAAAAAGGATACCTAGAACCGATGCTCCGGTGTGTAGGACCATTGCAAGCTAACTATGTCCTTCGAGAAATACACATGGGCTCATGTAGCATGCATTTGAAGCCAAGATCGATAGTGTCACAAGAATTAAGGTCTGGAAACTACTGGCCAACCATGCATACGGATGCAAGGGAGGAACTACAAAAATGAGACTCGTGTCAAATTCATGCACCTGTAGCAAGACTACCAAATACACTGATGAAGTCTATCATGGCACCATGCCTATTTTATCAATGGGGAATGGACATCTTGGGCCCATTGCCAGCCTCATTCGGAAATGTGAAATACATAATAGTCGCCATCAATTATTTTACCAAGTGGATGGAGGCTAAGCCGTTGGTGAATCTCCTGAAAAGAAGTTATTAAGTTCTTCTGGGACAATGTAGTTTGTCGATTCGGAATTCCAAAAATAGTAGTCACAAATAATGCCAAGCAGTTCATCAATGAACCATTCAAGAGCTGGTGTTCGGATTTGGAGATTAAGCAGATCAATACAACCGTAGCTCACCCCCAAGCAAATGGTTTAGTAGAAAGGGCTAACAAAACCCTCATGGAAGGCATTAAGACAAGGCTTGGCTGAATCAGGCATGAATGGGCAGAGGAGTTACCACACATATTATGGGCCCATCGGACATCGCTAAAGCAGAGTAATGGTGAAACGCCTTTCAGCCTCACTTACGGTTCGGAAGCAGTTATTCCGACTGAGATAGGAATGCCTACCTATCAGACAATGATGGTAAATGAAAAGGAAAATGATGATGCCCTGTGCATAAACTTGGATCTACTACAAGAAAAAAGGGAAATGGCAGCTATCCGAGAAGCAAAGTATAAAACAAAGGTGGAGCAATACTACAACAAGCGAGTTCGTCCCGTCACGTTTCGCCCAGGAGATTTTGTGTTCCGAAAGAATGAAGTGAGTAGAGTGCAGTAGGAAGGAAAACTCGCTCCCACTTGGGAAGGCCCGTACCGTGTCAAGGAAGCATACTAGAATGGCTCATATAAGCTCCTTACCATGAAAGACAAAGAAGTTCCAAGGGTGTGGCATGCAATGAACCTTAGGAAGTGTTATTTGTAATTTCATTTCCATCATGTAACGACTTTTTCTCCCTTCAACAAGGGAAGAGTCTAGTTTATTCCGTTGTTTTTTATTCCAAAATGTATCGACCTTCACTCCCTCTAAAAGAGAAAGGCCATGCCTTTTATTTAAATGAAAAAGCTTCTCTTTTCAGTACCGAAAGAGAAAGCACCTTTGCAGCAAGTATGAGTAGCACGAATAATGTGGCATTATATTTAGATTGCATTCTGTTAATGTAGGTTTAATTCTTTCTCCCTTCGGCAAGGGAAGAGTTTAATTATTTTAAGCCCTATCCGAAATGGGAGGCCTATTCACATACAATCAATTCTTTCTCCCTTCGGCAAGGGAAGAATTTGATTATTTTTACTAAGTTCTATCTGAAATGGAAGGCCTATTCACATACAATCAACTCTTTCTCGCTTCGGCAAGGGAAGAATTTGATTATTTTTACTAGGTCCTATCCGAAATGGAAGGCCTATTCACATACAACCAATTCTTTCTCCCTTCGGCAAGGGAAGAATTTGATTATTTTTACTAAGTCATATCCGAAATGGAAGGCCTACTCACGTACGACCAATTCTTTCTCCCTTTGGCAAGGGAAGAATTTGATTATTTTTACCAAGTCCTATCCGAAATGGAAGGCCTATTCACGTACGACCAATTCTTTCTCCCTTCGGTAAGGGAAGAATTTGATTATTTTTACTAAGTCCTATCTGAAATGGAAGGCCTACTCGTGTACGAACAAAAGAGATTCATGCAAATAACTAAAGCTTTTCCGGACAAGAATTACAAAACATATAAAAAGAAGCATGTATTCACAAAAACTAAAAGCAAGTGTTTGGAACATAATTTAACCATTACATCATCCGAATAAGAAAAAATATAGAACAAGTGAAGCTAGTTTGGAAACATTACATTCATCCGAATAAAATTAAGCATAAAAGTAAAATGTTTAAATAGGTTACAAGTAAACTAAGCCGAAGGAGGGTCTTTCGATCCGGAGGCATCAACATCATCATGGGGGGACTCATTACCTTCATCATTGGTGGCCTCAACCGAGGGTTCCACAACCTTTTTCGGAGCAGGTGCGGGTTCAATCTCCATGAGACGCTCAATAGGTAGGAAGAAGTTGGTGGAAACCTCTTGGATGTAGGGATAGTTAACAGCTAGGAGTCGGTCAACCATGGGCCCCATATTTTTGTCGCAATAAACATCAAAGCCCGGGGTAGCTTGGATGATAGCTAACTACTCCTCCACAGGTCTCCATACCTTAATCCCTTCGGCCCAGTCAGCCTCAATTCTTGGTCCACTATTCTTGTGCACATATCGAATCTATGAAGATCTACGAAGAACAATGTGCATAATTAACCAATTGGCTAACTAATAACACAAGCTTGTACTTTTCATCGTCGTATATCTTATTAATTATGAATCAACAAATATACAAGTGTTTCCCAGTTGTTTGCGGAATAACAACCGGGCGATGATGACAAACTAAGCTCCCATTCTTACAAGAAAGGAAAGAACCAATGGGAGAAGGAAATCCTAACACTAACACTATGTGTATTTTGGTGGTGGATATCTCTAACCATCTCTGATATGAGTGATTTTACTCATATCAATTATATCATAAAACGGACAATAATAGCATTAAATTATATGAAAATGGCCATGTATATGTTGTTTTGTTTGTTTCATGTGTGTAGGTACCAAGTTCACGAAAACCGGCAAAACCGACACGAAGATTTGAAGGATTTTTATCAAAAGCTAAAAGATGAGTCATTTTATTCGTGGTTTGAAGACAAGTGGGTCCCACATTTAATTAATGGGCCTTAAAAGCCCATTAGTTTGCTTATGTTTTCATTTTGGTCAAAAGCCCATTAAACCCATTTACAAAATAAATGGAACGGATGGGAATAAATTATTGGGTCAAAACCCAAGCACAAGGACTAATAAATGGAACGTATGGAATGGTGATTGGGTCCAACCAAAGCCCAAAAGAGAGCAAAAAAAATCAGTCGATGGGATAAAGTTTATATAAACTTTGTGAGTCAACACTTTTGGTCAAAATTTACACAAAGAGAAATAAAATAAAGTAAGACGCAGAGCAGAGAAAGGGGAAAACACCACCAGCTCAAGACCACTAGAAAAAAGGGGGTTTCTCAAATCGTTGAGCGAGTGGCTTCCACACAAGGGTAATCAGATAATTGAGGAAGAATAAGTGCGTGAAAGCCACGAATATTCCAAGTACCAAGTGCCAGGGTGGCACTTGGTTGCGTCACAACCCTTCCCTCATTGGTCAATCTACTGCAATCCTGACAAAAAACCACTCACATCATGCCAACTCAGCAGCAAACTAGCACATAAAGTGCCACCGTGGCGATCCGAGTGAAGATGGGCATATCTCAGCCTTTGGATTAAAACCGAATGGAAAGAGAAAGCCAAGATGCTGAATTAAGGGTCAAGATCGACTCCTCTTCACCAACAAACTCAACCCCTCACCCCTCTCCTTCCCTATATAAACCCTCTCAAAAATCAGTAAATGGATCTTTTTTTCTTTTTAATGTTATAATGGTAGTTTTTAGTTAGAAGTTGTAATATTTCCTTTTTATAAAATTTGTAATGTTTCTTTGATTTAATAAAATTAGTATTTCAATTTTAATCTCCTTTGATCTCACGTTTTATTTTTATTTTTTTACTGAATTGCTTGCAAATCTTATCTATTAATATCATTATAATTGAATATCACTCAAATAAGCTAAGTCTATAGCTTATGTGAGTGATTGAGAAGGATTAAGGAACAAGCTTAATCCCACTAGTTAAGCTAAAAACAAGTTGAATAAGCTGCTGAAAATCGTGACTGGTGATGTTTATAAGGTGAGGGTTTAATGTCGAGGATCGACAATAGGATAGATAGGGTTGATATAATTTTGGAGTGTAGTCCGTGGCTCATCAGCTACGGGCGGGAAGAAAAGCTCTATTGAGCAAATATATCGACCTCGTTTTGAGCAGAGGTCAAAGGTGCACCACTTTCTTTCCTTTTTGTGTAATTTACTGATTTATTTTTTAATGGTAACTGAATTTAATGAATCTGCTTTGTTTTATTTTACTTGGATATAAAATGTTTAGAACGATTTGAGTTTTTATTTAGGGTGTATGAGTCTGTTCATTGACATTAGTGTTGCGTATAATTGAATATTAAGGTCTGGATTTTAGTTTTCATGTACATGTGTATGGCTGATTAGATTCTGCTAGATTGTCATGTTTTTATTCAGGTTTTGAGTAATCTGCTTTTTAACCTAAGCTAAGCCTCTGTTTCTTTATCATTACCGTTCTATGCTTGGTTATCTATATCTTGCTGCTATATATCACTATGTTCTTGATGATTTAGATGCGTTTCAGTTGAAGTGATTTTTGTTTATGAGTAGTGTTAACTGATTTGTTCTCTTTTGTGATTAATGAGCTGCTGTTTTCCATATTATTGCTTAGTAACTCGTCTATGGGTTTATGCTCACTTGAACTTATTTGAGTGAATGTGTAAATCCATCGTTGCCTATGTTTTCGTTAATAGTCTGCTTGAAGCTTATCTCTTAAGGGTGTTTGTTACATTGTTCGCTTTTATTGATTTGTAAACTGATTAATAAATTTTCTTCTGCTATTGTTAATTTTGGAAACTGATTGTTGAGATCATAGGTTGAATTGCTACATGTTCATTGTTGATGCTGCTGTTTTGTTTGTTCTGCTTACGTGGACTGATGACGTATAGTCCCCAACCGGGTCATGAGCCCGGCTCACGGGTACTACCCGTATCCGGTCCATCACAGATGGGTGGATAAATATCATTCAGGCTTATGGGTTTGAGTGAACAGTACCCGCACATGTGTGCGGCCCACGGCCCAAGGCGGCCGACATAAGATCAGACAGAATGATACTCTGTCTAGGAATATCTTAATCCCAATACGAGGAGATATTCACTACCAGAATTAGAAGATAACAATCATTCTAATTCTGGTGCTTATCTCTTCCTTGGGGCCGAAGGATCAGTGAAAGCCCACTAGGGTTTCACTGCCTATAAAAGGAACCCCCAAGGGTTCCACAAAGGTATTACGACTTGTACTCTAAACTCACATAAACCCTAAACCGATTACTTACTCTCACGCCGGAGTCTAATCGTGGGAAACATTCCCACGGTAAGCTTAACGCGTGTTGTTTAGTGTGCAGGATCCCAACCAGACGATTCACTTGGTGCAGGAGCCGGAGCCCAGCCAACCCGAATTAAGCCTAATTCGGGTCTAGCAAGGATCAACCAACTTTTGCATCAACAAGTTGGCACCATCCGTGGGACCCATAACACTAAGCTAGGACAAAATCTCATCTCGAATTTCCAATGACGAAGGGGCATCCGCCAACTAACCCCAGGAATGTGAATCCGGGGAACCGGAAGTCCCAAGGGGAAGGGATTCTCATCCCCAACCAATCACCTAACCGCCTCGCAGGCGGGCTGGGTAACCGTAGCGGCTTTCAGCCCGCGGGGGTGACGAGCACGATCTCGGTGACACCCCCGCCTACTTCAACCCTGGACAACCCTGATCCAGGGAGTGCGCCCGATCCTCCTAACAAGGAACCGCGCAGACCCTCGACGGAGGAAGAAGTGGAAGCCCTACCACTCAGTGAGGAGGATCTCACTCGAGTTCTCACTCAGAATTTCGAAAGGATCGTCCCAGGGATCGCATCAAGATTGAATCTGGGGAGGAACCTCCAAGCCAGACTCAACTTTGGTGACAGTGGGCCAACCACCCCTTCCCAAAACCGGAGGAAAAGGAGAACTCGGCCTCAGGAGCAGGGAACCCTTGAGGAAACCCCTCAACCCCGGAATGTGTTTGAACGCATAGGAGATCGCCTCATACAGGAATTAACGCAGTCTCAAGAAGGAGAAAGGTCGGATGGCTCACCCGAGCGGCCAGATCGAGAGCTGACCAGAACCACACGCCGCCCGAGTGTGTGGGACAGAATGAACACTGGGAAAAGGCTCCTGGCTCATCCCAAAAAAGTAGTCCCTATGCAAAGAATGGGGTACCACCGCCATCCCCGGATCCGTCCGAAGAGGATTCAGATGACCATCCGCCTAAGCGTCGCCGACCTAGGCGCACCCCTCCACCACCACCAAACAATGATAGGTATTATGATGGTCCTTATTATCGAGACGCGGAAGCGGAGGATCTCTCGCGTCCATGGTGTGAACCCTGGGATGACCCTAGGCTCACCCGGCCATGGGCAGATCCCAGGGAAGACCCGTTTACCCTCCGCATACGGAACTATTCTGAGGACACCAAACGTCGCATGCCGGCGTGTATCAAGACTTATGATGGGTCCGGTGATCCTGTGGATCACCTCAAAATATTTGATACGCAGGCTAAGATTGAGCGATGGCCCATGCCCATATGGTGCCAAATGTTCAATTCGACCTTGATTGGAAACGCCTGTGACTGGTTCGAGGCACTCCCCCCACGGAGCATTGATAGTTTCACGGAACTACGCACTGCGTTTGAGAACAATTATACTCAAAGGAAGAAGTATAATAGGGATCCGGTCTCATTGGCAACCGTCAAGCAACGGCCGGGGGAGTCCACAAAAGCCTTCACTGAGCGCTTCAATGATGAGTGCACACGCACAAGAACCATGCCAGAGCTCCTGAAAATCTCTGACTACATGCACGCCATAACAGACAGAGAACTGATCAGGCGTCTCAACGACAAGCGTCCAGAGAGATATGATGACCTCATGGAAAGGGTCAGAAATTTCATAGAGGGGGAAACAGCTGTTGCCGCGGCCTACCCATCCGGAGGAAATGGGTACCGGTCAAATGACCAGTCCCGGAGACAGTCGGGCGGTCAAGGTAACCAGAACAATAACAAGGACTCGGACTATAAGAGCCAAAACAGAGGCGGACGGTCGGACGATAAGTTCACCCCCCTAAAGATGTCCTACCGGGAGATCTTGTTGACTGAAGGGGCGAACTTTCCAAGGCCTCCCCCAATGACCACTCCCCCGGAACGTCGGCAGGGAAGTCGCTTCTGCGAGTTCCATAACGACAAAGGACACGGTACGGAGGAGTGTATCCAGCTCAAGAAGCATATTGAGTCGCTGATCAAATCAGGCAAACTCAAGCACCTAGTTAAGGATTGGAAGGACGGAAAAGACAACAACAAGAAGTATGATAAGAAGGATCCCCAAAAGGACAAGCCTTCGACCATATACATGATCCAATCCAGACAGCGCCGCACGAGGCAGAAAGTTGGCCAAAAATTTTCACGCGGCAGGGAAATCTCATTCCCTCCCATCACAGCAAGCGATGTGATTGATGCGCCTCTCACTATTGAGATAAGCATTGGAACACACAACGTTCGTCGCATGTATGTGGATGGAGGATCGTCAGCAGAGGTACTGTATGAACACTGTTTTGTGCAGTTATGCCCAGAAATAAGAAGCCAATTAGTACCGGCCACGTCGCCGCTTACTGGCTTTAGTGGAGACACTATCTGGCCGATAGGGCAATTGCGTTTGCTTGTCACCATTGGGAATGAGGAGCATTCCACTACGACATGGATGAACTTCATGGTAATACGCTCACACTCTCCCTATAATGGGATCATAGGCAGACCAGGCATTTTGGCTATCCGGGCAGTACCCTCTACGGCGCATGGAATGATCAAATTCCCTGTTGAAGGCGGAATCATCACTATTTACAACACAGTCATACCGACATCCGAGTGTCATACCGTGACAACACCGGCTCCACCTATCCCTCCCAAGGATGGATCACCACCTCCCAATTGGAAGGTAGCAATTCACCCTGACTATCCGGAACAGGAGGTATCCATAGGAGGGGCGCTCTCGGATGACGGCAAAAGGGCCATGTGCTCTCTCCTGAGTGCAAACCTAGATATATTCGCATGGGAGCCAAAGCATATGACAGGCGTGCCACGCGCGATAGCAGAGCATAAGCTCCAGATCCGCCAAGGTTATCAGCCCGTTAAGCAAAAGAAGCGCGGCCAGGCGCCCGAGCGCAGCCAAGTGATACTGGAGGAAGTACGGAAACTAGTGGACGCAGGCATCATGCGCGAGGTATACTACCACGAGTGGTTATCTAATCCGGTCATGGTCAAGAAACATGACAGAAGTTGGCGCATGTGTGTGGATTTCACGGATCTAAACAAGGCCTGCCCACAGGACTGTTACCCGTTACCGGAAATCGACTGGAAGGTGGAATCCTTGTGTGGGTATCCTTTCAAATGCTTCTTGGATGCGTATAAAGGGTATCACCAAATCCAAATGGCGGAGGAGGATGCAGAAAAACAGCGTTCCATACGAGCCAGGGCGTATATTGCTATACGAAAATGCCGTTTGGATTGAAGAACGCCGGCACTACATATCAGCGGTTGGTAGATAAAGCTTTTGAATCACAAATAGGACGCAACCTGGAAGTATATGTTGATGACTTGGTGATAAAAAGCCACACGGAGGAGGCACTTCTCCGGGATGTCCAGGAGACATTCGACACGCTGAGAAGGATAAACATGAAGTTAAATCCAAAGAAATGTACGTTTGGAGCAACTGAGGGAATCTTCCTGGGATATTTGATTAACCCAAACGGCATCAAACCTTGTCCAGAGAAGACGGACGCAGTGATACGACTACCGTCCCCCCAGACACGGAAGGAAGTGCAGTCCCTGAATGGGAAGTTAGCCGGGCTGAATAGATTCCTATCTAAATCCGCAGAGAAGTCATTACCTCTATTTAAGACACTCAAGAAGTGTATTAGAAAGGGAGACTTCCGCTGGACGAAGGAAGCCGAGGAAGCTTTCGGCCAACTCAAGCAGCATCTCGCATCTCTCCCCATGCTAGTAGCTCCCCGGCCAAAGGAGGAACTCATTATGTATCTCTCAGCTACCCATGGCGCAATAAGCGCGGTACTCATGACGGATAGAGATACAATACAAACTCCGGTCTACTTTATAAGTAGAACACTACAAGGGGCGGAGCTGAATTATTCCTCCATGGAAAAATTGGTGTTAGCACTTGTATTCGCCACAAAGCGGTTGCGCCGGTACTTTCAGGCGCACCCAATTGTGGTGATTACGGATCAGCCAATTAAGCAGGTTATTTCTAGACCGGACGTGGCAGGGAGGCTAGAGAAGTGGAGCATCCTATTGGGAGGGCATAATATATCTTACAGACCAAGGACGGCTGTTAAAGGCCAGATCTTGGCAGATTTCCTGATCGAGAAGCCGGATGAGGAAGAACCAATCATTAAGCAAGACGAGGTCCCAACGGAACCTTGGGTACTATTCACGGACGGATCCTCATGTACAGACGGGTCCGGGGCAGGTCTCATCCTCACGAATCCAGAAGGAATGGAATTCACATACGCCCTCCGTTTTGAGTTCACGGCCACCAACAACGAAGCGGAATATGAAGCATTAATTGCGGGTTTAAAAATCGCCGCTAGAATGGGGGTCCGCAACCTTGAGGCCTATGTGGACTCACGGCTTGTCGCGAACCATATTCTAGGTGGGTATGTGGCTAAGGAGGACAACATGGTCAGATACTTGGAAAAAGTCAAGTCGTTAATTGCGACTTTCAGCAAGTTTTCCATCAAGCAGGTGCCAAGGGGCGAGAACAAGAAAGCGGACGCTCTCAGCAAGATCGCATCCACGAGCTTCGCTCACTTGTCTAAACAGGTTTTGGTGGAAATACTCAAGGAGAAATCTATCACGGAAGGGGAGGTAGCCGCTATAGTTGAGGAGGAGGGACCTACGTGGATGACCCCGATCATCAACTATTTGACTAATGAAACCCTTCCAGACGGGGAAAAAGCAGCAAGGCGCATTAAAAGGAAGTCACAACATTTTGAACTCCGAGAAGGCATCCTTTACAAGCGCTCTTTCTTGCAGCCGTGGCTGCGGTGTGTTGGACCACGCCAGGCGGCTTACGTCATCAGTGACATACACGAAGGGTTGTGCGGCATGCATGCAGGCCCACGATCCGTGGTAGCCCGAGCCTTACGAACAGGATACTATTGGCCCACCATGCACACAGACGCGCGCGACATGATTCGCAAGTGCAATGATTGCCAAGTGCATAGGCCAGTACCGCGACACCCGCAGCAGGAGCTTACACCTATCACGTCCCCATGGCCATTTTACAAGTGGGGAATTGACATTGCAGGACCATTTCCTGTAGCTGCGAGGGGGGGTTAAATTCTTGATTGTTGCAATAGACTACTTCACACGATGGATAGAAGCCAAGGCAGTTAAGTCTATCACAGGTAAGCAGGTCAAGAAGTTTGTGTGGGAACACATTGTGTGCCGTTTCGGTCTACCAGGAGAAATTATCTCGGACAACGGCAAGCAGTTCACAGACAACCCATTCAAAGATTGGTGTGCATCATTGAACATCAAACGGCGCTTCGCGTCTGTTAAGCATCCACAAACGAACGGCCTTGTCGAACGAGCAAATATGAGCTTGGGGAATGGAATCAAGGCGCGGCTGGATGAACGACAGGGCAAAGGGGTCGATGAGTTGTCACACGTGCTATGGGCACATAGAACCATGATCAAAACAGCCAACAGAGACACTCCATTTGCATTGGCTTACGGCACCGAAGCCGTTATACCAGCAGAAATAGGGATGCCTACCATCCGCACGGCGGAAGTTAACGTCGTCACAAACGATGAACAACTGCGAATCAACCTGGATCTGTTGGAAGAAAAAAGGGAAATAGCAGCCATCAATGAGGCTAAGTCCAAGGCTAAGATGAAGGCTTATTATGACGCCAAGGTCAAGGGTGTTTCTTTTCGACCGGGAGACTACGTCTATCGTGCTAACGAAGCGAGTCGAGTTGAGAATACAGGAAAACTGGGCCCTAAATGGGAAGGACCGTATGAAGTCACTGAAACCTTGGGACGAGGCGCGTACAAGTTACGTGATATGGATGGCCGCGACCTAGAGCGCACATGGAACATCTCCAATCTCAAAAGGTGCTATCTTTGAAAGCTACGGCTTCCGCATGGGTACTTCGCTATAGGCGGTCTTAATAAAGAACCATGCGGGTTATTTGTTTTTTTTGTTTTTCTTATGTTTGTTTAAGTTTCCTTTCTTGTTTTTAGGACTTGTCGTCATTATTCAAACAAAAGTGTAAACGTTCTAATAAAATGCCGTGGTGCCTAGCTAGCTCCACGGCCTGTTTCGTGCAAATCATTTTCCTTTCTCTATTAGATTCTTTGTTAGTCGTATGAACTTTACTTGTATTACAATATGCCATGTTTCATTCGTATGCATTCTTTCAAATTACCGTACATGTACTATACGCCTCCAGGTGGGGTAAGAGGATTAAGTGAACCTACTAATTCAACTTGCCGCGTAAGAGGGATGCAACCCCAGCCGCACGGATCATGTATCCTTACTAGACACCTTACTCACAAGACGTTGGGGTAAGTTTAATATGCTACAGCCACGCGGTGCTCCGCATAGCAAAGACGCGCGGCGCATGTCTAGTAAATTATAGACTTGTATGTATTTTCCTTTTTTCTTTATGTGTAAGACGTGACACGTCATGCGGCATTGAAATACAATGAAATACACAAGTTTCAAAATTAATAATAAACAAAATGTCCGTGGTTGTCACGGACTTATAAAATAAAAGGACAAGTTATTACATATATGTCTTAGCCGTGTACATACACGGACGAATATAATCACAAATGTTTACAACATATCAGTTACAAGGGGGGAAGGAATTCTTCTAGATCCTTCTTCCCTTCCTCAATTAAAGCACGAAGGGCCTCCCCGCGAGCATCTTTCCCGTCCTGAACTTTGACTGCAAGAGCGTCTAGGGCTTCACCAAGCGACTTCTCACCTGACATAGCTTTGGATACGAAATCATAGGTAGCCAGCGTCAAGGTAATTGGATCAGCACTCAGCCGGGACATTATTGCCTCATTGGGAGCATCTTTCATGGCTTCAAGCTCGTCCAGGATGGGGTGTTGAAGGTCTGCCAAGGCATCCATGGACGCTGTCATCTTACCCGCTGCGGAGGGGTTGTGATACGGATGCTGTGTGATATCCTCATTTTTTTGCGATCATCTCCGCAGCTTGGACCAGGCCTTCATGCCTACCACGGTCGATCCCATCAGATACAACCCCAGCAAATGCCTGCAATAGATGTGGAGCGTTAAGGGCGCCGCTTACGGCAAGCCGCAGTCCTTGCCCGATAATCCACCTACGACCGGCTGTTGCGGTCAGTAGGGGGCATACTCTTTCCGCACAGCTGACAACCACCTTGCTCAACTCTTCATCAGCTAAGGCAACTTGATTTTCAAGACTGGTTTAAGCCTGCGTCAACTCCTCCTTCAGTGAGTCACGCTCTTGGGCAATGCTGAACGATTGCGCGGTCACCGCCTTAGTAGCAGCCTCGGCCGCAGACACCTGCGTATGAAATTTGGAGTTACTACACGAATATATATTTTTGGGCTACATGCATACAAGGAGTAGGAATATATGAACAACATGTTTGAAAGTTTACCTTCTCGTTGGATGCGGCTACGAGGGCCTCCAACTCAGCGATACGCTTCTCTCTTGTATCGGCATGAAGCGCCTGCTCCTTCACCGTTGCCTCGGCAGTCAATAACGCCGCTTGCAAGGATGTGATGGTCTTCTCGTTTTTTACGACCAATGCCTTACGGCGGGCTATCCTTTTGTCGGCACGGCTCACATTGGTGAGGGCCTTAATCAGTCGGCGTCTCAACGCGGCACCCACCGTCACCTGATGTGCGGATGACACATCAAACTGTTCAATCAGGGCCTCATGGTCTAGTTCATCTAAATCCTGTGCGAGGGCAGGCGGGGTGATGTGTTCGATGAATTCCGAACACTCTGATTCGGCCTCCAGCCGTGTCAAGCTTGACAGGTTCCATGCTAAACGCAAGCTCTCTTCTGGCCCCTCGGGGCACGGTTCCTTGGCATGTGCGGTGATGGGTGAAGGGGGATTGTTAGTAGCCGCGGGGGATGGATTTCTCCCCACTTCTTCTCCTTGAGCTGCGACTGCCGGATTCACCCTGTGGTTCAAAAAAAAAAAAATTATTAGTCTACATATATCATACGAAGATACAAATCATAATCACGAGGGGTACTTACGAGGTGCCAATAGCAGGGTCTGGGCCGGTAGGAGCTACGGCGCTCACAGGGGCGACTCGCAGAACTGGCCCTTCCATGGTCGGGGTGGGGTCGGCTTGACCAGTCATGGTGCTGCCTCCTTCTTGATACTGAGGATGGTCTTTCCGCAACTTCTTGGGGGGGGGGGCATTTGCAACTCCAGCATCTTCCCCAGTCTTCTTCGCCACACGCCTGGTTGTTTTTCTCTTTTTTGAAGTAAGTGTGGTGGATCCGGAAGCTTGCGTAGTGTCTTCATTAGGATCGCGCTCCTCCTCCTGGTTGATGGTGCCTCCTTCCAGCAAGGGGTCGTCGCCATCTTCGTTATGAAAGTCCAATGGGGACTTCTCGATAACAGGCTCTTCTTCGTCCGACCTGGGTTCGGTTGTCTCCTCCAGCGGAATCGTACGGTCGGCTAAAGCTTCTAGCAAGGGGAGCTCATTCGGCTTTAACGGCCGGAATCCTTCCGCCACCTTCATGGGGTCGCCTTGACGAAGTAATCCGTGGAGGTTCATCTCTGCAAAAGATTGTAGAAGTATATGGGTTAGTAACATTTTACACATATGTGATTGATCAAATTTACAAGATGTGTATGACCTACCCTCGCCCTGTTCCGTTAAGAAGCATGGATATAAGTCATCCCTCCCAAAGTAACGGCGGCTTATCCCTACTAAGCACAGAAAGTTCTCCGGCAACCCTCTATGAAATTCCGTGCGATGGGTATCTAGTATTTTCAGGTCCCGGCTACTATAATCTTTAGATTTGGGCGGATAGTCTTTTGGGGCTTTGGTTTTAAGTACGAAGGGGGTGGGGAATACTTTTTCATCTACAAAGAAGTAATGGTCGTACCAATTCTTCAGGGAGTCAAGGGGTTTCCTATATGTCATCAGGGCATTCCCGGGTCGTTTCTTGAACGACAACCACCCGTTCACTAATTGGGGAAAGTAGAAAGCCCTAAAAAGGTTCACGGTGGGGGTTACCCTGCAGGTATGGCATGTAATCTCAAACTGGTTGATCTTACACGCCCCTATACAGTGGAGTTGGGTGATATGAAACTCATAATACAAAAGAAGGTCTACTAAGAACTTAGACAACGGAATACGGTAGTTGGCTGAGTCAAACAGGCGTGTGTATATGCCTATTTTCCCCGCCGGTGCATCCGTAATAGCTTCACCATCACCCGGAAAGGTGGGGTGTACGCTTTCGGGCACATAATACTTCGACAGGAAGTCGAGGTATTTCTCCCCCGACATCACATTCAGGACGTCCGTGATGAGGGGGTTATCTTTGACCATATTTTATGAAAAGGTTTTTAAAGGTGTGGTAATCTAACCTGCGGTGACGGATAGCCGTGGAAAAGAAGGCAAAAATTTTGGAGAGAAAAGCTAGAAGTTAACAATGGCGGAAGAATGAGTGAGTTGTGTGTGTAACATACACGCATACTCACTCTTGTATAGGGTGGCCTCGGTTTCCGAGGTGCCGTGGATCTTTGACACGTGTCAGTCACATTTCCTATCCAACGGATAGGGTTTCTGACATTTCTGTAACGTCAGTAGGGGACCCACGGGTCACTTCTTAAACAATTTCGCGTGGCTCAAGGGTGGTCAGTAATCATGCACTTTTTGCAGACATGCGACTGGATTATTGAATATCATTAATGCGACTGGATTCTTGTCGGGTTATGCGGCTCTTACGTAAGACCGTATTTAATGTTGCATTTAATTTGTCTCGGCCATTACGTGTGGCTGAGGTAGTATTCATTAAAGAATATTCCTACGACCGGTTGCCACGTGCGGCCGGAACAAATTTTCCAGTGTCATTTCCTAGGTCTTTCTTGATATGTCCGGAGAGCAGCTTGATAGTCTAGAGGTTACGCCTACGGCTGTAACAACTAGACTGGGGGGACATGATAACGTATAGTCCCCAACCGGGTCATGAGCCCGGCTCACGGGTACTACCCGTATCCGGCCCATCACAGATGGGTGGATAAATGTCATTCAGGCTTATGGGTTTGAGTGAACAGTACCCGTACATGTGTGCGACCCACGGCCCAAGGCGGCCGACATAAGATCAGACAGAATGATATTCTGTCTAGGAATATCTTAATCCCAATACGAGGAGATATTCACTACCAGAATTAGAAGATAACAATCATTCTAATTCTGGTGCTTATCTCTTCCTTGGGGCCGAAGGATCAGTGAAAGCCCACTAGGGTTTCACTGCCTATAAAAGGAACCCCCAAGGGTTCCACAAAGGTATTACGACTTGTACTCTAAACTCACATAAACCCTAAACCGATTACTTACTCTCACGCCGGAGTCTAATCGTGGGAAACATTCCCACGGTAAGCTTAACGCGTGTTGTTTAGTGTGCAGGATCCCAACCAGACGATTCACTTGGTGCAGGAGCCGGAGCCCAGCCAACCCGAATTAAGCCTAATTTGGGTCTAGCAAGGATCAACCAACTTTTGCATCAACATGGACTGATTAGTCATTTTATTGTTTTAAATCACTGAGTTAAAATTATGGTTATATTACGTGCTTATATGTAACTGTGATAGAACCTGCTGATTTTTAGGATGTAATGAACGTTATAGCTGTGGTAATATGAACTTGATATGAGTCTTTTATGATTTTCAGTTTGTATGTTTGATGGTTTGTTATTAGCATATTTTGCCATAGTTGTTAGATCTATTTGAACCATTTAAAGTAGCTGATCTAATAGACTTTGTTTGATTAAAATTCAGTTAAGTGTTATACTAATATGCAATAGTTTTATATGCAGCGTAGTATATTTCTATGAGCTTAAAATTCTGAATTTCTATTAAATAGGAGTATAGGTCTGAGTATTTAGTTGGCTGACCTTGTGATTTTGCTATATTGTAATTTTTAGTTTGTTGTCTTTTGTTTCATTTTCTTATCTGTTACAAATATTTTTACCTTGTGATTTTAGATAAGTATGTATGGAGTTGCTATATTAGATCTGAGGTTTTATCCCATGTTGGGGTTTAATATTGAGTTACAATTGAGTTTCGATTTGTACTGGTATAATCAGATAATCTATATATCTTATTTAGCTTACTGTTTACAAGTTCTGTTCCAAATCAAAATAATTCTACAAAAAATGTCCTTTGTGAGATTCGACCCCTTGACCTCAAGGGTGGTTACCCAACATGTTATCCACTTGCTCTAGCTATTCTTTTATGTCTTAACTCAGTTTCTTTAATTAATATAGTCACTAACTAGGCTGTCAGCTTTTTGGTTTCATTTAAATACAAGTTTTTTTTATTTAAAGTAAATTTTAAATACTCGTTTCATAACTTTTATAAAAGTTTTAGAAATAAAATATATTTTATTATTTTATAAATTTAAAATTAGAATTATAAATTAGTTTTTAAATAAATTAGTTTTTAAATAAATTAGATTTCTATTAATTTAGATTTTAATAAAATTAGTTTTATAATAGATTTTGTTAATTAAAAGTTGAAGTTAATTTTTTAGATAAAATTAAGTTAGTTTATTATTTTAAATAGTTTTCTAAATTGCTTAAATAGATTTTAAATAGTGGTAAAGAGTTTTCATTTTAATAGCTTAAATTTTAAATAGTTTAAATATTTATTAATTAGACAATTTAATGGGGTACGATTCATGCACTTAGGATTAATTAGCTTTAAATTGGTAGAATTAATTTTAGTTTTAAAAACCGAAAACCAATTCGAATCAATTGTCCAAATCGAAACAAAACGTCTCAAATTCACTCGATCTTCGTGTACAACGAACTTGGTTCACCAACGTGTTTAATTGAATCCGTCTTTGGTAATTTTAGACTATTACTTTTTCCTAAAGGTAATTTTCTAATATACCCCATAACGTATCTTAATTATCACATATACTATCCACGACACATACATCAACATCAAATTTTAGCGCCGCTGCCGGGGAACTTGTGTACGATTCATTTTCGTGGAGATTTGTTGATCGTTGATGAAGACCCTTTCCGTCCTCGGAAAATTTTGTTATTTTTCTATTATATAGTATGTATCGTTTTTCTGTTTTTTGTGATTACTTTATTGTATTACGTAGAACAATAAATTTACCTACTTTCAAATAAGACCTTAGTTGAGATTTCATCACCTAGCTATTGTATTCGAATCCAAAACGAAAAAAAAGGCAAAATAGATAAATACTAATAAGAAGTTTGAACTCGATTTATACAAACTATAAGGTGGGTATAAGACGACGTGCTATAAAAGGCCGTCTAAGGAAAAAGGTTTCTATGTGCTTTGTGCCACCTCGTTTCCCCGCTTGCTTGTGTGTATATTGAGAGGGAGAACCGATTATTGGTTTTCCATCTCAAGTAGTATTATATCTTATTTTTGTAGTTTACTTATTGAACCTCGAAACGTTTAGGTTTTCACCTATCGTTTCAAAGTCGACCGAGGGTAATTTACTTCCATAGTAGTTATCCTTATTCCTTGTTTTTATCGATCATTTTTTATTGAGCAATACCAAATAAAAATACCAAAAATAATCTTCTTCTTGTCTAATTTCTTTTCTTCAACCCTCTAAAATTCTCGTCACGTTGGTTTATGCAATTACCTTCTTCTAGACTTGTGATTGATTTAAATAGGCTTGAAAATATTCCTCGTAGAAATAGAAATCGTCAACAACGAATAGTGGAACCCGAGCTTCCACTTATTGTTGTAGAGATGGCCGATAACCGAACAATGGAGGAATTGCTCCGTGCACCCACCGAAGGGTATGGGAAATCAATCGTTGTGCCGGCTATTTTAGCAGATCATTATAAGATTAAGACGGGTCTTTTATCGCTCATTCGTGCCGACCAATTTCGTGGCAATGAGACCGATAACCCGCATTCTCACATTCGGAATTTTCTTCGAATTACCTCGACTCTCAAGTTTAGAGATGTGCCGAATGACACGATTAAGCTCATGCTTTTTCCGTACTCGCTCGAGGGTAACGCTAAGATTTGGTATGAGAAAGAACCACCGGGTTCGATTTTGACATGGGATGATTTAGTGTCTAAGTTCATGAATTATTTCTTTCCACCATCCAAAACAACACACTTTAAGAACGAGATCACTAGATTTGAACAAAAAGTGCATGAATCGTTTGGGGTTGCTTGGGAAAGGTTTAAAGATTTGTTAAGACAATGTCCACACCACGGTTTCTCGGAATTGCACCAAATCAATACTTTTTACAATGGACTTAATATGATTGAACAAGATTCTTTAAATGCTGGCGCGGGTGGTAATCTTTTAAGAAAAACTCCGAGAGACGTGTGGGGTATAATTGAGAATAAGTCTAGAGCACAATATTCACGAAACACAGCGGGTGTTTCCAATGTGAATTCATATAATCCCGAGATTGCTAGATTGGACTCTAAGATTGACACGATTTTGAATGAGCTTAGGAAGAATCCTCATGGATCGATTAATATGGTTGAGAATTTTTGTGTATCATGTGGTGGAGCACATCCTAATTATGCTTGTTCAACCATGGGGTTTGATCAAGCTAGTGCTTTTGCTGCGACGGGAACATATGGCTCCAACGGTCAAGTTCCTCGTCAAAATCATGTTGCTCCACCGGGTTTTCCACCGGTTCAAAATAGGTACAACAATGGGAACAATGGGAATAATTTTAACCGTGGTAACCAAGGGAATTACAATCAAGGAAATGGGTTTAATGCTAATCAAAACAATCAAGGTTTTCAAAGCAATAACCAAAATGATTTGTCAAGCTACATTAAAACGAATGAGGCTAATTTGAAAGCTTTTCAAAATAATATTCAAGGACAAATGACAACTTTGAAAAATGAGTTTCAAAATACGATTAAAGGGCAAAATAATAAGATTGAGCTTAATCAACAAAGACTTAAACAAAACCAAAACCGTTTTGAGCAAATATTAGAGCAAAACCAAAATCGTATGCAACAAAGTATGGAACAAAGTCCAAATAAATTGCTTCCGATGTTTGAATCTTTTATGAGTCAACCTTCCTCGTCTTCGGGTGGCTTACCTAGCAACACCATTCCAAACCCGAAGGGTGAGATGAAAGCTATAACCACACGTAGTGGGAAGGATTTAGACGGACCTTTGCTTCCACATGTGAGTACCTCTCCGGTGAGGGAAGTGGAGCAAGAACCCGAGGTGGTTAAAGAAAAGGAAATTCCTATTCCACCAAAGGTTGACCAATTGCCTATTCCGGAACCCGAGCTTCCGAAGACTAAACCCACACTACCCTACCCTTCGAGACTTAACCAAGAGAAGCTCCGCGAAAAGTCCAATGCTCAAATGACTACTTTTTTAGAGATGTTTAAGAATCTTTATATCAGTGTTAGTTTCGTGGATGCATTGCTTTACATGCCTAAGTTTGCTTCGACTATTAAGAAATTGATGAACGATAAAGGGAAATTGGTTGAAGTGTCTACATCTTTAGATGTTAATTGTTCTGCGGTTCTTACACAAAAGCTTCCCAAAAAGCTTGGAGACTCGGGCAAGTTTTTGATACCATGTGATTTCCCTAATATGGAAGAATGCTTAGCATTAGCCGATCTTGGTGCTAGCATTAATTTGATGCCTCTTTCCATGTGGAAAAGGTTATCACTTCCCGAGCTTACACCTACTAAGATGACTCTCGAGCTAGCGGAACGATCGATCGCCTTTCCAAAAGGTATAGCCGAGGATGTGTTTTTCAAAGTAGGGAAACTCGTCTTTCCAACAGACTTTGTAGTTTGCAATTATCCCGAAGATTCTCGTGTACCACTTATTTTGGGAAGACCGTTTTTGATGACGGCTAGTGCTTTAGTTGACATGAAAGCGGGGAAATTGACTTTAAGAGTTGATGATGAAAATATCACGTTTGATATTGGTCATATCTCTAAATATTCTTCCAAGTATTATGAGGAATCAATTAATCAAATCGATGTGATTGTTGTTGCTTGTGAAGAATATTCTCAAGAAGTGCTTGGATTCTCGGCTACTTCTAAAAGTGGCAATCCCACTTCATCGAATCCTATTATCTCTTTGGCTAAACCTCCACTCACTCCATTTGAGGGAGGGGACTTCGTTCTTGAAGAGCTTGAGAATAATGGTTATTCAAAAATCGATAAGGAAATTGATGATTACCTTAGCACACCATTTGATCCTAGTGAGTTTGATTGTGAGAATTTTGATCCTGAGGGAGATATTGCGTTAATTGGAAAATTTTTGAATATAGATCCTTTTGAATCACCACCTATGGAATTAAAAGTTGTGAGTGAAAATGAAACTAAAGTGAAAACATCTATTGAGGAAGCACCCGAATTAGAACTTAAGGAACTTCCCATTCATTTGGAGTATGCTTTTCTTGAAGGAACGGATAACTTGCCGGTGATTATTGCTAAGGGATTAAAGGAAAATGAAAAGGATGAACTTATTAAAGTGCTTAAGAAACATAAACGGGCCATTGCATGGAAAATCTCCGACATTAAGGGTATAGATCCAAAATTTTGTACTCATAAAATTCTAATGGAGGATGATTATAAACCCGCTATCCAAAATCAAAGAAGGGTCAATCCAAAGATTCATGAGGTGATCAAAAAGGAAGTCACTAAACTTCTAGACGCCGGAATGATCTACCCTATCTCGGATAGTCCATAGGTTAGCCCCGTGCATTGTGTTCCAAAGAAAGGAGGAATAACGGTTGTTACTAATGAGGATAATGAATTGATTCCTACTAGACTTGTGACCGGTTGGCGTGTTTGTATTGACTATAGGAAACTTAATGATGCCACTAGGAAGGATCATTTTCTATTACCTTTTATGGATCAAATGTTAGAGAGACTAGCGGGGAATGAATTCTATTGCTTTTTGGATGGATTTTCTGGCTATTTCCAAATCCCCATTGACCCTCGTGATCAAGAAAAGACCACATTCACTTGTCCTTATGGAACATTTGCTTTCGTCGAATGCCTTTTGGACTATGCAATGCTCCGGGGACGATCTAAAGGTGTATGATGGCCATTTTCCATGATATGATCGAGAAAACCATGGAAGTTTTCATGGATGACTTTTCGGTTTTTGGGGAATCTTTCACTTCATGTCTCTCTAACCTTGAAAGAATGTTGCAACGTTGTGAGGAAACGAATCTTGTGCTTAATTATTAAAAATGTCACTTCATGTACAAAGAGGGAATTGTGTTAGGACATATGATCTCTAAGGCTGGTATTGAGGTTGATAGGGCTAAAATCGACGTGATTGCCAAATTACCTCCACCCACCACCGTTAACGGAGTTAGGAGTTTTCTCGGCCATGCCGGCTTCTATAGACGTTTTATACAAGACTTCTCTAAGATAGCTCGGCCTATGACCCATCTTTTGGAAAAAGAGACTCCTTTCATCTTTTCGGATAAGTGTATTCAAGCCTTTGAGATGCTTAAAAGGAAATTAACCGAATCTCCGATTTTAGTTGCTCCGGATTGGGACCTACCTTTTGAAATTATGTGTGATGCTAGTGATTACGCGGTAGGTGCGGTTTTCGGGCTACGTAAGTCAAAACATTTCTTGCCTATACACTATGCAAGTAAGACTATGACGGATGCTCAAACAAAGTACACTACAACGGAAAAGGAGTTACTTGCCGTTGTGTATGCTTTTGAAAAGTTTAGAACATATCTCGTATTGTCTCAAACCATAGTGTATACGGACCACTCGGCTCTCAAATATCTTCTTAATAAACAAGATGCTAAGCCAAGGTTGCTCCTATGGATTCTCCTCCTTCAAGAATTTAATGTCAAAATTCTAGACAAAAAGGGAGCCGAGAATCTCGCGGCCGATCATTTATCTCGACTTGAGAATCCTCACCAAAGCGATCGAGAGAACAAGGAAATCAATGAAACATTTCCTCTCGAGACGCTTGGTATGATTGCTTTTCGTGGTGATGATAGTACCCCATGGTTTGCGGATATCGCAAATTACCATGCGGGGAAGTTTGTGATCAAGGGTATGTCGTCCCAACAAAAACGAAAGTTTTTCAAGGATATATCTTATTACTTTTGGGACGACCCTTATTTGTTTCATGTGTGCGCGGATCAAGTGATTCGTAGGTGCGTGTTCGGCAAAGAAGCCCAAGATATCCTTAAATCTTGTCATGAGGGACCCACCGGGGGACATCATGGTGCCAACGCCACTGCGAAGAAAGTCTTTGATGCCGGCTTCTTTTGGCCTTCCATATATCGTGATGCCCAAGACTTGATCAATACTTTTGATGCTTGTCAACGTCAAGGAAAGAACTCACAAAGGGTTGAAATGCCTCAAAACATTATCCAAGTTTGTGAAATCTTTGACATGTGGGGGATCGATTTTATGGGGCCATTTCCATCTTCGAAAGGAAATAAGTACATTCTCGTAGCCGTGGTTTATTTGTCTAAATGGGTTGAAGCTAAGGCTTTGCCCACGAATGATGCTCGAGTTGTGGTGAATTTTTTGAAACAACTCTTCGCTAGGTTTGGAACTCCGCGGGCTATTATAAGTGATGGTGGGACCCATTTTTGTAATAAACAATTTGAAAAAGTTCTAAAGAAATATGGTGTCACTCATCGACTTTCTACGGCTTATCACCCTCAAACGAGTGGTCAAGTGGAGGTTTCGAACCGGGCTCTTAAACGGATTTTGGAGCGTTCTATTGGAGAAAATCGCACTTCATGGTCGGATAAATTGGACGATACATTGTGGGCTTTCCGTACGGCTTACAAGACGCCAAGTGGTTGTACACCATTTAGGTTGGTCTACGGAAAAGCATGCCACTTGCCAATTGAACTCGAACATAAGGCATATTGGGCTCTTAAGCATTGTAACTTTGATTTGAGGACCGCGGGTGATCATCGCAAGGTTCAATTGAATGAACTAAGTGAATTAAGGGATCAAGCTTATGAAAATTATTTGATCTATAAAGAGAAGACTAAGAGGATTCATGACTCTAAGATCAAAAACCGTATTTTCAATGTTGGTGATCAAGTCCTCTTAATTCAACTCTAGACTTAAGATTTTCTCAGGCAAGATTAAATTCCGTTGGTCCGGACCATTCACCATTGCACAAGTTTTCCCTTATGGCACCGTTGAGCTAGATCAAAAAGACAGGCCTAACTTTAAGGTGAATGGTCATCATGTGAAACACTACTTTGGAGGGGACATACCTACGGAGGTTGTCCCGGATCTTCAAACTTTCCCTAAGGACCAATGAATGCGGGGATCGAGTCGAGCTCATGACTCGGTGAACAAAAACGAGGTGCCTTGTGGGGGAGTCCCATACATTCTATCTTCTTTCTATTTTCTAACACTAATAAGGCTTGATCTTTCAAGCTCGTGCTCGTGTTTTGTTGTGTTGTGAATTTTAGGTATGACCCTAATCTTTGAAGACTCTCGTGTTCGGTTTTTGCCGCTCCACTTGATCTTCCATTCTTTGAATGCCAAAAAGGGGCACACTCTTTATCCTTTGATTTTTATCGACTAACGTTTTATCTTGAGGCATAACTAATAAACGGCTTATAGATTTGCGTGCTCTTTCCATGTTAGGATTTTGCATTAGACTCTTCGTGTCTTAGCAAGGGGGTGCTACTCTTGAGCTAAGAAACATTGAGGACAATGTTTGGTCTTAGCATGGGGGAGTCAATCGATATAATCGCTTGCAATTGCTTTTGTCGTGTCTAAACGTAATCTTTTTCTCGTTTTTCATAAAAAAATTAATTTTTTAGTGTTATTTTTAAGTTTTAATAAAGGAAATAAGTGTTTTTGACACGAATGTAGGCTTTCCGTTGGTGAAAATAAAAATAGTTTTTGACTCGACTTGGTTTTTACCTTAGCTTTTCCTTAACGTATTTGAATTAAGTTTTGCTAGGCTTTTATATAGGGAGCTTTAAAACGTAAAATTCTTAATTCATACGGGTTAAGAACAAGAACTTTTCGCAAGTTCCTATAATTGATCCTAGAAAGTCGTTTATCAAGGGAACTTTAAAACGCAAATTCTAAAACTTGAAAAAGTATAAGAAGATGCAAGATCCTATAGATGACTTGAAAACCCAAAACTTTGATTTAACAGGCTAAGTATCCATTGATTTCACATTCTTGAAATTTTACAATATGGAGAACAAGAGATGATAGAGTTCAATCATAAGTTTCTAAAATTAATTCTTCTTTGTGTAAGTATTTTTGTGTTTGATTTAATCTCCTCGTATTTATTTTCCACGCTTGAATAATAATTGCTTAATAAATGAAGTTTTTAGCGGTTTAGGCTTGATATCTTAACTCGTAACTCCTTCTTTTTCTTCCCTTGTAATTAAAGTGAGAACACATTAAGGGTGTCAGCGTCATGGACTTTTGATCATGGGATTGCGGAAATTTGTCTTACTATACATATCATATAAATAAAGAAGAATAAATAAAAACATGTTCTCTAGGAGCCTTCGGGTGGGAGTCATGTAGCACTAACCTTGTCATTAGAGCCTTAGGGTGTATGGCAAGGGGACGTGTTGAATAAAAATTGCTTCTTCATCATGAGCCATAAGGTGGGATGGTGAATGTCAATTCCCTTATTTTTGTCCAAGGAGCCTTCGGGTGTGGATTTTAAATAAGGAGCACAATTGCATCTTAAAGAGCCACAAGGTGATATGATGTAATTGTTGCTAACTCCATTAATAAGGTCCTAATTGACTTTGGAGGTTTTATTGTTGCTTTTAAGTATTCCTATTAGTCAAATTTCGGGTCCGGGGATTTACCCTCAAATCGTGTTAAGTTATCCTTGATGTGGGCTTTCTTTAGTGACAACGTTTTTTGAAGTCGAAGTTAGGTTTTGAGTGTTGAGTTTACACCGTTCTTTCCTTCATTTTTGGATAAATAAATATCAAATAAGTCAAATGAGCCTTTGGGTGAATGACAAATAAAATCTAGAGATACAATTAGGAATAATAGGAGATTGAGTTTAACACAAATTACTTGTATGAGTTGTTTTAATTTTGGGGCTTATGATTGACAATGATCTTGTTTTTACACTTGGCATGGAAAAGTGAAAAGTCGAGGACGATGAATCTATTTAAGTTTTATGATCCTAAAAGTTATTTTTCAATAATGAAAGCAATACATTATTGTCTTTGCAAAATAAATTGTCAAAAGTTGAATAATGGTGTAGCTAGAGTTTTATTTTATCAATGCGTGGGGACACGGCAATTGCTTAGCAAGGGGGAGTTTGATATGAGTGATTTTACTCATATCAATTATATCATAAAACGGACAATAATTGCATTAATATATATATGAAAATGGCCATGTATATGTTGTTTTGTTTATTTCATGTGTGTAGGTACCAAGTTCACGAAAACCGGTGAAACCGACACGAAGATTTGAAGGATTTTTATCAAAAGCCAAAAGACGAGTCATTTTATTCGCGGTTTGAAGACAAGTGGGTCCCATATTTAATTAATGGGCCTTAAAAGCCCATTAATTTGCTTATGTTTTCATTTTGGTCAAAAGCCCATTAAACCCATTTACAAAATAAATGGAACGGATGGGAATAAATTATTGGGTCAAAACCCAAATAAAGCCCAAGGACTAATAAATAGAACGTATAGAATGGTGATTGGGTCCAACCAAAGCCCAAAAGAGAACAAAAAAAATCAGTTGATGGGATAAAGTTTATATAAACTTTGTGAGTCAACACTTTTGGTCAAAATATACACAAAGAGAAATAAAATAAAGTAAGACGCAGAGCAGAGAAAGGGGAAAAACACCACCAGCTCAAGAACCCTAGAAAAAAGGGGGTTTCTCAAATCGTTGAGCGAGTGGCTTCCACACAAGGGTAATCAGATAATTGAGGAAGAATAAGTACGTGAAAGCCACGAATATTCCAAGTACCAAGTGCCAGGGTGGCACTTGGTTGCGTCACAACCCTTCCCTCATTGGTCAATCTACTGCAATCCTGACAAAAAACCACTCACATCATGCCAACTCAGCAGCAAACTAGCACATAAATTGCCACCGTGGCGATCCAAGTGAAGATGGGCATATCTCAGCCTTTGGATTAAAACCGAATGGAAAGAGAAAGCCAAGATGCGGAATTAAGGGTCAAGATCGACTCCTCTTCACCAACAAACTCAACCCCTCACCCCTCTCCTTCCCTATATAAACCCTCTCAAAAATCAGTAAATGGATCTTTTTTTCTTCTTAATGTTATAATGGTAGTTTTTAGTTAGAAGTTGTAATATTTCCTTTTTATAAAATTTGTAATGTTTCTTTGATTTAATAAAATTAGTATTACAGTTTTAATCTCCTTTGATCTCACGTTTTATTATTTTTTTTACTGAATTGCTTGCAAATCTTATCTATTAATATCATTATAATTGAATATCACTCAAATAAGCTAAGTCTATAGCTTATGTGAGTGATTGAGAAGGATTAAGGAACAAGCTTAATCCCACTGGTTAAGCTAAAAACAAGTTGAATAAGCTGCTGAAAATCGTGACTGATGATGTTTATAAGGCGAGGGTTTAATGTCGAGGATCGACAATAGGATAGATAGTGTTGATATAATTTTGGAGTGTAGTCCGTGGCTCGTCAGCTACGGGCGCAAAGAAAAGCTCTATTGAGCAAATATATCGACCTCGTTTTGAGCAGAGGTCAAAGGTGCACCACTTTCTTTCCTTTTTCTGTAATTTACTGATTTATGTTTTAATGGTAACTGAATTTAATGAATCTGCTTTGTTTTATTTTACTTGGATATAAAATGTTTAGAATGATTTGAGTTTTTTTTAGGGTGTATGAGTCTGTTCATTGACATTAGTGTTGCGTATAATTGAATATTAAGGTCTGGATTTTAGTTTTCATGTACATGTGTATGGGTGATTAGATTATGCTAGATTGTCATGTTTTTATTCAGGTTTTGAATAATCTGCTTTTTAACCTAAGCTAAGCCTCTGTTTCTTTATCATTACCGTTCTATGCTTGGTTATCTATACCTTGCTGCTATATATCACTATGTTCTTGATGATTTAGATGCGTTTCAGTTGAAGTGATTTTTGTTTATGAGTAGTGTTAACTGATTTGTTCTCTTTTGTGATTAATGAGCTGCTGTTTTCCATATTATTGCTTAGTAACTCGTCTATGGGTTTATGCTCACTTGAACTTATTTGAGTGAATGTGTAAATCCATCGTTGCCTATGTTTTCGTTAATAGTCTGCTTGAAGCTTATCTCTTAAGGGTGTTTGTTACATTGTTCGCTTTTATTGATTTTTAAACTGATTAATAAATTTTCTTCTGCTATTGTTAATTTTGGAAACTGATTGTTGAGATCATATGTTGAATTGCTGCATGTTCAATGTTGATGTTGTTGTTTTGTTTGTTCTGCTTACGTGGACTGATTAGTCATTTTATTGTTTTAAATCACTGAGTTAAAATTTCTGTTATATTACGTGCTTATATGTAACTGTGATAGAACCTGCTGATTTTTAGGATGTAATGACGTTATAGCTGTGATAATATGAACTTGTTATGAGTCTTTTATGATTTTCGGTTTGTATGTTTGATGGTTTGTTATTAGCCTATTTTGCCATAGCTGTTAGATCTATTTGAACCATTTAAAGTAGCTGATCTAATAGAATTTGTTTGATTAAAATTCAGTTAAGTGTTATACTGATATGCAGTAGTTTTATGTGCAGCGTAGTATATTTCTATGAGCTTAAAATTCTGAATTTCTATTAAATAGGAGTATAGGTCTGAGTATTTAGTTGGCTGACCTTGTGATTTTGCTATATTGTAATTTTTAGTTTGTTGTCTTTTGTTTCATTTTCTTATATGTTACAAATATTTTTACCTTGTGATTTTGCATAAGTATGTATGGAGTTGCTATATTAGATCTAAGGTTTTATCGCATATTGGTGTTTAATATTGAGTTACAATTGAGTTTTGATTTGTACTGGTATAATCAGATAATCTATATATCTTGTTTAGCTTACTGTTTACAAGTTCTGTTCCAAAAAAAATAATTCTCCAAAAAATGTCCTTTGTGAGATTCGACCCCTTGACCTCAATGGTGGTTACCCAACGTGTTATACACTTGCTCTAGCTATTCTTTTATGTCTTAACTCAGTTTCTTTAATTTATATAGTCACTTAACTAGGCTGTCAGCTTTTTGGTTTCATTTAAATACAAGTTTTTTTTTATTTAAAGTAAATTTTAAATACTCGTTTCATAACTTTTATAAAAGTTTTAGAAATAAAATATATTTTATTATTTTATAAATCTAAAATTAGAATTATAAGTTTTCAAATAAATTAGTTTTTAAATAAATTAGATTTCTATTAATTTAGATTTTAATAAAATTAGTTTTAAAATAGATTTTGTTAATTAAAAGTTGAAGTTAATTTCTTAGATAAAATTAAGTTAGTTTATTATTTTAAATAGTTTTCTAAATTGCTTAAATAGATTTTAAATAGTGGTAAAGAGTTTTCATTTTAATAGCTTAAACTTTAAATAGTTTAAATATTTATTTATTAGAAAATTTAATGGGGTACGATTCATGAACTTAGGATTAATTAGCTTTAAATTGGTAGAATTAATTTTAGTTTTAAAAACCAAAAACCAATTTGAATAAATTTCCAAGTCAAAACAAAACGTCTCAAATTCACTGATCTTCGTGTACAACGAACTTGGTTCACCAACGTGTTTAATTGAATCCTTCTTTGGTAATTTTAGACTATTACTTTTTCCTAAAGGTAATTTTCTAATTTACCCTATAACGTATCTTAATTATCACATATACTATCCACGACACGTCAATCTCTAACCAATGAGACCATTATATATAGTGGGAAAGTGAAGCTTCCTTTGGAAGCTTCAATAAAGTCACCACCGTGCACTTTATATTCTTCCTTTTTTCACCAAAGGAAGTTCCCACTATGTCTCCAGTATAAATACTTCGAGTCTTCATATCATAGATGGTCTTCAGGGAGTTAGTGAGTCATTGTCATTACTCACTAACTCCATCATCCTGATCTTGGTTCTCGTATTCACTGGCTTAGATCCGCTGCAGTAGTGAAGTAGTCTCTGTGGACTTCTAAGAACATCTTGAGGATGACTCAGCAAACTTACTTGAGTTTACCGACCTATATAATACTTAGGGTATATTTCATTCAAATCAGTACAGGGACAATTTAGGCTCTAAATTGGCCCAACAATCTCCCCCTATTTGAATAGAAATATAGCCTAAGTCTTTTAGTAGTAAGTGAGCATAACGGCTTCTTCTTACATACTAAGATACAACAAATATACATAAAAGATATAACAATGTTTTGATCATTTGTTATTGAAGTGTCTGACTATAAAACTTCTTCATGTCTTGTCTTCAGTTACTAATCTGCATCATTAATGAAGTGAAAACATCTCTGGTCTTCTAAGTATAATGAAGAAGAAACACTGATGAACAACATCAGTAATCTCTGTTGAACATTGTGTTCAGTCAGGAATAGCTTCAGCGGTATTATCTTCGTCTGAGCTAGTGGCTATTTCTTATTCAAATACCTGGGGTCAAATATTAACCCAACAATCTCTCCCTATTTGAATATAGAGATAGCCCATATGTCGTCTCCTTTCTTTGCCTTGGTATGAGTTAATAACATGTACCTGATTGACCAAGTCCTGAATGAAGCTTCAGGCTATGAAGATGACATGATTCATTGGTTGACTTTATCTTCAGCAACTTGGGTTTAGTGTAAGGTTTTGTTTGGGTTCAGTGGTTCAGGTTCTGGTAATGTGTAAATCATGGATTGTTTAAGTGGACTTCGGTGGTGATCAGGCACTTCATCTACGCCAAACAATAATTCTTCAAAATTAACATAACCTGGTGAACATAACCTTTCTTCAAAACCATGTAAACACTAACCTTCTTAAACCATGGACATTTGATGAAACATGGTTCTCGGGTTCTAACCTAATTGGTTTTTAACCTGGTGTGGATTTTTGTTTTGTGTTTGTGTTTGTGTTTGTGTTTTGTGTTTGTGTTTGTGTTTTGTGTATGGTTTGGGTTTGTGTTTTGTGTTTTGTGTATGGTTTGGGTGGGGTGAGGGTGTTGTAGGGTTTGGCTTCAGTTATACATAATCGATGTGCAAGAGTAGAAGTATATGTACCTGATAATGATGATTGACGAGTGTGTAAACACTTTAATAAGTGTGTTCTCTCCCCCTCAAAAGTTGTTGTACAAGAATCTTTTGTATCTTTACACACTTTGTTCATCAATCCATTTTCAAACCATTGAGCTTTACCATATAAACTCCATCAATTGTGTTACAGAACTTTTAATCAGCTGCCCTTGCGTTACAACCGATCTCAAATCTTGGGCTGCAATCTTTTGGGTAGTGTCGTGTTTAAGGTCTTAAGAGTTGTGATTCGATGGTAGTCTGTGAGTCGGACCTCTGGTGGTTCAGAAATCTGGTGGTTCAGAACTCTGGTGGTTCAGAACTCTGGTGGTTCAGAGAAGAGGATGGTTCAGAACCATAGCTAATAAAGGGTCGTTGACCGGGGGGGTTCAGACCTCTAGCAGGTTCAGCGCCATGCAGTCCATTTTATCAGATGGCTGGGGGTTAGTTCAGTGACAGGGTTCATACTTCAATGACTTGTGAGACCTCACAGTGACGGGGGTCCCTGGCTGGGAGTTTAGAGATAAGGGGTGCAACGACAAGGTTCATATCTTCGAACGGGTTTAACTGCTGGAGGTCAGCTTAGTGACAGGTTCAACGAAAAAAGGGTCCAGATATCTGTGAAGCATGGGTCGCTGTTCTTTCGCTGGCTTGTTTTTTACCAGTGGGTTTGCTTGGATCAGTGACATGGGGGGTTTACGATGTACTGATGGGCTTTAAAACTGATAATATATTTTGTACCTAAATCTTTTACCCATTTTCATCAGCTGATACAACAAACTCCAATCACAAACGAACACAATATATTGTACCTAAATTTATATTCGTTCATAACCACCTCTTGTTCACACGAGATCCTAACATTTCATCATCATATCATATCTTCTTCAGTTTCTATTTTAGAAATTGTTTCTAGCTTCATTTTTAGAACTGATGATACAACGACTATTCACTGATACCCACCTTCAACTACAAATCCATTTCGAATTGTTTCCCAACAATAAGTAACCGCAACAACGAACAAAAATTGAAGATCTTGACATTTATATCCACCAAATTCACATCAACCCAATACAATTTTCATCACTCATTCGTTTACCTATCTCAGAAAATCAACCAATACCTTTAAACTTAATAGAATTCATTTATGTGGCCACAATAAACGAATCCATCCATCTTGATATATCAATCTTGATATATGATTTTCGAGAACTTGTAAAGTTTGACCTTTTTTATGATCTTTGGATCGATTTTGATCTGGGTTTTAGATGGTTTTTCTTTGTTACTACACCGGAGGTGTCGCCGAAGAACAGATCTTGGTCAGGTGTTGATGGAGTAACAAATCTGTGAATAAGTGATGAGAGATTGGCTATGATTTGGTGTTTTTGTTCGTGGGATGAGTTTTATGAGGGATTTGAGATGACGTGGGTGGTGTTAGATAGTATAGATCCGGTCGAGTGTGAAAGTGAATCTGGGACTTTGTTGAATTAAAGTTGCGCGAGCTTTTGAAGGGATTTGGTTATATTGTGATGTGAGGGTGACGGTGGAATTGATATGATTGGTGGCGGGATTCGTTTGTGATGGTGGAATGATTGAGGGATATGAATTGCTTTGGTGTGTGACGGTGATGGGATTTTGGTGAGGATTTTGATATTATAATGTGTGGATAAGGTTTGGTTGGATATTTTTTTAGCGTTAGTTAATAGTAGTGTTCATTTCCCCCTCAATAAACTGTTACTGTTGTGCAGTTTTTTGAACATACTGATGAATTTGACTATGCTGAAAAATATGTTATTAGCAGTCATTCGAATGGATCTGGATAGAGAAAATCCAACGCGCTCTGATACCACTTGTTGGTCCATAAATCTTGTGCACATATCGAATCTATGAAGATCTACGAGGAAATCCTAACACTAACACTATCCGTATTTTGGTGGTGGAAATCTCTAACCATCTCTAACCAGTGAGACCACTATATATAGTGAGAAAGTGAAGCTTCCTTTGGAAGCTTCAATAAAGTCAAGTAACCACCTTGCACTTTATATTCTTCCTTTTTTCACCAATGAAAGTTCCCACTATGTCTTCAGTATAAATACTTCGAGTCTTCATATCATAGATGGTCTTCAGGGAGTTAGTGAGTCATTGTCATTACTCACTAACTCCATCATCCTGATCTTGGTTCTCGTCTTCACTGGCTCAGATCCGCTGTAGTAGTGAAGGAGTCTCTGTGGACTTCTAAGAACATCTTGAGGATGACTCAGCAAACTTACTTGAGTTTACCGACCTATATAATACTTAGGGTATATTTCATTCAAATCAGTACAGGGGCAATTTAGACTCTAAATTGGCCCAACAATCTCCCCCTATTTGAATAGAAATATAGCCTAAGTCTTTTAGTAGTAAGTGAGCATAACGGCTTCTTCTTACATACTAAGATACAACAAATATACATAAAAGATATAACAATGTTCTGATCATTTGTTGTTGAAGTGTCTGTGTAAGACCCGTATTTAAAAATCAGAATATTTAAATACGCGGTTTAATTTTAATAAACTATATAAATATTAATTATTAGACAGAGATATAAACGCAGAAATAATACGCAATCTCAGCTTATTTAAATACTACAATAAGATAACTAATTAAATTACGTAAACTACGTAAAACGTAATCACGAACATTTAACACGATTAACATTATTACGTATATTTAATTAACGCGACAAGTAACCACGTAAATAATATTTACGTTTAAACACGTATAATGATAACTATGAAAATATACGACATATTAAATACATGATCACGCGTAACGTTTTAGCGAGCGTATTAAATAAAATAAATGAACTAAGTGGGTTTCGGGCTTTTGGACAAGAAAGGGAGACAAGACATATGGGCCGAAGCCCATGATTTTGCCAAACCGACCCTTTACATATTATAGACGGAGGGAGTGTTTTATTTTTGGACAAACACAAAAGTCTAGATAAAACCCTAGAAAGAAAATATGCAGCCGTCACTTCCTTTCTTCTCTCCTCCCTGCCGTGGGTTTTCAACACCACAAACAAGGGAATAAACGCCCTATAATCCTGAAGATCAAGGTTGGTTCGTGTGAAAACCCTAACAGCATGTAAGAACTCGAATCTTATTTTTGTGCTTCCTTTTGATTTTGGCTAATTGGCTAAAACCCTAATCTTTATATTAAAAAAAACGTGATAAACAATAGAGAAAAGGGGGGGAAATCGTTTTCTTTTGTGGTGTGCTAACTGCACGCAAACCGAGACCATCCATGGTCTCGGTGGTGGAAGTCAGTCACCAGCCGCAACCCTAGACGGGTGTTGGCTGGGTTTTGGTTCAGGCGGGGGCAACACAAACCCCAGCTAGGGGGCGGTTTGTGCTAACAGTGGGAACCCCTTTGGGGTGTTTGTACTACCAGGGGAAACCGAGACCACCAGGTCTCGGTGGGATGATAATAACAAGCAGGGGAAACGAATAACTAGCAGGGGAAACGAACAACAGGCAGGGGGAAAACTGGCAGTAAGGAGCTGTTTGGCAGTGAGTTTTAAAACCAGATTTAGGGCTGTTTGGCTACGGGTTTAAGGGCAGATTAAAGGGCTGTTTGGCTAGACTTATTTTAAAAACTTAGCACGAGTTTTCGGAGTCGCTTATAATAATTATTGCACGGGATTATTTAAATGCTTTAAATCATTTTAAAAGGGATTTATAAATAAATAAATTTAATTGTCGATTTTATTATTTTATTAATAAAATTATATCGATATCGTTTTGTCATGTTAATTGTTTTAAAACATAGGATTTATTAAGGATTTAATTTAAAGGAACTATTTTGGAAACCTATTAATTGTAGAGGCTTTCTATTTATAGCAGGTTACTACTTATAGAAATATCGTAAATATCAGAATAAGTGTTACATAAATCAGTAACTAATGAAAAATAGTCAGAATTACAATATTTCAAGAAATCAGAAATACTTGATGTACGCTATCCGGTGAATATTTAAGAACAGTCGGGTTTATCAAAGATACACCAGACAATCAGATTAATCAGATTATACATAAACATCAATACTAGAATAAAATGAATTAAATTAAGAACATATGAGAATCAGTAATAGTAAACAATAATCAGTTAACTCATTCGTGTCCGTTATTTATGTAGTAACCGTGAAGTTGGAATACATGTTTCTGCTTTCAATCTTATTTCATTATTGGATACGAGGTACGGATTTTCCGTCCTTTCAGTAAGGACTTCCTTTTCTATGCATGTTTAGGATTCCCCGTCTGCAGCCAAATGTTTTCCCCAGTATATGTTTAAGTTTATCAGTAATCATGTTAATAACTAAATAAATTGCCTGAGCATTATATACAAGCACGACCAATTTATGTACTAGTTACGGAGGTACCGTAACCACGGCACTAGAGGCACCGGTGTCGTGACTCACATGCAGGAGAGTGATATCCTGCATCGTCCCACTCAGCTCAGCTTGGCCATTTCATCAGTATTATTAGTGGGGCGTATGGATGCATCCTAGGCTTATATGTGTTACAAGTTATCAGGGTGAATGTGGTGTGTGCTCTACATCCTTCACATTGGAGCTGATCCCTCCACCCAGCACAGTTATTTAGAGGTCACCCCTCTACAGCATGACGAGGTCACCCCTCCAGTTATTCATGCACGGTTGTTACAACACGTGACCTATATAAGCTCTGGCAAATAAAATACAGTAAATGCATGTTTTCAGAATTAATAGTTATATTTCAGTAACAGTATATATGAACCAGGTTTCTCAGATTTTATGCAGAGTTCTACCACATGTTACATATCAGTCTTACAGCTTCAGTATTCTATCGCCTGTTTCATTCAGTAAATTCTTATCATGCTTTATATCCGTTCACTGAGCGTTATGCTCAGCCGTAGTTCCTTTCATGTTCTAACGGCAGGTACACCAGGACACTCTTAGGATTCTGAGAGCATGTGCATTTGGATGGAAGCTATCCAGACTTCTTACATTACGCATTTCTTACATTATTCTGCTTATTTGGACGTTGTTTAGTCCTTTTTCTTCAGTATTTACTTTTCATGTTTTGAGCTTAGGTTGGATCACCGATGTTTGATTCCGGTATTTCCGTTATGGTCATTTAATGTTTTAGGACATTTACCTTATGCTTTGATGACACGCCATAAATATACGTAACGGTCCACTTATCCAAGTGGGGTGTTACAGTCTGACTATAAAACTTCTTCATGTCTTGTCTTCAGTTACTAATCTGCGTCGTTACTGAAGTGAAAACATCTCTGGTCTTCTAAGTACACTGAAGAAGAAACACTGATGAACAACATCAATAATCTTTGTTGAACATTGTGTTCAGTCACGAATAGCTTCAGCGGTATTATCTTCGTCTGAGCTAGTGGTTATTTCTTATTCAAATACCTGGGGTCAAATATTAACCCATCATCAATAGCTTTGTTGAAACAATCAGTAATATTCTTCTTATGCTCATGACTATTGAGAAGCTTGGAAATGACAGTAGGAAGCAAGGTCCGAACAACGTTGTATCGGCCCATCTCTGAAGTATTGTATTTGCTTTGAAGCTCCTCCTTCTCGACACTCAGTACCTTAGCTTCTTCGGCTTGCGTTTCCTTATCGGCACGAAGGACATGCAGAGGCTCTTCAAGATCAGCAATTCGGGCATCACGGCCTTTTATCCTTTCAGTCAAATCACACTTCTCACCCACAACAGCAGCCAGTTCGACGTCCTTAGAGGCACAAACCTTTTCGGAATTTTGGAGCTGGGAAGAGAGCTTGAAGTTAGCTTGAATTTGCTTTGCCTGTTTAAGATCTGATTCCCGAAGGAGTGCCTTGTATTCTTCACATCTCTCCAAGAGATTGCTTTGATCTTTCGACTCCTCCTCTTACCTACGAAGAGAGTCAACCATCCTCATGGTACTCCGGGCAAGTTGGTACCAGCTTCGGTTTAGAGTAAGGGATGGAGGATAGGAGCTCGGCTCTCGTTGAACAACCGAAGGAATGATATGCATCATCAGATCTCGGCACTCCGCAGGCGTATCCACTCGACTGTCAACACCAGTACTCCAATCGGGAGTATACCTAGCACTCGGACTAGACATCTCTTCATCAACGGTGAATACACCTGATCCAGAAAATTAGATAAAACTCTTAGAGTTAGAACAAATAACATTGAGAGCACATATACACACATATAAAAAAAGAAAAAAAGGGAAGTCCGAGAAGAAAAGTACTTACGTTTGGAATGGAGACGGTCCGAATCCATCACTCCCTTGCCGTCCCTATGTTTGGTAGGCTCCTCAACTTCATCATAAAAGACACCCTTAGAACTTGACCCATCTAAGTATGAGTTACCAAGTGGTGAAAACTTAGGAGGGGGGCTCTTCTCTTTGGAAGGTTCTGAAGTAGTATCCTTGCCACCCCCTCCGGATTTCAACTCATGTGTTTTATCCAAATGATCACCAACAGGTCCGGAGGAACCATCATCAACATGAGCAGACAAGTTGACAGACCGAAGAGGTATGGGACTTATAACATTATCTTCATCAAATATATCCTCTTCATTCTCACCAGCACCTTCGTCCACATTTACTCGCCTCTTCTTAGCCGAACCACCAGAGGCCGTAGGCTTCTCAGTCATGCGTTTCATACTCCGATGCAGATCACTGACAGCCTTGCTAGCTTTAGTAGAAGCTCCGGAGGAACCCCCATTTTCGACAGCTTTCTTCTTTCCCTTCGGCTTCTCAACCGGCTCTCCAGCCTCCTCTTTCCTTTTCTTTTCTTCCGCGGCACGAAGAGCAGCTAGCCTCTTCTTCTCACGAGTGGCTTTAACATCTTCACTTTCATTCATTGCAATTATCTGTTCAGCAGGAGGAGCACTCAAGCGCTCTCCGGCAGCCAATGCACCAGCGGCATGAGGAGTAATCCGATTGGCTTCGGTCAGACGATCGCCCCTGGTAATTTTGCCCGGAGCAGTAATGGGGAATCTAAGGTACTCAGACATGGTAACAACTGCAAGAAAAGAAAGAAAACACAACAAAAGCAATACGAATTTACAATCATGAAAGGAAAAGACAAGATAAAAGAAGAAATAAAAACAAGGGTAATACCATTCCCTTCCGGATCCAAAAAACGAGGCAAAAATTTTGGGCACTCCCAAGTCAATGACACCCCAGCCATTATACAACACACCCTCCGGAATGGCTGCCAAATCCACAACATGCTCCTCAAGACGAAGGGAATCTGGTTCATTAAAACCATCTCGGGGGATATAATCATTCAGATCCGAATCAACATGCCTCCACGACATAAAATCCGGAATAGCTCGGCGATCTATGATAAAGAACTCCCATTTCCAGTTTTTCAAGCAAGTAAGAGTATCATGAAAAATTTGTTTGCGTGAACCTTTCCCGGACCTCTTTTCAAAGGAAAACCAATGTCCTTGTTTGTTAAGCGTATAGTAGAGACGAAATAGAGGTGCAGTGGGTTCAATAGAAAGGCTTCGGCAATAAACCTCAAAGGTAATGACACGATTTAGCCCCAACTGAACAAGTTGTAAGATATGAACGGCGAAGTTTTTTAAGACGGCTAAAAGGAAGGTGGAGAAGGGACTCGTATCCCGGAAAACTTAAAAAATTGCTCGTACAAACCTGTACAATTCGAAGGGAGACGATCCATAGTCATCCCTTCCGGAGCAGCTTGGGGATTGAAACTTTCCGGAATATGATACGTCTTCACTAGATACTTAACATACTCGTCATTAAGAGTGGAAGTATATGTCGGCATGTCGAACTTGGGAGCATTGATAGGTGTGTAAACACCCATCTTTTCTACCACTTAATTACAATAATAACCGGACCAAAACGTGTATTTTATGTCTTTTATGTCGGAATTATGCGTGGTTTGTGTTTTTGTTGTGATTTAGGACGAAAAGGTGAAAAATGGAGAAAACACGGACATTCACGGGCATTTATGGACTTTTATTGAAGAAAAGGATAAAAGACGAAGTCAAGAAGTCAAAAGTGCAAAAAGAACGGAAGTCCACGACCAATTCTGAAGATTTATCGAAGAAAAAGTCAAAAGACGGAAGTTTATCAAAAGCCGAAGAATTCAAGTCTATTTTATTGAAGAATTTAAAGACGAGTTCGAAGAAATCCCGAAGCCAAAAGTCCCTTAAGTCCAAGTTTAAAGAAGATTAGAAGAAAAGGACTAATGACGCAATTAATGAAGATTAATAAAAGGAGGGACTTAAACTTGTAATTAAGAAGAAAGGAAAGAGGGGAGGAAGCTTCCTTAATCCTCCCCTATAAATAGATTAGGCTTGATTACTTTTCTTTCTTGTTGGCTAAAGTGAAAATTAGTCTTTGATAGGTGTGTAAACACCCATCCTTTTACCACTTAATTCTGGCTAAAACAAGACCAAAACACGTAATTAATATCATTTGTTTGGAATTATGCGTGGTTTTTGTGTGTATTGTGTTTTCAGAGCTAACCGGATGAATATTAAAGAAAACATGGGATTGCACGGGTTTTATCAAGGAAAAAGACTGAAGACGAAGTCTATTGTCCAAGAGATGCAAAAGATTGGAAGTCACTAGGCCTATTCGAAGATTTATCGAAGAAAAGGACTAAAGACGGAAGATTTTCATAAGTCGAAGAAACTCGAGTCTATTTAACGAAGAAATTAAAAGACGAGTTGGATTTAATCGACAACAAATCCCGAATCAGAATCGAAAACGTCAACTTTTCTGAAAAGACGAGAAGACAAGAAGAAGAGGAGAAAGCCCACTCACCAACCAACCATTAGGACTATAAATAGATTTTCCTTCACACATTAGGGAGTTAGTTTTTTCATTCTTTCTTTCCCAGTTCTTTGTAGTTCGTCTCATCACAAACTCCATTAGGGAGTTTGGTGATTTTCATCTTTTTCTTTTCATCTTGTAAGTTTGATTCAATACTCTTGTTACTTTTCCCTTAATCAATCCATTCCATCTTTTCATTAATCTTGTTCTTCATCATCTCTTTTTGCAAGTTCTTAAGTTTTTATTTGATTCAAGTTTGATCTTAAAAAGTTGTTGAATTAATGTTTTTATTGGTGGGATTTGTTCCTCATGGTATGTTAATGATTATTGGTTAGTTTGGTAAAACCTTTTTGAGTATTTAGTTTGATTTTGATTAAATTTCGTGTCCCTTATTTTACTGTTACTGTATCTGTTCTTCGTGCTCCAGAATTATTCCGAATAGACTTGATCCATTTGCTTTACTCGGAATATTTCAAATATTCCGAGTATAGGTTTATTTCCTCTTTATTCGGAATATCCCAGATATTCCGAATAGCTCCAATTTTCCGCATAATCATTTCTTTGTTTTCCTTATTCGGAATAGTTTCCGAATAGCCAGGTTTTTCCGAATAGCAATTATATTCCGCATAGACTTTATTTTTCCGAATAGCCACTTTTTCCGCATGGACTTGGTTTTCCGAATTGGCTTATTTTTCCGAGTAGGAGTATTTTTCGCATAGACTAGGTTTTCCGAATAGACTTTTTATTCCGAGTAGGATTTTCCATTTTTCCCTATTCGGAACTTTTCAATTATTCCGCATAGTCTTAATTTTGTTTTCTTATTCGGAATATTTTCCGAATTGACTTTTTGTTCCGAATGGTATATCATTCCGCATAGGACTTTTTCCGAATAGGGTATCTTTTTGCTTTATCATTTAATTGTTTTTGATCTACTGATTCTAGCTTTAATCTTTATTTACTTCATTGATTTAGGTTAGTAAAACAAATCCACTTATTGTCACCAAGAACAATCATTCCACTTTTAACTGAGATCAATTCGAGAGGATTCCGAGAATTCTGAACCATACAAAATGCATGTATCAAATGGCGCCGCTGCCGGCTCCTCTCGTTAAGATCAAAAGTTTTTTCAACAATAATAACAACAACAACCCGCCTTTCAACAACATGAATAACAACAACAATGAGCCCCTTCCGGATAATCGCCCAATGATCGAATTGCTGCAAGCTCATGTTGATGGCAACACGGATCCAATTATCATTCCTCCAATTGCCGCCAACAATTTCGAGCTCAAGTCAGGCTTTATCCAGATGGTCTCCGCTCAACCGTTCTTGGGACGCACCATTGATGACCCACACGACCATATCAAGAGATTTCTTCAACTCACCAACACGGTCAAGTTCAATGGGGTTTCACAGGAGGTCATAAGGTTACAACTTTTTCCCTTTTCTTTAGAGGGACAAGCCCGGCATTGGCTTGCTAAGGAACCGCCACAGAGTATTCTCTCGTGGACGGATTTGGAAACAAAGTTTATTAACTACTTTTTTCCACCCTCTCGTACTACCGCTTTGCGGAATGAGATTATAAACTTTGAACAAAAGTACGATGAGTCATTCAGTGAATCTTGGGATCGTTTTAAAGATCTTTTAAGAAAATGCCCACAACATGGTTTTACCAAAGTACATCAAATAAATACTTTTTACAATGGTTTAAGCATGAGTGACCAAGATTCACTGAATAGTGCCTCAGGGGGTAATTTATTGGCTAAGACTTCCAATGCTGCTTGGGACATCATTGAGAATAAGTCTCGTGTGCAAACCAAGAGCGTTAGGACCAATGTTGCTAGTGCTAGCACTAATGACAGCGACAAGCGATTAGACAAAATCACCACGCTTCTTGAATCGCTTGTCACCCACACCGTCAGCAACAACAACAGCAACAACGCTAAGAACGCACAAGTCAACGCTGTCAGCCAACCTTGTGAGATATGCGGTGGTCCCCACTCCTATACAACTTGTACCGCCACCCAAGATTACCCTGCTGAGAATGTGAATGCGGCATATGGCACCTATCCTCAACCAGCTTATCAAGCAAAACCCCAAGGTGACCGTAACTTGCTTAGCTATCGCAGCAACAACTATCTTTCACCACCTGGTTTCCCTCCTACCAACCCAAACCAACAACAAAACCTTAATCGCCCTCCTCAACAACAACAACAACCTCGACAACCATACATTCCACCTCACAAGCAGCAACAACCACCTCAACGAACCAATCAAGTCTACCAACAACCTGCTTACCAACCACCTGCATACAATGCTCCTCCCAACCAACCTACCGCTCTTCACCAAGATGTGGAAACTTATATGAGGACTAACGATACGATAGTGGGAAATCTTCAGAGAGAAGTGCTCAACCTGAAAGCCGATTTGGTAAAGCAAGGAAATGATTTGAGGGCCGATATGCGAAACACGTTGGATAGTCAGACGAATGACTTGAGGAACATGATGGCTAGTTTCTTCCAAAGTAGTCAACCCTCTTCTTCGGGTACTCTTCCGAGTAACACCGTTGCGAACCCAAGAGGGGAGATGAAAGCAATCACTACTAGAAGTGGTAAAGGTACCAAGGAACCCGAGCTTCCTATACCCCCACCGGTGGTTGTGACTAAGGAGAACGAGTCGCCTGCTCCTATTCCTCCTCCTTCTCCTTCCCCAATTTCTCCACCTCTTCATTCTACCCCTCCTCCACCCGTGGTTGTGAGCGACCCTATTCCTCTAAAGCCTTCATCTTCTTCCAATATACCTTATCCTTCCAGGTTGAGGAAAGAGAAGCAAAAGAGCAAGGATGATATTCAGGTTTCTAACTTTCTTAAAATGTTTAAACAACTGAATTTCAATATCTCCTTCGCTGAGGCTCTCGCTCACATGCCCAAGTATGCTAAAATGTTTAAAGATCTTTTGAGCGACAAGGAAAAGCTCCTCGACATTGCCAACACCCAACTTAATGAGAACTGCTCTGCAGTGCTCTTAAGGAAATTGCCAACCAAGCTTGGTGATCCGGGTCGTTTTCTTATCCCTTGCAATTTCCCGGGAGTAGAGAATTGCATGGCTCTAGCCGATCTAGGTGCCAGTATTAATCTCATGCCTCTAAGTGTTTGGAAGCAATTATCTCTCCCAGAGCTAGTCCCCACTAAAATGACATTGGAATTGGCCAACCGTACGGTTGCTTATCCAGTGGGGATAGCCGAAGACGTTATCGTAGGAGTCGACAAATTCACCTTCCCAGCCGATTTTGTTGTCGTCGACTACGAGATGGACCCCCGTGTACCACTTATTGTTGGTCGTCCATTCTTGAGGACCGGTCGCACTCTTATTGATGTTGAAGCCGGAGAGCTTATCATGAGAGTGGGTGACGACAAAGTAGTCTTCAACATGGGAAAGTTGTCCAAACAGCCTTATTCATATGAGAGCGTTAATTGTATTGACGTTCTTGATGAGGCTTGTGAAGAACACTTTAATGATGCTTGCAAAAGTATTCCTACCTCTCTTCCTACTGTTGAGACCGTGTCCTCTCTTGATTCATCGTTGTCTCTATTTGGAGATAGTGATTTATTCTGGAACAATCTTGAAGCTACCATGGGAGATGCGAATTTAGCCACTAATGATTCTCCCACCGAGGGGGATGAAGACATGAGTTTCTTTGACAATCTTCTCACTGAAGACAATCCTTCGCCTCCATCTCCCACGGTCATTGCTATCGATACTCCGACTTTGAAAACGCCTCCCGTCGAAAATCCTCCGGATTTGGAACTTAAGGAGTTGCCACCTCATCTCGAGTACGTGTTCCTGGACGACAACAAGAAATCGCCCGTCATTATTGCAAAGGATTTGAAAGATGAAGAGAAGACTCGCCTCGTTGCTATGTTGAAGGATCATAAGAAGGCTATTGCTTGGAAAATCTCGGATATTCGTGGAATTGATCCTCACTTCTGCACACACAAAATTCTCATGGAGGACGACTTCAAGCCCACTATTCAAAGCCAACGAAGGGTGAATCCAAAAATACATGAAGTCATCAAAACAGAGGTTATCAAACTTCTTGATGCGGGTATGATTTACCCTATTTCGGATTCCCCGTGGGTTAGTCCAATCCATTGTGTGCCCAAGAAGGGCGGAATAACCGTTGTTCCCAATGAACACAACGAGTTGATTCCCACTCGTCTCGTTACTGGATGGAGAGTTTGTATAGACTACCGCAAACTCAATGATGCCACGAGAAAGGATCATTTCCCTCTACCTTTCATGGACCAAATGCTTGAACGATTAGCCGGTAATGAATATTACTGCTTTCTTGATGGTTTCTCGGGTTATTTTCAAATACCCATCGATCCCCAAGATCAAGAAAAGACTACATTCACCTGTCCCTATGGCACTTTCGCTTACAAACGAATGCCTTTTGGCTTATGTAATGCGCCCGGGACTTTCCAAAGGTGTATGTTAGCTATCTTCCATGACATGGTTGAACAAACCATGGAAGTCTTCATGGATGATTTCTCGGTCTTCGGGGATTCCTTCTCTGCTTGCCTTGCCAATTTAGAACGTATGCTACAGCGGTGTGAAGACACTCGCCTTGTTCTAAATTGGGAAAAATGCCATTTCATGGTAAAAGAAGGCGTCGTGCTTGGACATAAGATTTCGAAAGCCGGTCTTGAAGTAGACCGTGCTAAAGTTGATGTTATAGCAAAGTTGCCTCCACCTTCAACTGTGAAGGGTGTGAGAAGTTTCTTGGGTCATGCGGGCTTCTATCGTCGATTCATCAAAGATTTTTCTCAGATCGCTCGCCCAATGACCCACCTCTTAGAAAAAGATACTTCTTTTATCTTTTCCAAAGAGTGCCTTGAAGCCTTTAAGTCACTTAAGGATAAGCTAACTAAGGCACCCGTCTTGGTTACCCCTAATTGGGAGCTGCCCTTTGAGTTGATGTGCGATGCTAGCGATTTTGCTATTGGAGCGGTTCTTGGACAAAGAGTGAACAAACACTTCCAACCGATCCATTACGCTAGCAAGACAATGACAGGGGCACAATTGCATTATACGACAACTGAGAAAGAACTTTTAGCTGTTGTCTATGCTTTTGAAAAATTCCGCCCCTATCTTGTCCTTTCCACCACCATTGTGTACACCGATCATTCCGCGTTGAAGTACTTGTTGACAAAGCAAGATTCCAAACCAAGACTTCTTCGTTGGGTTTTGCTGCTCCAGGAATTTAAAATCGACATCCGCGATAAAAAAGGAGCAGAAAACCTAGCCGCGGACCATCTTAGTAGACTTGAGGATCCATACCAAGGGGATCATCCGACCAAAGAAATCAATGATTCTTTTCCCTTGGAGACCTTAATGTCTATAAACTCGAAGCCGAATGAAACCCCGTGGTTTGCGGACTTTGCAAACTATTTGGCGGGTGGAATTCTCAAGGAAGGGTTGACGTCCCAGCAAAAGAAGAAGTTCTTTACCGACATCAAGACTTACTTTTGGGACGACCCTTACCTATTCAAACAATGTGCTGATCTGATAATTCGCCGATGTGTTGATGGACCGGCAGCGTCGGACATCCTTGATGCTTGCCACAAAGGACCCACCGGTGGTCACTTTGGTCCCAACTACACCGCTAAGAAAGTGTTTGATTCGGGATTTTATTGGCCCTCCATATATCGTGATGCTCACACTATGGTTAAGCGATGTGATGTTTGCCAAAAGCAAGGCAAAATCACACATAAAGACGAGATGCCTCAGAATTTCATCCAAGAGTGTGAAATTTTTGATGTTTGGGGTATCGACTTTATGGGGCCATTCCCTTCGTCTAAAGGACACAAATACATCCTTGTAGCCGTTGACTACGTTTCAAAGTGGGTTGAAGCCAAAGCTTTGCCTACTAATGACGCAAGGGTGGTTTGTAACTTTTTGAAAGCTCTATTCGCTCGCTTCGGTGTGCCTCGTGCCATTATTAGTGATCGTGGGACTCATTTCTGCAATGACCAATTTGCTCGAGTCATGGCTAAGTACGGTGTAAACCATCGTCTTTCCACAGCCTACCACCCACAAACTAATGGCCAGGCCGAAATATCCAACCGAGGTCTGAAGCGAATTCTTGAAAGAACCGTGGGAGAGCATCGTGCCGCATGGGCTGATAAACTCGATGATGCTTTGTGGGCTTTCCGTACTGCTTACAAGACCCCGATCGGCTGTACGCCTTATCGTCTTGTGTACGGGAAAGCGTGCCACCTCCCCATTGAGTTGGAGCACAAGGCTTATTGGGCCTTGAAGTGGGCTAATTTTGATATTAACAAAGCCGGTGACCTACGCAAGATCCAACTCAATGAGCTGAATGAACTTCGGAATGAGGCTTATGAAAATTCTTTGATCTATAAGGAAAGAACTAAGCTCATTCACGACTCCAAGATTAAAAACCGAGAGTTCCATGTTGGAGACAAAGTCTTACTTTTTAACTCTCGGTTGAAAATCTTTTCGGGCAAGCTCAAATCTCGTTGGTCCGGCCCATTCACCATCGCCCAAATTTTTCCATATGGTACTCTCGAGCTCGCTCAACCTAATGGACCAAATTTTAAGGTGAATGGCCAACGAGTGAAGTTGTACTTTGGTGAGGACACCTCTCAGGAGGTGATTCCATCCCTCACCACGTTCCCCATGAACTAAATTTGGGTCGAGTCAGGCTCGTGACTCGGTTATCAAAAACAAGCGCTCCTCGGGAGGCAGCCCGAGTATCTATCCATTTAACCCCCTAAGTGTAGGGGAGAACCTATTTTGGTCATTTGTGTTTGTGTGGTGATGTGCTTACAGGGATTACTGCAATCTTGGAAATCTTTGAAGAACCGTGTTCCCATGTTATCCGAAATCCGGTTCTATATCTCAACTATCGTGATTCAATTTTCTTCATTCTCACATTTGAAATTGATCACTTTAGTCGTCTCTTCCTTAACTTGAGTTAACCAACGTGCACAATGTCATAAGTGTAGGGGAAACTTTTCCCACATGCTTAAACATTGAGGACAATGTTTATCTTAAGTGTAGGGGAGACTTCTATCGAAGTTTTAAGTGGACTTTTCCATGAAAATGCCTTCATTTAACCAGAAAATCCTATTTTTCAGCATTTTTCAAATTTTTTATTAACTTTGGCCATTTAGTTGTAATTTTTAAATTTTTATCGTTGCTTTCATATGTATATATCCCGCAATAAAGTCAAAAATATTAATAAATTGGTGTAGCTAGTTTAGAAGTCTTTGACATATTAGGCCCGTTGCGTTTATTTTGACTCAACCCGAATAGACTTATCCAAGTTTATTCTAGCTAGTATCCTTAACCATGTAGACCTTAATTGGTTTATTAGGCTAAGTGTCCACGAGTCTCATTACTTGAGATTTTAAATTGTGGAGGACGAGAAATGATAGAGTCAATTATAAGTCGGTATTCTTGCGCAAGCTCACTTGGTGTAATTATTTGCCTATTCTCCCATCACTTGCTAATAATTTATCTGCAATAAGTAAGGTCTTACGATTTGAAAAGTTACTTAGCTTCTAGCCCAAGATCGTTTAAAAGTTGCTCGGTAATGATAAGAGTTCATAGCCAAGGCATAACTTATGAAGCGGGGCGCGAAGATTGGCGAGTCCGAAAAGGCCCTAACAAGGCATGAGGATTCAATTTTATTGCTGAAGATCCAAAGTGATGTGAAAAGCATTATTCCTAAAGTCAATATTAAGGATCAAGACTCACGACGAAAAGCAATCAACTCCCGTAAAGATCATGGAGAAGTCTATCCGAAAAGACCCTAACAAGGTATGAGGATAAATAGATCCAAGTCCGAAAAGGAGGCGGATCGTTGTATCTCAAAATCCCAAATAGAGATTGAAGAAATAATCATGAAGTCGTGGTCAACAAAGTTGGAGTACCCCTCAAAAGTCTCCAAGTGAAGAAACTCTATTATGATGAGAAGACCATTATCTCAAGAACGTCTCTCGAAGATATGAAGTATGAAGTACAAGCCAAATATCGGCCCGAGAAAGGTCTCAAATCGTGAACCAAGTTATGCCAAGATATGAACTTTTTGATATCCCGAGAAGCAGTTTTAAGAGATTTTGTCCTTTAGCTAACTATTGATCAAATCGTCCTACTTTGCTTTCAGCCTTAATAAACTATCGAAATAAGTCCAAAAATGCATCTTCATGATCATTCTAAGACAAAAATAAAATATAAGAGATACAACTAGGAATAAGGGAGTTTAAGCATTTAATTAAGCCATGTGTGTAAGTGTTTGATTTACTAACTTATAATAACAATGATCTCGTTTTTAAGCTTAGTTTGGGGAACGTGAAACTTGAGGGTGATAAATCTTCGCAACACCAAAGCCCTAATGTAAGTCCTTGATTTCTTTACAAGTTATTTCCATTCTTTTGCTTACTTTAAAGTTTTTAGTTCTCTTAGTATTTTAATTGTTGTTTAGTAGAGTTTAAATAAGGCCAAGGTTGATTAATTATGAGAAAAATGTAAAATTGCTTTATCACTAAGCATTGCATGAGGGCATGGCAATGGTTAAGTGTAGGGGATTTGATAGGTGTGTAAACACCCATCCTTTTACCACTTAATTCTGGCTAAAACAAGACCAAAACACGTAATTAATATCATTTGTTTGGAATTATGCGTGGTTTTTGTGTGTATTGTGTTTTCAGAGCTAACCGGATGAATATTAAAGAAAACATGGGATTGCACGGGTTTTATCAAGGAAAAAGACTGAAGACGAAGTCTATTGTCCAAGAGATGCAAAAGATTGGAAGTCACTAGGCCTATTCGAAGATTTATCGAAGAAAAGGACTAAAGACGGAAGATTTTCATAAGTCGAAGAAACTCGAGTCTATTTAACGAAGAAATTAAAAGACGAGTTGGATTTAATCGACAACAAATCCCGAATCAGAATCGAAAACGTCAACTTTTCTGAAAAGACGAGAAGACAAGAAGAAGAGGAGAAAGCCCACTCACCAACCAACCATTAGGACTATAAATAGATTTTCCTTCACACATTAGGGAGTTAGTTTTTTCATTCTTTCTTTCCCAGTTCTTTGTAGTTCGTCTCATCACAAACTCCATTAGGGAGTTTGGTGATTTTCATCTTTTTCTTTTCATCTTGTAAGTTTGATTCAATACTCTTGTTACTTTTCCCTTAATCAATCCATTCCATCTTTTCATTAATCTTGTTCTTCATCATCTCTTTTTGCAAGTTCTTAAGTTTTTATTTGATTCAAGTTTGATCTTAAAAAGTTGTTGAATTAATGTTTTTATTGGTGGGATTTGTTCCTCATGGTATGTTAATGATTATTGGTTAGTTTGGTAAAACCTTTTTGAGTATTTAGTTTGATTTTGATTAAATTTCGTGTCCCTTATTTTACTGTTACTGTATCTGTTCTTCGTGCTCCAGAATTATTCCGAATAGACTTGATCCATTTGCTTTACTCGGAATATTTCAAATATTCCGAGTATAGGTTTATTTCCTCTTTATTCGGAATATCCCAGATATTCCGAATAGCTCCAATTTTCCGCATAATCATTTCTTTGTTTTCCTTATTCGGAATAGTTTCCGAATAGCCAGGTTTTTCCGAATAGCAATTATATTCCGCATAGACTTTATTTTTCCGAATAGCCACTTTTTCCGCATGGACTTGGTTTTCCGAATTGGCTTATTTTTCCGAGTAGGAGTATTTTTCGCATAGACTAGGTTTTCCGAATAGACTTTTTATTCCGAGTAGGATTTTCCATTTTTCCCTATTCGGAACTTTTCAATTATTCCGCATAGTCTTAATTTTGTTTTCTTATTCGGAATATTTTCCGAATTGACTTTTTGTTCCGAATGGTATATCATTCCGCATAGGACTTTTTCCGAATAGGGTATCTTTTTGCTTTATCATTTAATTGTTTTTGATCTACTGATTCTAGCTTTAATCTTTATTTACTTCATTGATTTAGGTTAGTAAAACAAATCCACTTATTGTCACCAAGAACAATCATTCCACTTTTAACTGAGATCAATTCGAGAGGATTCCGAGAATTCTGAACCATACAAAATGCATGTATCAGTCTTCCACCATTTAAATACTTGTCATTTACTTTTCATGTCATTTAAATTCATGTTATGCACCTTAATTACCATTTAATTCCAAGTAAGTTTTCATTTTAATTCTTGTCAAATCTTTATTTTATCTTGTCAATCTCTTATCTACCTTTCTCATTCTTTGATTTGTTGTGTTTATGTTTAAGTTCATGCTTTTATTTTGATCCAAAGTGGTTTTTGATTATTGTGGTAAAAGTTGTTTGATTTCATGTTTTTAATTGCTTGTTGATGTTTATTCATAGATTCGTTACTGTTTATTATTATCCGTGTGTTTGATTTTGGTTATTTTGTTATTTTATCTGCTGCTACTGTTCTCCTTGTTCTTCGGTAAGTGTTTGCCTTGTTTTTGATCTTTCCAGGAAGAGTTCCGAGCCAAGGAAAGGACTGAAGTGTTCATTCGGAAGTCCAAACTTCCGGACCAAAATTGTTCATTCGGAAGTCTTAAACTTCCGAACCAAGGCTTCTAATAACTGAATTTTTATATCAATTAAAGTTCGTTTTCTCGGAATCTCTTCGAATTGATCTCGGGTTAATTGTGTGAGATTAGTTGTTCTTGGTAAATCAAGTAAAAGGGTGTCGTTGTCTAAAACTAAAGAAAAATAAAGACTTGAACAATTAAAGATAAAGTAAAGACGGTGAAAGGAAACAATAAAAAACTTGGTGAAAAGTAAATAACGAGAATTTAAAAGGCAAATAAAAGTAAACGACTCAAATTAAAACTTAGATTAAAAGGAAAGCGAGTAAAAATGCAAGTAAAGAAAACGGCGGGAAAAATAAAGTTTAAAACTGAAAACTAAAAACTCTATTCGGAATAAAAACATTATGCGGAAAAATAGGGCTATTCGGAATACTAGTCCTACTCGGAATAAAAGCCCTATGCGGAATAAAAATGGAAAATGCCCTATGCGGAATAATTAAAACAAATGCTTATGCGGAAAATAACCCTTATACGGAATAATAAATCATTCCGCATAGGAAGCTTTATTCGGAATAAATACACATTCCGCATAGGAAGGCCTATTCGGAAAAAAGATCATTCCGCATAGACATCCCTATTCGGAATAAATAAATATTCCGCATAGACATCCCTATTCGGAATAACTGATATTCCGCATAAGGAAGAATGAAAACAGATGATTCGGAATAAAGGAAATATTCCGCATAGAGGGAAAATGAAGTAGCCTATTCGGAATAATTGGGAAAGAACAGTAACTTGAGCAGACGAAGAACAGTAGGCACGAATTTAATTAAATCTCACCAAAACAAACCAAAAGATTAAACCAAAACAATCAATAAACATCAACTAACAATAATCAATCAAAACAAATCATTAAAACTAACAAACAAAGCCAAATCAATCAAAACCCACTTGATTAAAATCATAAATACTCAAGAACATGAACTCAAAGATTAAGAACAAATCAACAAGAAAGGAAGAAGGAGATGAATTAAAAGCTTAATTAAAAAGTAAAGATTCAATAACAAAAGTTTAAACACAAATTAATCTAGAGAGAGAAAGCATAAGTTTTTAGAGAGAGAAACTACCTACCTAATCTAATCCTAAAACTAAGACTAACCAACCCTCTCACATGTTGTGAGGGTGGTATTTATAGGAGAGGGGAGTAGTTGGTGGCTTCCTCTTTCTTTCTTTCTTGGTCCTCAGTCTTTTAGTCTTCTTAAATTCTTCGACTTTTAAGACTTCGTCTCGGGATTTCTTTGAACTCGTCTTGTAGTTTCTTCATAATCTGGACTTGAGTTCTTCGGCTTTATTAGTAAACTTCCGTCTTTTGACTTTTTCTTCAATAAATGCCCGTGAAAGACCGTGTTTTCCTTCCTTTTCACATTTTTACCCTAAAACACAATAAAAACACAAACCACGCATAATTTCGCCATTTACGACATAAAATATACGTTTAGGTCCCGTTTTAATGTAATTAAGTGGTAGAAAAGATGGGTGTTTTCACACCTATCAAATCCCCTACACTTAACCATTGCAATGTCCTCATGCAATGCTTAGTAATAAAGCAAGGTTTACACTTTCCATCATAATCAACCTACCTTGGCCTTTATTAAACAACTAAGGAAAATTTAAAAGATAGGAAATAACAAAATACAACAAGGAAGAAACTTGTAAAGAAATCTAAGACTTACGTTAGGGCTTTGGTGTCGTGAATGTTTATCACCCTCAAGTTTCACGTTCCCCATGCCAAGCTTAAAAACAAGATCATTGTTAGTACAAGTTAGCATAACAAACATTTACTCATGTGGTTCAATTAATCACTTAAACTCCCTTATTCCTACGGGTATCTTTTATTTTTGTCTTAGAATGATCATGAAGATGCATTTTTGGACTTATTTCGATAGTTTATTTAGGCCGAAAGCAAAGTAGGACGATTTGATTAATAGTTAGCTAGAGGACAAAATCTCTTAAAACTGCTTCTCGGGATATCAAAAAGTTCATATCTTGGCATAACTCGGTTCACGATTTGAGACCTTTCTCGGGCCGATATTTGGCATGTACTTCATACTTCATATCTTCGAGAGACGTTCTTGAGATAATGGTCTTCTCATCATAATAGAGTTTCTTCACTTGGAGACTTTTGAGGGGTACTCCAACTTTGTTGACCACGACTTCATGATTATTTCTTCAATCTCTAATTGGGATTTTGAGATACAACGATCCGCCTCCTTTTCGGACTTGGATCTATTTATCCTCATACCTTGTTAGGGTCTTTTCGGATAGACTTCTCCATGATCTTTATGGGAGTTGATTGCTTTTCGTCGTGAGTCTTGATCCTTCATATTGATTTTAGGAATAATGCTTTTCACATCACCTTGGATCTTCAGCAATAAAATTGAATCCTCATGCCTTGTTAGGGCCTTTTCGGACTCGCCAATCTTCGCGCCCCGCTTCATAAGTTATGCCTTGGCTATGAACTCTCGTCATTACCGAGCAACTTTTAAACGATCTTGGGCTAGAAGCTAAGTAACTTTTCAAATCGTACGACCTTACTTATTGCAGATAAATTATTAGCAAGTGATGGGAGAAAAAGGTCATAATTAACTCACATAAGTTAATGAGAGAATACCAAACTTGTAACCAACTCTATCATTTCTCGTTCTCCACACTTTAAAATCTCAAGGAATGAGACTCGTGAATGCTTAGCCTAATAAACCAATTAAGGTCTACATGGTTAAGGATACTAGCTAGAATAAACTTAGATAAGTCTATTCGGGTTGAGTCAAAATATTCACAACGGGCCTAATATATCTAAGATATCTAAACTTGCCAAAACCATTTTATTAAAATGCTAGAAAATAACAAAAATAAAGGAGACTACAACTAGGCCAAAATAGATTAAAAATTTTGAAAAATGTCGAAAAATTGATTTTCCGGTTAAAATGAGGACAAATACAAGGAAAAGACCACTTAACTACGATAGAAGTCCCCCCTACACTTAACATAAACATTGTCCTCAATGTTTAAGCGTGTGGGAGTAAACTCCCCTACACTTAGGACATTGTGCACTTTGTTTAAATCTCGCTAAGGAAAAGACAACTAAAGAGATTCCTATTTTAATATTGGAAAATATAAAATAGGGAATCGAAAAGAGTTTAGGATAGAACCGGAATAGGAGAATCACGGAATCACGGTTTGTCAAAAGTCATCAAGAGTGTGTCTTTGAAGCTTTAATCCCTGCAATGATAAGAAAGAAAACAAGAAACTCCAACGGGGGCTCCCCCCCTACACTTATGGTAAAGATAGATAGATAATTGGGTTGCCTCCCAAAAAGCGCTTGTTTTTGTTAACCGAGTCACGAGCCTGACTCGTCCCCGAATTAAATGGTCCATGGGGAAGCCTCGAATGCAATACCGGGATCAAAGACCTTGTCCTCGTTCCCGGTTGACATCAACAAAGGAGAGGCGGGGGGATAAGTCTTGAATGGGAGAAAGGGCCTTTCATCATACGTATAGTATGTGAATTCAAGATCCACGGGAGGTGGGTTGGGTATAGTGAGCACATTGTCCTCCCCCAAAGACAATGGAAGCTGAGCAAACGGCAAAGCCGTGATGGTATCAATCATAGCATAATCAATGTCACCTCCCGGGTTAAAGCACTCATCCTCATTTCCTGGTATAAAACGAGTAGAGTAAAAGTGATACATCACCCGCTTGGGTGTGCACGTGGGAGGAAGAGGTGGCAATATAATATGAGAAGTATGAGAACAATTACCTTCCACCTGCGTCCCTTTTTCAGAAGATTCACATCTTTTCACCTCTGGGATAGAAGGTGTAGTGTCATCGTGTAATAAATCCTCTAGAAAAAGTATATCTCCTTCCACATCAGAATACCCGGATATGTATTCTACGGGTGTATCAATATCAAGATACTCATCGACCTCAGGAATATGAAAACCATCATCACTAAGGAGTGAAGTATTTTGCTTTAGAAATTCCTTCTCGTCGAAAATAACCTCAATATCGTCATCACTCTCCTCATTATCTATAGGGCCAATAATATGCTCAGGGATATGAGTACCCGTCTGATCTCGCTGCTGTAAAAATGACTCCATACAAGTTCGCAGCGTGTGTAAAAGCTCTTTCGATTGCTCTTGAAAAGCTGTAGCAAGATCGTTTCTTTGTTCTTGAAAAGCTGTAGCAAGATCGACAATTGGTTCTTGGTAACTCATCCCGTGACGAGGCTGATGATCGAGTGAGTGCTGTGGGGGCTCAAGATTTTGAAAACCGGAATTATAGCACGGATGTGGCTCATAGTTGTTCAGAGGCTGAGAAGAATTAGAAACCGGGTTTGGTTCATAATAATCCATAGGTGAAGAAAACTGAGTACCTGGATTTTGATCATAATAATTCATTGGTTGACAGTAATAGGTATCGTGAGGGCCCCCACAGTTATTGCAAACCGGGTATGGAGAAAAATCAGGTGCGTCTTGTGGATAGCTATTATCATTGTCATAATTGTACCCCGGTTCTTGCCCGTGACGATACGGGTATTGAACCGGGCACGATACATGCCAATGAGAATCGCTTCCACAATAGATGCACGGGGGAACAGGAGGTGGGTTCAAAAAGAATGAATTAGTCGAGTTGCACAAAGGACAAAATCCGGATTGTGTGTAGTCGATATCGTTTCCACAGCGCTCACATGTACACCATTGACAAGAGTTGTTCCCAGATAATTGTTTCCCACACCGGACGCAATGGACATAAAAATCCATAAAGAAAGATAGATGAGCAAGAAGAATATTTTTGGTGCAAAACTTTGAAAAAGAAATGCTTTTTAAGATTTTTCAAATGTTTTTGTATTTTTGAAAATTTTTGGACATGAAAAATAACGTTCACGAGTGAACGGATCCCAAAATCCAACGCTTTACTCACAAAAAACCTTCAATCTTCACGAAAAGAGCCGGCAGCGGCGCCATTTTAATAACTGAATTTTTATATCAATTAAAGTTCGTTTTCTCGGAATCTCTTCGAATTGATCTCGGGTTAATTGTGTGAGATTAGTTGTTCTTGGTAAATCAAGTAAAAGGGTGTCGTTGTCTAAAACTAAAGAAAAATAAAGACTTGAACAATTAAAGATAAAGTAAAGACGGTGAAAGGAAACAATAAAAAACTTGGTGAAAAGTAAATAACGAGAATTTAAAAGGCAAATAAAAGTAAACGACTCAAATTAAAACTTAGATTAAAAGGAAAGCGAGTAAAAATGCAAGTAAAGAAAACGGCGGGAAAAATAAAGTTTAAAACTGAAAACTAAAAACTCTATTCGGAATAAAAACATTATGCGGAAAAATGATCCTATGCGGAATAAATAAAAGCTATGCGGAAAAATAGGGCTATTCGGAATACTAGTCCTACTCGGAATAAAAGCCCTATGCGGAATAAAAATGGAAAATGCCCTATGCGGAATAATTAAAACAAATGCTTATGCGGAAAATAACCCTTATACGGAATAATAAATCATTCCGCATAGGAAGCTTTATTCGGAATAAATACACATTCCGCATAGGAAGGCCTATTCGGAAAAAAGATCATTCCGCATAGACATCCCTATTCGGAATAAATAAATATTCCGCATAGACATCCCTATTCGGAATAACTGATATTCCGCATAAGGAAGAATGAAAACAGATGATTCGGAATAAAGGAAATATTCCGCATAGAGGGAAAATGAAGTAGCCTATTCGGAATAATTGGGAAAGAACAGTAACTTGAGCAGACGAAGAACAGTAGGCACGAATTTAATTAAATCTCACCAAAACAAACCAAAAGATTAAACCAAAACAATCAATAAACATCAACTAACAATAATCAATCAAAACAAATCATTAAAACTAACAAACAAAGCCAAATCAATCAAAACCCACTTGATTAAAATCATAAATACTCAAGAACATGAACTCAAAGATTAAGAACAAATCAACAAGAAAGGAAGAAGGAGATGAATTAAAAGCTTAATTAAAAAGAAAAGATTCAATAACAAAAGTTTAAACACAAATTAATCTAGAGAGAGAAAGCATAAGTTTTTAGAGAGAGAAACTACCTACCTAATCTAATCCTAAAACTAAGACTAACCAACCCTCTCACATGTTGTGAGGGTGGTATTTATAGGAGAGGGGAGTAGTTGGTGGCTTCCTCTTTCTTTCTTTCTTGGTCCTCAGTCTTTTAGTCTTCTTAAATTCTTCGACTTTTAAGACTTCGTCTCGGGATTTCTTTGAACTCGTCTTGTAGTTTCTTCATAATCTGGACTTGAGTTCTTCGGCTTTATTAGTAAACTTCCGTCTTTTGACTTTTTCTTCAATAAATGCCCGTGAAAGACCGTGTTTTCCTTCCTTTTCACATTTTTACCCTAAAACACAATAAAAACACAAACCACGCATAATTTCGCCATTTACGACATAAAATATACGTTTAGGTCCCGTTTTAATGTAATTAAGTGGTAGAAAAGATGGGTGTTTTCACACCTATCAGCTTCATCCGGAACTCAAAACTTCCGAACCAAGACTCTTCATTCGGAAGTCCAAAACTTCCGAACCAAACATACTCATTCGGAACTCCAAGTTCCGAACCAAGGGTTTCATCCGGAACTTTTCAAAAAGTTCCGAATCAACTTAAAGTTCCGAATCAAGGCTGTTCATTCGGAAGTCAGAAACTTCCGAGTCAAGGGTGTTCATTCGGAACTTCCATAAGTTCCGGATCAAGGGTAATCTTCCGAATCAAGGAGCTTCATTCGGAAACTTCCGAATCAAGGGGTGACCAGAAACTTCTGAATCAAGGGAGAATTCACAAGTTCCGAATCAGTAAGTTCCGAACGAAGCATTGTTTTGGATAGGTGACATATTCAGACCAATTTGTTCCGGATCAAGGATTTTGGTAATATTCCAAGTGAAGAAGAATCATTTCAACCAAAGGTGACATTTAGGACGAGTGATTGTTCCAAACGAAGGTTTATTCCGAATGAGCTGTATTCAGGTTCTTATTAGCTTTTGTCTTTGATTTTTATCTTCAAGCTTTATTTTTCTTGCCTTTTTATTTAATTGCACTTTTAGATTATTTGCCTTAGTTTTAGTCGCACTTTAAGTTTGCCTTAGATAGATTTAAGTTTACGTCAATTTACTTTAGTGCCCTTTAATTTTAGTCACGTTTTTAAATACTTGCACTTTACTTTAATTAGACTTAGATTTACGTTAAGAGCACTTTTACTTTTAAGTCTTTGCATTTAAATTTAAAATCACCCAAAAATATTCTTTTTCACCAAAGATCAACTAAGTCACACATAGGAGCCTAGATCAATTCGTTAAGATTCCGAGAACACGAACTTAATCTTTAATTTTTATACGGGCAAAAGCCTTGTATCAAATGGCGCCGCTGCCGGCTCTTTTCGTTAAGATCAGTTTTCTGTGCTAGACACGTTGCTTTTTGGGATCCGTTTACTTGTGAACGTTATTTTTCTTGCCTAAAAAATTCAAAAATCATAAAAATTAAAAATTGATAAAAAACCATAAAAAATTAAAAATTTCAAAAATCCAAAAAGATTTTATCTTTCTTGTGTATATATATTGTCTTTGTGTTTGGTTTTGTTTTCTTTTACATTTTCAGGTGTATGCGTACTAGATCTTCTAATTATCAAGAGCCCGAGCCTCAGGAAGATTTAGATATGGCAGGTGTTAACAACAACAACATTCCACCGAACCTGAATAATAATAATAACAACAATGCTCTTCCACAGCCCGATCTTCGGACCATGGAGGAACTTTGTCAACCAACAATGTTTGGACGAGGAGGACCGATTGCGCCGATGCAAATCAACGCTCCTGAGTTTTCGTTGAAGCACCACATGATTCAGCAAGTACAAACAAACCCATTTAGAGGATTGCCTGATGATGATGCCAACAAACACCTCGACAAGTTCATTACAATCACCCAAAGCATGAAGTTGCCTGGGGCCACAATGGATGTACTCCGCCTACAACTCTTCCCACATACTTTATCGCATCATGCCGAGAAATGGTTTGATCGTCTCCCGAAGAATTCTATTCACACTTGGGATGATATGACTCAACGCTTTCTTTCGCGCTACTTTCCACCATCCATGGTCACAAGCCTTCGCAATCAGATCAGCGGTTTCATGCAAGATCCCGATGAATCTCTTTTCGACGCTTGGGAGAGATATAATGTCTTGATCGACTGTTGTCCAAACCACAACATGCTTCCGGTCACCTTGATCGATACTTTCTACAACGGACTGACTTTTCGAGATCGTGATACGATCAATGCAGCCGCCGGTGGCACATTCATGAAAAGGAGACCCGAGGAGTGTAGAGAGTTAATTGAGAACATGACTACTCACCACAAGAACTGGGATTCCTCTGCATCTTCAAGGAACAACCCGAGAGTCAATGTTTCCTCAACCTCAGCAAACCCTGAGATGACCGAACTTACCCGCATGATGGCCGAAATGAGCAAAAGTATTACGCTTCTCGCTTCAAACCAACAACAACAACAAGTTAAAGCGGTTGCTAATCCTTGTGAAACATGTGGCGGTCCTCACTCATACACCGATTGTCCTTCGACACAAGGAAATCCGAAAAATGTGTATGCAGCTTACGGTAATTATTCACCGGAAAATTACCAAGCTAGACAACAAGGGGATAGAAATCTGCTGAGCTACCGTTCCAACAACTACCTTTCACCCGGTTTTTCTCCTCAAAACCAAAACCCCGCCAACAACTACAATAGAAGCAACCAAATCCCACCTCGTGCTTCTAAACCTTATCAACCACCCACCCAACAACACCTACCCATTAATCCCGATGTTGACACCATCATGAGAACTCAAGGTGAGCAAATCAAGAATCTACAGAGCCAAATAATCAACTTGAAAGGAGATATCTTGAAGCAAGGTAATGACATCAGAACCGAGGTTCGTGAAAATCTTCAATCCTCCTTCATCACTCAAACAACTGAATTAAAGAATCTGTTGGCTAGTTTCTTGCCCGAAGCTCAACCTTCTTCTTCTTCGGGTTCTCTACCTTCAAATACCGTCACTAATCCGCGAGCTAATGTGAGTGCTATAACTACGCGTAGTGGACTTACCATTGTCGATCCACCTACCCCACCACCATCATCTACACCTCCTCCACCACCATGTATCCCGACTCCTCCTACACCTAGTAGTAGTACACCATTACCGTCTCTGCCTCGTCATGACGATGTATCTCGGAAAGACCCTTCAACATCACAACCTTCACCAACTACACCTTCACCTAACCCTTATCAACCTAGAATCCCATACCCTTCTCGCATAGGCAAGACCAACGAGCTAACTAAGAATGATGCTCAAGTGACTAGCTATATTAAGATGCTTTCTCAAATAAACTTCAACATTAGCTTTCTTGAAGAACTTGTCCACATGCCCAAATTTGTTAAAGCATTTAAGGAATTGCTTAACAAGAAGGAGAAGCTGATTGAACTCGTCAACACACGCTTAAATGAAAACTGCTCTGCAGTCATTCTTAGAGAACTTCCAGAAAAGCTTGGAGATCCCGGTCGTTTTGTGTTGCCTTGCGTGTTCAACAAAACTGAAGAATTTACTGCCCTTGCTGATCTCGGGGCTAGTATTAATCTTATGCCACTCAGTGTTTGGAAAACACTATCATTACCCGATCTCATTCCAACAAAGATGACTCTCGAACTTGCAAATCTCACTCTCGCTTACCCCGTTGGTATAGCCGAAGACGTGTTTATCAAAGTTGGCACCTTTACTTTCCCGGTCGATTTTGTCGTAGTTGATTATGAAATGGACCCTCGTATTCCTTTAATACTTGGTCGGCCATTTTTGAGAACCGGACGTGCTTTAGTAGATGTGGCCGAAGGTGAGTTAATCTTACGAGTCGGGGATGATTCTAAAGTTTTTAAAATGGGGAAGCTTACAGGCAAATCCTTTGGAGGCCGAGAATCAGTGAATATGATAAATGTGCTCGATGACTTTACCGTCTATGACAATCCTCTATTCGAGTCTTCCACTGATAATCCACTCTTTGAAGATAATGTGGATGATTCTCTCCCTACTTTGGACGCTTCTCCCATTTTTGATTCTCCACCGGTCTTCGATGCTTATGATGATGATGATTCTAGCTCAGACTCGGATGATTTTGATTGTACTTCTGAGTATCCCGAGCTGCCCACTTTCGATGATTTTGATGAGGCTGATACTCTATCGAGCGATTCTTCACATGATGAAGATCCTCCGCCATCACTCGATCCTACTTTGGACGATTATTCATTTGAGGAAGATTTCTCTGAATTTCTCAACACATACTTCCCTCATGAGAGTGATGCCCCTCCTTATGACTTTGAAGATTATCGTCTTGATCCTACTTTGGATTTGAAGAGCATTTTGTCAAAGGAGAAGAAACCGGTCGACACCGAAATCCGTTGCACGTATGATTTGACACCTCTTTGTCCCCCTTCTGAGGACGAGGTTGTGCTTCTTTGCGGATCTTCTTCACACTCGGCTGAACCTGAGTGCTATTTTCCCCTGAAGGAAAAAGTGTTCGATCCCGGTATTGAACTTTTTAAGCCATCTCAGTATCCACCTGATGAAATAAAAGGAAAAATCTTTGGAAATCTTGAAGACATGCTTGCACCATTTCACCCTTGCTTCCACCGTGCTCCATCGCTGCTTAAGGGATCCTTGCCACTTCTCTTTTGGCTTGCCTTGTTCGCCTTAAGCTCTTGCTTATTGATGGATGAAAACTATGTCTTTGATCCGGGTGGATTTGTTTCATGCTACTTCCGTTGATGATCAAGGTCGAGTCAGGCTCACGACTCGGTTAACAAAAATTAAGCGCTTCTTGGGAGGCAACCCATGCATCTATCCTTTCGCTTTCTTTACCATAAGTGTAGGGGGGACCCTTTGGATTGCTATTTCCTCTCCTCACTTCTTAATCAGGGATTCGAGCTTCAATGATCCACTCTTATGATTCTTGACGACCCGTGATTCCGTGTTCTACTTCTTCCCGGTTCTATCCTAAACTCTTTTCGATTCACTATTTTATATATTTTTTCTCAAATATTAAAATAGGAATCTCTTTAGTTATCCTTTCCTTAGCGAGATTTAAACAACGTGCACAATGTCCTAAGTGTAGGGGAGCTTACTCCCACATGCTTAAACATTGAGGACAATGTTTATCTTAAGTGTAGGGGGGACTTCTATCGAAGTTAAGTGGTCTTTTCCTTGTATTTGTCCTCATTTTAACCGGAAAATCAATTTTTCGACATTTTTCAAAATTTTTGATCTATTGTGGCCTATTAGTTGTCATCTTTGTATAGTTATTTCCTTTCTTTGCTAGAATAAATGTTTAATAAGTGGTTTTAATTTTCAAACGTTGTGAATCTTTTGACTCAATCCGAGTTTACTCTAGCTAGTATCCTTAACGTGTTTAAGTCAAGTTTTGCTAGGCTTTTATATAGGGAGCTATAAAACGCGAAAGTCTTAACTCTCACGGGTTAAGAACAAGAACTTTTCGCATGTTCCTATAATTGATCCTAGAGAGTCGTTTATCAAGGGAACTCTAAAATGCAATTTCTAAAACTTGAAAAAGTCTAAGAATTTGCAAGATCCTATAGGCGACTCGAAAACCCAAAATTTTGATTTAATAGGCTAAGTATCCACGAGTCTCATTACTTGAGATTTTAAACTGTGGAGAACGAGAGATGATAGAGCCAATTATAAGTTCGGTATTATTTCGTGAATTTATATGAGTTAATTATAAGCCTATTCTCCCATCGCTTGCTAATAATTTATTTGCTAATAAATAAGGTTGTACGATTTGAAAAATTACTTAGCTTCTAGCCCCAGATCGTTTAAAAGTTGCTCGGTAATGACGAGAGTTCATAGCCAAGGCATAACTTATGAAGCGGGGCGCGAAGATTGGCGAGTCCGAAAAGGCCCTAACAAGGCATGAGGGCTATGTTTTGTTGCTAAAGATCCAAAGTGATGTGAAGAATCATTTATCGAAAATCAATATGAAGGATCGAGACACACGACGTAAAGCAAAAACTCCCCAAAAGTCATGGAGAAGTGTATCCGAAAAGACCCTAGCAAGGTATGAGGATAAATAGATCCAAGTCAATAAAGGAGGCGGATCGTTGTATATCAAAGTCCAAAATAATGATTGGAGAAAAATGAAGAAGTCGTGGTCCAAGTATGAATCTCTCAAAACTTCAAGTGAAGAAATTCCAATTATGAAGAGAAGACCATTATTTCATGAACGTCTCTCAAAGATTTGAAGTATGAAGTCGCTGCCAAATATCGGCCCGAGAAAGGTCTCAAATCGCGAACCAAGTTATGCCAAGATATGAACTTTCTGATATCCCGAGAAGCAGTTTTAAAAGATTTGGTCCTTTAGCTAACTATTGATTAAATCGTGCACTTTATTTTCAGACTAAATAACTATCGAAATAAGTCAAACAATGCATCTTTGTGATCATTCAAGACAAATAATAAAATATAAGAGATACCCATAGGAATAAGGGAGTCTAAGTGAATAATTGGCCCACATGAGTTCGTGTTAGTTTACTAACTTATAATAACAATGATCTCGTTTTTAAGCTTGGTTTGGAGAAAGTGAAAACTTGAAGATGATGATTATTCATAACATTTTCAAAACCCAAGGTATGCTTTTGATTTCTTTACTTTGAATGTTTTTAATTTTCTATCTCTTTAATAAAGGCCAACGTGGATTGATTAGGATGGAAAGTGTAATCTTGCTTTGTAACTAATGCATTGCATGAGGACATTGCAATGGTCAAGTGTAGGGGATTTGATAGGTGTGTAAACACCCATCTTTTCTACCACTTAATTACAATAATAACCGGACCAAAACGTGTATTTTATGTCTTTTATGTCAGAATTATACGTGGTTTGTGTTTTTGTTGTGATTTAGGACGAAAAGGTGAAAAATAGAGAAAACACGGACATTCACGGGCATTTATGGACTTTTATTGAAGAAAAGGATAAAAGACGAAGTCAAGAAGTCAAGAGTGCAAAAAGAACGGAAGTCCACGACCAATTCTGAAGATTTATCGAAGAAAAAGTCAAAAGACGGAAGTTTATCAAAAGCCGAAGAATTCAACTCTATTTTATTGAAGAATTTAAAGACGAGTTCGAAGAAATCCCGAAGCCAAAAGTCCCTTAAGTCCAAGTTTAAAGAAGATTAGAAGAAAAAGACTAATGACGCAATTAATGAAGATTAATAAAAGGAGGGACTTAAACTTGTAATTAAGAAGAAAGGAAAGAGGGGAGGAAGCTTCCTTAATCCTCCCCTATAAATAGATTAGGCTTGATTACTTTTCTTTCTTGTTGGCTAAAGTGACAATTAGTCTTCCACCATTTAAATACTTGTCATTTACTTTTCATGTCATTTAAATTCATGTTATGCACCTTAATTACCATTTAATTCCAAGTAAGTTTTCATTTTAATTCTTGTCAAATCTTTATTTTATCTTGTCAATCTCTTATCTACCTTTCTCATTCTTTGATTTGTTGTGTTTATGTTTAAGTTCATGCTTTTATTTTGATCCAAAGTGGTTTTTGATTATTGTGGTAAAAGTTGTTTGATTTCATGTTTTTAATTGCTTGTTGATGTTTATTCATAGATTCGTTACTGTTTATTATTATCCGTGTGTTTGATTTTGGTTATTTTGTTATTTTATCTGCTGCTACTGTTCTCCTTGTTCTTCGGGAAGTGTTTGCCTTGTTTCTGATCTTTCCAGGAAGAGTTCCGAGCCAAGGAAAGGACTGAAGTGTTCATTCGGAAGTCCAAACTTCCGGACCAAAATTGTTCATTCGGAAGTCTTAAACTTCCGAACCAAGGCTTCATCCGGAACTCAAAACTTCCGAACCAAGACTCTTCATTCGGAAGTCCAAAACTTCCGAACCAAACATACTCATTCGGAACTCCAAGTTCCGAACCAAGGGTTTCATCCGGAACTTTTCAAAAAGTTCCGAATCAACTTAATGTTCCGAATCCAGGCTGTTCATTCGGAAGTCAGAAACTTCCGAGTCAAGGGTGTTCATTCGGAACTTCCATAAGTTCCGGATCAAGGGTAATCTTCCGAATCAAGGAGCTTCATTCGGAAACTTCCGAATCAAGGGGTGACCAGAAACTTCCGAATCAAGGGAGAATTCACAAGTTCCGAATCAGTAAGTTCCGAACGAAGCATTGTTTTGGATAGGTGACATATTCAGACCAATTTGTTCCGGATCAAGGATTTTGGTAATATTCCAAGTGAAGAAGAATCATTTCAACCAAAGGTGACATTTAGGACGAGTGATTGTTCCAAACGAAGGTTTATTCCGAATGAGCTGTATTCAGGTTCTTATTAGCTTTTGTCTTTGATTTTTATCTTCAAGCTTTATTTTTCTTGCCTTTTTATTTAATTGCACTTTTAGATTATTTGCCTTAGTTTTAGTCGCACTTTAAGTTTGCCTTAGATAGATTTAAGTTTACGTCAATTTACTTTAGTGCCCTTTAATTTTAGTAACGTTTTTAAATACTTGCACTTTACTTTAATTAGACTTAGATTTACGTTAAGAGCACTTTTACTTTTAAGTCTTTGCATTTAAATTTAAAATCACCCAAAAATATTCTTTTTCACCAAAGATCAACTAAGTCACACATAGGATCCTAGATCAATTCGTTAAGATTCCGAGAACACGAACTTAATCTTTAATTTTTATACGGGCAAAAGCCTTGTATCAAGCATAACGGGTCGAACCGGAAGGCCCAGGGAGATCGTCGTTTGCCATATCGTTTAAATGGAAGGATCCGAAAAGGTAATAAGGAAAGAAATAGAAGATACCTGAGGAGAAGAGAAGTCCGGATTGGTAGAGAGAAGAAATATTTAAGAGAGAAATGAAAAACACACACAAACAAATGACGAAGAGGGAGGTATTTATAGGCTCAGTAAAAATGTGAGAAAGTGTGAAAGGAACAGTAAAAACACACGTGTCAACAATCCAAGCCGGCTAGGGCCACGTGTCGATCATCGCAAGAAGATAGGGTAAAAGTGATTGGGCCTTGATGGGCCTAAACCGAAGAATGGGCTGGCAAGGTAGTTCGGTCCACCCCGATTGCGAGATAAGAGGCTTTAAAGTATTGATTCGACTAAACATTCTCGAACGAATTAGCCAAATCAACACTTGGGGTGACTTGTTCGTGTATGTGTCCGGAACGTACAGCTTGTCCGAAAGGTGTTAGCGCAAGTCAAAGGAAAAACTCAACAAACACACACCCGGGAAAATAGGAAGGGTGTCCCCAATTGGGCCGACCGAGGCCCATCACAACTCCCGGCCTTTTAGGGATTTGATTAGTATAAATACACCCTTGGGTCCAAGATTTAGGTGAACTCTTTTACCCTTATTATATTATTTTCATTCTAATATTTTATATCTCCCTTTCGGATTTTACCTTTTACTTACTCTCACGCCTGAGTTTGGTCTGGGTTCTCACACCCGGACGAGGCTAACGCGTTTACTTTGGTTTCAGGCAATCCGAAGCGAACATCACTTTAGGTCCGATACGGTCATACCATTCGGACCTCGCAAAAAATTGCACGAACAAATATGAATTGATATTTCTCTTTTATAAAAAAAAAAAAAAAATTGTCGTAGGACGGAGGGACACATATTTTGGGACAATGAAATCGCAAACCTGACTCATAAATTTTTGTGTTCTTGCAAGTAGTAATTCGCTATAAGAAATAATGTCATGCTATTATTGACCTACCAATGAAAATAGTATAATACAAGCTGGCTAGTTTTATAAAATCATGTATGTAGTTCACAAGACAAATTCGATCTACAATAAGCACCCCTCGCCAAAACCAAAACCCTGTAAAAAGATTTACTGCAAACCAAACCATTGTTCCTGCTATGTATTTGTAATGTATCTATCACTTGGTGGGATATCGTGAATGCCATTAAAATGAATCAAATATGGTATTCAACTTTGTCGAGTCTCTGATTGCGCGCTCATTGCTTGCTCAAAATATTTTATAGAAATACTAGGAAAAGAATGTATCTCTGGCGTTTCAATATTATCCCAGTTTTTCACAGGGTTTGTTGTCATAGATCCGTCGTATCCTATGTGCGTAACATGCTTTACATCCGTTGGGTATCCTATTTCAAGTTCCATCTCTGTATCAATTTCCTCTATGTCTTTGTAAGCTGAAACAAATAGCATCTCTATATTAACCAAATTTTTCATGGATTATGCTAAAACAACAACAAAAGATACATATATATTTTTGGCATTCTAAAAAACACATTTTAAGTAGGGCAGAACCATAAGTTGAGAGATAGTCCACTTGAATCCATTGATATTGTTAAGAAGTGTTTTGTTACTTACTTAAGATTCTCGAAAAACTTTGGAAGGTATTTAAGATTAGCTTTCGTATTCCTCGTGAAATCTTGGATCTCCCTGGACTTACAAATCCCCAAGAATTCTTATGTTTGGATCCGGATGAGGCATTTCCATCTTGTAGTCCTTGATACAACAAATGAATTCCTTGAGCATATATATATTTAGAAGGAAAACAATAGATAGAGAGATCGATCATACATACTTGTTACGATTTGTATTGGTTGAGGCTTTTGTTCCTTGCATTCTGTAGTTGACTTTGAAATACATCCCATTGAATAAGGAAGAACAAGAAACCTTTCCATGATATATTTCATACCAAATAGTAGATGGAGTAATTTGTTATTATAAAGGTTTCTGATTGAAGTAAGATAGGCCCTCTTGACTTTGTATGGAAGCTATAATCATTGTCATGTTACAAATGTAATATATACATACATGTACACAACACTTAACAATTCTAGATACCAAAAACATTATGGTGGTGGTGGGTTGGGTGTGGTTAGTAGCTGGTAGGTTAAGCTGTACAACTCAACCTACTGACTGATGATTGTTGTTGGGGTAATTGAGGGATGAGTTTCTTCTTTCTGAGCCCACTAACCAAACTTATTTGTCATTATGCTTCTAGGTTCCTCTGTCTTTGCATCTAATTCATAAATTAGAAATGATGTATATGTCTAAAAACATGCCCTTTTGACCATTTTATTCTAAACCAAACTTAGGATATAACTTCATGTTGACCTACTGCTAGTTTTAACCAAGATCAAGATTTCTTAATTTGGCGTGTGTGTTGAGTGTTGACCTTAAACGAGTCCGAGCTTGCTCTATTAAGGCTCACCTGGACTCGTGTCTTGGCTTTACTTTTTGGGTAAAGGGGACTCATCTCGGTAAAATATATTACGCCAAAAAAACGTTGAAGTACAAAAGATGCTGGTGAAATCCTACATCAAGCCCGTTACATAGACAACAACCAAGCAAAACATAATGCTAAAACCCATCACCCTACGTAAGAGGACACCCCCTCTTATGACTACTCAAGAAAAAATATACTTCCTACCACTATAATGGAGTCTAAAATCATTAAAATCTTTGATCACGAATCTGGTCCGCATAATTATCATCGTATGGATCAAACTCCTCTTCAAGTTGGTTTCCACCTCCCATAGACGACATGTAAGCCTCATACTCTTCTTTAGATGCAAAAACTTCCTCATCATCAGAGTCACTAATGTTTGCAATCTCATGGTCAAATGATAATTTTGGTCCACTAGAAGAAGCCTCCTCTTTATCAACCTCTTTACCACTTCGTTCCGTAACAATTTCTGAAACACTAGTACCTACAGTCGACGTCTTTTCCTTAGTATCATCAACCCTAGCAGCCTGCTCACACACATCAAGTACCGCACCCTCCTCCCTTAGCTTATCAAATGAATTCTTAAGCTCCAACAAGTTGATATCGTCAGCTTTAGGCCGAGTATTAGGAGCATTCTTATTCCTAGACGAGGACGGTTTAGAAGACTTCATAACCCAAGTAGACTTAGGCTTAGAAAATCTAATCCCTTCAATATGGCGTGGTATATGCAAAGAGGGCTGCTTATCATTTCCACGCTGCACATCCGGATTAACTAATTTCTGTTTCCTAGGACATTCCGAACTCAGGTGATGTAGTTGATGTAGGCTCCGATAGTAAACAAGTGTTACCAAGTCTGCGGTTACAGTAAATCCAGTTCTATTGAACAAATTGATACTGCAAAAACATACATTCCCCAAAACAAATGCTTGTGTAAGTACTCGATAGATCTCGAGGTTGCTGTAAGCTGCTTGTAAATGTGTGTATACATGAATATGGAACATTACCCTTAAATTTGGAGGGGGCAAGGGTGGGTTCAATCAGAACTTTTTATAAGATGTAACCTCACTGAAATTGCCATCCCTACTTAGATTGGATTTTCGGATCCAGAGGAGTATTCTGGGATTACAGAAAGGTATTCAAATTTCAAAGATAACTCATGGATCAATAAGGATATGTGAAAACAGTGAAGCCGATTCACAATTGTCTAACACTTCGCTATTCTAATATACCGTAAATAGTCAGGTTGAAAATAAAAGCATTATGAAAGCATAATCGCTACCTAGTTTGCATGTACCAGATACAACAATGAAGAATTTTAACAAGTTGTTTAATTTCGATCAACATATTTTTGTTAGAATAACCCAAACCCAAACGCTATGTCAGGATGTAATCTAACCCAATTAGTTATTCTAATTTCACCACATGAACTACATAAGACACCAAGTTAGATACACCTGCAATTTCCTAAATAATCTGCTGCTGGGAGTGATCAACTCCTACAAATCCAGTTTTCGCCTTAAGCTCCTTCAATAATTTCACAACATCAAGCATAGTAGGCCGTTTCCTGGGTTGGTCATTCGTGCACGCTTGTGCAATCGCAAGCACGCCCAACATTTGATCCTTCATCCATGATCCGTAGAAACACGGGTCAAGTACATCAGATTCCCTCCTCTTTGTAACCATGGCCCGAACCCATCCAACAAGATTCTCACCTTCAGCATCAGCCTGCCCCGTTGGTTCTCTGCCAGTCACCAGCTCTAGCATCACTACCCCGAAACTATAAACATCACCTTTTGTAGTCGCCACCATTTTCTGACCATATTCAGGGGGGATATATCCGAATGTACCTGCGAGCATTGTACTCACATGGCTTTCACATGCACTGATTATCCGAGCAAGGCCAAAATCAGAGACCCGTGCCTCAAACTTGCTGTCCAGCAAGATGTTGCTTGATTTGATGTCTCTGTGAATGATGTGAGGAACAAACCCGTGATGTAAAAACGCCAACCCTCGAGCTGAGCCAAGACAAATTTTGAAACGGGTTGGCCAATCAAGTGTTTCAACTGCATCAGCACGGTTCCTTAACCAAACATCAAGACTCCCATTCGCCATATACTCGTAAATCAAGAACCTCTCATCTTCAAAGACACAGTATCCCATCAAAGGCACCAAGTTCTCATGCTTGACCTTACCTATTGTTTCCATCTCAGCCAAGAATTCACGTTCACCATGCATTCGACCACCATGGAGTCTTTTGACAGCAATAGTTTTACCTTCTGGTAACACAGCTTTATAAACTGTGCCAAACCCTCCATCTCCAATAATGTAGGCCTTGCTAAACTTCTCCGTAGCAGTTAGAATATCCTCAGGGTTCAACCTTAGCAGAGATTGCTCAAATGTTGCAACATTAATGCTTAATGGTTCTTTTTCTCTCTTCCTTAAGAGCCCATATTTGGAGTTCGTGTCAGTTGTCTTTGCAATTTTCCCTTTTCCCCTCTCGAGAATTATAGCTTCCTGTTTCAACATCCTTTGTCTAATAAAAGCAACGAACAAGACAGTGAAAACGAATGAGCCACCAAGTACCAGGGCCAAAACAGAAGCATGTGTTAGTGTTTGTTTTGTTGCGTAGATATGTTTGGAAGGGTATGGAAGAATTTGGAAGCATGAGTTTGGTTTATTGCAAGACTTGGGAACCTGGCCACTGAAGCTGTTTCCATAGAAACCAAAAAACGATAGGCCTTTTATGTCACAGATGCTGCAAGGGAAGGCATCCTGAAAATTATTTTTGGAGAAGTCGAGATATGTCAAAGCATCAAGGTTGCTGAGAGAAGGCACAGTACCATTAATTGTGTTATTGTGAATATCAAAGATAGAAAGTTCTGTTAAGTTTGAAACAGATGCATCAAGAGAACCAGAAAGAAGGTTATTGCTGGCATTTAGGGAAAACAGAGAGGTTGTGCTGCAAAGGTCAAAAGAAAGTGGTCCAGAAAAAGAGTTCATGCTAATATCCAGGTATTGCAGACTCTTGATACTGAATATAGAAGGGGGCAAAAAGCCAGCGAACCGGTTACTTGATAAGTCCAGCTTCACTAAACTCGGCATTATGGAACCAAAATTATCAGGAATTGAGCCACTTAGCCTGTTATGTGAAAGTATTAAACCCTGAAGATTTCTCATGGAGAAGAACTGAGGAAGAGTTGGCCCTGAAAGAAGATTAAATGACAGATCAAGTGAAGTCAGGTTGGACAACCTAGAGATCTCGTAAGGAATGGTTCCATTAAGCTTGTTCCTTGACAGCATTAGCTGGGTCATAATGCTGCAGTTCTTGATTGAAGTAGGAATGGGGCCAGAGAGGTTGTTGTTGGAGAGATCAAGCATCCCGTAGTGTTGGACAAACTCGGAGTCTGGTAAAGGGACCTTTTGAAATCCTGAACAAATCTCGTGTGGTATAGGACCGGAGAGTTGATTGTTGGACAGAACAAGGTTGTCAAGCAATTCCAGCTGAGATATGGAATTTGGAATTGGGCCCGAAAGGTTGTTTGAACTAAGGTCCAAGGAAACCAGCTTCATGCAGTCGAAAAGCTCCAATGGGATGTCACCAGTCAACTTGTTACCATGCAGTGACAAATTCGTCAGATTTTTCAGTAGACCAATGGAACTCGGAATAGTTCCTTCCAAAAGGTTTTTATCCAATTGTAACCTCTGAAGTGTAGTAGCATTTGCAATTGAAGCAGGAATACGACCTTCAAGCAAGTTACCACTGAGTGAGATCTCCATCAACGTTTTTGACTCCCATAGCTGATGAGGTATTATTCCAGAGAGTCGATTCTTTGATAGTTCCAGTGTAATGAGTTGAAGTTCACCCAAATAAGCCGGTAATTCACCATAGAGGTTGTTTCCAGATAACACCAGATCTGTAAGTATCGAACAATTCTTGAAAGTGCTGTCTATGGTACCAGTGAAGTCATTATTAGACAACCACAGCATCCCCAATGCATTATCTTGGCAAATTTCAGCCAGCAGCTCGCCAGAAAGCATGTTGGAACTGAGATCAACAAAGGTTAAGGATGGAATGTTTAATGGTGGCAGAGGTCCAGTAAAGAGGTTCTTTGAAAACATTATGGATTCTACACGTCTCCAATTTGAAATCCATTTTGGTAACGGACCAAATAACTGGTTTGAATTAAGGGCAATTGAGTTTATTGATTCAAGCGCAGCAAGATTATCAGGTAACGGGCCAGATAACGTGTTGAAAGCAAGATTTAGCATTCTCAGCTTCTTGCAGTTTCCCATTGATGCAGGAATCGGTCCACTTAGTCCTGCACTGTTGGCGAGAACGTAAACAAGGTTTGCCAGCTCACCAAAGCTTGAAGGCAATCCTCCCTCGAAATTGTTTTGTGCTATGTTTAATGTGGTCAAGCTAGTCATCTGTGTAATCTGAGCAGGGATGTTTCCTGTAAACTTGCAAGACTGGAGATTGAGAAGAGTAACATCAGTTAGAGCGCCAATTGTTTCAGGTATAGGACCAGTGAGCGAGTTCATCGAGAGATCAAGAGACAAAAGCTTTTTCAAATTCCCGATTTCTGGAAATATCGGTCCTGTAAACCTGTTATGACTAGCATCTAAGTACAACAGCTCAGTGAGATTACTTAAGCTTGAAGGAAGATCTCCAGAGAAGAGATTTAGACTGAGATCAAGAGACTTCAAATTCTCTAGGTTTCCGAGTTCATGTGGAAGCCTGCCCGAGAATGAGTTTGAATGAACCGAGAGTTCACTCAGGTTTTCAAGCTGTCCAATTGTTGTTGGTAAATTTCCTGAAAAACTATTGCTATCAAGCACAAGTACGCGGAGCTTTTTCAGTCTTGACAGGGTTGGAGGCAGCACCCCCAGCAACATGTTATCACTCAGGTCCAGTGTTTCCAAGTCTACCAGAGTCCAAAAATCAGAGTAAATACGCCCATTAAAGCCACAGTGGCTAACATTGAGATGCTTTAACGATCTGAATTCTCTTAAAATCATGGGAAATGGAAGATCCAGGAGTGCCGATGTACACGATAGAGATATTTGGTGAACTAAAGAACCCTCACACCTAATGCCAGACCAGTTACATGGAGGTATCGTTGAATCAAACCACGTAGATATCACATCGTTTCTTTGCGGGAGCAACTTTCTAAGAGCAATTAATGACGACGTGTCGTCAGAGACGCATAAGTGTACAAAGCAAAGGAATAGTAGAACAAAGGCTGGGAAGGATTTCAATCTTGAATTTGACTTTTTCATTGTAGACTAAAACCAGATAATTAGGAGGTTATTGTCTTCTTTCAAGGCCAATTTTCACTCTCCGGCAAACTCTGCAAGGAAAGAAAGATCAGTGCAATGAATCAAGGATTTTGGGTACATGAAATTTTTAAAACTATAAACAATGACAGTATTCATATATGCACAATAATGCGATCAAAATGAATCGATTAACACAGAAAAGAAAAACCAGGGGAAAGAAAACAATATTAGTTCCCAGTGAACAGCATACCATAAAAAACATCTTTCTTGCATACTCTTATGGATTTAAATTCTAAACCACAAATCAACATTCTCTATTACTAAACTAAGATGCAACTTTGTAAACATGATAGATATGTTAATACTTGATACGCTATTGAAAGAATTAGTAACAGCAGAATAAAATTGCTCGCAAAGTAATCATAAAACACAATATTTACCCCATGGAAATCGACAAGTTGTACTCATTTCTTAATTGCAAACACACTGTCGTTCTCTCGCAAATGATAAACAACCCACTAATGCTAAATACAACACAAACTACGCAGCTTAAGACCACTAAACTCAACTACTCAAGTAATCTTAGATTCAAAGCCTCAAACGTAGACTGGTACTTCAAGAGTCCAAAGTGTATAATAGGTGTGTTGAAGTCTTCTAATTACAAACCCTTGCAAATGAAGTATGCATAAACTATAGAGTAATGAGTAACCACAGTAGTCATTTAGTATGATGTAATAATATCCAATATATAAACAGTCGCCAATCTGAAAAAGATTACCTTTATGCTGAACACGAGAATGCTATCGGAACATGAATGGATCGACACAAGAAGAAAATATCTGCAAAGACAGGGGAAGGAAAACAATATCAGTTTGGAGTATCATAAAATTCATTATTCTGTCATACTCAACAAAACCATACATCAACATTCTAAATTAGTCAACTAATACACAGATTTGCAAAGCATGATAGATACGCCAATACGTTACTGATACAATTACTAAAGTAGAACAGTACACGAAATTATATCTGACTCTTGGATAAAGAAAATGCTAGTGCTAAAATCCTCATGGATTATGTAAATTTGGAAAAGCTCGTAAACACCACTTTTTCGGCTTATAAGCTTACAACATTAAATTAGCAATAAGCTTAACTTAAAAGCTCAGAAACCGGTAGAAAGTCGCTTATTATTTTCCAAATTTAGACAATCCGACTAAGACAAACACCCTCTAAATTGAATTGGATAAAGATTTAATTTTTACATGTCAAAAAGTCTTTAAGTTCAAAAAGCTCAACCACTAGTAGTACATAAAGATTCCAAAGAAAGATGCATAGACATTTTCCGTATAAGCAAACGTGTAACAAAGCATTTCAAATCACATCAACACAAAAAAGCACTAAAGTCTAACAATTATTCATCAACTAAAAAGAACAACACTTTTTTTTGGACATTTTCTTTTTATCTTGGAAAGTTAACCTAAAGCTTACAACATGCTAGTAATAAAAAATTAACCTAAAGCTTAATTTCAGTTTCTAATAATTAAAATAACATGAAACTAATAAAAAAAGCAGTAATAACTTTTCAAGCTTCAAAAAGCTAACAACTTGGTAAATAATCGAATCTGTGTACTTATTTTATTGCCAAAAATCATATCTTTTTCACATTTAGAAATTAAAAATCCAAATTCTAGCAAAATAATAACCTGAAAATTAATACTCCACTACGAAGTCACCTTATATGATACTAGTAAACTCACGTAGATTAATTGGCCAAAAAATTAAGATAGAAAAAAGATAATTAATACAAAAAACAAACCTTCAAGATTCTTAAAGTTAATAACTTTTACTAGTTAATTATTTTAATTTGTTACTCCATAAACTATTAAAAAAAAAAACCTACGTACATTTTTTTAATAAAAAATTTAAAAACAATAAAATGAAAATGAAGTTTTGGGGCATAAGCATCGAGCCAATGAAACATTACTAAAAATGGAAATTGTACCTCGAAAGTCAACAAAAAACAATAACAAATCCCAATGCTTTAAAACAATTACCAGTAAAAAAACATGCCAGCTGCCGAAAAACAATCTAAACCAACACAAACTTAGAAATGAGGAGATGTGATACCTACCTAATATGAAGAAGCAGTTGAAAAAAACGCCATCGATCTTTTTCCCGTACAATGTAGCTTTTACTAAAAATGAGAGGTTTTGTTTAATTGAGTGTCATAATATACTTGTGGCAGGGGGAGGGAGGGTGTGATTCTTCTTCTTCTTCTTCTATACGTCGTCGTTTTGACAGGTAGTAGTAAGTAAGGTGATAGAAGATGTGAACTACTACAGTACAGTATTTGTTTTCCTTTTTTACATATGCTCACGATATAAATGCAAACAAAATTAGTTTGTTAGGATTTTCTGGATAAAAGGTTGGGGCTTCACGCGCTGAGAGGAGAAAGTGGTAGTCACGCGCGATGGATTTTGGGGTCTGGACGGTGGAGATTGGTGTGTGAGACTGTCTGGGGGAGGGGAGGAGGGATTAGTGTGGACCAGCAGCCGGAACTACTACTACACTTGTAGGGAAATGGAATATACGATTTGACCCAATCATCTTTTTATTTGGTTTCAATACTACATTGTCTTTGTGAATCATAAGTTGAAAATAACTTTGTGTTATGTTAGGATAAGAATATTGAAAGTTTAGGAATTATAGAAACTTGGTAAACATTGCTTATGACAATGTCTTGTAAACTTATAAAAGAAACATCTTTTTCACATAAAACAACCTTGTGTATTACTTATCTTCGGGCTCTTTCTGAATGTTACCTTATCATTTTTGTTATTTCAATATGTATGAAATGAAATTAAGTATTCGATGCAAGCTTCTAACAAAAAGTTATTTTTATGTGAAAGCGATGATATAAAAAGAGATGATCTGGACGCATCAAAATCATTCAACGTTAATACTCTTTAGATTAGGAGGAGTGACACACAACTTACTCACCGTCACGTCAGCGTCACCTCAGCTTTTTAAAAAACTCACTATAACTGATCCAGACTCTCTACAGAAGTAATGACACTCACACAAACTCACTATAACTCACTACACATCAATCCCACTTTTTTACTAAATAATTTTTATTCATACAATTTATTAAAACACGGGTACATATAAAATTAAAACACGGTACAAAATTAAAAAACGATACATATGAAATTTAAAAACAACAATTAAATATATATTAAAAAACATAATAATTTAAGCATTGGCAGACAAATGTTTGATCAAATCTACTCGAATGTTATAATGTTCTTGCGAGGAGTTGATATGCCGCATAACTTGATGAATGTGTTCTTGGGTTTGAAACACATCGTCCGGTTGAATTTCTTCTTATGGGAACCATTTAGAAGATATTGCATATTTTTTGAACTTTCGAATCATACTATGTAATATGATGCATGTGTACATCATATTCAGGGGTCTTTCTTTCCGAAAAGCACGTGCAGGATTGGCTAATGTAGCCCATTTCTTCTTCAAAACACCAAAAGCTCTTTCCACATCTTTTCTTGCGGATTCTTGTTTTTGCTTATATAAATCCTCTTGTGGTCATCGTTTGATGGTTCGGGAATTGTTTTAACAAGTGGTGTCAATTCCGGATATATCCCGTCAACAAGATAGTATCCCCATGGATAGTGTACACCGTTAGCCACAAACTCCACCTCTGGTGCTCGTCTGGTTTTCAAATCATTAAATAAAGGGGACTGATATAAAACGTTGATGTCGTTGTTCGACCCATAAACACCAAAAAATGCATGCCATATCCATAAGTCATCCGACGTCACAGCTTCAAGTAAAATGAATGGATTCGATCCATGATCTCGTCTAACATATTGCCCTTTATAGGTAGTTGGACAACCGAACCACTCCCAGTCTGTACCATCAAGACTTCCTATCATCCCTGGAAACCCGTGCTTTGCTTCATGATGCGCATAAAGTTTCTCAACATCAGTATATGTGGGTTTCCTCAAATACTCAAGCCCGAATATTTCCATAACAGCACTACATAAATGATCAAGTGATTCTCGAGAAGTTCTTGGGCTCATTTGCAGATAGTCATCTAGAAAACCAGGAACGACACCGTATGCCAATTGACGAATTGTCGAGGTGCCCTTTATCAACGCCGAAATACCTTCTTTTCCGGTACAATTAACATTATTACGAAAGTACGCATAATGGTGAGTCACTTCACTAACTATCCAGTTGAAAAGGGGGCGACACATTCGAAAAACCTTCCTGAACTCTCTCTCTTGTATCGTGGGGTCGCTGAAAAAAAAAAGACGCAACTAACCGATCATGAGCACCTATTCGGTCTCGAGTTATGACGTTTCTTTGTAATCGATTAGCAGTGGCGTTTTCTCTTAATAAACTCAAACGCTTTTCTAATAATACTCCACTTGCGTTTCGCTGCGACTTCTGGTTTTTCAGTAGCAAAAAATAACTCGTATTCGTTCGATATTTTCCATTTTTTAGTGATTTAGGGAGAATGTGTATGAGTTGTGTATGAAATGTGAATGTGTGTTTGAAAAATATGAGTTTTGGTAGGTATTTATAAGTAAAAAGCGGTATTGAAAAAGTTTTTTTTTAATATTATAAAACGGTTAAAAAAACATGTGGGGCCCTACAAGTTAAAACTCACGCTGGGTGAGGTGGTATAGTTTTTTGTTGTTGCGACTAAGTCGCGCACGACTTATGGGCAGTAGGGGTTGGCACCCGCGCGCGAGTTGGGGTACTCACACGAGTGAGACTTTCCTCACTCCCTTCAGCCTTAGAGCACTAGGAACAGTCGTGCCGTTGGGTGGTGTCGTTCGCCAAAAAGTACTGCCACGTCAGCAAAGTGTGCTTTGGCACCAGAATTGCTATGGCACCAGTTTTCAGGGGGAGTGGTGTGCCATGGCAATTCTGGTGCCATAGAAATTTTTTTTATATAGTTTTTTTGAATTTAAACATATGTTATATAAAATAAAATTCATAAAATTAAAACATTACATAAATAAAATCAAACATCACATAAAAACATTGCATAAAATTAAAACATTACATATAAAACAGAAACTAATCTTCTTCATCCCCTCATCATTTTCATACCCGTTCCATAGATGCTCCACTAGGTCGTCTTGGAGATCGTTGTGCACTTTCCTATCCCGAAGTTCCTTTGTCTTCCTAATATGTAAGTCACATCTTTCCATCCAGTTTCTAACAATAACTGGTGTTGGATCCACGTACATATGTTTCATTTATACTTTAAATCTATCGTCTTTCAATATCATGTTATGTAAAATTATACAACAATACATGATTTGCTTGAGGCTGTTGATTTCCATTGGACGCGCAGGCTGTCTTAAGATACCCCAACGACATTGCAGGACTCCGAATGCCCGTTCAATATCTTTTCTTGCATCTTCTTGAACTCTCTTAAACTTCAACGTCTTTTCGTCTCGTGCCACAGAAAACGTTTTGACAAACGTTGACCACGCCGGATAAATACCATCGACCAAATAGTAACCTTTACTATAAGTATGCCCGTTTACTACAAACGGACTCGGTGGAGCCAAATCAACAATTTCAGCATCAAATAATGGGGAACCATATAGCACATTTAAATCATTATTAGCTCCAGGACCCCAAAAATGCATGCCAAATCCACAATTTTTGATCGGTAACAGCTTCTAAAATAACAGTTGGATATTTATGTCCAGTCCGTTTAAACTGCCCTTGTAAAGCCTTAGGACAGTTTTCCACTCCCAATGCATACAATCGATACTCCCGATCATTCCTGGGAGTCCATGTTTTTCTTCGTGCCATTGATAAGTATCTTGAATATCAGTGGAAGTTGGTTTTCTTAAATACTGTCTATGATACAAAGCCCAAATGCACTTACAAAAATTATATAAGCATTCCTTTGAAGTACGTTCAGCTATTTGTAAATACTCGTCAAATGCATCAGGTGAAGTGCCGTACGCCAATTGGCGTATGGCGGATGTGCATTTTAAAACAGGACCAATACTACCACGACCGGTCGCATCCATGGATTTTTGAAAATAACTAAAATACTTAGGCAGTGGACGAACTTCGTAATTTAAGATATCATGTAGAATATTATTAAAAAGTGAAGAGCTCATACGATACCTTCGACGAAATTTTAACTCTGGATATTTAGGTTCGAACTCGTCGTCGCCGAAGTAGTCATTGATTAACCGTTCTTCAGCAAGTTCTCTTTGACGAAATATGTACGTCCTCTTCCCATGTGAACCACGACACGAACCACCGGCTTCTTGTTCATACAAACCCACGTAATGTTGATACGACTCATAATCGCGCATATATGTATCATAGTCGGGTTAAAAAAAGCATCAAAATGATCGTATTCACTGAAATTGTTGACATTATTTGGATCCATATTTGAGAAAGAATTGAGAATTATTAATGTAAAATATGATTTGGAAGTGTGTGAGAAGTATGAAATATTTATGGGGTATTTATAAGGTTTTTAGAAGTGTAAAATTAGAGTTTGGTGTCTTATTTTTTAATTTCCGCTCCCCCAACGGTCATATGACCGTTATATCCAAAATAAAAAAATAAAAAAATTGTGAAACGTGTGGGCTGGTCGCTTTGGCGCCAGCGGACGGAGTGGTGCTCCATTTCCTTTTCTCGCGCGGTTGGACGGCGCCAGCGAAAAACGCGACCGTTCCAACTGCTCTTATAACAAATACCCCCGTCCTATAAGTATAGTCTATCGAAAAAACACGTTGTTTAAAAAAATATTAATTTTTAAGCTTTCTCTCTTATATCTTTTATATAATAAAAGAGTTAGATTTTTTTAGAATTTTAGTAAAAAGTGGAGGTTGTAAAAAGAACAATTAGACCAATCAAACAGCTTGATTTTGACATATAAGCAAAATTGAATGATGTGATTGATGAGAAAAAGACAAAGTTGAATTCAATTTAGTCAAATTAAAATTTTGGTGGAGAAATTTGATGAAAACAAACAAAGATATATGTGTCAAATTTGTGAAAATAAAAACTTAAAAAAAGGAGAGGATTGATAAACTTTAGTGGTTGAATTTTTAATAAATTAGATAGATTTAAGTGTAATTTTGTAATTTTCCATATTTTTTAGTAATATTATAAAATAAACCGAATACCTCTTAAATTATATACCCTCTAGACTTTATATTAAATATATATATATATATATATATATATATATATATATATATATATATATATATATATATATATATATATATATATATATATATATATATATATATATATATATATATATATATATATATATATATATATATATATATATATATATATATTATATAAAAAAATAAACAAGTTACAAGATTATAAATATTCAAATAAAAACAAAAATTATTGTATATTTCTATTTTGACACTTAATAAAGTCAAGCAATGCAATATACGTAAATTATTATTAACATGAATATAAATATCAAAATGAATGCAGGATCTCATATATCGGTGTGAGATGAAAATAAATAGACGGGATTCTACACATTATTACAACAACAACATATATTTTTTAAGGTTGTTACGTGTTAATAAACAAACAATATCTAGAATAGGATAACTAACATTTCACTTAAATAAAGTCAAATGCTTTGCGAAACAAATATTTATACAAAATATCAATTAATATTATCACATAATGAAAAATTATGTAAAACTTGTGGGTCCATGAGCATCATATCTGTTTAAGTTTTTAAAAATTTAATATTGTTTTATAGAATAATATTAAGCATTACAAAATCATGAGTTTATAAATCGTGTACGTATAAGGTTCATGTTATACTTTATTCGACATGCATTGATTTTACATAGATTTTCTCAAAATATTCTACGTCTTAAATGTTGTATTTATTGTTTACGAAAAAGCAAAGCATGAGATTAATGTTTGTTTCACATATACATTTGAAGATGTAGATACTTTATTTATTTATTTTTCACTTGTTAGAGAGGAGGGGTATCATGGAGAGCTAAAGACTCTCCATTTTATCCTCACACCTGTACATTAGCGTCACATTATCATAAAGTAACTAACTAAAATACGCATTCACTAGTGGAGAGCTAACCTCTCTTCACTTTAGCCCCACCACTATTTTTTTCCACACAAACTTAAATTCATTTCATCCAAATGAAAATTACAAATACTTAAATAAAAATTACAAATACGGAATTTAAAAATACAATACGAAAAAATTAAGAAATTTTAAAAACATAACAATAAAAATAAACAACTCATTTTGGGGTTGATTACGTTCCCAAATATGCTCAATAAGGCACCGTTGAAACCTTGTATGTGTCGGTTTATCACGAAGTTCTTTTTGTTATCTCCGACGGATTGTAGAATGCTCGATCCATGTCCTTAATATATTTCGTTGTGGACAAACTTACATTTCAGTCGCTTCAGATATCGCATACCCTTAATTTTTCAAAATTATGTTATGCAATATGCTGCACATGTACATGATTTTACGTAACTTGTTGACAGTAAATTGACGCGTCAACTAAGAAATAATACGCCATCTTCCTTGTAGTACACCAAATGCCCTTTCAAGTGGTTAATGATATAAAATCAATAAACGAAAACCAGATATAGATCTTAAAACTTCAAGTAGTTAAATTACCACCTCTATGGTATGCTCACACTACACGTCACGCAAGTACGATAGGATACTAGTACTTGATTCACGTAACCAACCAACAAACTTGTGTTCTTGTTATTGTTAATGCACGATCGAATACCTCGGTGATTTTACGTTTGATCATGTATATTGAAAGATGGAAAAAAATTAATTAATATAATATATGTGAAACATATTATGCATCATATGTAATCCACATACGTAATCAACATACATATGAAACATAGCATTTTGTTCTTCTGTCAATTTCTTAGCACAAAAGGAAGACCATGCTATGGTATAGATATATACAGTAATTATCTCATGACTTGTTAACCAAGAGAATGAGAGAATTAGTTTTCCATTTAAGAAAATTCATATGTCGGCTGACATTTCATTTGTTTAGTGTCATGTGTACAAAAAAAAGAAAAACAACCGAATCTCTATATATTTTTCTTTGATTTTATTTAGATGGTAAATAATAATCAAACTTGTAAATCAAGTTTTACTTACACACTCTATCATTTTTTTAAAAATGACAACAAGCCCTCTCCTAAAGCTTCGTAAATAGCCAACCACTTTATGGAGTCTTAAGGGATTCATTTTTCTACACTTTAGTCCTTCTCTTATATTAAACGAGTATTTAGTTAGTTACTACATCCAACGATAACTAACGGTCACTTAAATATATATCGTGAAACCTATTACACATTTAATAAATCCAAACGAGTTACATATGTTAAATATATAATAGACATACTCTTCATTTATTTTGTGTGTTCCCCCAATAGGCTCACTCATTCCCGATGGGTAAACGATCGCATATCTCGACAACTCCCACTTGTGAGAGTTTAAGACATAGTACGTCCATAATAAAGTATCTAGCAACATTTTATTGTAACCGGAAATGATTGAGGTATAGTTTCACGAAGAATATCCCAATAGTATAAATGGTATACAACTATATGATTGCTAATAGTCATCCCTTTGTTACTAGTACCTTTAAACCATATATATGGATCCTAACTCATTTCATATAGTTTAACTTTTAGTTTCTCGTTATAGAAGTTAATTCAGATTACCAAATGTAAACAAGTATCATCTTGATTTACTCTTTGGGTGCGGCTACATAATTATCTAATTAATTCTGGAGAGGGCCCAGTGGTACCAATATGCACTTATCAAGTGGAGGAACAAATTCTATTTTGACTGCAAGTGTTTGTGGATCGTTGCTTCACAACACTTCCAGTCATAGCCTTTATAACTACCTTTTGCAAGATAGCGTTTAACTTATAATCAAGAAGTGATATTCACACATGTACAAACTTGTTTGCATCTCAAATCTAAGGATGACTTTAATCACCATTTTTGTAATCTTACTTATGACAAGGATCCAAAAGTAATATTCAAAAGTTTGAGGTGTCCAATACGCATCCCTTATGAATAACATATGAGTTTGGCGGGAACTGTCCATATATTCCAAGAATATAACAAACACTCCCATTTGTCTTAAAGTAGATAATATTTACATATTGCTAACCGACAATGGACATATTTAAAATAATCAAATATTCAAGGATTAAACATACAAGTATTTGACAACATCAATTATATGAATAAAAAATAATAATATCAGGTATCTTTATTCATCAGAAAATAATAACTGTCTTACAATCGCAATTATCCAAATACCAAAACAGATTTGCATGAAACTAATTTAGCAAGTTGAAGTCAAATGTTTATAACATTCTCAAATTTCCTTTATAAGAAAGCTAAATAGTCATCTGAGTAATCTTTTCGAATACTTGTTTCAATTTTCATAAATTGCGAAAGATTTGAAAATCATGATGAGTGTCTTATCTCATATGCTCATACTAATTCAAGTGTCATAGTATGGAGATATCGTCATACCTTGTATAAGGTATTTGAAGTCAACAATATACTGACAATCATCTTTATAGTTTCTTAAAATGTAAAGTATTCTTATTTCTTAATGTGTAATCCTACTTTATTAGATTTGATTATCCTCTAGCATCAGTGTACACATATAACACTATGCTTTATAATTCATAAACATTTGTATTAACAATAATCTAATTACTCTCAATTAGATATTGTCGTTTTCAGCTCATCTTGCTCTTGTGCAAAAGTAACAACTAGTTGATACATAATATAATATACACATAATGAATCCCTAGTTAAAAACATAAGGTTTCCATCCATGTAATAAGTTATGTCAAGTGAATTATATCATTTAAGACTTGCTTTAATGATATATTGCATTTGTGTTGGACTTAATTACCCCGTATGGTTATTCTAGTATACATTTATTCCAAGGTTATTAGTTTTATTCCATAAATTCTCAAATGAAGTTTCATTAAATTCTTAAGGATTAACATCTAGCTTAGATGTAATGATATTTTCAATATGTTATACAACATATGAATTTAAAGGAAAAACATAGTGCTCCCACTTAATGTCAAGTGTACTCAAAACTATCTAAATTTAATTAAAATCATATTGTAATTAAATTCTAAATTCAGCTCCTAGATGCATGATTTAAACCATACTTGGATGATTTTATCTTGTATACTTCATAAAGATTTTATATACTCATAAACCTTTTGATTACACATAGTCCTCGCTAAGAGTAATCATAAAGGAAAAACTGTTAGAATTTAACAACCTAATGTATCTAATATACATGCATCAAGAGTAAATCACTAGTACAAAAATAGGTTTCGGTCACACAGACCGAAATTGGTGTAGTCACAAATTTATTTTTTGTGTGACTGAATTCGCCAGTCATAAATAAACAGTCACACTTGAAGTCAGTTTGTATGACCATTACGTATTTTGTTTGTCACGCATATGAATATTTACGTGACTAGGGCTAACAAATGCTTTTTGGATGAGTCGTTAGTCACTTAATAATTTTAGAGTGTTACCGAATCAAAGTCTGGTTCAAGTAGTAGTCACATTATACCTATACATGTGTGACAAATATTTGTCATACACACATTGAATGTGACCAAAAATCATATATGGTCACATAGACTTATTTTACAAGTGACAAATTGATAAACAAGGTTGTCACACACATTATTTTAATGTGACTAGTATATTTTGTTAAATTTTAACCACACATGAGTTTTGTATGTGTTGCAAGTGGAAAGTAGGTATTGAAACATTTGCCACTATATTTATTTAATTGTGACAAATATTTTACAATTACTTGAAGACTATGATCAAATATAATACATGATCATACTCAATAACCAAACAATTATGTGACTATATGTTTTCCAATAGTCACAACATTTGAGAAAATGTGAAACTAAATTATATTTATGGTCACATTATAATGGGATTATATCACATTGAAAAACTCACACAGTAAAATATTCATGTGACAAATATTTAGAACCAAATGTAATCTCAATTTTCACTAATGTTGATATGAGTCACATTTTTTAGTGTTTGTATGACTAAAGTCACTACACCTAGTCACAACAAGTATTTTTCTATGTGACTAACTAAGCCCATAAAATAATAGTTTGTCTCAACAAGTATTTTTTTATGTGACTAACTAAGCCCATCAAAAAAAATTTGTCACACACATTTACAAGTGTGTGTCGAAGCTTCCTTGATACTATTCCCTACATGCATTGAGTTCAGACTATTTGTTGCAACTCTTCATTTGCCCCAATAAAAAACTGTGGTTGTTATGGGTTGTATAAATACCTTGCCCATGGTTAAATAATATATAACATCACCAACTAACAGATCATCTTCCCCAAATCAAAAACACATTTTTACTTTCTATTAACAGATCAATCCATGGCAGATTCTCAAGGAAGTACTTCTGATGCAAATGCCACCCCTGTATTAGACGAGATTTTGCAACTCACTGGTGGTGCAAATATTTCGTATGCCACCAGGGTATACTTGGAGCAACTGATTATTGAAGAGAAGGCTTTTACCAATGATATCCGGGATTTGATTGAACCGGTTAAGGTAAGCCTAAAAAGGGTGCGTACTGCACTTTCTGAAATGAAGACCAAGCATCCAGCTGCTGATTGGGAGGAGTCTATTAAAGCTTTTACTGATTTAAAGAAGAGGTTGGAGACGAAGCTTTACCGTTTGAACATTATTGTTCAGGAACAAGTTGAAGGTGTGGATGAGTTGAAAGCTTGTTCTACTGAAATGGAAATGGTTCCACCAGCAGAAGAAAATGTTTGATGATTGTTGTGCATGGGCACATATCTTTTTGTTGTTTTAGCCCATCAATATGCAGTTTAGGTATGTCGTGTCTAAACCAGCTCTTTTGTTTAAGTTAAAGTACTCTGTACCCATGTTTTGCTTAACTGCATATCTAATATGTATATAATGTCTAATGGTAATGGTATTGACATTTATGTTTAATTTGCTTTAATGTTTAATGCCTGCTATTGTGTTTATCTTAATTTTTTATTACATCTAATTAAATTGTTCTTTAACTTATACTTATGCTTAATATCAGTATCTTTTGTAATTTTTGGGGGTTAAGATAGCAGAATGTGATTTGTGTATGAAAATAAAGAAGGTACATGAACTGATTTAAGTATGAATTTGAGCACAAACTTGACAAGTATGACAATATTCTGTATTATAGATTATGCAAACTTCTTGCAGACACAAATTTATACTCATTATGTCAATAGCTAGTGCACTTCAGTAATGTGCAGATTTTTGCAATACATGCTAATCACAAAATTTGTGAATACAGACTGAAATAAAAACCAACTATAACCTATTGTAACTAAACACTAGGTGTGCAGGCAATAGGACGTTTAAATCATGTTGTCAATAAGCTTAAACATACAGTCCCAAACACCCCTTATGTTGAGCAGTATATCAAAATTACAAAGGAATAATGAAATTTAAGCAAATTCAGGGCATGCAACCAATATGAAATATAAAGGTGAGCAACAAAAGACTTAAATAAGCTGGATAATCAATAAAATAAGCATTCACAAGCCAAACCACTAGTGGAGTTGAAACTGATACAAACTGATGCAATAGCTATATTTACATTATGCAGTTCAGTAATTGCAACTCAAATCACCAAATTGAACACTATGTAGTATGTCACTAGCTATATAAACAGATATGCAACTCAACTCACCAATCTGAACATTCTTTTTGAACTTAAAGTTTCACTTGTATGACAGAATTCAATATGACAGATTATGAAAACTTACATGTAGTTAGCTATATCAGCAGGACACAATTGAAATCTAGTTTTCATTAAAACATAATTAAAAGAACCACTGAATGTTAAAGAAATTTTACATTTAAATAAAAGAGATTACAAGTGTTTTTGCAGAAAAAATGAAAGATTAAATGTGTGATATGCACACAAACATAAATCCTTAAACAAGTACTAGAACCTATCCTCTAAAAGAACAAGTTAAATACGATAAAAAGGCCGATTGTGCCAACTTGAGCATGACATGCTTTACTTGGTTTTTCCTATGACAACTCCTTCACCGTCTGCTCGATAGTAGTCACTGTGTGAATCATCACCTACATGTGCATCTGGCAAAGTGTTATCATTGTTCTGGTGAATAACTGTACTAAATTCCTCATCGACCTCGTCATATGTATCTTTGTAATTCTTGCTAGGGGTCCTAAAGACAATAGACATATTTTTGTGTACCTGGTCTTGGACATAAAACACTTGTCCTGCTTGTGAGCCAAATATGAACGGATCATCCTTGTGTCCTAAGTTATTCAGGTCTACCAATGTATATCCAAGAAGCTTATCTTTTTTGACCGCATGTTTCTTGTGATTAACCCAATCGCACTTGAAAAGAGGTATTCTCCTGAAACGGTAATCTAGTACCCACATCTCTTGTAAAACCCCATAATAAAATAGTTTTTTTTTGTTTCAACTTCTTTGGATATATGAGTATCTTCTACCTCAACACAAAACCCACTGCTCTGGTGAACTTTGCCATCATTTATTTTCGTACGAAATGTATACCCATTGATGTTATATGCATCGTATTTCACTACCGTGGCACGTGGTCCAAATGATATCCACCTAACAGTATCTGATACACAATCTTTTGATATTGCTAACTCTCTCAAAACCTGAATTTCAACAGTTAAGGAATAGTGTTTCAGATAAAGAAATGGTGTGCTGGTGGACTTCTACCTAGCTACTGAGAACGCTTCTAATTGCTACTGAGAGTTGGAGATCGCCTTATTATGTTGTAAGTGCTTATTTATTATTCTCTACTACTAGCTTAGTATTGGTTTTTGGGATGTTAAGTTAACCAATATTTAGAAAAAAACAAACAATTATAAACATCATACAAGTAATTACCTCATCATGTAACCACTTAGCAAAAGTTTTACAAAGCTCAGCCTCCAGCAATGCTATTCGTTTACCCGGGTTCTTTTTTTTCAAAAAATTCTTGTGTCGCCTGAAACGAAACAATGTATTTGATTAATTTTTTTGTTTTTAGAATATTTATATCAATGAAATAGACATGTGTTAGTAATACTTACTCAATATAGGGTGAAAGTTCATCTGTATTTTGTAGTACATACAAATGAGCTTTTGCAAATAGTTCCCCATTCATTTCGAATGGTGTGCCGGCCGACAATGGAATTCCGTCCTCATTTTCATTGGTTACATCTTTATCAGGTGGCAAACTAATAGATTTCATTGTTTTATGATACTCGCTAAAAAACTCTATTGTTTCTTCCGCAATGGTCTCCTCAGCAATGCATCCCTCTAGTCTGTTTCTGTTTCTAACATGGTTTTTAATAACCTTCATACATCTTTCAAATGGGTAATCCACCGAAAGCATATGGGACCACACAATCTTACCTCTCTAGTTAGGTGCACAGTCAAGTGTATCATAATATCAAAAAATGATGGAGGAAAGAACTTCTCAAGTAGGCACAGTGTCACAACTAGTTCTTGTTGCATCGCATCTAGTTCTTCCAATTTGATTTCTTTTCTACATATAGATTTAAAGAAAAAGCAAAACCTGATAATAGCATATCGTGTGGGTGGATGCATGATTGAACGTATTGCAATTGGTAAAAACTCTTGCATCAGCATGTGATAGTCATGTGACTTAAGGCCAATGAGCTTCCTTTCCTTTACGTTGACCAAACTAGCAAAATTTGAACAATATCCCTGTGGTACTCTGAGGTTAGCTAACGTTTTACAAAATTTGTCTTTTTTAGCATTAGTTAACGTGTAGCCTGCTGGAGGTAGTGTTGTTTTGTCTTCTCTAGCCTAGCAAAAAGCTCAGGTTTTATACCCAAAGCTGCCAGATCCAATCGTGCCTTCAATCCATCTTTCGTCTTACTAGGAACATTTAGCAAAGTTCCAACAAAACTCTCCCCATAATTTTTTTCTACATGCATAAAGTCAATACAATGTGGAACAGGATTATGCCTCCAATACCTTAGCCTTCGATACCAAATGTTGAATTTCTTCCAATACGATTCAGTAGGTTGGCTTGAACGACCCTCGTCTTCCTCTGTTGCTTTTCTTTTGTTATTTTGAATTTTCCCACCTCTGCCTCTTGTATCTTCCTGGTTTCCTGATGCGTTATTGTTAGTTTTCTTTACTTTTCCCCACTTATTTTGAACATGTCGAACTTCGTCGTATATTTCTTCCCCTGTCTTTGGTACTGGAGCAAGTGCAAGTTCTCGTTGTCCATTAAATGATTTCCTTTGCTTTCTGAATGGATGGGTGTATGGTAGATATCGTCTGTGACCAACATAACTTTGCTTGGCTGAGGCCGAAAGTCTTACACAATGTGTATCTTTCCCACATACCACGCAACCATTGAATCCACTATATGGGCAGCCGCATAATGTACCCAGTGCTGGGTAATCATTTATCGTCCATAACATAACGGAATGAAGCTTAAAGTTCTGTTTCGTTGACGCATCATATGTATCAACACCAAGTTCAAATAAGGTATACAGATCACCAACTAACGGTTCTAAGAAAACATCAATATCATTCCCCGGATATCCCGATATAAGGGTCGAAAGCATGATAAACTTTCGTTTCATACACAACCATGGAGGAAGGTTGTATATGACACATAAAACTGGCCATACACTGTGATGCCTATTACCTGAGTTGACGTCAAACTTATCAGCTGATATTCCCATCCGTATATTTCTTGGATCTTCTACAATTTTGGGGAATTTTTCATCTATGGTACGCCATGCCTATGAATCTGCAGGGTGACGTAAAACACCATCTGTTATCCTCTTTGTTGCGTGCCATCTCATGTTTTCTGCAATACTTGGTATCTTAAACAATCGTTTTAGTCTTGGTATAATTGGGAAGTACCACATCACTTTGGCTGGAATGTTTTCGTAAACTTTCTTTGTCTTATTGTCGACCTTTCATCTTGTTGTCCCACAAGTTGAGCAAGCAGTCAATTTTGAGTTAGTTTTCTAGTAAATCATGTAGTTGTTGATACATACATGTATCTTTTTGTATCCCGATCCCATCAGTCGCATCATTTTTTTGGCCTGATAAGTTCTTTCAGCTAGTTCGTCACCAGCAGGTAGCATCTTTTTAATCAAACCAAGTAATTCAGTAAAGAACCTATCACAAGCTCCATACTTACCCTTAAAGTTGAGAAGTTGAACTATTGCAGACAACTTTGTGAAGTCAGGACATCCTTCATAAAGTGGCTTCTCCGTGTCTACTACTAGTTGTTGAAACTTGGCAATGTCATCCTCATCAAAATCATCTTTTGTAGCGTTAACCATCTCTACTGTTGCTGGGCCATCTGTTGGAATTTACGAACCAGCATCCGTGTCGACATCCGTGTTGTCAACATACTCTGTTGTATCATCAACTAATATTTGGGCATTTGATGATTGCTCGTCCTTTTCTTCATGTTTTATCCAATTTGTGTAATTTCTATTAAACCCATGTCTGAATAAATGGAATCCTACAGATTCTACTATACCCTCTATGTGGTTTAAGCAGTTGTTACAGGGCCATAGAATTGTAAGTGGTCCATTATGACTTTCTGGGTGGCGGTTAATCTCCTCTTGCGCTTTTTTTTGGCATATTCAATAAACGCTTCTACTCCATCAAAATACTCTTTTTTAGTCCTATTACCTCGTATCCAAGAATTGTCCATCATAGTGTTGAGGATAAATCGTACCGTATATATCCTACAAATTAAAAAAAACCAATATATCATATCCAAGATAAAACATTCTTAAAGGTTTAAGGCACATAGCATGAATCAATAACGCATAATATAAAACCCCAAAATCCAATCAGATATATACTAATTATCTAAACAATATGTATATGAACACTACAGATTGTAATCCTAATAAAACATTACCTGATTTATAAAGTAATGAAATTAAAACTGGTGTAGATGGTCGGACAGAATAGTTGTTGATGGCTGGAGAATGAGGGATTGAAAAAAAATTATGTGATGAGTTTAAATTTTTTTGGAGTTATCTTTAATGTTAACTAAATAACATTTTGGAGGCAATTTTTCAATTTACAACAAAATAAAATTTTGGAGGCATGTTTTAAATTTCACTCAATAAAAGTTTGAAGATTCAACAAAATAAAAGGTTTCAAAATTTGACCCGAAAATGTAGGTTATTTATTATCTGAAAATGTAGGTTATTTGACCCAAAAATTTGACCCGAAAATGAATATTCAACAAAATAAAAGGTTTTAAAAGTTTGAAGATTCAGCAAAATAAAATCTAACCATCATAAGAATTTGTGTATTTATGACTTATACCCTTTTATAAATATGTTATTTATGATTTATTAAACATAAGTCTAGATGGGCTTATGTGTCATAAGCTTACATTTTGTGGTTTATATCTATTAAAAAATTAACATAAGCACGAAATATATTTAAGGAATTATTATTTTAGACGGGCCAATGCGGTGGAGTCGTATTATCAGGTAACCATATAACATAACAAATATGTTAAAAGTGATAGTATCAATATTAAGACAAAAAAAGTCAACAAACGACAAATATTATGAAAGACGAAGTATATAAAACTTGATAAAAATTATATTAATGAAAATACATTAATTATGTTTTAAATAAGTAATATATAATATATGCAAACGTTTTATACCGCTTTTAAAAGGTCGGTGCTTAAAAGGTTTTATGACTTATTTCACCAAGACCAGTCTAAACGTAACATAAATGATGAGTAATTTGTTATCTTACTTAATTTAAAACCTAAACGTTAAACAATTTAACCCTAAACCATATAACCCTTAAACCATAAACCTTAATTAAACCATAATTCATAATCCTACATACCATAATCCCTAATCCTTAAACATTAAACCCTAAACATTAAACCTCAATAAACACTAAACCTTAAACCAATGAACCCTAAACAACCAATGAACCCGAAACACTAAATCATAAACTGGTACATATAAACCTTAAATCCTATTTAACCCTTAAACCATAAACCCTAGCTAACTAAACCATAAATCATAAACCTTAAAACATAAACCAATAAACCTTAAACCTTAATTAAGCCCTAAACCTTAAAGTAATGCACCCTAAACACTATATCATACAGTACACCTTAAACCTATAAACCTTAAATCCTATTTAACCCTTAAACCACAAACCCTAGCTAATTAAACCATAAATCATAAACCTTAAACCATAAACCAGTAAACCTTAAACCCTAATTAAGCCTAAACCTTTAAAGTAATGCACCCTAATTAAACACTATATCATACACCTTAAACCATTTAACCTTAAATCCTATTTAACCCTTAAAACCACAAACCCTAGCTAACTAAACCATAAATCCTAAACCTTAAACCTTAAACCATAAACCAATGAACCTTAAACCCTAAACCCTAAACCAATGCACTCTAAACACTATATCATACACCTTAAACCTATAAACCTTAAATCCTATTTAACCCTTAAACCATAAACCAATGAACCTTAAACCCTAACCCTAAGCCCTAAACCTTAAACCAATGCACCCTAATTAAACACTATATCATACACCTTAAACCATTTAACCTTAAATCCTATTTAACCCTTAAAACCACAAACCCTAGCTAATTAAACCATAAGTCCTAAACCTTAAACCTTAAACCATAAACCAATGAACCTTAAACCCTAAACCCTATAAGCCCTAAACCCTATAAACCTTAAATCATAATTAATCCTTAAACCACAAACCCTAGCTAATTAAACCATAAATTCTAAACCTAATTAAACCTTAAATCATAAACCAATGAACCTTAAACCCTAAACCCTATAAGCCCTAAACCATATAAACCTTAAATCATAATTAATCCTTAAACCACAAACCCTAGCTAATTAAACCATAAATCCTAATTAAACCTTAATAAACCACACTATCTAATTAAACCATAAATCCTAAAACTTAAACCCTAATTAAACATAAACCACTTCATTAACCCTAAGCCATAAACCCCAAATCATAAATCCTAAACCTTAACCCTCAACCCTATACCTTAAACCATAAACCCCAACCCTAAACCATAAACCCTAACACATTACTAAACAATAATTTTGTCACCCTAACCGTATTAAATCGACCATTCAAAATCGACCTTATTCATATTTAAGTTATTTAACTAAAATTTTATGTTTAAAATTAATTAAAGTAATATTTTTATGTTATGTTTAAAATTATAACCTTTTTAAAATTAGTTAATTTTGACAAAAATGTTTTTAATAAAAATACAACGTATATGTTTTTTATTTACTTACTATTATTTATTTATTATTAACTTTTTATAATTAAATGTTAGTTACTATAATTTTATTAGTAAGTAATTTTAAATAATATTTACATTTTCATTAAACACAAATAATATCCAACAACCATCTAGCTTGTAACTGCCACCATCTTCAGAATCACACACAGGACGAACAACCCCTAAATCTTCATCTAATACACAATAAAAAAAATAAAACCCTCATACACAATAGTCGCCAATCTACACAATCATTAACGACATGACGGATCAGGAAAAAAGGTAATGCAACAATCAGTATTGTTCTATTTAAATATTAGGGTTCATACGAATAGTGTAAGTTTGTTATGGTATTAGGGTTTACACTAATTTTTAATGCATGTATGTGGACCTATTTCATTTTTTATTAACGTGATTCGATTTATAGGACTAGCCCTTCTTAATCTATGTCATTTTTAATTAACGTGTTTATATGGTCTATGTTTCAATCTTGGTTATGGTTTTTCCACACGTGTCCGGATATGGTCCCATGGTATATTATAGTTATAGGTTTTTTGGTATGATATTGTTTTAGGTCTTTTGTAATCAGTTGGATATGGTCCCCTACACAAACATATGCATAACCAAATCCAAATGTTGTTAGGGCAACCACAACCATGCTACACATACTGCCAAACACTACCTTCATCGACATATAACTAACATTAATATGTACATGTTTGCAAAAGTTATCAATATAAGTCCGATTCGTAGTTTGACCACAAGTTCTTCAAGTACTCCATGTATTCGCCCTCTACTGTTTGTAGGCATACATAATGTAAGAAGGTTCGGTCAAGGAATGCTGTAGAGGGGAGCAACAACAAAGGCAAAAGGAATGTTGGCAGGTTGGATGATGTCAGTTCTCCCTGTGTAATATGAACAAATTTTTTATGTTTTGTTGGTCTGTTATTGCTGGGCACTTGTTGCATTTTCAACCTACAGGTTGCAACAATTTAATAGATTTGTATGCATTACTATCATTATGAAACAATTATCAGTTATATCTGTAATCAACAATACGAGTTTGTTAATTACTTAATATAAGTATTTTAAGGCCATGTACAATTCACTATATGTTATATCCATTTTCTTATAATATATGAATTCAAGTTTTTATGCAGTGTAAACTAAGGATTTTTGGTTGAATGTTAAAATGTGAAAAATAGTATAACATTTTGTTCAAACTTTAATTTTACCAGGAAACTCAAAGGGAAAAGTTTAATGTTTAATTTGGAGGCAAATTGGAGTTCAAAAAATTTGTTGTGTAATTTTTGTATTTGGAGCCAAAATTTTCACGAAAATTTTGAATGTCCATGCTAAGTTAATGCATATGCAGTTACCATAATATTCTAATTCCATCTCCATCTCAAATCCTGATTTTTCTCCAAAATCACAAAATATACCATAATTTTCTAACTCCATATCCATCTCAATTACTGTCATCACTAGTTTCATGCCATTTCCACTTATTGTTCTTGTACACATCGGTTTGTGGTCAATAATCATGGACACTGAAAACGATGATCAAGATTATAATGTTAATGATGATGATTATTTGGTTAATAATCATGTTGTAAATCACGATAATCAAGGAGATTATGAATCAGAGGATTATGGTGATCAATCAAAAGAGGATGAAGACATCAGTAAACAGAAGGTTGTTAATAAGAGGGGTATAACTAGGTTATCCAAGTTTTGGATAAAATATGGAAAACCAGGTGTCATGAAGATAAATGTAAACTTTGATGCACTGAATAGAATATCAGGGCCAAACAGATCATTGTTTATCAGTTTTTTAGGAGACACGGTTCGGGAGCAGATAGGATTGAAGATTCTATCGTGGAAAGATGTGAAGGCGGAAGCAAGAGAAAAACTTTGGACTGAAACCACGGTACGCATACAAAACGTTTTACCCAACTATTAGTCTTATTCCTACATTTACTTTAACATTATGTTAATATGTGCAGCAATACTTTGAATTGGATGTGTCCTACAAAAAGTTGGTAATGAATAAGCTAGGTGAACTGCTAAGAAATTTCAGAAGTAAATTGACAGCTAAGCACATAGTTCCCAACCTAGATAATCCTAAAAAACTAAATGTAGTTCCAAAGAATTACAGAGCAATCGTCAATGCCGAACACTGGGTTGCTTTTGTAAACCACACGGTGACAGAAGAATTTAAGGTTGTTAATTTATATTTCGTTTTACATTTATAAACACCGTATGTATGTATTGTTTGGAAACTCCGTATGACAAACACAGACTGTTACGTACTAGCAACTTCTCATCCAGTAATCTCTTTTGTTAGGTGAAATCAGCTGCTAATAAATTGGCGCGTTCCAAGTCTCTTTATCAGCATACAATAGGACGTGGTGGTTATGTATATATAAAAGAGCAAATGGTAAAGTTATATTGGTGTAATATCCTAACACTGTTGTACATGTTGGTTTAACTTTTCATCTGTATGTATTTGATGTTTGGAAGATCATAAGAAAAGAAATTACACCAGATCAAGAACCCCCCCTGTGGTGTATTGTGGTTTAATGGAAGGGTTAGATAAGAAGGAAAAGAGACAGATGATGAAACAATCAAAGTTGGCACTAAGATTGTAAGTTTTATTGCAAATTTTTAAATATAATGTTTATATTCGTATAATAAATTATTTACCATTTTTTGTGTGCAGCTGGAAGCAGAGGAACAGATCAGAGATGGAACCTTGACGGTTGATAGTGGCTCAGATTCATTATCACATGTATTAGGAAAGGAAAAGGGAGGGTATGCAAGAGGAGTGGGAGGCAGAGTTACGTGCAGGAAGTTCTTTGATCTACCTAGAAGGAAACAAGGAACTGATGTAAGGATTGCGTTGCTTGAAAATGAACTTGAGAAGGAGAGACAAGCGCGTAAAGAAAAAGAGGATACAGTCGCTGAATTAACCACCAAGATGTCACAAACACATGAAACTATTGAAAAAATGTTGAAAGTTATGTCTTCACAAGGGGTTAATATAGCCGAGTTAATGCCAAGTCAGTCAAATGTAAGACTAGTTTTCTAATTTTGATTTGATGATTTTCAGTCTGTAATACCATTAACAATTAACATACTTATATATTGCAGGTATTACAACTAGAACATAATGCATTAAGCAAAATACCTAGTGAAGAGCAAAGGACGTCGATCAGTGGTGGTAGACTTTAGAAGGGTGTGTTATTTCCAATGTCTAAGACAACTGTAACTTCGAACAAGGATTTGGACAATGCAACTGCAGCTGCAACTCCAGCTGTGAAGAAGGTAAGTTATAAAAAAACCATGTTTGGTTTCTAAATTGTACTATACATGACTTTTTATTTACTATGTTATGTATATATGCAGATACCTACTAGAACTAGGTTAGCAAAAAATAAGACAGCATCGTTGGAAAAGAAGTCTCCACTTCAAAATTCCCAATCTCAAGAAGATATTTATCCAGCTTCCGGATCACAACAAAATCTGCCTCCCTCGCCACAACAAGACGTACCTATTGCATCATTACGAAAGAAGCGTACACCTTCTAAATCAAAAGTAAATCAGTCTCCACCATCACTACCAGATGTAAGTATTTCATCATTTTTCATATAATTACTTGTTTAATTTATTTGTCATTAACGCATGTAAACATTTTTTCTTCAGACATTTAAGTGTAAATTGTGGAACATATCTAGGACATTTATCATTGGTAACGGTAGGGTATACAAGTCTAAGGATGGAGACAATGTAATGATTCATAACCAAACACTACCAAAAAATTGCTACAAAGTTTCAGTTGATGAATCCTTAGTGGATGCAGCAATCATACCTGATGCCGGAAATAATGGTTTAAAAACTGTTAAGGATGTAAAAGGTAGTTTCGTGGCATGGCCAAAGGAAAAGGTTATTTTTTGGAAGAGGTACATACACTTGATTTATCATCCTACATATACATAGCTTTTCATATTTAGTTCAATGTTTAATTCACGGCTTTTGTTTCCATACAGGAAACAACACCACCAAATACCATGAAAGTTGTTGTTGAAAGTGCACCAAAGATAGGATCTAAGCGCTCGATGAATGTTCCAGCAGGCAGTACATATACGACTATTACTCATATGCAGAAACAAGCTAGGAATAATAAGGCTCAAAAGACTTTACAATACGGTGATTCAAAGTCTTTACAAATGTGATTCTATGTGAAAAGTATGTTACTTGAGAATAATACGAGATTACATTTGTTGATTTGATTATGTACATTCAATTTTATATAGTAATGCAATTGAAATTTCATTTCCAGAATTTTGTTATTTGTTTTTATTGAATTCTGAAAGGTTACTAGAAGATGAAACATAGTCACACTTATTCACATTCCAGTGTGTGACTACATATCATAAAAAGTCACACAAACATACAATTCTATGTGACTATTGGATGCATATAGTCACACAAAATACAATTTGCTTGACTTGACAAAGCATACAGTCACACTTATTACTACTATTGGTAACTCTTTGGTTAATTGTATGTGACAAACTTAGTGCCATTAGCATGATTTGTGTGACTACATGTCATAAAAGGTCACACAAACATACAATTCATGTGACTATTGGATGAATATAGTCACAAAAAAAAATTGGCTTGACTTGACAAAGCATATAGTCACACTTATTACTACTATTGGTAACTCTTTGGTTAAATGTATGTGACAAACTTAGTACCATTAGCATGATTTATGTGACTACATGTCATAAAAGGTAACACAAACATACAATTCATGTGACTATTAGATGCATATAGTCACACAAAATACAATTGGCTTGACTTGACAAAGCATATAGTCACACTTATTACTACTATTGGTAACTTTTTGGTTAATTGTATGTGACAAACTCAGAGCCATTATCATAATTTGTGTGACTACATGTCATAAAAGGTAACACAAACATACAATTCATGTGACTATTGGATGCATATAGTCACATAAAATACAATTTGCTTGACTTGACAAAGCATACAGTCACACTTATTTCTACTATTGGTAACTCTTTGGTTAATTGTATGTGACAAACTTAGTGCCATTAGCATGATTTTTGTGATTACATGTTATAAAAGGTCACACAAACATACAATTCATGTGACTATTGGATGCATATAGTCACACAAAATACAATTTGCTTGACTTGACAAAGCATACAGTCACACTTATTTCTACTATTGGTAACTCTTTGGTTAATTGTATGTGACAAACTTAGTGCCATTAGCATGATTTATGTGACTACATGTTATAAAAGGTCACACAAACATACAATTCATGTGACTATTGGATGCATATAGTCATACAAAACACAATTGGCTTGACTTGACAAAGCATACAGTCACACTTATTTCTACTATTGGTAACTCTTTGGTTAATTGTATGTGACAAACTCAGTACCATTAACATGATTTATGTGACTACATATCATGAAAGGTCACACAAACATACAATTCATGTGACTATTGGATGCGTATAGTCACACAAAATACACTAATCACATATTAAATGTCACACATATCGTATATTCATGTGACAAACTTATAAACAATAGTCACTCTTAAACAAAACTCGTGTAATCGTAGAGTGTTTACCGTCACACATATTCACTAAAACACCAAATATTGTACCAAGTTTGTCACACATTTTCGAGTATTGGTCACTCATTTTTGATAGCTAAGGTCACTAAGACGAACTTGTGACCAAAAGGTACCTATGGTCGCGGGACCTTTGGTCACAAAGCCTAAAAAAAATGGCGTGTGACTGTATGCCTACGGTCACTCTTTTTCAGTGTGACGGATACCATTTTTTGTACTAGTGAATGCAGGGGATAGGATCGATTATTTATGCATACAATGTAATTAACATAAAGATTAGAAAACATACCTTTTTTCCAAGAACGATGATCAAGAACCCTAGATCACCAAAACCAAAAGAAACCCTAAATCATTATACCCAAATCCGATTCACCAAAAACTCAAAGATCAAGTTAGATCTTCTCTAAGATAGTCCACACGACACTTCAATCAACCACCCTTGATTGCTAGATCTTGATTAAGTTATACATAATAAAAATTAAACCCTAAAACCCTTTTGGGTTCCCCATGTCGTCGACCTACAAAGAAAAAGGAGAAGAAAAGTATGGATTAAGTTATTAAACAATGTATCACATCCATTGTTTATATACTAGAGCCTTTGGCTAATTATGGTAAATATCTAATCTTTTCCACCAAGTAATTAACCTTCTAGAATTTTTTCCACCTCCTCTTCTTTGTTAATCGATCGACTATACCCCTTAAGGTATTGGTTTTGACTTTTTGACTTTCTATAAACTTTGTTCAGTAACTACATTAATTAACTAAAAGTCTTGAATCTTTTAAATTACTCTTTGTTAAACCTTTTAACTTATTAGTTAATTATCGTTAAGTATCAACTTTTATCAAACTAAGACTATACAATAAATATAGCCATATTATATCGTATATCTTAATAAAAGATGATCTTGATGTCTAAGTGTGTCACCCCTTAGGCCCACGTACACACGACCGTATAATACGCGGCTTTTGCCCAGTAAGAAAATATTATCGTCAGATCTTTTCGAATTGAGAAAGGGAAAAATGTGCGACTCAGTCGTCTTTTGGTGGAAACAATATTTTTGGTCGTTGTAAAGTAAAATGTGCAAGACTTTAACGTAAATGGCGGTAATTAAATCTAAAACTAATTAAAACTAAAATGGTGCTATATTAAAACTTTTAAAGAAAATAAACCAAATGACAGAAAATTAAAGCGTGACGAAAAATTAAAATGACAATATAATAAAAATGTGAACTTTTAAAATTAAACTAAAAGAAAAATAGCGAGAAAAATAAATGCTTGAGACTGAAACAGAGGATAAACAAAACCTGAGTTGGACCCGGAAATACTGTCACTATCCAGAATTCACAACAAGATACCGCTTATCCGGAATAACGCTGTCACCTTTATCCGAAATCTGATTCTGCAACTTATCCGGAATAAATGCCCAACAACTTATCCGGAATATTGGTTCAATTGGTTATCCGGAATATTGTCACTTTATCCGGAATACAACCTTTCCACTATTCAGAATCCGAGTTAGGACCCTTATCCGGAATAACTTGTTCGCAGCACTATCCGGAATCCTGGTTCAAATGCTTATCCGGAATATGGCCTGTCACTGCTTATCCGGAATATTCATCGGTACCTTAGCCGAAATAATCTGCTTACTCTTATCCAGAATAATTCCACCTAACCGTTATCCGGAATAACTAGGTTACAGTTATCCAGAATAACCAAAAGTTTGTTATCCGGAATATTCACTCTTTGCTTATCCGGAATGTCCAGTCGAGGTGGTTATCCAGAATCTGATGTTTGGATGCTTATCCGGAAAAATCTGTCACCTTATCCGGAATAGCACCTAAAACACCTTATCCGGAATAACGTTTATACCCTTATCCGGAATAATCTCCTAGGTCTTATCCTGAATGCACGAAGAGTCTTTATCCGTAATACTTTGCAACAGAACGCTATCCGGAATAAAATCCGGCTCCTTATCTGGAAAAAGAGGGTTTTACCGAAACCCGGATAGAACTAAAAAGAAATAAGCTATAGATTAAAATTAAGCTAAACACGAATAAGCACTTATCTAAAAACTTAACCAAATCAAACTTAAGAAAAAGCTATTAAGCTAAAATTTAAAAACTTTCAAAAACACTAAATAATAAAAATATTAAAAATCAACTTTTTATAAAATTTAACTAATAAGCACTTAATTAAATTTAAGAAAAACATAATAAGCTATAAAGTCAATAAGAAAACCTAATCAAAAACATAAAAGCATAACCAATAATCAAACAAGCATAACAATAAGGTAATAAGCACAAAGATTAAGCAAAACAAGAAAGGTAGAATGAGCGATTAATAAAAACTTGATTAAAGATAAGATTAAACAACAAAATTAAAAACACTTACTTGGAATTAAAGGAATTAAAGTGCAAGACAAGTATTTAAATTGACAATTAATTAAAATGACATGAAATTAAGGTGGAAAGACTAATGTGTCAAATTAGCTAACAACTCCTAATGACACATTAGGAGTCTATTTATAGTGATTAGGAAAACTAAGCATGTGTTGGTTCATTCTTCTTTCTTTCTCGACTTCTCGTCTTCTAATTTCTTCGACTTTTTCGACTTTGTCTCGGGATTAATAAACTCGTCTTGTAATTTCTTCATTAATTTAGACTTGAGTTCTTCGGCTTTTATTAAACTTCCGTCTTTAGACTTTTTCTTCGATAAATCTTCAGAATTGGCCTTGGACTTCCGTTCTTTTAGCACTCTTGATCTTTCGACTTTGTCTTTTGTCTTTTTCTTCGATAAAAGCCCGTAAAAGCACGTGTTTTCCTCCCTTTTCACATTTTGATCCTAAATCACAACAAAAACACAAACCACACATAATTCCGATATTTATGACATAAAATACACGTTATGGTCTTGTTTTCATTATAATTAAGTGGTAAAAGGATGGGTGTTTTCACACCTATGTCCCCTACACTTGACCATTGCAATGTCCTCATGCAATGCATTAATTATAAAGCAAGATTACACTTTTCATCACAATCAATCCACATTGGCCTTTATTAAAGAGATAGAAAATAACAAAACAAGTAAAGAAATCAAAGAGTTACCTTAGGGTTTTGGAATGTCGTGAATGATTATCATCCTCAAGTTTTACGTTCCCCAAACCAAGCTTAAAAACGAGATCATTGTTATTATAAGTTAGCAAACTAACACGAACTCATGTGGGCCAATTATTTACTTAGACTCCCTTATTCCTAGGTGTATCTCTTTTATTTTATGATTGTCTTGAATGATCACGAGGATACATTGTTTGACTTATTTCGATAGTTTATTTAGGCCAAAAATAAAGTGGGACGATTTAATCAATAGTTAGCTAAAGGACAAAATCTTTTAAACTGCTTCTCGGGACCTCATAAAGTTCATATCTTGGCATAACTCGCTTCACGATTTGAGACCTTTCTCGGACCGATATTTGGCAGCGACTTCATACTTCAAATCTTTGAGAGACGTTCTTGAAATTATGGTCTTCTCTTCATAATAGGAATTTCTTCACTTGAATTTTTGAGAGATTCTTCATATTTGGACCATGACTTCTTCATTTTTCTCCAATCTTTATTTTGGACTTTGATATACAACGATCCGCCTCCTTTTAGGACTTGGATCTATTTATCCTCATACCTTGCTAGGGTCTTTTCGGATAGACTTCTCCATGATCTTTTGGGAGTATTTGCTTTTCGTCGTGTGTCTCGATCCTTCATATTGATTTTCGATAAATGATTCTTCACATCACTGTTGGATCTTTAGCAACAAAATGTAGCCCTCATGCCTTGTTAGGGCCTTTTCGGACTCGCCAATCTTCGCATCCCGCTTCAATAAGTTATGCCTTGGCTATGAATCTAATCAATACCGAGCAACTTTTAAACGATCTTGGGCTAGAAGCTAAGTAACTTTTCAAATCTTACAACCTTATTTATTGCAGATATATTTATTAACAAACAATGGGAGAATAGGATTATAATCAACTCACATAAATTCAAGAAAGAATACCAAACTTATAATTGACTCTATCATCTCTCGTTCTTCACAATTTAAAATCTCAAGGAATGAGACTCGTGGATGCTTAGACAATTAAATCAAAGTTTTGGGTTTTCGAGTCATCTATAGGATCTTGCAAATTTTTAGACTTTTTCAAGTTTAGAATTCGCATTTTAAAGTTCCCTTGATAAACGACTCTCTAGGATCAATAATAGGAACTTGCGAAAAGTTCTTGTTCTTAACCCGTGAGAGTTAAGACTTTCGCATTTTAAAGCTCCCTATATAAAAGCCTAGCAAACTTGACTTAAACACGTTAAGGATACTAGCTAGAGTAAACTTAGATAAGTAAACTCGGGTTGTGTCAAAAGATTCACAACGTTGAAAATTAAAACCACTTTATTAAAATTTATTCTAGTAAAGAAAGAAAATAACTATACAAAGGTAAAACTACTAGGCCAAAATAGATCAAAAATTTTGAAAAATGTCGAAAAATCGATTTTTCCGGTTAAAATGAGGACAAAACAAGGAAAAGACCACTTAACTTCGATAGAAGTCCCCCTACACTTAATATAAACATTGTCCTCAATGTTTAAGCATGTGGGAGTAAACTCCCCTACACTTAGGACATTGTGCACGTTGATTAAATCTTGCTAAGAAAGAGACAACTAAAGAGATTCCTATTTTAATATTGAGAAATATAAAATAGTGAATCGAAAAGAGTTTGGGATAGAACCGGGAAGACGGGTACACAGGATCACGGGTCGTCAAAAGTCATCAAGAATGGATTTTTGAAAGCTCGAATCCCTGCACATGATAAGAAAGAAAACAACAAACACATACTAGGGTCTCCCCCTACACTTATTATAAAAATAAGAGAAAAAGGATAGATACTGCGGGTTGCCTCCTGAGAAGCGCTTGTTTTTGTTAATCGAGTCGTGAGCCTGACTCGACCTTGATTAGCATAGGAAGAAGCTCGAAACACATCCACCGGGATCAAATACATAGTTTTCGTCCATCAAGAAGCACAAGCTTAAGGCGAACAAGGCAAGCCAAAGAAGAGTAGGCAAGGTTCCCTTAAGCAAAGATGGAGCACGGTGGGAGCAAAGGTGAAGAGGTGCAAGCATATCTCCAAAAGTTCCAAAGATTTTTCCTTTTATTTCATCAGATGGATACTGAGATGGCTTAAAAAGTGCAATGCCGGGGTCGAACACCTTTTCCTTTAGGGGAAAATAACACTTAGGCTTAGTAGACCTTGAAGAAGATCCGATCATAAATCTCGCAATCTCATCCTCAGAAGGAGGATAGAGAGGAGTTAAGACATAAGTGCTACAGATATCGATGTCGGCCGGCTTCTTCTCCTTTGAAGCGGGTTTCTTCATATCCAAAGTAGGATAAAGACCATAATCATCAAAGTCCAAAGGAGGAGCATCACTCTCATTTGGGAAGTATGTGTTGAGAAAAGTAGCAAAGTCTTCCTCAAATGAGTAGTCATCCAAAGTAGGATCAAGTGTTGTTGGCGGAGGATCTTCATCATGTGAAGAATCACTCAAGAGAGTATCAGCCTCATCAAAATCATCATAAGTGGGCATGTCGGGATACTCAGAAGTAAAGTCATCATAATCATCTCCATTGGAACTAGAATCGTCATCATAAGCATCAAAGATTGGTGGAGAATCATAAATTGGTGGAGGATCAGAATTGGATAGAGAATCATCCACATCATCTTGGAACAGTGGATTATCATAGCAAGAATGGAATAGAGGATTGTTGTAGACGAAAAAATCATCAAGCACATTAATCATATTCGCTGATTCTCTTCCATTAGATTTGGTTGTGATCTTCCCCATTTTGAACACTTGTGCATCTTTCCCGACCCTTAAGATTAACTCACCTTCGGCAACATCGACTAGAGCTTTTCCGGTTCTTAAAAACGGCCGACCAAGTATTAAAGGAATACGAGGGTCCACTTCATAATCAACAACAACAAATTCGACCGGAAAAGTGAAGGTGCCTACTTTAATAAACACATCTTCGGCAATACCAACGGGGTAAGCGAGAGTGCGATTTGCAAGCTCAAGAGTCATCTTTGTTGGTGTAAGGCCGGGTAATGATAGTGCTGTCTAAACACTTAAAGGCACCAAGTTAATACTTGCCCCGAGATCAGCTAGGGCAGTAAATTCTTCGGTTTTGTTAAAAATGCAAGGCAACACAAAACGACCGGGATCTCCAAGTTTTTCCGAAAGTTCTTTAAAAATAATTACAGAACAGTTTTCATTTAAGCGTGTGTTGGCGAGCTCAACCAGCTTTTCCTTCTTGTTAAGCAATTCCTTGAATGCTTTCACAAATTTCGGCATGTGGACAAGTGCTTCAACAAGGCTAATGTTGAAATTCATTTGAGAGATAATCTTCAAATAGTTCGACACTTGAATGTCATCCTTAGTTAGCAAGTTAGGCTTGTCCAAGCGAGAAGGATATGGGATGTTGGGTTTATAGGTGGAAGGTGGGGTTGGTGAAGGGTTCTTCTTGGGTACATCAGTAAGAGGTGGAGACGGTAATGTAGAACTAATACTAGGCGTGGGAGTAGGAGGGATTAATGGTGGTGGAGGAGGTGTGGATGGAGTAACTGGGGGAGGGATGGATGGTCCTACTAAGGTGGCTCCACTACGTGTAGTAATAGCACTCACATTCGCTCTCGGGTTGGTGACGGTGTTTGAAGGTAGAGAGCCCGAAGTAGAGGGTTGAGTGGTTGGTAAGAAACTAGCCAGCATATTCTTCAAATCATTCGTTTGAGTGCTGAAGGAGGTTTGTATATCATTTCGAAGCTCGGATCTAATGTCATTCCCTTTCTTAGTGATATCCCCTTTCAAATTGATAATTTGGCTTTGTAGATTCTTAATATGCTCTCCTTGGGTTCTCATTAAGGCTTCAACATCTTGATTAATGGGTGTGGCTTGTTGAGCGGGTGGGTGATAAGGATTAGAAGCTCGAGGTGGGATTTGGTTGCTTCTATTGTAATTGTTGTTGGGGGTGTGGTTTTGAGGAGAAAAACCGGGTGAAAGATAGTTGTTCGACCGGTAACTTAGAAAATTTCGATCCCCTTGAGGTTGGGCTTGGTAATTTTCCGGTGAATAGGTACCATAAGCCGCATACACGTTTTCCGGATTGCCTTGGGTAGAAGGGCAATCAGTGTATGAGTGAGGACCACCGCATGTCTCACAAGAAATGGCTACCGCTTTAACTTGTTGTTGTTGGTTTGTAGCGATGAGCAAGATATTTTTGTTCATTTCGGCCATCATGCGGGTGAATTCGGTCATATCGGAGTTTGCTGAAGTAGAAGAAACATTGACTCTCGGGTTATTCCTTGAAGATGCAGAAGAATCCCAATTTTTATGATGAGTAGTCATGTTCTCAATAAGCTCTCTACACTCCTCGGGTCTTCTTTTCATAAATGTGCCACCGGCGGCTGCATTAATCGTATCACGATCACGAAAAGTCAAACCGTTGTAGAAAGTATCAATTAAGGTAACGGGGAGCATGTTGTGGTTTGGACATCGATCGATCAAAACATTATATCTTTCCCAAGCATCAAAGAGAGATTCATCGGGTTCGTGCATGAAACCGCTGATTTGATTTCAAAGGCTCGTGACCATGGATGGTGGAAAGTAACGCGAAAAAAATCGTTGAGTCATGTCGTCCCAAGTATGAATGGAATTCTTCGGGAGACGATCAAACCATTTTTCGGCGTGGTGTGATAAAGTATGAGGAAAGAGTTGAAGGCGAAGGACATCCATACTAACACCGGACAACTTCATGCTTTGAGTAATGGTAATGAATTTGTTGAGGTGCTTGTTGGCATCATCATCCGACAATCCACGAAATGGATTAGTTTGCACTTGTTGGATCATGTGATGCTTCAACGAAAACTCCGCAGCCGTGATTTGCATCAGCGCAATCGGTACTCCTCGTCCAAACATTGTGGGTTGACAAAGCTCCTCTATTGTCCGAAGGTCGGGTGGGGGAACATTGTTGTTGTTATTGTTGAGGTGCGGTGGGTTATTGTTGTTGTTCACACCTGCCATAGCTAAATCTTCACGAGTCTCGGGCTCTGGATAAGTTGAAGATCTAGTACGCATACACCTGCGAAAGCAAAAGAAAAAGATACCAAAGCAAGAGACAATATATATACACTATAGAAATAAAAATAAAATCTTTTTGGATTTTTGAAAATTTTTAATTTTTATGGATTTTTGGAATTTTTTTTGGCAAGCAAAATAACGTTCACGAGTGAACGGATCCCAAAATTCAACGTGTCTCTCATAGAAAACCGTTAATCTTTACGAAAAGAGTCGGCAGCGGCGCCATTTTAATACGAGGCTTTTGCCCAGTAAGAAAATATTATCGTCCGATCTTTTCGAATTGAGAAAGGGAAAAATGTGCGACTCAGTCGTCTTTTGGTGGAAACAATATTTTTGGTCGTTGTAAAGTAAAATGTGCAAGACTTTAACGTAAATGGCGGTAATTAAATCTAAAACTAATTAAAACTAAAATGGTGCAATATTAAAACTTTTAAAGAAAATAAACCAAATGACAGAAAATTAAAGCGTGACGAAAAATTAAAATGATAATATAATAAAAATGTGAACTTTTAAAATTAAACTAAAAGAAAAATAGCGGGAAAAATAAATGCTTGAGACTGAAACAGAGGATAAACAAAACCTGAGTTGGACCCCGAAATACTGTCACTATCCAGAATTCACAACAAGATACTGCTTATCCGGAATAAAGCTGTCACCTTTATCCGAAATCTGATTCTGCTCCTTATCCGGAATACATGCCCAACAGCTTATCCGGAATATTGGTTCAATTGGTTATCCGGAATATTGTCACTTTATCCGGAATACAACCTTTCCACTATTCAGAATCCGAGTTAGGACCCTTATCCGGAATAACTTGTTCGCAGCACTATCCGGAATCCTGGTTCAAATGCTTATCCGGAATATGGCCTGTCACTGCTTACCCAGAATATTCATCGGTACCTTAGCCGGAATAATCTGCTTACTCTTATCCGGAATAATTCCACCTAACCGTTATCCGGAATAACTAGGTTACAGTTATCAGGAATAACCAGAAGTTTGTTATCCGGAATATTCACTCTTTGCTTATCCGGAATGTCCAGTCGAGGTGCTTATCCGGAATCCGATGTTTGGATGCTTATCCGGAAAAATCTGTCACCTTATCCGGAATATCACCTAAAACACCTTATCCGGAATAACGTTTATACCCTTATCCGGAATAATCTCCTAGGGCTTATCCTGAATGCACGAAGAGTCTTTATCCGGAATACTTTGCAACAGAACGCTATCCGGAATAAAATCCGGCTCCTTATCTAGAAAAAGAGGGTTTTACCGAAACCCGGATAGAACTAAAAACAAATAAGCTATAGACTAAAATTAAGCTAAACACGAATAAGCACTTATCTAAAAACCCAAATCAAACTTAAGAAAAAGCTATTAAGCTAAAATTTAAAAACTTTCAAAAACACTAAATAATAAAAATATTAAAAATCAACTTTTTATAAAAATTAACTAATAAGCACTTAATTAAATTTAAGAAAAACACAATAAGCTATAAAGTCAATAAGCAAACATAATCAAAAACATAAAAGCATAACCAATAATCAAACAAGCATAACAATAAGGTAATAAGCACAAAGATTAAGCAAAACAAGAAAGGTAGAATGAGCGATTAATAAAAACTTGATTAAAGAAAAGATTAAACAACAAAATTAAAAACACTTACTTGGAATTAAAGGAATTAAAGTGCAAGGCAAGTATTTAAATTGACAATTAATTAAAATGACATGAAATTAAGGTGGAAAGACTAATGTGTCAAATTAGCTAACAACTCCTAATGACACATTAGGAGTCTATTTATAGTGATTAGGAAAACTAAGCATGTGTTGGTTCATTCTTCTTTCTTTCTCGACTTCTCGTCTTCAAATTTCTTCGACTTTTTCGACTTTGTCTCGGGATTAATAAACTCGTCTTGTAATTTCTTAATTAATTTAGACTTGAGTTCTTCGGCTTTTATTAAACTTCCGTCATTAGACTTTTTCTTCGATAAATCTTCAGAATTGGTCTTGGACTTCCGTTCTTTTAGCACTCTTGATCTTTCGACTTCGTCTTTTGTCTTTTTCTTCGATAAAATCCCGTAAAAGCACGTGTTTTCCTCCCTTTTAACATTTTGATCCTAAATCACAACAAAAACACAAACCACGCATAATTCCGACATTTATGACATAAAATACACGTTATGGTCTTGTTTTCATTATAATTAAGTGGTAAAAGGATGGGTGTTTTTACACCTATCACCGTATAAAATACTATCTATGATTTACGCACATCCCAACAGCTCCCACTCGCGGAAGTCACCATCATAGTGTATTTTAATACTAACCTTGACAGATAGTCTAGCAAGCACCATCAATGCTCCCAAAAGTACCTAAGTTTGGTTTCTGGCAAACAATATTAGCCTTATGGTATAAATTACTGTACCCCTTTTGTTTCTGATACGGTTAATCATGAATATGGATCAAAAGTCATTTCATGCATTAACAATTCTGTTTGTCATTTCTACGATTAATCAAGATTACCAAATGTAAAAAGAAACTGCTTTACTCAATTTGGACGCGGTTACATAAACATCCGGTCAATCCCATGAGGGCTTCAATATGTATCATGCTTCAAGAACAAAATACCATTTTGACTACAAGTACCTTTCACACATGTCCAAGAAGTTTTTAAAATAGGTTTTATAACTGCCCATTTTACTAACACAACGTTTACTCAAAATCAAGAAATGTTATCCATTCATGCAAAGATACACTTGCATCTCAAGTCTAAGGATAACAATACTTTACCATATGTGTAGATTTTTAATGACGCTGATCCATAAAGAAAATCTACACGGTTGGGGTAATCTAATCATTCAACCACATTGAATAATCTATGAGTCTGGAAGAATCATCTTTATGTATCTTCCAAAGATACAACCAACCCTCATATTTGTCTTAGTTCATCAACACTCCCATATTGATGATTGACAATGGGATTTTAGAATGTATATAATACATGTAAATATGAAGATACTACATCCATGATTAATCATGCAAAACTAGGACACAATAGAATTTATGAAAAACGATCATACCTCGTATGTCAATCTTTGTCTAATATAATTGCTTAACCGTCCTGATCAGACTGTAATTATACATAGTCTCATCGTCCAAAACGGGCTTAAAATGCATTAAATATCATCAAAAATGCCAAATACATGCTTGTGTTTGTTACATGTGTATTTTAGGTACGGATATTGAGAAAATGGCAAAAGATCACAAGAAACAAGGAAAAACGAACACGAGAAAAGAAGCTGCACAAAGAACCGAACCTGAAGCATGAATTTCCATTGAAGTCCTTGAAGTTTGAAGATTTGTCATGATTGGTCCCTCAACTTTGGAAGACTTGTCACTTAATACCCTTATAAAATCTCAAGTATAACATTTGGGTCCTTTAAGTTTCAAGATTACACATGTTCAGTCCTTGGAAAATGAAGAATATGCATATTCTATCCTTGTTCATGTTTATACAAACTGGGAGGGGCCAGAAGTGTATTTAGCCCATAGTTGCTATAAAGGAAAAAGGGTGATTTGCTGGATAAAACCTTGTATGCACATATTTAGGAAATCTAAGGGCCATTCTTGCCAGACCACCAAACCTCTACCACCAATCACCACCCCACACGTCATCACCTCCACCCAAATCAGCCCACGTAACACAACCCATATCATTTAACTTATATTAATTATTTATTTCAAATTAATATATGTTACAACTAAAAAAACCAGGTAACAGCTTTATTTTCCCCAAATCCTAATTAAACGTAACCCCTGTTCATCATTCTTTATCTCCAAAACCCTAATTAACCAAAACCCCTTAACCTAAAAATTAAAACCAAACACGTTTCCAGGTCACTAATTACCTATCCTAAAACCCTTTTCCCGCCTTCAAAAACTAGCCACATGGGTTGTGGTCCTCACAACAGCTCTCCCCTGCCCCACAGCTAGGAAGAAAACAAGGATTGGCAGAAAGATCAATGACCACATAGTTTTTCTTGGTCCCAAAGGTATAACCAACGTCTAGGATGCATTCAACCTTGCTGGCATCCCACATGATACTTGGCATAAGTCACAAGATAAAGATTTGAATTCAAACAAGAGGGTATGATTGGAAATTCATCAATTAGGGCTAGCTTATTTTTATGTTTCTAGAAAGATCTTGTAACCCCTATATAAAGGGTGTTAGACACTAGCAGTAGTTTTTTGTTCTTGTTTTCATTTGTTCACTGCCTTGTAAAGCCCTTTTGTCTAAGAAATGAAAAAGTGGTTTAGTGTTTGTTGATGAAAAAGAGTTCCAATTTTACTTTTAGTTTTAGTATAATCTGTTTGGTGTTTATGTTCCAGTAAAACTTTTTAAGCTACTAATTTTGGTTCTAAAAATGCGTAAGTCCTTTTGCTAAGTACCTAGAGTTCTAATAGGCTAAGCAATAGGCTTCATAGCTCATCATAACCACCTGATCTTTTTGATCAAGTAGTAGTGAAGTCGTGAGAGAGTATTGCATAGACTCTGGGATCTTCAGTCTTGCATAAGACTTGGTTTGTCACTTGTTTCTTTTTTATTATTGTCTTGTTTATCTCATATACTTACTGCTTAAAGGCTTCAAACCAAAAGCTCCTCACCAAGCTTTTGGTCCTAGGCTTTTAAGTTTGAACTCTCGTTCTTTCTTAGCAGTGATATCTTTGTCTAGCTGTGGTGTTCGGTTGAGTTGTTGAACCTCAATGAGCATCTTTACCACTTCCCTGTCCAAGACACCCAATGACCTTGTTCCGCTGTTGAACAAGTGTTTTTTGGGTAGCATAGTTGACCCCCGTTGGATGTAGATGGGGGTAGGTATAAAACTCTTCCTTCTCAAAACTTAGAAACATGACTTAGGGTACTAAAAAGAGGGTGTCTGAGTTCAGTTTGTTGATTGTGTCTTTGTTTGTTTACTGGTGTCCTGCCTAACCTAAGCAAAACCTAGCAGCAACGTAATCTAAGAACAAGTGTGACCTACTGATTGCTTATTTGTATTCGGTGTGCATAAGTTTGAGATTGTAGGTGAATGTTGGCTTCGTGTTCCTTATTTCATCATAAGTGTTTAAGCAGTTAAGATATAAGCATAAAATATGTTCTCTTGCTGATTCAAGGTTTGGTAAATTTTTTTAGCTTATTAGGGTTCTTATAAGTTAGGTTAACATCTGTCTTAATTACCTTTTTGTGCTTGCTGCTACTATTCATCAAACAACGATAGTAGGGGAGTTTGTTGATTTGTCGCATAGCTACTGTTCATTTTAGAGTGTCTGCTATGTTCTTATAAGCCCAAAGTGAATCATAGCTATATGTTTCATCAGGTTATAGGATAAAAAGGTGTTTCAGTCTGTTATTGGGTTTTGTTCTTGGTTTCACTCATTAGATCATAGGCTGAGGCGTTATCTTTGGATCCTGATAGTTTATATTGGCGCGTTGTGTTTGTTGAACTCACTGCGTATACCAAGCTTAACATAGAACCAAAGAAGAGTGGGCTTGGTGATTTGCTGCATGCTTATTATATTCGTACCATCTTGTTCCTAACTGCAATCTATAGCAACCAGCTAAGTGAACCAAGAAAAGTTTTAACCTGCTCGTTTGTTTAAACGTAACTGTGGCCTAGGTTTTTGTTTTGTATTTGGTGTTTTCTGCTTGAGTACTTACCTTCCATCAGCCGCCAATAGTGACCAAAGTAAGAACAAATATAAGCTAAGAATCTAGAGGCCTGTTGTTTTGTTGTCATTAGTTGCTCACTTAGGACTCTTTGCTGCTAATTGTTCTTACTCTCAGTTGATCATTGTATTTGCTGATTTGATTTTAAGTTTTATCTAAGCTTGTGTTGATATTGGTGTTGTCGAATCTGACTCCTCACACCACAACTTGGTTTTTATCTAGTTTACTGTTGTCTTCTAGATTCGGTTAGGGCTTTTGATGTTTCATAGTCTTTGTTAACAAGCTGCATGTATCTTGAGGTTAATGTGGTATCTCAGCCACATTCCTTTGTATTTAAACGCTTTTTTGGTTAATATATTTACCGGGGTAACCCATTACCAAAAAAAAATAAAAAATTCTTTAATTTGAGGTTACAAAGCTGAAAATTTGCAGGTTTTAGCACACAACCAAGTGAATAGCAGATACCAACTCAAACCAATAACTTCCAATAACACAATAACAAATATGATCTTAAACAGGTTACCCCAAACAACCCTTATCTTTTTCAAATCAAGATTAAACAAGTATAAGTGTGATTCAGTGTTACCCAAGCCCAATCAAACACAATAACAAATTTATTATGCAGTATTAAGCAAGATTAAACCATAAAAACAACAAGAACACCAGCAGAACACAAAATCATAAAAATCAAGTATTTTTCAGATTTTTGGGTTCAAGAACTCAAACCTCATGAATGTACATCCATACTCACGAATTTTTGAGTTGATGTGCTAGCAAGAACAAGCACAAGCTTCCAACAACAACCCTGCTAAGATTCAACAAGGTTAGCACAATAAAATCAAAATAGAAAGGTGACAACTTGGAAAATAAACTTGATTAATGCAACCTTGTTCCCACAATTGATTATCCCCAAGTTATAAGCCTCACAACACCTTGATATCACAATATCAGGATACTATGATCCACTTATAGCCCAAGAACTCCAAGGTTTAAACCGAGACTTAGCAAAATATCAAATTTTGATCCTTTGGTGCAATTTCTTGCACAAGGTTTAAAAACACGTTTTGAGATTCAAGATTAGTTAACATAGAACATAAACAAACAGGTATAAAGATTGGCACTTGAATTTTCTTCACAAAATTCAAACACTTTTCATTAAACAATGAACAAGGATTTACAGAAATGTGAACTAGGAAAAATTCAAGAGCAACTGAAAATGAAAGAGTCCTATGCCTTTTATAGGCTAGAATGGTTAACTAAGATGCATAAAAACGTAAACCCTAATGGTGTGAAGTCCCTGAAATGCCCTTGTCGTTTTTGAACTTGCTCGAATCATGTGAACTTCTTTTGGCTGTTTGTGGAGTGGTGAGCTGTTGGAAAGTGATCAAGGGCTTATATGAAAGCTTAGGATTGAAGCTGAATGTGGATGGTTGGATAGCTGTCACCTTTTGGCAGTTTCTTCAACCTTTGTAGCAGGGGAATCTTGTGTGGGGCTTTTGGTTGATGTGGCATGAGTTTTTGAAGTTGGGATGTGATAAAGGGTTCCTTAATCATAAATCTGGATAATATTGGGGCCTAATTACAAGTAATTAGGGAAAACCCAGTTGTGTTCATATGTTTAAACAATGCAAGTTTTGATTCGTTTTTGGGTTTAAACAAGATGTTAAGCGCCAAATTAACTAATCTGTTATGATTAGTTAAATAAGCTAAGTGGATTGGTGAGTTGGCAAGGAAATGGGTTGTGATTGGTTGATATCAGGTAGTGGGGTACGTGTCAAAGCATGAGTGGTCTAGGTAAGTATCATTGTCTGCCAGATTTATCCCCTTGTCTTCCTTTCTCTTTTCACTTGAAGTTTATTTAGCCAATACCGGATATCCTTTGTTAGTAAAGTTCTATTTTTCACACTTTTGCCCCAAATACTTTTCCAAAGTATTTTCAGGGGTATTTCTTGCCATTTGTTGATTCTTGAAGGATTGTTTTGGCATTTTCTTCAAAGATGATGGTCTTGACTTGTATGATTGACTTTTTGTAGGACTAATATTGACAAGTCATGATTATTGAGGGACCATTCTTGCCATTTCTTCAAAGTGGAGGGCCCTTTTTGTAAATTTGACAAACTTTAAGGACCAAACTTGTAATTATGAATATACAAGGGTTTAAAGTTATTCAATATTGGAGGACCCTTCTTGCATAATCTTCGAATCTTCAAGGGTTTTTCTTGGAAAATCTTCATTAGGGCTTGGTTCATTGTGCGGCTTCGTTTCCCGTGTCCGTTTTTGCATGTTTCTTGTGATCTTTTGTCATTATCTCAATATCCGTACCTAAAATACACAAGTAACAAACACAAGCATATATTTGGCATTTTTGATGATATTAATGCATTTTAAGCCCGTTTTGGACGATGAGAGTATGTATAAAAGCAGTCTCATCATTTTGCGTGTTTAGATAAAAAGGGCTAATCGAGGGTTTGACAACCAAAATATTATCTAAGTATCATATATATTTTCTTGGTTTCATTTGATTAAACCCTCTTGAACGTTTTGGTGTTCCACCAACGTTCTAAAGTCATCGAAGGTGTTCACTTCACGTGATCGTTTTCATTCCTTGAGACTTCTTTAATTAAGAGGTTTGATTAAGGGAGAGATTTGTAGATTTTTATCTACCTAACACAATCACCAAAATCCAAAAAAGTAAAAACAATCAAAAACCACAAATTTTTTTTTGGAAAAATTAAAAACACCAAAAAGAATCTTCTTTGCTCATCCCCACGTTGTACGTGACGTTTATGCTTACTCGTAATCAAGCAAGACGTGGACGTAAACGTAGATACCGAAAGGAAGGAACGCCTTCAAGTGAGGAATCTCCCATTGACGAACCTATCGTAGAACAAGAAGTCACCATGGCTAATCAAACTATGATGGAGTTACTTCAAGCATCCACCGAGGGTTATGGAGCGGCTATTGTAATTCTCGCCATCCTTGCGGAGAATTTTGAAGTAAAAACGGGTTTGTTGTCGATGATCCAAAACAACAAATTCCGTGGTGATGAAAAGGACAACCCGCACAACCATATCCGCCAATTCAATCATTTTACCGCCACTTGCAAGTTTAAGGACGTCTCTAACGACTCGATTAAGATGATGCTTTTTCCGTATTCCTTAGCGGGGCCCACTAAATTTAGTTAGAGAAAGAGCCACCCACTTTTATATTGACGTGGAAGGATCTCGTTTCAAAGTTCATGAACCAATTTTTTCCGCCCTCTAAGACTACGCAATTGAAAAACGAGATTTCAAAATTTTCACAAGAGTATAATGAGAGTTTTTCAACGTCTTGGAATAGGTTTAAGGAAATGTTGCACGAATGTCCTCATCATGGTTTTTCTGACTTGCATCAAATTGACACGCTTTACAATGGATTGAACGATCATGAGCGTGATTATCTTAATGCCGCCACAGGTGGTAATTTTTTGTGTAAAACGGTCGAGGAAGCGTTGTTAATCATTGAGAATAGGTCTAAGGTCTATAGTACTCGTAGCACGTCGAGTGTTCATAAGACTTCGTCTTCGACTTCGCCTTCATTCTCTCATACCATCGATGCTTGCCAAATCGAGGCTAATTTGGAAAACAATATTTTTGATAAGCTTAAGGGATTGTTAATTGAGTTTAAAGTTGGTGAACAACCCACTCCCGCTATGGCTAAAGCGGTTGAGGTTTCTTGTATGTATTGTGGTGGAGCTCACGATTACTCCGAGTGCATTACCAATGGTGGTAACACTTCGAGTGCCTTGGCCGCGGGAACTTATAACCAAAACGGTCAAGTTACCCGCACTAATCAGTTGACTCCACCGCGTTTTCCACCAAATCAAAATGCTAACAATTATCGAAACAATCAAGGTGGCTACAAGAACAATTATAAGGGTAACAATTACAACAATGTGAATCAAGGGACTAGTGGTCAATTGGAAAATCAAAACAAAAATCATGATTTCCAAAATGTTAATCAAGGGCTTTCAAATGCATTACCAAAAGACTTTCCACCGGAAATTTGGAACTATTTTAAGGCTAATGATGATAGGTACACAAACATGGCAAATGATGTTAGTAACCTAAAAGCTAAGTTTGAAACTCAAAGTAACAAATTAGAAGGGAATGTGGTTAGGCTCCAACAAAACCAACAAAAAATGGATCAAGGTTAACATAAGATTGAACAAGCCTTACTTAGGCTGGAGCAAAATGCAAAAGTCGAGAAAGAGCAAGATAGGGAGGAACGCAAAAAGACAGAAAATAGGCTTTTAGATGCTATCATGATGAGTAGAGCCTCTACTTCGGGTGGTCTTCCTAGTAACACCGTGTCAAACCCGAAGGGAGAGATGAAAGTGATTACCACACGAAGTGGTAAGACCTTTAAGGAACCGACTCCTCAACCAATTACTCTAACGGTGGAAATTGAGGAAGAACCCGAGGTTGTGGTCGAAAAGGAGCATGTCCCAATCCCACGAAGTACCGCTCATGCCACACCTACGGTTGACCCATTACCAACATTGGAACCCGAGATTCCAAAGGCTATGCCAATGCCTCAACCCACGCCACCTTTTCCCTATCCATCGAGACTTATAAAGGAGAAACGTCAAGAGCGCGATAATTACCAATTTGATCTTTTTATGAAAATGTTTCGTGCCGTTCATTTTAATGTGAGTTTTGGCGATGCTTTGGTCATGATGCCTCGATTTGCCGCTAACTTCAAGAGTATGTTGAACAACAAGGAGAAATTGCAACAATTGTCTAGTTGTTCCTCGGTTTATCTTAACCGCATACCTCAAAAAGTCGGTGATCCCGGTAAATTCTTGATTCCATGTGCAATCCAAGATATGGAATAATGCTATGCCTTGGCCGATCTTGGTGCTAGTATTAACTTGATGCCACTTGATATCTTCAAGTCGCTCAATCTTCCTAATCTTACTCCTTCACTAATGTCTATCGAGTTGGCCGATCATTCCACTATTCCCGCATGTTGATTGTCCGAAGACGTTTTTGTGAAAGTGGGAAAGTTCTATTATCTGGTAGAGTTTATCATTGTCGATATTCCCACGGATCCTCAAGTTCCTCTGATTTTAGGTCGTTCGTTTTTAGATACGTCTATGGCTTTAATTTATGTGCATGCTAGAAATATCACCTTACGTTTCAACGACGAGGAACTTGTTATAAACGCAACTCAAAATTCTCAACTTTCTCATGTTTATTCCGTTGCAACCGTAAACCTCGTTGATATGATTGACGTTCTTTGCGAGGAATTTTCACAAGAAGTTCTAGGTTTTGGTGATGATGAAAATAGTGGCAATCCCACTATGCTTGATCCTATTCTTGATAACTCGACACCAACCTTCACTCCATTTGAAGGGGGTGGTTTTATGTTGGAAGAATTCGATGTTCCACGTACTTGTGACGAAGACCTCGACAATGATGAGGACTTCTCGATTATCAAGGATTTTCTTAAAGATTTCCCATTTCCTCCACCCGAGGAGGTTATGAGTATCGAGCCCAAATATTCAATTGAGGAACCACCTATCCTCGAGTTGAAAGATTTACCTCCTCACCTTGAATATGTATTTTTGGAGGAGGACGACAAGTTTCCGGTTATTATTGCGAAAGATCTTTCGAATGATGAAAAAACCGCACTTGTCGATGTTCTAAAGGACCACAAAGGGGCAATTACGTGGAAGTTATCCGACATTAAGGGGATCGATCCCAAATTTTGTAGCCACAAAATCTTAATGGAGGAGGATTACAAACCCGCAATCCAATGTCAAAGGAGGGTGAACCCCAAAATTCACGACGTTATCAAAAAGGAAGTCCTAAAACTCCTTGACGCGGGAATGATTTACCCTATTTCTGATAGCCCTTGGGTGAGTCCTATTCATTGTGTCCCTAAGAAGGGAGGAATGACCGTTGTGTCAAACGATGCCAACGAGTTAATTCCAACTCGACTCGTGACCGGTTGGAGGGCGTGCATCGACTATCGTAAGTTGAATGACGCCACTCGTAAAGACCACTTTCCCTTGCCCTTCATGGATCAAATGTTGGAGCGTCTTGCGGGAAACGATTTCTATTGCTTTTTAGATGGTTTTTCAGGTTACTTCCAAATCCCCATCGATCCTCGTGATCAAGAAAAAACTACGTTTACGTGTCCATATGGAACGTTTGCCTATCGTAGAATGCTATTCGGACTTTGCAATGCACCGGGAACCTTTCAAAGGTGCATGATGGCTATTTTTCATGACATGATCGAGAAGACGATGGAAGTCTTCATGGATGACTTTTCCGTGTTCGGTTGTTCGTTCACTTCGTGTTTGTCGAATCTTAATAGAATGTTGAAGCGTGGTGAGGAAACCAACCTTGTACTTAATTGGGAAAAATGTCATTTTATGGTTAAAAGTGGAATCGTCTTAGGGCACAAGGTTTCGAAAGGAGGGATTGAGGTAGATGAAGCTAAGTTAGACTTCATCGCCAAATTACCTCATCCCAAAACCGTTAAGGGAGTTAGGAGTTTCCTAGGCCACGCGGGCTTTTATCTTCGATTCATCAAGGATTTTTCAAAGATATCTCGACCTATCTCCTCGCAAAAGATGCACTTTGTCTTTAACGAAGATTGTGTACGAGCCTTTGAAACCCTCAAGAGGAAACTTACCGAAGCTCCCATTCTTGTTTCTCCCAATTAGAACCTACCCTTTGAGCTCATGTGTGATGCTAGTGACTATGCTATTGGGGCCTTTTTGGGGCAACGTCATGATAAGCATTTCTTACCTATCCACTATGCAAGCAAGACGATAATCGAGGCTCAACTAAAATACACTACAACGGAGAAGGAATTCCTTGCCGTGGTGTATGCATTTGAGAAATTTCGACCTTATCTCGTCTTGACTAAATGCATAGTGTATACGGATCATTCGGCTATCAAGTATCTTATGGCTAAACAAGATGCAAAGCCGAGATTACTTCGTTGGATTCTCCTCCTACAAGAATTTGATCACAAAATCCTTGATAAAAAAGGAGCCGAGAATCTAGCGGCCGATCATCTTTCTCGTTTGGAAGATTCTCACCAAAGTGTTTATGAGCCAAAGGAAATCATCGAAACATTTCCTCTCGAGACACTTGGTGTAGTGAATTCTAAGCTTGATTCATCTACCCCATGGCTTGCGGACATCGCAAATTACCATGCGGGGAACTTCATCATCAAGGGTATGACGACTCAACAAAAACGAAAATTCTTTCGTGACGTCAAGTTATATTTTTGGAACGACCCTTACTTGTTTCGAACTTGTGCGGATCAAATCATTCGACTTTGTGTCTTTGGCACCGAAGCTTCTAATATCCTTAGAGCTTGTCACGAGGGACCCACGGGTGGTCACCACGGTGCTAATCTCATGGCTAAGAAGGTATTTGATGCCGGTTTCTTTTGGCCTACTATTTACCGAGATGCAAATGCACTTGTGAAGTCGTGTGACTCATGCCAACGACAAGGAAAAGCCTCACAAAACGATGAAATGCCACAAAATATCATCCAAGTGTGTGAGATCTTTGACGTTTGGGGAATTGACTTTATGGGGCCGTTCCTATCATCTCATGGTAATAAGTACATCCTTGTCGCTGTTGACTACCTATCTAAGTGGGTGGAAGCTAAGGCTTTGCCCACAAATGATGCTCGTGTGGTAGTCAAGTTTTTGAAAATCTTGTTTTCTCGGTTTGGAACCCCTTGTGCGATCATAAGCGATCGTGGAACCTATTTTTGTAACGACCAATTCGAAAGGGTCCTAAGGAAATATGGGGTTACACATCGGCTTTCTACGGCTTATCAACCACAAACGAGTGGGCAAGTCGAGGTTTCAAACCGAGCGTTGAAGAGGATCTTGGAGAGATCGATTGGGGAGAACCGAAAATCTTGGTCGGATAAGTTGGACGATGTTTTATGGGCCTTTCGGACCGCTCATAAGACGCCCATCGGGTGCACTCCTTATAAGCTTGTGTATGGGAAGATTTGTCACTTGCCAATTGAACTCGAACACAAAGCTTATTGGGCCCTTAAGCATTGTAATGATGATATGGAGACCGCGGGAAAACACCGAAAAATGCAATTAAATGAATTGGATGAATTGAGAGATATTGCTTATGAAAATTCATTGATTTATAAAGAAAAAACTAAAAAGTTTCATGAATCAAAAATTAAAAACCGGGTTTTTAACATTAGAGATCAAGTGTTGCTTTTTAACTCTCGTTTGAAAATATTTTCCGGCAAGTTGAAATCTCGTTGGTCCGGTCCATTCACCGTGACTCAAGTTTTTCCTTATGGGACCATCGAGCTAGCTCAAAATGATGGCCCCCATTTCAAGGTGAAGGGACATAGGTTGAAGCATTACTTTGGCGGGGAAGTTCCATCCTTGAACTACCTCGACCAAATCACCTTACCCAATGATAATTAGTATTGAGGGGATCGAGTCGAACTCATGAATCGCAATCAAAAACGAGGTGCCTCGTGGGGGAGTCCCATGCTTATCCTATGTACATATTATCGCTTTCTAATGTAGTAACATGTGGGGATTTGTGCCCTTCCAACCTTTGTTCCGTGGTTGTTTGTGCTATGTGGTTTTTAGATGATCATGATCTTCACGATTGGAGCCTCTCGTGTTCGTTTTATGGGAGCACTCGTTCGTTTACTTTGAAGAATTTATCAATATCCATGATATATCCTTTGATGTTCTAACCTTATGTTTTTAGCACACTTCATAAACGGCTTTAAATTTAATGGTTACACCCTTTCCATGCTAGATTAAACATTCGACTACGTCTCTAGTATAGGGGTTTCCAACCCTTAGACTCGAAACATTGAGGACAATGTTTAACTTTAGCATGGGGGGGGGGGGTGAATAGATACTTGCCTTGCTAAACCTTCACACTTTCCAAAGTTTATCTTTTTGTTTATCGTTTTGTTGCAAAATAAGGCTAAAAATGGCCAAATTTTAAAATTTTTCTCATGTTTTATAAGTGTTTGAAGACACAAATGTAGGTTTTCCGATGGCGAGAATAAGAGTAATTTTTGACTCGACCGTGTGTGTTGAGCACTTAGCTTCGATTCCTTAACTTTATATTAGGCTAAGTCTCTTAAATGAGGACGAGAAATGATAGAGTTAATTATAAGTTACTATGCTAAACGTAGAGTACTCGTATTCTTTCAAAAACTCATGTGTTCTCGTTGTTTGCTTATTCTCCCTTCGCTTGTAAATATTTTTTGCTTAATAAATATTGACTTAGCGGTTTAGTCTTGATTGTTGGTTTCTAGTCTTTTCTAATAGCTTCCATGTAATTAAATTGGGAAGACATTAAGGTATCGCCAGCGTCATGGTTTTGAAGTATTGGCAACTCGAATAATCGAAAGCTTCACCCAATAATAAGATTTCAAGTGCTCACCTAAATCAAGCAAACAATTTGAAGCTCACAAGGCCAAAAAATCTATGCAAAATTGAAAGTGAATCAAGCCTTAATCTTTGAAGCTTTAAAGATCAAAAATTCGCTTTTAGCATGAGGATACGTCTTTGGCCATAATAAACACCTCATGGCGAGGTTATATAAAAGGCAAGGCAAGACTGAAGTCATAATAAAAGCTTCATGGCGAAGTTTAATAAAAGATGGAGGTAAACCTATGATAATAAGGACCATCCGGTAGGGGGCGTATAAAAGTCTTGGTAATAAGTCTCATGATCAAAACCGTTATAAAACCATGTTTATCGATCCTTCTTGTTGACTTAATTTTTTGACATTGTTGCCTATTAGGAGGGGTTATTAATTCGATGGTCTTGGTTACACCGTTATGACTCTATTTTTAGACCTAAATCTCTATCATCGCATAAGTCAAACAATGTATCTTCGTGAAACATTTAAGACAAAATAAAATATAAGAGATATTACTTAGGAAAATGGGAGGATAAGTACGTGATTAGGGCATATGATTAGTGTTAGCATTACTAACTTATAATGACAATGATCTCGTTACACGCTTAGCATGGAATTGGGGTGAAAATCGAGGACGACGAAATTATTTCTAACGAAGCATTCACGTGTTCTTGTTCTATGAACCTAAACATCTCATTTTGCGATAAAAATCATACATTATGTCTAAAAAACAAGTAGTAGTAATAGTATTAGTGTAGCTAGTTTATCATTCAATAAAAATGAATAAAAATGAATTTTGGAGGTGCTACGATACTTTATTCTAGCATTGCGTGAGGGCAAGGCAATGGTTTAGTATGGGGGAGTGATGAGACTGTAATTATACATAGTCTCATCGTCCAAAACGGGCTTAAAATGCATTAAATATCATCAAAAATGCCAAATATATGCTTGTGTTGGTTACATGTGTATTTTAGGTATGGATATTGAGAAAATAGCAAAAGATCACAAGAAACAAGCAAAAACGAACACGGGAAAAGAAGCCGCACAAAGAACCGAACCCGAAGCATGAATTTCCATTGAAGTCCTTGAAGTTTGAAGATTTTTCATGATTGGTCCCTAAACTTTGGAAGACTTGTCACTTAATACCCTTATAAAATCTCAAGTATAACATTTGGGTCCCTTAAGTTTCAAGATTACACATGTTTAGTCCTTGTAAAATGAAGAATATGCATATTCTGTCCTTGTTCATGTTTATACAAACTGGGAGGGGCTAGAAGTGTATATAGCCCATAGTTGCTATAAAGGAAAAATGCTTATTTGCTGGATAAAACCTTGTATGCACATATTTAGGAAACCTAAGGGCCATTCTCGCCAGACCACCAAACCTCTACCACCAATCACCACCCCACACATCATCACCTCCACCCAAATCAGCCCACGTAACACAACCCATATCATTTAACTTATATTAATTATTTATTTCAAATTAATATATGTTATAACTAAAAAAACCGGGTAACAGCTTTATTTTCCCCAAATCCTAATTAAACTTAACCCATGTTCATCATTCTTCATCTCCAAAACCCTAATTAAGTAAAACCCCTTAACCCAAAAATTAAAACCAAACCCGTTTCCAGGTCACTAATTACCTATCCTAAAACCCTTTTCCCGCCTTCAAAAACTAGCCACATGGGCTATGGTCCTCACAACAGCTCTACCCTGCCCCACAACTAGGAAGAAAACAAGGATTGGCAGAAAGATCAACGACCACAGAGTTTTTCTTTGTCCCAAAGGTATAACCAACGTCTAGGATGCATTCAACCTTGCTGGCTCCCACATGATACTTGGCAGAAGTCACATGATAAATATTCGAATTCAAACAAGAGGGTATGATTGGAAATTCATCAATTAGGGCTAGCTTATTTTTATGTTTCTAGAAAGATCTTGTAACCCCTATATAAAGGGTGTTAGACACTAGCAGTAGTTTTTTGTTCTTGTTTTCATTTGTTCACAGCCTTGTAAAGCCCTTTTGTCTAAGAAATGAAAAAGTGGTTTAGTGTTTGTTAAATAAAACGAGTTCCAATTTTACTTTCAGTTTTAGTATAATCTGTTTGGTGTTTATGTTCCAGTAAAACTTTTTAAGCTACTAATTTTGGTTCTAAAAATTCGTATGTCCTTTTGCTAAGTACCTAGAGTTCTAATAGGCTAAGCAATAGGCTTCATAGCTGATCATAACCAGCTGATCTTGTTGATCAAGTGGTAGTGAAGCCGTGAGAGAGTATTGCATAGACTGTGGGATCTTGAGTCTTGCATAAGACTTGGTTTGTCACTTGTTTCTTTTTTATTATTGTCCTGTTTATCTCATATACTCACTACTTAAAGGATTCAAACCAAAAGCTCCTCACCAAGCTTTTGGTCCCAAGCTTTTAAGTTTGAACTCTCGTTCTTTCTTAGCAGTGATATCTTTGTCTAGCTGTGGTGTTCGGTTCAGTTGTTGAACCTCAACGAGCATCTTTACCACTTCCCTGTCCAAGACACCCAAGGACCTTGTTCCGCTGTTGAACAAGTGTTTTTTGGGTAGCATAGCTGACCCCCGTTGGATGTAGATGGGGGTAGGTATAAAACTCTTCCTTCTCAAAACTTAGAAACATGACTTAGGGTACTAAAAAGAGGGTGTCTAAGTTCAGTTTGTTGATTGTGTCTTTGTTTGTTTACTGGTATCCTGCCTAACCTAAGCAAAACCTAGCAACAATGTAATCTAAGAACAAGTGTGACCTAGCCTATTTGTATTCGGTGTGCATAAGTTTGAGATTGTAGGTGAATGCTGGCTTCGTGTTCCTTATTTCATCATAAGTGTTTAAGCAGTTAAGATATAAGCATAAAATATGTTCTCTTGCTGATTTAAGGTTTGGTAATTTTTTTAGCTTATTAGGGTGCTTAAAAGTTAGGTTAACATCTGTCTTAATTACCTTTTTATGCTTGCTGCCACTGTTCATCAAACAACGATAGTAGGGGAGTTTGTTGATTTGTCGCATAGCTACTGTTCATTTTAGAGTGTCTACTTTGTTCTTATATGCCCAAAGTGAATCATAGCTATATGTTTCAGTAGGTTATAGGATAAAAAGGTGTTTCAGTCTATTACTGGGTTTTGTTTTTGGTTACACTCATTAGATTATAGGCTGAGGCGTTATCTTTGGATCCTGATAGTTTGTATTGGCGCGTTGTGTTTGTTGAACTCACTGCGTATACCAAGCTTAACATAGAACCAAAGAAGAGTGGGCTTGGTGATTTGCTGCATGCTTATTATATTCGTGCCATCTTGTTCCTAACTGCAATCTATAGCAACCAGCTAAGTGAACCAAGAAAAGTTTTAACTTGCTCGTTTGTTTAAACGTAACTGTGGCCTAGGCTTTTGTTTTGTATTTGGTGTTTTCTGCTTGAGTACTTACCTTCCATCAGCCGCCAATAGTGACCAAAGTAAGAGAAAATATAAGCTAAGAATCTAGAGGCCTGTTGTTTTGTTGTCATTAGTTGCTCACTTAGGACTCTTTGCTGCTAATTGTTCTTACTCTCAGTTGATCATTGTTATTTGCTGATTTGATTTTGAGTTTTATCTAAGCTTGTGTTGATATTGGTGTTGTCGAATATGACTCCTCACACCACATCTTGGTGTGAGGGTGCCGTTGTGCCCAAGCAATACCCAACATCCTTAGCTGGGCTCCAAAAACACTCATAACTGCATAAGCAGATACAAGTTCAATCGGTCCAGGTCTGGTAGGTTTTTGTACAACCCTGTTGTGCTAATCAAAAGTTAAAAATCAATTTGTGTTTAAGTTTTTCTAGTTTGTAGTTACTGTTGGTGTTGATAAAAAAGAGAATTTTTAGCAAAAAGGAGTGGCCAGGACTCGAACCTGCGTCACCCCCTTCACAACACACAGCCTTTACCATTGCGCCCTTGGGTCTTTTACTGACCAAGGGTGCAAACGAAGTATAGTTAAGGTGTTTTGGGTTTTTGCTTATAAAACGAATTCGAACGTTGATAAGCTGATTACAGCTTATCCAATAAGCCTTTTTACCAGTTTTTATTTTTCTTTTTTTAATCATAATTTTAGACTTTTTGGTACCAAGTTTTCATTTTTCACATCTTTTAATTATTTTTAATTATTATTTTACTTCCGTATTTAGTTAATTAGTTAAAAAGTAGTTAGATTACTTTTAAAAATTTTCAAAAATAGTTTTTAGGTTTTAAATTAATAGTTTTAGGTTTACATCCATTTAAGTTTTCATTTGGACTTGTTTTTAATTTTATATAATTTTGGAGTTTTTCATTAACTTTAAAAATTATTTTAAATTTATTAAAAAATTTTTAGGCAATTTGGTTTTCAGTTTTGTAATCTTCATATTTTTCTTTAGTTAAGATTAATTTTTGGTAATTTTTAGAAATTTTTCGTTTTTCGTCACGTTTTACGATTTCGCGTTTGTTACGTCGTAGGATAATTTTTAGAGTAATCCGTCTTTTTCTTTCTCTTTTCTCATCAATATAATCACAAATTAATCATCTCTTAACACACACACACCAAGCCTCCTTGAGAACGATCCCACACAAAGGGTCATAAGTGCTTTCGTTTTCCTAAACAAACACTTAATACTTACCGCTTTTACCTCGTTTTCCTAAACGAGGGTGAATTTACATCTATCACGTCCCTTATCCAAATACCAATTAAGAGTGATAATCCTAGTTTGAATACTATAGTATTAATCACAACAATCTAATTGTTGATAAGACATAAATTCCTACTAGCTAGATTATTGATCTTGTGGAACTTTGAGAATACTTATTCATAATCACAAGTTGTGATATTTTTTGAATAAATTGATGATAAATCAATACGTACGCATGGCTATGATATAAAATTTCATAATAACTGTCACACTACTTTCCATAAGATGCAGTCAACATTTATTAGAAATAGTCATCATAATAATTTACAAAACTATAAAGTATTCTAACTCTTTAATGTATAATGCAACCATGCTATTAAACTAAGCATGTCAGTTTGCAATGATGTTAATCGTAACAAATATTTGCTAAAATGATAATTGAGTATCACCTCAATTAAAACTAGCACTAGTGTATACCATATAAGTATGCTACTATTTTGTAAACCTTGAACATTTCTTAAATGGTTTTAATATTTAAACAAACTCCAAGTTAGTTAATCATAACGATATTACTATAATTATCACAAAGTATATCTGTACTATTTTCATTATTGATTCTAGGAATAAATTCTTAATCCAACACTCATTTGAATGTTCCTACTAATGTCTTTCAATTAAATTCCAATGTTTCCAACATTCCTTCTAATATCTTCCATTTAGACTTTAATGTTACTAACATTATTTCTAATATGTTTCTATTAGAGTTTAAGGTTGTCAAACCAACTTGCATTCATGCAAAACATACAACTTATCCCATGTGCAATATAATGCCCTTAATGAATCCTTTAGTGAGTCTTAAGCATTCATTCATGCGAATTCTCTTACTACGTAAGATACATCATTCGAGACTCACTCCATGAGTATTTATATTGTCTTTAAACTTAATTCAACACATATGTTAAATCATAACATATTTTCCCAAGGTTCGAGATTTTATTTTCTAAAATACTTATTAGAAACTTTATTTCACTCTTAAGTACAGTTTCTAAGATGAAATATTGTTTCCAATATTTTTAACAACATATTCAAATATAGAGAAATAAAACGAAGTACTCCCGTTGGCTTTGAGATTTACTCTGGTGGTCAACATGTCAATGTTGGTAATTTCTGAATGACTTCTTCTATTTAGTCTGACCAACCAGAACTTCTCATTTGATATTTTCCTCTTTTAGATGTTCTCTACAACTGAGGTTCCCATTTCATGATACAAGGCTTGCTTCAAATTTCTGATTTTGTCAGCTTCATTTATTTTGAGCGCCTTGTTGATTTCATCTTTGGTTACCACACCGGACTTGATCAGTCTTTGGTGGAGAGTGTGATCACCTTTATCTTTGGGTTAGATAAGAGGAGAACGTTCATTAGTAAACTCATCGCTGGTGGTTAGACCATCGATATGACTGTCTTTAGCTGAAGACTCCCTCTTAGACTTAGCAAGGGCTTCTTCAACAAAAGGTGACACTAGCTAAAACTCGGCCTTCTTCCTTGCATACCTTTGAAATAGAGTGTGAACTGTAGTGGTTTTCTCGCCCTCAACAGAAGAATGCGTAGCAACTTCTGCTGATGCACCACTGGGGAGAGTGGCAACAAGGGTGTTTAGTGTATGATATGAGCAAAAACTCATATCAATTAATCAACAAATCACCCTAAAACACAAGTAAAATACCTAACTTTTTTGCTATAAAGCGGAATTATGTGGTATGTTTTGTGTTTGTGTATAAATAGGTAAGAAGGATACATTTTCAAGCAAACAAGAAGAAATCAAGCTTATTTGGATGAAAAAGACAAAGAAGGATCAAAGATGACAAGACTTTGAAGATAAGGGACCTATCTTGACAACACTCCAAAGTTGAAGGACTCAAAGTGTAAATTTGCTAAAGTCAAGATAAAAGTCAAACATGGTCAACTCTTCAGTCAACTAAGTCAAAGGGTCAAACTTAACAAGAATGCAAGTGGAAGGACCAATTATGCCAAAGGAATGAAGTGCTAAGCTTTAATTTTGAATCTGCCAAAGTACAAGGGCTAAAGTTGCCATTTTTGAAAGTGAAATAAGGACTTAATCCGTGTGAATGAATGAGAACCAATGAGAATGCAAGGATGTGTAGACACGGATTGCCAGCTATTGTGGACACTTCGCCAGCTCATTAAAGCGCCACAAAGCAACCGTAAAATCCCACTTACTTAATTTCAGCCAATAGGAGCTTGCCATGCAATAACCAGTTTATCCAAAAATAGATTATGATCCGTGTGATTTACTTTCACCCAATCCAAAACATCCACGTGTCATCTTCTTCCTCAACACAACCCAGGAACGACTTTGGGTTCTACTACATTTCAGGAAAAACTTCCAACATGAAAAGTGTGTATTTTTGAAAGACGAATTCATCCCACATGCTCAATTAACCTGGAAATCATCCAAGAAGAAAAGCCCAATTCCAAACTCATAACGGCTAGTAGCAATTGGCAGATTGAGGACACGTGGCAGCAATTAAGTGGTTGGGACACGTCATCAGCTTCAACCACTTCTCACATTTTGTCTATCAATAGGGATTATCCCCCTCATTTGTCATTGTAGCTTAATTGTGAAATTTTCACACACTTACTTTTTCTCTCCCTCAATCTTAGCTTGTAGTTGTTAGCATAACGACCTCAAGAGTCTGACAAGCTCTTGAGTTAGTTATTGTAGTTGTACCTACTTTACCAGAATCTGCAACAACTTTTCTCATTCAATCAATAAATTTCCCTCCTTTTTCCTTCAATCTACTATTCATATCCTTCATTACTGTTACTCTTGTGCTGATATAAGCTACTTGTGATCACCATTGATCATGAGAAGCTATTGTTGAAGATTGTTGCTGTTCATACTTGTTATGTTCATCCAGTAGCTGTACTAGTTGATTATGAAGCAGATTTGTGCAAAATTAGTGATGATGATGCTTGTATCTGATTGATTAGTGGTTAATAGTGTTAAGGTGGTGGTTTAACACTATCTAGGAGGCTCAGCGCCTACCTACTCCATCAGTGGAGGCCTTTGCTAAAAGGTTTCATGTTTTCTGATTTTGGTTCCACTAAACAGCAATGGCATGCTCAATTCTAGCTTAACTTTTACTTGTTGATCTGATAAAGTGTGAATTACTTGTTCTTGTGTTGATTTTGAAGTTTAGCTAGCTTATAGTTGATTTGATACTTGTTTACTAGCTTATACTTGATTCTGATTTCATCTTATCAGACATATTAGCTTGCTTGTGCATTTTGAGTCTTATCCTATTTTACTGCATGTTATTGGTTCCATTTCACTTCATTTTGTTTATTAAGTTTAGCTAGATATCAGTTTTACATCAGTTCAACCAATTGCTTAGATTTCTTTCATAAAAAGTTGTTAAAATCAGTTAACTAGTGTTTGGTATTAGCTGACAAATTGTAGTTAAGTGTTGTTAAGTGGTTAACTTTAGTACATTTACATTCATTTAGTCATTGTGAACAAGTTTTGGTAGTTTTGAAGTCAAAAAGTAAGTCAAAAAGGAAATTGGCTATAAAAAAAGTATGGGTCAGTTTTAAGCTTAGAAAGTTCATAAAAAGTAGTCAGTTTCAATTGCTTGCCATTTACTCATTTCTTGATGAAATTTCTTCAAACCAGCTCACACTTTTCTTTTAACATCTGAAAATTAAGTGCTTAAAAGGAAATAATACAGTTTAACATTTCAAGGGAAATAAGCATTTTCATAAGCTGTTAAGCAAATGAAAGTTTCTGTAATATAAGTCCAATCTGATTTCTTGAACTAGCAAATCTACTTCATAAACCTCCCCATTTTATTTCATATTCATGTTTAGATAGTGTTCTTGAGTAGATCTAGAAGTTTTCAAGTTTTTCAAAATTTTGGTCAACTTTGGTCAAATAAGCTAGTTTTAGCTTATTTTCATTTTCCTGATTCATTACTTGATCATATTTCGTTTTAAAAGATATTCCAGACTCTCAATGGACTGATAAAAAAGATTCAGCTTAAAAGTCATTTTGTGCAAGTCTGGCTTATTAGATAGCTTATTTGTGGCTTATCATAATTGGCTTATTTGAGTTTTACTTAATGTCAAGCTTATTCCTTTTACAAGCCTAGGTAAATTTGAGTTTTAAGCAGTTTACAATTGGTTTGAGCTTATTTGGTTCATTGTAGAGCTTAAACGAGCTTATTTGTCTACATAGCCCGTTTTTGTTAAACGTTCTCAAATAATTGCACTTTGGTCCTCAATGTTTGAAGTTGTTTTACTTGTTAGCTAATTTTTCACAAAATTAGGGTTTGCTAAGAAATCAGTCCTAATCTTTTCAAAACTTGTCAAATTTAGTTAGTTAGTTTACAGTTTGTTACAAATTAGTTAAACGTTCTAAAACCTCCACGTGTCATCTTCTTCCTCAACACAACCCAGGAACGACTTTGGGTTCTACTGCATTTCAGGAAAAACTTCCAACATGAAAAGTGTGTATTTTTGAAAGACGAATTCATCCCACATGCTCAATTAACCTGGAAATCATCCAAGAAGAAAAGCCCAATTCCAAACTCATAACGGCTAGTAGCAATTGGTAGATTAAGGACACGTGGCAGCAATTAAGTGGTTGGGACATGTCATCAGCTTCAACCACTTCTCACATTTTATCTATAAATAGGGATTATCCCCCTCATTTGTCATTGTAGCTTAAGTGTGAAATTTTCACACACTTACTTTTTCTCTCCTTCAATCTTAGCTTGAAGTTGTTAGCATAACGACCTCAAGAGTCTGACAAGCTCTTGAGTTAGTTATTGTAGTTGTAACTACTTTACCAGAATCTGTAACAACGTTTCTCATTCAATCAATAAATTTCCCTCCTTTTTCCTTCAATCTACTATTCATCTCCTTCATTACTGTTACTCTTGTGCTGATATAAGCTACTTGTGATCACCATTGATCATGAGAAGCTATTGTTGAAGATTGTTGTTGTTCATACTTGTTCTGTTCATCCAGTAGCTGTACTAGTTGATTTTGAAGCAGATTTGTGCAAAATTGGTGATGATGATGATTGTAGCTGATTGATTAGTGGTTAATAGTGTTAAGGTGGTGGTTTCACACTATCTAGGAGGCTCAGCGCCTACCTACTCCATCAGTGGAGGCCTTTGCTAAAAGGTTTCATGTTTTCTGATTTTGGTTCCACTAAACAGCAATGGCATGCTCAATTCTAGCTTAACTTTTACTTGCTGATCTGATAAAGTGTGAATTACTTGTTCTTGTGTTGATTTTGAAGTTTAGATAGCATATAGTTGATTTGATACTTGTTTACTAGCTTATACTTGTTTCTGATTTCATCTTATCAGACATATTAGCTTGCTTGTGCATTTTGAGTCTTAGCCTGTTTTACTGCATGTTATTGGTTCCATTTCACTTCATTTTGGTTATTAAGTTTAGCTAGATATCCGTTTTACATCAGTTCAACCAATTGCTTAGATTTCTTTCATAAAAAGTTGTTAAAATCAATTAACTAGTGTTTGGTATTAGCTGACAAATTGTAGTTAAGTGTTGTTAAGTGGTTAACTTTAGTACATTTACATTCATTTAGTCATTATGAACAAGTTTTGGTAGTTTTGAAGTCAAAAGTAAGTCAAAAAGTAAGTAAAAAAGGCAATTGGCTATAAAAAAGTATGGGTCAGTTTTAAGCTTAGAAAGTTCATAAAAAGTAGTCAGTTTCAATTGCTTGCCATTTACTCATTTCTTGATGAAATTTATTCAAACCAGCTCACACTTGTCTTTTAACATCTGAAAATTAAGTGCTTAAAAGGAAATAATACAGTTTAACATTTCAAGTGAGAAATAAGCATTTTCATAAGCTGTTAAGCAAATGAAAGTATCTGTAATATAAGTCCAATCTGATTTCTTGGACTAGCAAATCTACTTCATAAACCTCCCCATTTTATTTCATATTCATGTTTAGATAGTGTTCTTGAGTAGATCTGGAAGTTTTCAAGTTTTTCAAAAATTTGGTCAACTTTGGTCAAATAAGCTAGTTTTAGTTTATTTTCTTTTACCTGATTCATTACTTGATCATTTTTCGTTTTAAAAGATATTCCAAACTCTCAATGGACTGATAAAAAAGATTCAGCTTAAAAGTCATGAATCAGGAAAATGAAAATAAGCTAAAAATAAGACTTGCACAAAATTACTTTTAAGCTGAATCTTTTTTAAGTAAAACTCAAATAAGCCAATTATGATAAGCCACAAATAAAAATTTACTTGATTGCTCAAATAGACATAGAAAATCCAAATAACCCTACCAACCAAAAACGATCATAAACCCGATTTTGTTAGGACTTTCAATTGGCTAAGAATCGAGAAAACGAACTTCAATATACACAATTTCAGTGTAGATGACATCATGGTCAGCAAAGCTGGCACACCATCAAAAGCATTTATCTTTTGCTGAAGTTCATCAGACACTGTCAGCTTCTGTTATTCCAGCATGGCTAACATGTCCTTGATTTTGGAAATAGAATCACAAAGTTCATTTACTTGGCCAGGTACTGGAACAAATTCTAAAGGAAACTCAATAGAGGCACTATTAATGGAGTTCATGAGGTAGGACATCTCTTGCTTCAGATTAGTGGTGGTTACCACATCATTCACCATAGCTTTAGAGCAGCAAGCAAGACATCCTTTATTTCTTCAGCAGTTGGAGGAGTTGGTCTCGCCTTCAGTGTAGCAATTTCAGCTTTAAGAACCACTTTATCTGCTTGTAATGTGGCTACCTGTGACTAAAGAATTAGCACTTGATTGGTTAACTCCTTTACCTGCTGAGATTTTTGAGATGGTGGCTTTGGTGTTTGGTCAGCAATATTGTCTTCAGGGTCACTTTCATCAAGGTTGACTGGTGCCCGTTCATCTAATCCAAACTCCTTGGTCAGATGTATGGAAGACATATTAACCACAAATGAAGGCAAGTGTCTCACCTTGTCTCTAGTGGTAGGAGGCACTTCCTCAGATGTCTTGGTGGCTCTAGCATCATCAAATTCTTTGTGAGGATCAGTTTCAACTTCTTCACCACCAGGCTTGGTAATAACAAGATTTTTACTAGTTGAAAGTTCGTTCTCGGTGTCTAATCGAATTGATTTCCGGTTAATTGTGTGAGATAAGTTGTTCTTGGTGAAACAAATATTTTTGGTTTTGTAGAATAAATGAGCAAGACTTAATAATAAATGACGAGAAATTAAAACAAGTTAAAATGTAAACGGTGCGATATTTAAAACTTTAAAAGTAAATGACGAGAAATGAAAGGACGTAAAATTAAAACTTAACAAAAAGTAAATGATGCAAATTAAAACTTAAACTAAAAGTAAAGCAAAAATAAAAATTCAAATAAAGAAAAAGGCGGGAAAAATAAAGCTTGAATATAAAAGACAAAAATACTTAAACAGAAATATCACAAAGAAAATTAGACAGAAACCTTCATTCGGAAGTTTTAAAACTTCCGGATGAAGCTTCCTTCATTCGGAACTTTTGACTTCCGGATGAAGGAGCATTCATTCGGAACTTTGGAACTTCCGGATGAAGGAGCATTCATTCGGAACTTTGGAACTTCCGGATGAAGGAGCATTCATTCGGAACTTTGGAACTTCCGGATGAAGCTACCTTCATTCGGAACTTTGGAACTTCCGGATGAAGCTACCTTCATTCGGAACTTTTAACTTCCGAATGAAGCACTTGGTCCAGAACTTTAGACTTCCGAATGAAGGATTCTTGATCCGGAACTTCTGGGAAATGATAAGATATAGTAACAATGAACCCGAAGAACAGGGGATGTACAGTAACACGAATCAATCCTTAAATTAATCAGATTCAAACAAAATATTAAAACGAAACAACCAATAAGCATCAACTAACAATAATCAATCAAAACAAATCATCAAAACTAACAAACATAACCAAATTAATCAAAACCCACTTGATCAAAATCATAAAAACTCAAGAACATGAACAATCAAAATAAAGAACAAATCAAACAAGAAAGGTAGAAGGAGATTGGCTATAAGATAAAGATTAACAACAATTAAAGGTAAACTTACTTGGTATTGAAAGAAGATTAAAGGTGCGATACATAAAGATTAAGATGCATAAATTTAAAGAACAAGAGAAATGAAAAATGGGGAAGGGAGGCTTGTCAAGCCTCCAACAACCTAAACCAAATGGCTAGTAATGTGTATTTATAGGGGAGGAAGGGATTAGTGGAAGGAAGCTTCCTCCCCTCTTTCCTCTTTTCCTTAATTGCTTCATTAGGTCCCTCCTTTCTTTAATCTTCTTAAATCTTGGACTATAATGACTTTGGCTCGGGATTTCTTTGAAATCGTCTTGTAATTCTTCAATAAATTATACTTGAGTTCTTCGGCTTTTGGTAAACTTCCGTCTTTTGACTTTTTCTTCGATAAATCTTCAGAATTGGTCTTGGACTTCCGTTCTTTTTCCACTCTTGATCTTTCGACTTCGTCTTTTGTCTTTTACTTCAATAAAAGCCCGTGAAAGCCGTGTTATCTCCACTTTTCACCTTCTCGACCCTGAAATACAATAAAAACACAAACCACGCATAATTTCGCCATTTATGACATAAAATATACGTTTAGGTCCCGTTTTAATGTAATTAAGTGGTAGAAAACATGGGTGTTTTCACACCTATCAAATCCCCTACACTTAACCATTGTAATGCCCTCATGCAATGCTTAGCAATAAAGCAAGGTTTTCACTTTCCATCATAATCAACCTACCTTGGCCTTTATTAAACAACTAAAGAAAATCAAAAAGATAGAAAATAACAAGATGCAACAAGGAAGAAACTTGTAAAGAAATCTAAGACTTACATTAGGGCTTGTGTGTCATGAATGTTTATCACCCTCAAGTTTCACGTTCCCCATGCCAAGCTTAAAAACAAGATCATTGTTAGTACAAGTTAGCATAACAAACATTTACTCATGCGGTTCAATTAATCACTTAAACTCCCTTATTCCTATGGGTATCTCTTATATTTTATTTTTGTCTTAGAATGATCATGAAGATGCATTGTTGGACTTATTTCGATAGTTTATTTAAGCTGAAAGCAAAGTAGGATGATTTGATCAATAGTTAGCTAAAGGACAAAATCTCTTAAAACTGCTTCTCGGGTTATCAAAAAGTTCATATCTTGGCATAACTCGGTTCACGATTTGAGACCTTTCTCGGGCCGATATTTGGCATGTACTTCATACTTCATATCTTGAGAGACGTGCTTGAGATAATGGTCTTCTCATCGTTAGAGAGTTTCTTCACTTGGAGACTTTTGAGAGGTACTCCAACTTTGTTGACCACGACTTCATGATTATTTCTTCAATCTCTATTTGGGATTTTGAGATACAACGATCCGCCTCCTTTTCGGACTTGGATCTATTTATCCTCATACCTTGTTAGGGTCTTTTCGGATAGACTTCTCCATCATCTTTATGGGAGTTGATTGCTTTTTGTCGTGAGTCTTGATCCTTCATATTGACTTTGGGAATAATGCTTTTTACATCACTTTGGATCTTCAGCAATAAAATTGAATCCTCATGCCTTGTTAGGGCCTTTTCGGACTCGCCAATCTTCGCGCCCCGCTTCATAATTTATGCCTTGGCTATGAACTTTTATCATTACCGAGCAACTTTTAAACGATCTTGGGCTAGAAGCTAAGTAACTTTTCAAATCGTACGACCTTACTTATTGCAGATAATTTATTAGCAAGTGATGGGAGAAAAAGATCATAATTAACTCACATAAGTTAATGAGAGAATACCAAACTTGTAACCAACTCTATCATTTCTCGTTCTCCACAATTTAAAATCTCAAGGAATGAGACTTGTGGATGCTTAGCCTAATAAACCAATTAAGGTTTACATGGTTAAGGATACTAGCTAGAGTGAACTTGGATAAGTAAACTCGGGTTGAGTCAAAATATTCACAACGGGCCTAATATATCTAAGATAACTAAACTTGTTAAAACCATTTTATTAAAATAAGAGAAAAGTAGCAAAAATAAAAGGAACTACAACTAGGCCAAAATAGATTAAAATTTTTGAAAAATGTCGAAAAATTGATTTTCCGGTTAAAATGAGGGCAAATACAAGGAAAAGGCCACTAACTTCGATAGAAGTCCCCCCTACACTTAATATAAACATTGTCCTCAATGTTTAAGCATGTGGGAGTAAACTCCCCTACACTTAGGACATTGTGCACTTTGTTTAAATCTCGTTAAGGGAAAGACAACTAAAGAGATTCCTATTTTAATATTGAGAAATATAAAATAGTGAATCGAAAAGAGTTTAGGATAGAACCGGGAAGAAGGGAACACGGAATCACGGTTCGTCAAAAGTCATCAAGAGTGTGTCTTTGAAGCTCTAATCCCTGCACATGATAAGAAAGAAAGCAAGAAACACCACGGGGCTCCCCCCTACACTTATGGTGAAAATAGATAGATAATTGGGTTGCCTCCCAAAAAGCGCTTGTTTTTGTTGACCGAGTCACGAGCCTGACTCGTCCCCGAATTAAATGGTCCATGGGGAAGCCTCGAAGGTGATACCGGGATCAAAGACCTTGTCCTCGTTCCCGGTTGACATCAATAAAGGACAGGCGGGGGGATAAGTCTTGAATGGGAGAAAAACCCTTTCAACATACGAGAAGTATGTGAATTCAAGATCCACGGGAGGTGGGTTGCGTATAGTAAGCACATTGTCATCCCCCAAAGACAATGGAGGCTGAGCATTCGGCAAAACCGTGATGTTATCAATGATAGCATAATCAATGTCACCTACCGGGTCAGAGCACTCATCCTCCGTGATAGTGGCTAAAAGGGAGGATGGAAGGTGCTCGGGAGGGGGACTTGGGTCAATATTTTCCTGCAGCAAATTATCAAAAATAATGTCCCCCTCCGTGTCAGAGTCATCAATACCTGAAGGGATGGAGTGGATATCGATTTCTTCCAGCAATGGGTCATTATCTTCAACGGGAGGAATAAATGGAGGTAAAGACTTGGAAGGATAAGTCAACGCTTCGTTTTGAGCAATAAGAAGGTGCACTTTCCGTAATCCATCGCGAAGAAGCACGTCTTCCACCTCATCCACAAGATCATGTTCATCGGTGAACCCTCGTAAACCGGAGAGAATAAATCGTCATCGTCTGCATCTCCCGGTGGAGATTGAGAAATTTCAAAAGTGAAATTCTCATAGCAGAGAGAAGAATCGTCATCACTAGGATCGACCTCTTCTGTAAGAGCAACGTCGTCCTCAGGCTCCATAGCAGGTAAGTCACAAACCTCATCATCCAATACTTTGTCGAGACCAACATCACTAAGCTCATGCAACGAATCTAGATCCTTAGACGCAGTAGGAACATCGAGAGTAGGAGCAGCAACTTCAGAAGATGAGTTGAAAGTGCATACAACATCATTGTCATCATCATCATAATAGTATTGACGCATAAGCGGAGGGGTATAATCACTAAGATTAGATACTTGCTCTTGTTGCAGTCGCTTTTCCTCGTCCCGAAGTTCTTTAACCAAAACAACGACCTCTTGAAGTTGCAAAACAATGGAGTGTGTTTCTTCATTCAAGGTAGTGAGTTGTGGGTCAAGATGAATTTGCTGAGAGGATTGATGATTGAGGGTGTGATGTGGGGGTTCATAGTGTTGAAAACCTGAATTATAGCAAGGTTGTGGCTCATAGTTGTTCATCGGTTGGGAATAATTAGAAACCGGGTTTGGTTCATAATAATCCATAGGTGAAGAAAACTGAGGACACGGATTTGGCTCATAACAATTCAGTGGTTGACAATAATAGGTATCGTGAGGACCCCCACAGTTGTTGCAAACCGGGTATGGAGAAAAATCAAGTGCGTCTTGTGGATAGCTATTATCATTGTCATAATTGTACCCCGGTTCTTGCCCGTGACCAGACGGGTATCGAACCGGGCACGAAACATGCCAATGAGAATCGCTTCCACAATAGATGCACGGGGGAACAGGAGGTAGGTTCAAAAAGTACGAATTAGTCGAGTTGCACAAAGGACAAAATCCGGATTGTGTGTAGTCGATATCGTTTCCGCACCGCTCACATGTACACCATTGACAAGAGTTGTTCCCAGATAATTGTTTCCCACACCGGACGCAATGGACATAAAAATCCATGAAGAAAGATAGATAAGCAAGAAGAATATTTTTGGTGCAAAACTTTGAAAAAGAAATGCTTTTTATGATTTTTCAAATGTTTTTGGATTTTTGAAATTTTTTTTGACAAGAAAAATAACGTTCACAAGTGAACGGATCCCAAAAGCCAACGCTTCACTCACAAAAAACCTTCGATCTTCACGAAAAGAGCCGGCAGCGGCGCCATTTTAATAACAAGATTTTTACTAGTTGAAAGTTCGTTCTCGGTGTCTAATCGAATTGATTTCCGGTTAATTGTGTGAGATTAGTTGTTCTTGGTGAAACAAATTTTTTTGGTTTTGGAGAATAAATGAGCAAGACTTAATAATAAATGACGAGAAATTAAAACAAGTTAAAATGTAAACGGTGCGATATTTAAAACTTTAAAAGTAAATGACGAGAAATGAAAGGACGTAAAATTAAAACTTAACAAAATGTAAATGATGCAAATTAAAACTTAAACTAAAAGTAAAGCAAAAATAAAAATTCAAATAAAGAAAAAGGCGGGAAAAATAAAGCTTAAATATAAAAGACAAAAATACTTAAACAGAAAAATCACAAAGAAAATTAGACAGAAACCTTCATTCGGAAGTTTTAAAACTTCCGGATGAAGCTTCCTTCATTCGGAACTTTTGACTTCCGGATGAAGGAGCATTCATTCGGAACTTTGGAACTTCCGGATGAAGGAGCATTCATTCGGAACTTTGAACTTCCGGATGAAGGAGCATTCATTCGGAACTTTGGAACTTCCGGATGAAGCTACCTTCATTCGGAACTTTGGAACTTCCGGATGAAGCTACCTTCATTCAGAACTTTTAACTTCCGAATGAAGCACTTGGTCCGGAACTTTAGACTTCCGAATGAAGGATTCTTGATCCGGAACTTCTGGGAAATGATAAGATACAGTAACAATGAACCCGAAGAACAGGGGATGTACAGTAACACGAATCAATCCTTAAATTAATCAGATTCAAACAAAATATTAAAACGAAACAACCAATAAGCATCAACTAACAATAATCAATCAAAACAAATCATCAAAACTAACAAACATAACCAAATTAATCAAAACCCACTTGATCAAAATCATAAAAACTCAAGAACATGAACAATCAAAATAAAGAACAAATCAAACAAGAAAGGTAGAAGGAGATTGGCTATAAGATAAAGATTAACAACAATTAAAGGTAAACTTACTTGGTATTGAAAGAAGATTAAAGGTGCGATACATAAAGATTAAGATGCATAAATTTAAAGAACAAGAGAAATGAAAAATGGGGAAGGGAGGCTTGTCAAGCCTCCAACAACCTAAACAAAATGGCTAGTAATGTGTATTTATAGGGGAGGAAGGGATTAGTGGAAGGAAGCTTCCTCCCCTCTTTCCTCTTTTCCTTAATTGCGTCATTAGGTCCCTCCTTTCTTTAATCTTCTTAAATCTTGGACTATAATGACTTTGGCTCGGGATTTCTTTGAACTCGTCTTGTAATTCTTCAATAAATTATACTTGAGTTCTTCGGCTTTTGGTAAACTTCCGTCTTTTGACTTTTTCTTCGATAAATCTTCAGAATTGGTCTTGGACTTCCGTTCTTTTTCCACTCTTGATCTTTTGACTTCGTCTTTTGTCTTTTACTTCAATAAAAGCCCGTGAAAGCCGTGTTTTCTCCACTTTTCACCTTCTCGACCCTGAAACACAATAAAAACACAAACCACGCATAATTCCGCCATTTATGACATAAAATATACGTTTAGGTCCCATTTTAATGTAATTAAGTGGTAGAAAAGATGGGTGTTTTCACACCTATCACTTGGTTTGACCTGATGGATCCTAAGAAAAAAGTCCGTGATGAGTTAAGATCAATGAGCATGATTTTGGTCCCTTCAGAAGGACCCTGTTGTTGGGGTACTACATCATTAGGAACAAAAGAGCCAGGGTCAGCGTCAGCTATTATATTTACTGACGCTTCACGCCCGATGCTGACTCAGAGTGACAAATGATAGAATCTGATAATGAATTTGGTAATGATTTTTAAATCTAAAGTGCTTACCGATGATGACTCTACTGTAGTGAGTTGAGGGTGAGCTCTTTCTTCACCCCTATCCCCTAAAGAGGTTGGGATATGGGTTGCTTGTCGGGCCTCTTTATGCATGCCACCTCCAGCAGGTGCTGGAGCTGGCGTCTGGCTTGGGTTTTGGTCCTCGGCCAGGGAGGACTTGGCTTTCTTCAGATCTGGGCCTTGGGATGCATCAGAAACATCCTTTGATGGAATTTCCGTGCTGGCTACCCTCGTTCTGGACTTGTTTGTGTTATTCGACATCGACTTCTTTTTGGGTCCAGATTTAGCTCTAGGCTTTGTGCCTTTTGTATCCCCTCTAGTTGGAGAAATGTTCTTAAGAGCTTTGTACACAACTCGCCCCTCTGCTGAGCAGATGGCCAACATGGGTTGTGTGAAAGGGGGATCAATGGTACTAACTGGAATGTTCTAGTTCTTAACCCCAAATTGTGGTACAACTAATTTTTCACCCTGGTGCTGGAGATAGGAGTTTTCCAAATGGTCAGCAAAAAATAAGAGAGAGGAATCTGGTGTAAACAACATTTTCTCTCTTGTTCTCTTCTCTAGTTTCCCAATTAAATCCTCAAAAATCATTTTGCCAAAATCAGCCTTTATGGCTTTTGCCAAACAATATAGAATGGTGGCATCCTTTTGATTGATCTGTTCTAAACCACCAGTCCCCCCCCAAACATTATATCAGTATGGTGATCAACAATTTCCACTTAGGTGGTAAACAACTCCTTATCAAGCCCCCTTTTCAGTGTACCCAAGTTCTTTGAAAAATGTTTTAATCACCAAAAAATCCTCAGGTACATCTTCATAATCACTAGAGTTAGTCAAGTAATTCAAACCCAAAACTCTCGTAAATAATGTTAACCCAATTTGACCATGTAAATCAGCCGAAGAAGAAGTAAATTCAATGTTCTTACTACTCTCAGAGGATGTTGTAGTAAACCAAATATCCCTTATAAAATCTTGATTCATAACCCCAAGATCTTTAAACAACACTGTGTGAAGAACACGTTTAGACATAAAATTCATGACCTCCATTCCCGGGATTGATGTAGTCGTTTTTGGTTTGAGTAGAGCAACGTTGTTAAGTTTCACAGTGATATCCGAAATAGGATAGTTCACATGTGATGATAGGTTTAGGGTAATCTCAACATCTTGTTGTGTGGATGATTCGGCCATTGTTGTGGTTGTGATGTTTTTGGAGAAAAGTGAGAGGGTTTGTGTGTGTGTAATGAGAATTTTTTTTGAGAAAATGATATGAGATCCAAAGTTTGGAAGGATTTATATAAAACTTGAATGTTTTTTGAAAAGTTTTAAAATCGTTTGAAGTAAATCATAAAAAGATTTATGGTTTCTTTTGAATATTTGGCACAAACTCTCTCATTAATGTTCTACAAAAAGGAGTGTTTTTCTGACATCGTGAAAAGTGAAACGCCTCTTGTGTCACAGGGTTGTTGACTGTGTATATTGACATTTGATATTTCCTAAATAAATTAAATGATTATTCTTGAAGAATGTTTTTCTCTCAATGAAAATTCAATGTTATTTAATTCACTTTTCAAACTCAAGATTGATTGGTTTTAGAAGCTGTTGGCAAGTTATGTTGAACCTGAAGGTTATACTTATGAGCTTCAGTGTGTCACATGAGGCAACAAAACCCCATATACATGTTCACATAAGTGAATAAGACATATGACATTCCACGCTCCTCTACTCAGGCCTAGCTACTCATCAGTATTATAAATATATTTTCCATAAAAGATTTGAACCTTTAGAAATTCTTAAGGAACAGTTTGATGATTTTGTGATTTTCTGGACAGCTTCAGTGTGTTAGATAAGGCCATAAAACATCATGTACACAATCACATATTGTGAAATAGAAATATGACATTGCACGCTCCTTTACTCAGACACTGCTACTTACAAAAATCAAAACAGTTATGAAAGACTGAACCGTTAGGATTCTTCAGTGATTTCTAAAGGTTTAGGTTTTGTATCATCAATGTTCAACATACCAAGCTCCATTATCAATCTTTTGAAAGTTGGTTCATCCAGTGGTTTAGTGAAGATATCAGCAAATTGGTATTGAGTAGGGATGAAATATAATTCAATGTCCCATTTCACAATGTGATCTCTGATAAAGTGATATCAGATATCAATGTGTTTTGTTCTTGAGTGAAGGACTGGATTGTTAGATATTGCAATAGCACTAGTGTCATAAAAAAATTGTCACCTTTTGTTAGCCCTATATTTTATATAGTCGAACAAGAATGTAATAGGTCATCTTAGTCATTAATGGTATTGTATTGTAATAGGTTAGTCGGGTTAACCGGGTTTGGACTTTAAGCCAATATTGTATAAGTTAGGGGCTTTAATCCCAAAGACAAGCCAAGCCCGACCCAAGAAACAAGCCCACAAGTCCACCAAGCTCGTGGATATATATACCCTCTTCCATGTGTGGAAGAGGGTGTTGGTTCATTGTAACTTTCTCTCTAGTTTACAAAAACCTTCCACCATCTCTCTACTTTCTCTCACTACTTTCTCTCTCCAAGTTCTCTCTATTTCTATCATATATCTTGTGTTATGGATTGATTGGGATTAACATTTGGTATCAGAGCCTATAGTAGATAGGTGATTGAAGATTCATGGTTAATTTTTATTGATTTCATGTGGTTTTCATCCAAAAAACCTCACGTTTCAAAACATTTTCGTGTTTTTTTCGCCTTATATCTTTCTTAAAATCTCCTACATAGTTGTGGTAGGTATTTGTGATGCTTGTTTTGGTGATAAACACACAAAGTTTTGAACTTTTGGCTTGATTTTAGGCTACAACGCGTATAACAAGATTTTTGGAACGAATTCATCTTTAATTTCAGAATAATTGCTTTATTCCGAATTCTATTGATATTCCGGATTTTGCAATTCCAAAATCTTAAAATTTTGGGATTCCAGATTCTTTACCTGTGAACATTCCGAAATTATCTTCATATTCCAAATTTATTGAATTTTGAAATTATATGGGTTTTTGGATTCCGGATTCTTCATTCCGAAATCTTGCATCTATAAGGGTTTTAAAGATTGTATTCCGGATTCTTATATTTCATATTTTACAAGATTTCGAAATTCTTATATTCCGGATTTCCACTTTCCGAAATCTTCAAGCTGCAACATTCTGAAATCTTACCTTAGTTTGGGATTCCGGATTTCATATTCCGAAATCATAAGAAGTTTTGGATTCCGGATTTCATATTCCGAAATCTTAGATTGTTGGGATTCTGACTTTTGTATTTTGACATCTTTAGTTATGTTTTTGATTCCAAAATTATAAGATAGCTCGATTCCGAAATCATCTACTGGTATTCCGAATTTCACATTCCTAATTCTTCAAGACTTGTATTCCGAAATCTTTCAAGAAGCCACATACCGAATTCAAGTATTCAGTACTCAGGTATTCTGAACTCAGTTTTTGTTCGAGCAATTTATAGACTTAGCCACTATATAGACTAGTTTCGGAACATCGTTTCAAAAAAAAAATGTTAAAATTTTGTAGGTCAAGTAGATTCAAAAATTTTCCCTACTAGTTTTTGGCTATTTCTAACTCAATTTTAAAATTTGGCGATACAAAATTTTTCGGCTTACCGTTATATCAGACTGAGGAATTTATTGTCGGAAGTATTTTGAAACATTTCGGAATTTCAACCATACCTCATCACAACAAATCTACAAAGATCTGTAATCCATTCACAAGCATTTACCATTTCGAACAACAATGAGACTGCTAATCAAATTCGTTTAGAACAAAGTGGCAACGGTAATCCGCATGTGCTGACTGCCAGTTGCTACGTTTAGTGGAGATCTCGTTTCCTCAGATTTCTAGACACTAAAGAGAATCGAACGGCTCTTCGTCATTTCCTTGAAAATGCACCTCCCATTTTTGAATTCATACCAATTACCACTCAGGCAGAGGATGGTACTTTATCAACCATAAGAGCTATAGAGAATTTCGACACATGTCCTGCTGAGAAAAGGAAACTTCTCGAAGCTGAAGCTGATGCTGTGAACTACATACTCACTGAGATTGATAACGATATCTATTCCACGGTTGATGCATGTGCTAATGCTATGGAAATGTGGAATAAAATTCATCGATTAAATCAAGGTGAGTCGTTCAATGTTCAAGATCTCGAGACTATCTACTTTGGGAGTTTGGAAAACTCACATCCAAAGATGGTGAATCCATTGACTCATATTACTCGAGATTCTACAAAATGATGAATGAGCTTGTCAGAAATCAGTGCACCATCTCCAATCATCATGCCAATGTTCAGTTTCTACTTCAACTCAAACCAGAATGGCAAAGGTTTGTGACTTCGGTTAAACAAAGGGAAGATATCAAGACTATCTCTTATCACAAACTTTATGATATCTTGAAACAACATCAGAATGAAGTGAATGAACTTAGGGCTGAAAAGGCAGAACGGTCTGCTAACTCTATTGCTTTTGTGGTTGCTACTTTAACACAACTCGTTCACCGTCGATAAGAACCTTCTCATTCCTCAAGGCCATACAGCTCATCCACCAAACCTCTAGCTACTGCTAGAAACAAAGCAAAAGCAATTGTCCCCACTCCACCTCCATAGTATGACACCGAGTCAAATGGAGACAATGACGATGAACAAATTTCAAGGGACAAGAAGATTGACGAACTCATGTTTTTACTCACCACAACATATAAGAAGATCTACAAACCTACAAAAAACAACCACAGATCATCCTCCAATGCTCGATATAAGGAAGTCGACAATACTTCATCGTGATGCTAGGTATGATAATCAGAGGATGCCGAATCAAGTTGGGGCTTGAGATATTGTAGGCACTCCGGTTGTGCAGAAGACTGGGATTCAATGCTTCAATTGCAAGGGATTTGGCACATTTTTAGGGAATGTAAGAAACCAAAACGGGTTAAGGATTCTGCATATCACAAGGAAACAATGTTGATGTGTAAGAAAGAAGAAGCGGGGATTCCGCTCACATCATATGAAGTTGATTGGCGTGACGACACTGATGATGAAGTCAATGATCAATAGTTGGAGGCACATTATGTGTACATGGCAAAGATTCAAAAAGTGATTCCACAGACTGCTGACAATTCTGGACCTATCTTTGATACCGAGCTAATTGAAAAGGTACCATCATACGATAATTATAATGTGTTTGCAAATGAACGACGGCATCCTGAGCAACCCAAAAGCATCAATGACACATATGTAATGGACACGGAGAATAGAAATATCTCTACAGATTTACAGCATATGTGTAATGATGACGGTAATGCTGCTCAGGATACTGAATCAGATGAGGATCGTGATTTGCTTGCGTCTGTTATTGAAACTTTGAAACATGAAATTAATGAAAACAAAGAGGCTAATAAACGTTTAAAGCAAGCAAACACATCCTTAGCCGAAGAGATAGACATGCTTAAAGAGTGTGATTATGTAAAAGAATCTGATCGACGAGTTGCTGTAGCTAATGGTTTGGTACATGAACATAAGGTGCTCAACAAACAATATTGTTCTGAAGTAACACATGAAATTCATATGTCAAAACAAAAGATATCAAAAATTGAAGAACAACTACTTTTACATAAACTCCAGATTTCTGAATCAGAATCGGTTAACAAAGAACAAACTGAGCTTTATAAAACTCGTGAAGATAAGGATATTGAAAAGGTTCTTGCTTTGGAAAAGAGAGTCGAAACGTTAAACAACATTGTTTACAAAACGGGTCAGTCTATTCAAACGATGAACATGCTCAATAGAAATATGAAAACGAGTTTTGTTAAGCCTGAATATCTCAAGAGAGTTAAAAGTGTCAAGCCTTCTCTTTATGATATCGATTGTTATAATTAAATCTTGCTCTTATGCTTTCCCCTGACTGCAAGGAAATCATTCGTCATCATGAAGAAAGTCGATCCAACTTAAGGGATTTGATAAACCTTTCTGATTCTAATCATCATATTAAGTTTGTTCCTCAAAAAAAAACATTCAAAAGAACAAGAGTTGTTTACAAATGTTCCACCATCGAGTCATGAATCAGAAAAGAAATTTTATTTAAAAAGGGGTTTAAAAAAGCAATCAATTTTGTTAGAAAAACAAATTTTGGATGAAAAACGTAAATGGGATGAGAAAAGTAAAAGTGTTCAACAATTTGAGTTTATAAAACAAGGGGTTTTAAATTTGTACAAAGGTTTCGTCGATTATGGAAAAGTATCTAGAGATACCGTTTGGAATATTAAACCTAACTGATGAGACTGCAATTATACACAGTCTCATCGTCCAAATCGGGCTTAAAACGCTTAAAATATCATTAAAATACCCCAAAATATGCTTGTATTCGTTTGTTGTATATTTTAGGTATAGATATCGAGAAAAAGACAAAAAGATCAGAAGGAACAAAGAAAAACGAACACGGGAAACGAAGCCGCACAATGAACCGGACCCCAGTTATGATTTTGCAAAATTCCCTTGAAGTTTGAAGATTGTACAAGTTTGGTCCCTCATCTTTGGATATTTGTCAACTTTGATCCTCCAAGAATCAAGTTGTACAAGTATGGTCCTTGAACTTTGAAGACATGGCAAGAAATACCCTTGAAGTTGGTCAATTTTACATAACAATCCCTTATGAAAGTTTGATCAAATACTTGTGCCTTAAATGACAAGTAAGTGAAAGTTTCAACAAAGGGAAAACATAATTATTCTGGCCAAACTCTGTTTGAAGAAAATTTGAAAGACGTGGGACTAGATCTGCCACTTTTATAACTCATATCCACTAAACCACCCAATCACCCTAACCAAACCCATAAACCCACCCAAAGTCCGGCCTTTTAACCTGACCCAACCCAAAATTAAACACCTCACGTCACCACCAGTTTTTTTTAATAAACAGTTGTATTAATATTTATTAATCCCACTTCCCTTCCCTCTAAACACCTATTGTATTGCAGAACATAATCAAATCATCCCCTTAATCTCCCAAGAACCCTAAAACACTAAACCTTCATTACCCAAAATTAAACCCCCATAATATGCATATTAATAATTGATCATGTCTTAACCAAAACCCCATCCCCAAAAATCTATCACTCTCACTCACATGACTAACCCAGCTGTCCCCTGTCCCACATTAACCCAGCTGTCCCCTGACCCACATTGAGCAAGAAGACAAGTCACCACAGAGGAATCAACGACTCATAGGATTTTCTTGTCCCCAAAGGTTTCTTGGATGGTCTAGATTACTTCTACACAACTGGAAAGCAAACATCATCACATGGCCAGGTTTTGACCCGAAATTTCAACAAGACTTCAAGGGCATTTTTGGATTTCTAATATTGCTAGGGTTTATCTTTCTAGATTTTTCTTAAGTGTGCACAAGTTTTGAACCCCTGACCATACACCAACATTAAACGCAGCATCCCACTGCAATACCATCTGCTCTACAACATACTTTGTTTGTAATTCCATTCTTCTTCTTTATATACTTTGTTTTTGAACAACATACATAAAAAAGGAAGAAAAGGGGCCACAGTGGGGCTCGAACCCATGACCTGCTGCTCAAGCACCCAACACCCCAACCATCTGCTCTCCGACCACCTTTTGTTTAACATTCCTTTTACTTTTATTTTATACTTCTTTTATTTTCTTTTTAGTATTTTTTATATACATAAAAGTTGTAGCTTATTCAAAGCTTTTCGAGCTTATTGGATAAGCTGCTCAGTCCAGCTTATTTTTCTTATATTTTTATTCACTTAGGTACTTGTCATGATTTTTTGGGATTTTTATAAATTAGTCTAATATTTTTAAATCATTTAATTAGTTTTAATCTTAATTAATTCATAAAAAAATATTTAAAAGTAAAAAAAATGTAATTCTTCTTTCTAAAATTTTCTTTTGTCATTTAGGACGTAGGTAAAATAAATTTGCTTTTATATAGTTTAAATTTCATAATTTTCGTTTTATTATTTATTTTCTAAGATTATTCTCATTTTAAAAGTTTAAAAAGTCATAAAAAATAGAAAAAAGTTCAGAAAAATTTTCAAAAAAAAATATTTTTAGTATAAACTAGGTTTACGAATAATAAAGTTTGAATTTTGTCCTTTTCTTAGTTAATTCATTTTTAGGATTTTTAATTAACTTTAAATCTTAATATAAAATAATTTAAGCACTTTCAAATTTTTTAGTTTATATTTTATTTTTAATTAGAATTTTTAGAACTTTTTAGTAATTTTTAATTAATTATTAGGTAAAATTTTTTGTTGGGTCGCGTTTTTACGTTCGTACGTTTTCACGTTTTCGGCCGTTTTGAGCGTAGTCCGTTTCCGTTTTATTTTATTTTTGACTTTCCAAAAGCGTAATAATCACTCAAAATAAATAACGTCTATAACTGTTGGCTAAACACCATAACTCCTCGAGAACGAACTCAACGACGAGTATTCACGTTTTTCGCAAAACGTGATACTTAATACTTACCCGCTTTTGTCGCTTTGTTTTTCCTAAAACAAAAGTGTACAAATACCACATCAAAATGGCGCCGCTGTCGGGGAGGTGTATTTAGCCATATTTATTTATCGTGTTTATTTGAGTGTTTACGTTTTTATCGTAAATACTTCTTTTTATTTTTCTATACTATTAGCCATACAAATAAATAGTGTTAAATAAAACTCTATTAACACAAAATCGTTTTCTCGTTTTATTGTGTATAATATAGTGTATTTACGTAGAACAATTAACATACAATAATTATCCAAATACGCGAGAAATCCCACCTCAATAGTTGAGCGTTCCGGTAACTATTGTTGTATCGAATTCAAACGAAATCAAAGGCGAAATAGATAAATACTCTTAAAATATCTGATCTCAATTGATACAAACTATAAGGTGGGTATAAGGCGGGTGTTATAAAATACACCCTAAAGAAAAAGGCTATTAAGTGCTTCGCGCCGCCTCATTTCTCCGTTGGTTGTGTGACGATTGATTAAGGGTTTGCCACATCAAGTATTATTAATCTATTTTTGTGAGTTTTAATTATTGAACCTCGAAACGTTTTGGCGCTCGGCCAACGTTTCAAAGTCGACGAGGGTTCTTACTTCACGTAATTACCTCCATTCTTCTTGGATTCATTAATCGAGTCATTTGATTAGTGGATAATTTTTGTAGATTAATTTCTACGTAATACACCAAAATTGTAAAAAAAAATTAAAATACCAAAAACACAAAAAGATTCTCCGATTTTTCCCTCTATTTTCATAAACAAATTTTCTCAACCCCTCTAAATTTTAATTATTCATGGATTTTCATTGCCAAGGTTGTGGGAGACGAAAGTTTGGTTCCGTGACTTGTCCATGGTGTGTATGTGAAAGGTGCGGAAATTATGTCAACTATGCAATATTTAGGGCATGTCCACCGTGTAATCCGAACAATTGTTTGTAGTCTAACGAAGAACATCTTATCCATTGCCGATATTGTGGAAGCCCTTCCTATTGGCACGATGAGTGTCAAATTCAATACCCAAATGGTCACAATCACGAGCCAAATCCGAATTTCGTTGACCAATCTTCGCAATACTCACCGTCATGTGAGTATTGTGGAGATGAACCTCACTATGGGTACGATTGTCAACCGATGAACCAAAATACGTATTTCGACAATCAATTTTCCGGTTTTGACGAATCACACGACATGGGTTACAATTACGACAATGGGGGTGGTTATCCATACGACGAATCGGATTTTTCTCAAAATCCGTGTTGCGACAATTGTGGGGGGCCTCACGATACTTTTTCTTGCCAACCATTCGATAATTCCGGTTTTGATAATTTTGAGGCCCCACCATACAATCTCGATCATCAAAATTCCCATGAGCCTGATCCATGTTACAAATCCGATTTTGACCAATCATCTCCAAAACATATTTTCGATGATGATCTAGGTTCTAATCGTGTCGACGAAAGGTCTAATCGTTTTAATGAACGAATTGATATGCTCTTCCAACTAATTATGGAGAAAAAGGATACCCTAATTGTTGAAGAGGTTTAAAAGAGCATCGAAGATGAGGAAACGAGGGTGTCAACGAACGAGGTTTTTGAAAATGTTTTTGAAAATAAACAACAAGAAAAACTCGTACGTGTTGGAACGATGAATGTTAAACCTTTGGAACCTAATTTTTCTAATGAAGTTGAAATTATCAAAGATTTTAAAAATCAAACTACACCAAATTTTGACGAAGATAGTCCGTTAAGTGATTTTGAAAAAGAAGAAATTGATAAGGTTTTAAGGAGAATCGTTGACCCCTCGATTTTTGAAGAGTATCAAAACTTAATTCCGGAGGGACGCGTTACTACTATTTCTACGTTCTTTGAGAACCCGCATTCGATCCCTCCGAAGGACCAATTTGAAACCATCAAGGCTACAACGTCTCGTGACGAGCCTTTTACTCCTAATCCCACACCGAGTGAGATTGTGGATTTATCATGTGATAAGTCCGACGATGGCCTTGCTCACATTGATACGTTTTTCGACGCCGATGTCGAAACTACTAAGGCAAAATCTTCAAATGAAGAGCCTTTTACTCCTATACCCACTACGGAAACCGATGCCTCTCTAAGTATGAGGGAGACGAATCTTAGCACTAATCCTAGTGTCGAGATCCCTATTCTAATCCAAAGTGAGCCTACTGTTTTCTCCGAAGATGAGGTAAGTGATTTTTCTCTCGATGAATTTTTCCACGAAGATTCTAACGAGGCCAATCGCAATAGTGAGTGTGAATCGATTTCTTGTGATGATGTCTCTCCCATTGACACTTCGTGGAGAGAATCAACGACTTTTTCGAACCCTCTTTTCAGTGACGATGATTTTTCCGCTAGTGATGACGAGTCACTTATCTACGAGGACGTTCAAAATACCGATTTTAAAATCTTTTCGAACCCTTTATTTGAATTTAATGACGCGTTCATTTTTAGTGACGCAAATCCTCTCTTTGATGAGACGTTCGAAGACATCGAGAGTGAGGATTCTAAGGATCTTAAACTCGATGAGCCGGATTTTCTAGTCACCCACCCGAAGTCTCATACGTTTACTCTTTCTACTCATGACGTTTCCATTCTCGAGGGGTTCGTCGATGGACCACCTCTCGATGAGAATGAGGATTTTAGTGAGGCTTTTGCCTTCGATCCAGGAGGAAATTTTGAAACTCCTATTTTTGGTGATTCCCTTCCAATTTTACCTTCGTTTCAAAGTATACCAACCCACCCCCTCGGATATGATGAATTTACTTACGTTGTAAGGAGTTCTCTTCCTTACAAGACGTATCCTCCGGCTTTGCGTGTTTTATTTTCAACAAAATGTGAGGATACGATCTTCGATCCCTGTATAAAGGCTTTGCCTTTATTCACGGTTGATTTTGGCCCTTGATTACATGTAAGTCCCACCAAAAATGACCGAACCAAGATAATCCCTAAATGATCACATTTATAGGGATTCGAGTCGAGCTTTTGACTCGGTTATCAAAAACAAGGTGCCTCGTGGGGGAGTTCCCATGCTTATCCTTGTATATATTATTGCTTTTTAGTTAACCTAATGTGAGGGTATTTGTGCCCTTCCAACCTTTGTTCCGTGGTTGTTTGTGAATTGTGGTTTTTAGATGACCATTATTATCACGATTGGAGCCTCTCCTGTTCGTTTATGGGAGCACTCGATCGTTTGCTTTGAATAATTTCTCGATATCCACATGATATATCCTTATATATTCTAACCTTAGGTTTATAGTACACTTCATAAACGGCTTTAATTTAACGGTTACACCCTTTCCATGCTAGATTAAGCATTCGACTACGTCTCTAGTATGGGGGTATCCTACCCTTAGACTCGAAACATTGAGGACAATGTTTAACTTTAGTATGGGGGGGTGAATAGATACTTGCCTTGCCTAACCTTCACACTTTCCAAAGTTTATCTTTTAGTTTATCGTTTTGTTGCAAAATAAGGCTATAAATGGCCAAAATTTAAAATTTTTCGTAGTTTTCATAAGTGTTTAAGACACGAATGTAGGTTTTCCGATGGTGAGAATAAGAGTAATTTTTTACTCGATCGTGCATGTTGAGCACTTAGCTTCGGTTCCTTAACTTTTTTAGGCTAAGTCTCTTAAATGAGGACGAGAAATGATAGAGTTATTTATAAGTCTCGTAATCTTTCAGGATCTCATGTGTAGTAATTATTAGCTTATTCTCCCTACACTTTTATAATAAATTGTTAATAAATATTGATTTAGCGGTTTAGTCACTATTGTTGGTTTCTAATTTGTTTTAGTAGCTTCCATGTAATTAAATTTGGGAAACAATAAGGTATCGCCAGCGTCACGGTTTTGAAGTATTGGCAACCCGAATAATCGAAAGCTTCACCCAATAATAAGATTTTAAGTGCTCACCTAAATTAAGCAAAAATTTGAAGCTCACAAGGCCGAAAAATCTATGCCCAAATTGAAAGTGAATCAAGCCTTAATCTTTGAAGCTTTAAAGATCCAAAATTCGCTTTAGCGTGAGGATATACGTCAAGTCATAATAAAACCACCGATGATGGCAGATAATAAAAGACAAGGGCAAGACCAAAGTCATAATAAAAGCTTCATGGCGAAGTTGAATAAAAGATGGAGGTAAACCATGATAATAAAACCACCAATGATTAGGTGGATAATAAAAGTCATGGTAATAAGTCTCATGTTCAAAACCGTTCTAAAATCGTGTTTATCGATCCTTTTTGTTGACTTAATTTTTTGACATCGTTGTCTATTAGGATGAATTATTAATTTAATGATTTTGGTTACACCTTTGAGACTCTATTCTTGGACTTAATCTCTATTCACGCATAAGTCAATGATGTATCCTCATGATCAGTAAGACAAAAATAAAAAATAAGAGACACCAATTAGAAATAAGTGAGTCTAGGTTCGTAATTAACACTAATGAGATATGATTTTGTTGCTAACTTATAATAACAATGATCTCGTTACACGCTTAGCATGGAATTGGGTGAAAATCAAGGACGACAAAATTATTTCTAACGAAGCATTGACGTGTTCTTGTTCTATGAACCTAAACGTCCCATTTTGCGATGAAAATCATACATTATGTCTAAAACGCAAGTAGTAGTAGTAGTAGTAGTAGTGTAGCAAGTTTACATTTCAATAAAAGTGCATAAAAATTAATTTTGGAAATGCTAAGATACTTTATTCTAGCATTGCATGAGGACACGACAATGGTTTAGTATGGGGGAGTGATGAGACTGCAATTATACATAGTCTCATCGTCCAAATCGGGCTTAAAACGCTTAAAATATCATTAAAATACCCCAAAATATGCTTGTATTTGTTTGTTGTATATTTTAAGTATGGATATCGAGAAAAAGACGAAAAGATCACAAGGAACAAAGAAAAACGAACACGGGAAACAAAGCCGCACAATGAACCGGACCTGAGTTGTGATTTTGCAAAAATGCCCTTGAAGTTTGAAGATTGTACAAGTTTGGTCCCTCATCTTTGGATATTTGTCAACTTCGATCCTCCAAGAATCAAGTTGTACAAGTATGGTCCTTGAACTTTGAAGACATGGCAAGAAATACCCTTCAAGTTGGTCAATATTACACAACAAGCCCTTATGAAAGTTTGATCAAATACTTGTGCCTTAAATGACAAGTAAGTGAAAGTTTCAACAAAGGGAAAACATAATTATTCTGGCCAAACTCTATTTGAAGAAAATTTGGAAGACAGGGGACTAGATCTTCCACCTTTATAACTCATATCCACTAAACCACCCAATTACCCTAACCAAACCCATAAACCCACCCAAAGTCCGGTCTTTTAACCCGACCCAGCCCAAAATCAAACACCTCACGTCACCACCAGTGTTTTTTAATAAAATCTTGAATTAATATTTATTAATCCTACTTCCCTTCCCTCTAAACACCTACTGTATCCCAAAATATAATCAAATCATCCCCTTAATCTCCCAAGAACCCTAAAACACTAAACCTTCATTACCCAAAATTAAACCCCCATAATATGCAGATTAATAATTAATCATGTCTTAACCAAAATCCCATCCCCAAAAATCTGTCACTCTCACTCACATGACTAACCCAGCTGTCCCCTGATCCACATTGAGCAAGAAGACAAGTCACCACAGAGGAATCAACGACTCATAGGATTTTCTTGTCCCCAAAGGTTTCTTGGATGGTCTAGATTACTTCTATACAACTGGAAAGCAAACATCATCACATGGCCAGGTTTTGACCCGAAAATTCAACAAGATTTCAAGGGAATTTTTGGATTTCTACTATTGCTAGGGTTTATCTTTCAAGATTTTTTTATTCATTGTACTATATAAGGAGTCGTCTGTGACCCTTGTTCCAGAAATTTTGTAAAATTTTATTTATTAATGAAAATGAAGTTTAATTTTTTACTAGAAATCTGGGTTCCAACTTTATTGTTTATTGTTTACTTTTTATTACAAAGTTAGTACAAGGGTTTTTCAAATACAATTCGTGTTCAAAGTTGATTTTCTGAAAAAGCTTTTCAACAATTTGGATTTTTCATCATAAAGAAGTGAAAGTGGATTTTGGATGTTAAGTTTAGTTTTGAATTAAGTTTTTATCAAATTTCAGTCATTTTAAAAGTTTGTTTTTAAAGGTTTGAGAAAAATCAGTTTCAAAAAAGGTTCAATTTTCTATTATATAAGCTATAAGGAATAAGCTGGCTTAATCTAAGCCAGGCTTATAATCTTATAGGCTGTTTATCAGTTCACATCTTCTTTTCCTTGTTTGGTTTTAGCACGTACACAAATGAAGCATATTGGGTGATGTGTGGTCTTTATTAGTCCATCATAATCATCTTCTTCACATACCTTCACATACCAACAACATCTTCTTAAATCCCCTAAGCTCAAGCCTCCTGCTTGATGGAGAAGGCATTAGCATGCCTTTGTGATGCTTGGATGTAAGCTCACAAGGTAAAACACTTGTACCCTCTATACTTGTTTGAAACTTAGTGTTATGGTGATTTATTGAACAAAACTGTAACACACTATTTTGATAAATGGAATGTCACGCGTAATTATGGCGTGTCATCAAAGCATGCAAGGTAATATGTAGTAAAACATACACGACCATAGTGTAAACCGGAATCAAACATCGGTTCCCAAACATAAGCCCAAAACATAATAAAGTAAATGATATAATGGAAGACTTAAACAAGCACAAATATATGAAGGCAAAAGGAGAAGAAGTCTATGGCAGCTTCCATCCTATGCATGTCCTCCAAAATGCTCGAGTCCGTCCTTGGGTACCTGCCGTTTTGGGACATGGAAAGGAAAGTAACGGTTGAGCAAAACGCTCAGTGCACGGATATAGACATAGTATGAATGACTAAAACATAAGAAAGACTTAATAGCAGCGGAAATGTGTACGTCCTGGAAAACCCGAAACATGTTCATAAAACTGGTTTTATAGTTTGAAAAGCCTTATGTTTATCTTATGAAAACTGTTTAACATATTTTACCATTAGCCAATATAGGTCATGAAAATCCACCGTGCATGAATACTTGGAGGGGTGACCTCATCATGCAAATTAGAGGGGCTGCCTCTAACTTAATATACTGGTTTTGGGTAGGACATGGCATAAAATCAGTTACGTATTTACGGTTTAGTAATCAAAAATAGAAAGTTTCCAAAAATAGAAAGTTTCCAAAAATAGAAAGTTTCCAAAATTAGAATTACTGCTTAAAATAGATAAGTTTCTAAAAATAGAAAGTTTCTATAATTAGATATAAGCTGGTTAAATAAGCTAATTATATAAGCTTAAGTGTTTTCTGATTATTATTCTAAGTCATATTGATATAAGGTATAGTTTATTAATTATTCCATGTAAATTAATTAAACTATAGGTTAAAAGTATTTAATTAAATATATCATGATTTTAATTAAATAAAGTTAAAATACTTAGGTTAAAACATGTATTATTTTTTATTAATAATATAACCTAAGTCATGTTAATTAATTAATTATAGTCATGGTTTTTAATAATTAAATAATTATAAAGTCTAGTTAAAATAAATACTTAGGTTAAAATTCATGATCTAATAATTTAGTTTATAACCTAAGTCATGTTAATTAAATTAATCATGTCAAGTTTTATTAATTTAATTTTTAACATATAACCACTAAAATCATAAATCTTAACATACACAATGAACCAGACCGTGACTAGAAACTATTTTTAGGACCCATAATCAACACCATACCCCGAACCAAGGTCGGGGTACCCCTTGTTTGCTGCTGCCGTGGGATCACCACCACCATACCGAGACCATATGGTCTCGGTGGTGGATAATAAACCAAGCCGAGACCCCTTAGGGGTTCGGTTAGGCGTCGACTATCACAAACACCCCTAAAAACCCTTGTTTTGATTTACCCCATGATCATAAACATATTTTAATAATTGTTTTTAATTAGTTTTTAAAAACATCATGATCTTATGTGATTCAACAAATCAAACATAAAAGAAAAATGTTAAAAAGGTTATACCGAATACGTGAATCAATTAAGGATGAACATACACGAATCCTTGCAGAAATTCAAAGATCAAAAATCAACCGAACACCCCCTTTGGTGTTATTAAAAGTGGCGGTCAAAAGAAGGAGAAGGAAGAAGAATTAGGGTTTTTCTTATTTTCTTGATTTTTGGTAAATGAATATGTTTTTCCTAATTTTTCTTGTTTAGTAAAAAAACAATGGGCTTGGCCCTTTTTCTTCCTAATTTCGTGGGTAGGGGCCCACATAAGGGTAACCCATACATTTCTCGAGTCTAAATATTATAGTGTGTTCTCGTGTTCGTGTTTTACGTGTTTTAATTAGTTATCGATCGTGACTTAATATATTTATTCGTGCTCGTGATAAATATATATATATATATATACACGTAATTAATATTTGCTCGTGATTAGATTACGTTCATGATTTCATGATCACATGTTTGTGATTAAAATTATTATTGGAATAATTATCGTGTGTTCATACGTAATAAATACTTATCGTGTTCTAACACGTACGTAATACTCGTAATTCTTATACGTGAAACGTAAACATGTTATAAAAGGAAAGTTCTAATCATATACGTACGATCTTAAAGGTAATATTCATGGTAAAAGCATGCGGGTTTTACAACTCTTCCCCCCTAAAAAGAATAATTCGTCCCCGAAATATAGATAAGTAAACTAGAAAAGAAGAACATACCCGAATCAAACTGAAAGGGTATGTACGATAAAAGGGACATGAAGATGAAATGGTAGAAGGGAACATGGAACGTGACATGTCTTGAAAGGACATGTAACTTGACGTGACTGAAGGGACATATCCAATTGATAAGAGAAAAACGGATAAGAAGTCCGGATGAAGTTGTCCGTTTCCAAGTGGCCTCCCTCTTGGAACGATTCCTTCACCAGATTTTGACACGAATGATAAATCTTGGTCCTCCTAACCTTGACTTGAAATGCGAAGAAGTTCTTTGTTATCAACGTAAGGTAGATCCCCTAAATTTGATCTAGGGACTAAGAATTAACGTGTAAAGGCAACTAAAACATTATCGTGCAAAACACTCTAACTTAACTGATAATTAGCAACGATGCGCGACACACAAAGAAACGTAGTACGTGAAAATTTTGGAACGTGACACGTGAAAATTTTTGAACGTGGTAAGTTGAGATATGAGGAGTGTAGTATGAGTAAACATATCGTGACCATGATACGTGTAACATATCTTAATCATGATATGAGGAACGTGGAATGAACATGACATGTGAAACATATTGTGAACATATAATATAATGGTGGTAACGCCAAACGCTACAAGGTGAGACATAGAATATGACGAGAAACGTCTATTTGAGGATAGGGAGTTATACTAAACTTGGGTCTGGTCTCTCAAGTTCTTGCAAAACTTCCCAGAATAATAAAAAAATGAACGTAAAATCGTAAGCCGAGATGCCATCATGAACGTGAATAGTGTCATGAACGCGAGCGCGAAGCAAGTCATGAAATTAGAACAAGGACGTGAAGTAAATAAGGAGCACAATTATGAATATTTGTCTGACCCGATAACTGAGGAATTGCCAAGTGATCGGATGAGCCTTGGCTGGAACATGTCTGATCAATCTGTTGGTTCTGAAACCCTTGCGGATGTGAGGATTCTGCAGACTTGATCAAACTGTTTGCAATAAACCGGATAGGATCATGCTTCTTCTGAGTTTGCGTCAAACTGGTAACCAAAATCCGTGGAGATCTTGTCCCATTTCAATTCACAATTTCAGATGATGAAAACATCTCAGTCTGTTGGTGTCCTATCTTAACATGTTGGTATGTCAGGTACCTAGATATGAACGTAACTGTATCTTGCTTCGTAGAACTTGATACATAGGAGTTTACGACACTCTGAGTCTCTGAATCTAGACTTCTCCTAGCGTAGGATTTTCTAGAACACCTAATGTAGTGTAGGGTTCTCTCCTTTACGCATAAGCTGAGTCATGGTAAGATTAACCGTAGAAACCCATGTGATTCAGCGTGTCACTGTAATCAAACAGAATTGATATAGGAAAAATTTCCAGGGTAAAATTTCTCTTGTCATAGAATTTGCAACATCGTGCAGATATGGTCTTCCTGTTCTTCTCTAGGCTTAGAGGAAATCAGGTTATCCTCAATGTAAACACTGATGAATTTGCTATGAGTTCCAGGAAACTCATTCTTATAATGCCGTTGGAGCATTGATGAGACTAATTCAAAATCATAAATCTAGCATGACCGAGTCGTGCACGAATAGCAGTCATGGACATGTCCTGCTCTTTCACTCGTCACTATTTTCAGCATGATCATGAGTTCGATCTTGGAAAAGTGATTAACACTATAAGGTCGATTGGACATGTTGTCAATACGTGGAGGAGAATAACGGTCATGAATGGTGATTTGTTTAAGTCGACGGTAGTCGACACATAATCTCATGGTACCGTCCTTCTCCTTGAAGGTTCTTCTGGAATGTATGGGAAGATTTTGGAACAATCACTGGCTATGCGTAAATGGACTTAAGTAGTCGTGTCTTACTAACAGCTAGAAAATTTTAGCGACCATGGCTAACAACGCACATGCTTGTAAGCATAGATAATTTGTACGGATTTTCCTGATGGAAAATCAAGCTGAATGTATTCAGGAGCCTGAACATTACTGTACATAATTATGAATCGAAGTATGGTGTGCTGTTCATATTCCATAATTAGGATAAAATTCATCTCGTGTCTGTCCGAGGAAATGCGTTAGCAGCTTGGATCTCATCATTAAGCTGAAGGAAAACCTTCGTATATGTGGGAATACGAAAGGCGTCCTTCATGGTCATGAATATATGAAATATGGTGAAAGAAATGAAAGTGACATCGGCAATGTGACAATTCTCACTGATGCGCTGGTAATGGTATTGAAATTCTTGTGGCCTGATTAATACATGGCACAACAAAATGGATATACCCTTGGAGGGTACCCTGAATTTCTTAGAAATGTTCCATAGTTGGACGTGAGTCATGTGTCTTGACTCGTGTCTTGGAACTATAAACATGACATATGTCTTGACTAGTGTCTTGACATGTGTCTTCAGAAAGTATACGTGACACATGTGTCTTGACTGATGTCTTGACATGTGTCTCGAGACGTTAAACAGTAGAACTACAATATTCGGTTATTATGCCAGAATTTGCAGATCGGTTGGAGTACTGATCCTTTGTATGTCTGATCACGTCCGCGGCCGGATCCTCGGTTGCGATTTCTCGGATAGTTGCTGTCATAGTAGTGGTTACTATCATCTTGTCTGTCAGTTTCCATGACGGTCATTCTCATGACTGTGATTCATGTAACAATTCAGCTGAGTGGCCGGCTGGTACCGGTCTTCAATCATATGACTGAAACGACAACTGGATGACGTGTGACATGTAACTAAGAATTAAGGACAATGATTGATGAAAATCGTCTGGTGGTGAAGCATCATCTCGTCCGATCGCTTTGATCTAACGCCTTTGTCTTCGTCTTGTATGAGCTACAGGTTGTGAACAACATCAGCATCTCGTAGCGTCTCCAAACATCAGCAGCATCAACCTTTAGTTACATCTCCAATCTGTGAGCGACATCAACAATTTGTAGAGTATCAGCAAGTGGAAGTACGCACATGGGATAAGGTACATGAAGTACACATGGAATGTACATGAAATGATTAGTATGGGTCGATCATTTGTCATGTTTTAAGGAAAGTATATCGGTTAAACGGTTAGACAACCATCATGATAACCTGGCAATATTCGCATAGACATCATTCCGGTTGTATCGAGAAACGTTAAAGTGTGGTTACACAAAATTCAAAGATGATTTTCCTGACAGCATGATCAGTGAAAACCAACCATGACTATCATGAAAGCAGGATTCAATGAAATCCAACAATGTCTTGCGTGAAAGCATAAATAACAAAAGAGGCGTAAGCTGTAATCAACATGAAGACGGAATTATCATGAAGAAACATGAAACGATTTAACATGAAGGAGTGTATAACATAATCAGCATGAAACTGAGTTTAACCATGACAGTATGAAAACATACTTGACATAAAACATAGTAATTATGAGGGGACACATAACAAAAAAAAATTTATGCCAATAAATCATGATAAAAATTTTATGCATGAAAACAGTGCATGAATGCATGTTGTAGTTTATAAAACCTTTATATGTGCGAGGGGCGCCTATGGGTTGGTCCCAAAATAAAAGACATGGCGAGGGGACGCCTATGGGTCGGTCCCAAAGTTAAAAGTTTCGATAAAAGCACATGCGACTAAATAGGTCCAGTCCTGTACCAACCATTACTTAGTCGTAATTCCTGCAACAATGATACATGAAACAAAAATAAATGAAACTCATCTGTCAAAACTTATCAGATTTTTTTTATGTGACTAATTATGAACTACTGGGGTTTAGTCCACATAGCCACAGTTTACGAGGAACATTATGCATGAAACAATGACACATAAATAAATATGAATGACGGTTGTCCATCCATATTAGTAAAACAATATCGATGAAAACATCAAGGTTAAAACCTCAAGGTGCTGAAAACATCATGGTTAAAACAACAATGCGCTGAAAACATCAATACATAGAATAACAAACGTTGGCTTAGGAAGCTCCTGGTGACTACCCACTAGTCACAGGTCGAGTTTTAGAGACTACAGGTCGATGCCGTGGCTCTGATACCATAATTGTAACACCCTATTTTGATAAATGAAATGTCGCGCGTAATTATGGCGTGTCATCAAAGCATGCAAGGTAATATGTAGTAAAACATACATGACCATAGGGTAAACCAGAATCAAACATCGGTTCCCAAACATAAGCCCAAAACATAATAAAGTAAATCAAACATATAAACTTATACTACGGGAAAACAGTTGGCTGTATACGGGGAAATCCTAATAAGGAAAGAATGTCCATACTGAAAGGACGGGAATCCGTACCTTATGTCAAGTGAACGAAGAAGACGAACGGAAGAGAGTCCTACTTCGGTATCACTAATGCTACATAAATACATACGTGTATAAGTATCTGATTACTAAATACGTAACTGATTTTATGTCATGTCTTAGCTTATTTTATACGTTCATGTCATGTTTTACTGTTTTAAGCTTTAAACTGTGTTTATCTTATATTCTGTCTATTCTGATTAAGTATTACTCGTATTTCATGTATTATTATACTTGATATGTAATAATAAGTAACTTTCTAAAAATAGCAGGTTTTCTAAAATAGAAAGTTACCAAAAATAGAAAGTTTCCAAAAATAGAAAGTTACCAAAAATAGAAAGTTTCCAAAAATAGAAAGTTTCCAAAAATAGAATTACTGCTTAAAATAGATAAGTTTCTAAAAATAGAAAGTTTCCATAATTAGATATAAGCTGGTTAAATAAGCTAATTATATAAGCTTAAGTGTTTTCTGATTATTATTCTAAGTCATATTGATATAAGGTATAGTTTATTAATTATTACATGTAAATTAATTAAACTATAGGTTAAAAGTATTTAATGAAATATATCATGATTTTAATTAAATAAAGTTAAAATACTTAGGTTAAAACATGTATTATTAATTATTAATAATATAACCTAAGTCATGTTAGTTAATTAATTATAGTCATGGTTTTTAATAATTAATTAATTATAAAGTCTAGTTAAAATAAATACTTACGTTAAAATTCATGATCTAATAATTTAGTTTATAACCTAAGTCATGTTAATTAAACTAATCATGTCAAGTTTTATTAATTTAATTTTTAACATATAACCATTAAAATCATAAACCTTAAAATAAACAATGAACCGGACCGTGACTAGAAACTATGAACCGGACCCGTAATCAACACCATACCCCGAACCAAGGTCGGGGTACCCCTTGTTTGTTGCTGCCATGGGATCACCACCACCATACCGAGACCATATGGTCTCGGTGGTGGATAATAAACCAAGCCGAGACCCCTTAGGGGTTCGGTTAGGCGTTGGCTATCACAAACACCCCTAAAAACCCTTGTTTTGATTTACCCCATGATCATAAACATGTTTTAATAATTGTTTTTAATTAGTTTTTACAAACATCATGATCTTATGTGATTCAACAAATCAAACATAAAAGAAAAGGTTAAAAAGGTTATACCGAATACGTGAATCAACTAAGGATGAACACACACGAGTACTTGCACAAATTCCAAGATCAAAAATCAACAGAACACCCCCTTTGGTGTTATTAAAAGTGGCGGCCAAAAGAAGGAGAAGGAAGAAGAATTAAGGTTTTTCTTATTTTCTTGATTTTTGGTAAATGAATATGTTTTTACTAATTTTTCTTGTTTAGTAAAAAAAACAATGGGCTTGGCCCTTTTTCTTCCTAATTTCGTGGGTAGGGGCCCACATAAGGGTAATCCGTACATTTCTCGAGTCTAAATATTATAGTGTCGTCTCGTGTTCGTGTTTTACGTGTTTTAATTAGTTATCGATCGTGACTTAATATATTTATTCGTGCTCGTGATATATATATGTACGTAATTAATATTTGCTCGTGATTAGATTACGTTCATGATTTCATGATCGCATGTTTGTGATTAAAATTATTATTGGAATAATTATCGTGTGTTTATACGTAATAAATACTTATCGTGTTCTAACACGTACGTAATACTCGTAATTCTTATACGTGAAACGTAAACATGTTATAAAAGGAAAGTTCTAATCATATACGTACGATCTTAAGGGTACTATTCATGGTAAAAGCATGCGGTTTTTACAAAAACTCTTTGATGTTAGGACAAATGCTTGAATATGTCTATTTGTTGATTTGAGACGTGTTAGGATAAGTTAGATTGATTTTGGTGAAAGTTTGAGCATAAATTCTATGTTAAAATTTCATTTCTGGATTTAAGAGTATGTTTGGGACAGTTGGTTATTGAGTGATAAATGACCACCAAGGTCTTCTTAGCTCTACATACACCTTAAAGGTCAGGACATATCATAGATACTACATGCACGAATAACACAAGCCACAATGATCCATCAACCAAAACTCAAAAGAGTTAAAAAAAGACACATCATAGATCATGAGGGTAATTCAGATTAGGTTGAGGGTTCAACAAGATAGTGGCAATGTCTGTCACTACAATCATCTACCGAACAAACTTTAAAGATAATAAGTTTCATCACAACGCAACGGCACAAAGTCTAAATCAGTTCGATCACAGCAGGAAAATAAAATACAAAGAAATCCATCACGTGATTAGTTCCATAGACACCAGCTCCTCATACTCCTTATCATTATTGTCAACTTCATCACACTCGTCTATCTCCCCTTCGCACTTCAAAGTCGAATCCATAACCGGATGGCGGCTCACTTCCAAAGTTCAAATACTTACCCCTACACGGCGACTAATCACAAAATAAGTCTCAGTACGGATTTCATCATTCCTAATCTTCCAAATTTGACTCAGAATTAATCTCTCATGAGACTCCCTTTCATTCATCCTCTCCAACCTTGCCTACTCCACTTTAAACCTTTCAGTTCAAACACTCAAACTCATCACCATTGACCTAAGGCTACCAATTTCATCCATCTTCCGAGCCCTAACAAAATCCAATCTCCACATATCAGATACAACCTTTGAAACAACTTTTCATTCACGTCAAACCTCCTAATCACACGAGTTTCAACCACGTATCTCTCATACATCAACCGATCAAATTTCCTCATACCAGATACAAGTCACAAGAAATTAGTTGTAAAATCGTTCATTATCTGGTCTACTGTCCTAGACCCTCGGCGGTATATAAGGTCATTATTCAAAATTATGATATATATATATATATATATATATATATATATATATATATATATATATATATATATATATATATATATATATATATAAATATATATATATATATATATATATATATATATATATATATATATATATATATATATATATATATATATATATATATATATATATATATAAATATAGGTATAATTATGACTTGAAACCACAGTTTTAATCCCAGTCATATCCCAGTCACATCTTTTAACCAATAGGATTTGAATATTTGCTAAAAAATCTCACTTTTTCCCTTATTTAGCTCAATTTGGGCGAGCCGCATTTTTTACAAACGCGTTTTTTTTACAAAATTGCGTTTTCATACCGCGGGTATATATACTAATATAAACTCTATTTTTTTCATTTTTTCTATCACAGTCGACGGGTAAAACATACACAACCCTCCATGGATCCTCTCCATCTCAAAACTCCGCCTCTCTTTCTTTTTCCTTCCATTGGTAGCCACCATACGAACTAATCGCATCCCAATCTCGAATCAAATTTCAATATCATTCTCATTCTAAACCTCAATGTCATTCTCAATCTCAATCTCATATGAACACGGATCAAGACATATCTTTACCAACCTTTTTCTTTAATCAAAAATCAAAAGAGACGCAGATCTGATTATAATTATGTATGTTTGGTGATTGGGTACTGAATTGATATATCCTAGTCTCAAACCCTGTGTTTTAATAATCAATATTTTTTATTTTGATTATGTTATTTAATGATTATGTGTTTTAATAATCTATATGCACCAATAATAATACGTTTCTTTTTTTCAAATCTGATACCGAAACCTTAAACTATCAAACTATTTTTTCAAGGATCCATGTAGGTTACCTTTCTTGATCAAAAGATACTGGTGTCTGGATTCGAGCTCTCATCATGTGATGGGTTTATGTTTAGCAAATCAATGGTTAAGCATTAGAGATGATCCTACAAGTAAGTAAACATATTTATTAAATTTAATTGGCAATTTATGAATTAGGGTTTATGTACCCAAATTGGGGGTTTTGGGTAAAAGATGTTTTAAAGTAAATTTATGAGGTTATAGTAATTGTGGAAACCCTATACTGATTTAGGATTTATATTATGGCACATATGGCCTTTGAAATACGGGTTGCAGATGCTCGGCCAGGCTATTTGAAGCAGAGAAAACAGACTTATTGGTTGAATGTAGGATGGAGAATGATACTCATGATGATTCGAGCTCTGATGCAGTTGGTACGTGGTTCTTTTTCTGACCTTTGATTTTATTAATGATGTTTATTGTTTATTATTCTTTGTTCCAAGTTTTCTGGGATTTGGATTTGCTTATTTGCAGTGTTTATGTTTATGCTTTCAAGAAGTAGTAGGTATAAGTAGCTTAAGTTAAGTTTAGGATATAATATAACTGGATCTTAGAATGATAGTATCAGCCACCACCAACACGAAACTAATTTCGATTATGGTATTATTAGGGCCAGATCAATAGTTTAAGATTAGTTGTTTGAAACTAAGAATGTTCAATGCAACACGAGTACAAATTTAAGGGGAAACGAATAAAGTCAATAACTGGAGTGAAGCATTAACTACAACTTCCAATTTATCTGATCTAATGCAAAAAAATTACCTTGTACTCAAATTTTAGTGTTAGTAAGGGGTGTTTGGGTAAGTTTATTTAGGTTGCTTATTTGTAAAGTTAACATTTAGCCCCGGTGGTTATGTAGATCGGAATGATCGTTGAGGATCTTGGTATTTTTTATTATTTAGGAACTTTTGCTCATGTTTCCAGTTCCATACATGATGTATTTATACGATTAATCTGAAATAATGTTTTAAATTATATCCGTAAGAATACGAGTGTTATAAGGAAGTAGACGTTATGATTTAATGTAGCTTTGTATATTTGTAGATGACACAATTACAGCTTCTGCGCAACAGCGCTTTGCTCTTCTGATGGACCTGGGAGCACGGGCAGAATTAGCAGCTACAGGTGCACCACCCCTCTTTTTGCCTCTTTCATGTGATGTTAAGTTGTCAAAGGTTCACTTTTGTCTCTAATGCTTAACCTTTAAGGTGAAGTCTTTTCTCTGTTTTTTTAAAACACTTATCGCTTAAATAATCTTAACAATTCCTCATATATGTAGATAAACAATTGTTTGCGTTGTGTATAACTGATTTCCCAAGAATGGGAAGTTGAAAAACTGCAATGCAGCACATTTCAAGCATCTGATGCAACATAAATCACGTAAGAAAAAAAGTATACCATATCAAATGACAACAACAATTCCAAGCATCAATCGCCATAATTTTAAAACAGATAACTAAATGGTGAATCTAACACTTATGTAGTTGACCGCCATTTTCTCTCCTATCTAAATAGTTTGAGTATAACATTAATTTTATATGCATAGACTTAGTAAGTTCCAATCTTATTAAACAAACCGGCTATCCGATAGCAGATACACAGTAAGAAACCAAGGGATTAATCACATTTTTTTAACCTTTGATATATCCATTTGATATCTAGACATCTACAGACCATAGTAGCATCACAAGAGATTGATTTCCTTGAACTGAATTTACTGTCATATATGTTTAAGATACTATATAAAGCAGTACTATTATTTTAGCATGTGATCTTCGCTGTCACTACACCCGCTTAGTGGTTTCACCTCAAGTAAGTTTCATTTTTTGATAATATGTTAGTTGACATTTACTGAGTAAATGTTTGACAGTTCGCACATACTTTCATTCTAATATAGAGATGGAAAAATTGATTATTTAATAACCTACATGTAGAATGACCTTAGACAATTAAAAGAGTAGAATCAGCTACTAAACCTAATAGCAAAATTAGTCCAATGGACTGCCTTAGTAATAGCATGTCTGTTTCCCTTCCGAGTACTAGAAAACTGAAACAGTTTTGCCTATTACAATTATCCTAATCAATGTTATTGGCCTTGAATTATTCTGGTTATGACTGATGGCCCATTGTGGTGTGCTTGGAATACTTGTCATTATGTGACCATACGAAATATTTAATAGAAACTGGATAATGAATAGAAAATTATCTGCAGAACTTTCATTTCAGGAGCGTATACATCAGTTGGTTCACAATAACAAGAAAACCAAGCGAGGGTATATTAGACATTATGAGAAATATTTAATAGAAACTGGATAATGAATAGAAAATTATCTGCAGAACTTTCATTTCGGGAGCGTATACATCATTGGCTCACAATAACAAGAAAACCAAGCGAGAAGGTATATTAGACATTATGATATCCTCCAATCCTAATGAAAGTCCCTTAATATGACAATTGTTGATAAACTATAACTCTTGTAACCACGAAACACAATGAAATACTTTTCAAACGCGTAATTCTTTATTAAGTATTATAAACAAAGTATTACAAAGTGCTATGAATACACTCATTGAATGACAACAAGATATGAACCCTAGAAACAAGTAAACTAGATTCGAGACTCAAGTTTACAAGGGAACCAATGAGACGCTGGTAGACAGCTGGGGGCTCAGCGGTTCCAAGGTGAGAAAGAACTTAGATAAATTATCAAAGCACAAGGGTAGATTTAAATCTTCTTTCTCACTCCTATTTATAGTGTACGAGGTTGCTTCCTTAGTAGGAGTAGTTGATACGTGTCACCTTCTGAATGGAAGAGTACAACGTATTAAATGTATGTCCAAATCGAGACATACCTTTAAACAACTTTAGGTGAACAGTTCTGCCAACTGTTTACCTTTTTTCCCACTAGGTCGTACTAGGCTTTATCTTGAATCTCTTGTTTTGTCCCGCTCAAAACACTTGGTAGATTCTCCCGCCTAAACTATAAAGGATTGGATAAGCTTTGCTTATCCCGGACTTCTAGGGTTCTTAAGTGATCTCTGAGTGTTGTCAACTCAGATATCCTTGAACACCAATACATTCCTTTAACATCCCAGCTATCCATAATCGCTGGTGAGTATGACTTCAGATTGTCTTCGACTTCTCTAACGTTGTCTTTGACTTGAATGTTCCTGGTGTGCCAGCTGAGGCTTTGCCTTCCACTGGTCTAGTCTCTGTCGCTGGTCCTCTCAGCGATCAGTAAACACTTAGTCTAATTAAACAAATCTAGACTGGGCCATAGTTAAAACTTTCATTGGCCCAACAATCTCCCCCTATTTGTTTATAAATTATACTAAGTCTTAAATTATTGTAAGTGAGTACACAGCTTCTTCTTACACATAATTTAACAAACATACCTCAGAGTTTTATTAAACATAAAGAACCTAGTCTATTACAAGAACACCCAGAGGTGTAAACATAAACAAAAAGTAAAAAGGTTCTTCAGCGATCAAGGCCTTGATCACAGATTCTCTGGGCTTCAACTTTGTCACTCCTAGAGTTGATGACTAGCTCAACTTCAAACTCAAAATCCTCAGCTGTTTTGCAATTCCTTAGGATGCCCTGTTTGAGTCTGATAAGCTGGATGGTTGACGCCAGATGTAGTTCATTCATCCGCTGAAAGCAATACTCACAATTACCAATCATAAAGACCATACCTGTCTCTGGTTCTGAGTATACTTGGTCCCCTACTGGTTTAGTGATCTCTTTGGGCAGTACCAAGTTCCTGTGCATCCCATCAACAACAATGTTTTCAGTGACCAACTTCTCCACCAGAGGCCCTATTTGGGTTTTTTCTTTTCCTTTGTCCTTGAGAAGGTTGTTGTTGTGAAAGTTGAGGGGGCAGAGGTACCTTCAGCTTCTTTGCCGTGTCTCTTACCCAATTTAGCTTTGCTTGAATGTTTTTCATCATTTGGGCAGCACCAGGCCCAGTCTTCTTTTGGGCAAGAGACAACATTTCTAACCATTCAGAGAGGCCCAGATCTCTGAGTTTAAAGTCACTGAAGACTTTGTAGTTGGTTAGTTGGTTCTCTCTATAAAGGGTCATCACCACTCTTTTGTCTTTGTCAGTGTAACATGTATACTTGGTGATTTGACCAGGTTCAGCTCTCTGGTTTACAAGTCTTTCATATTCCTTTTGAAGGTTGCTCCTTTTAACCTTCAATTCTTTAAGTTTAACCAGCTGAGCTTCCTTTACAACACGAGAGAGTTTGTTCAGAGCTTCTTTGCTCTTGAGTTCAGCTGCTCTAATGTTTCCCAGCCTTTGGTGTTCCAAGATTTGAGCCTTTGCCTGCTCTGGGGTAAGTGGTGGTTCATCAGCGCTCTTGAATTTGTTCAGGTCAGAGTGTTTGGAGAGCTTGGCTGTAGATCCGCCTTCTTCTTGGAGGGAGTGCAGGGTTATTTCAGGCTGTTCAATAGCAATTCCTTTTCCCTTGTCCTTTATTGCATCAGTGTTGGGGTTGAAGGATCTAAGAGGTTTTGGTGTAGGAATCCCTGTTGAAGGTTTTGGTTTTTTAAGTGACTGCTCCCCCTTAGGTGAGGCAGTGTCTTCTTCTTCTTCAGAGGTGGAGGTTGCTGAATTCTTTCCCTCAGGCATAGCGCTGGTAGTAGCTGTGCCTGATCCAGGCTTGAGGAACTTAACGAATTCTTGATGAACAAATAAGCAGATCTCTTTAAGTTCCTCTTGCAACAGCTCTTGAAGAAGTTTTCTTGAAGGCTCAGACGCCTTAGCAATAGCTGCAACATTTGCTTTGTCAGCTGAGGTGAGGACCGATGGTATGTATTGCTGGAGGCTCTGGTCTAGAACAACTGGGAGGTGAGCTTGCAAGGCATTTCCCAGTAGTTGCGGAAGTAAGGCAGTCATAGAGGACTCCACAGATGAAGTTAGTAAAGTCTCTAGTGTGGTGGTGAGTTCCTCAGCAGCATGGGTTAGGGTTTGTAATTCAGAGAGGATGACATCATTTATGACTTTGGGCTTGGTTTTACTAATGTCACCCCTCCTAACCCAGAGAGCCTCAACAGAGAGTTCCTGAACATCTTTCATTCGAGGAACATGGACAGGCTTGAGTTTTTATAGATGTTCTAAGTGTTGCTTGGCCCCTAGTTCCATGACATTTGGTAAGGTTGGGAAGGGAACTGGGGTTGGTGCACAGAGCCTCTGGTCCAATAGCCGCTTAGCAGCCAGTTCTTGCACATTGGGCATTGATGGGAAGAAGATGGGTTTCAGAACTGATGTAACTTGGTCATCATCAGCATCCATATCAGCATAATCTGAAATGGTCAAGTCTTCTTCAATAATGAAGACCTCATCCTCTGGCATGGAAACAATGTCTGACATGGCATCGAGATCTATGTGGGGGGCTTCAGCATTTTCATCACCAGCAATGGAATAGGCATCATCATTCTGCTGTTCTTCATGAAGATTATGAGCCTGTTATGACATTTGTTAGTAACCAATTGTGAAAAAATATGAAGTTATAGATCGCCATTCGCTGCCCCTAGGAAAGCTGGGTGTGATTATCCAGCCCCCCTAAGGATTTCTCCTTGGGACTCTTTAAGTGTGAAATAGTTATGTTGAAGGGTCGCCATTCGCTACCCCTAGGATAGCTTGGTGTGATTATCCAGCTCCCCCATAAGGATTACTCCTTGGGACTCTTTTGAGTTGTGAAAAATATGTGATGAATGGTCGCCGTTCGCTGCCCCTAGGATAGCTGGGTGTGATTATCCAGCTCCCCCTGAAGGATTGCTCCTTGGGACTCTTTTAGTTGTGAATTCGGAAGTTAAAGGTCGCCATTTATCGGTGCCACCCTAGGATAGCTGGGTGTGATTATCCAGCTCCCCCTGAAGGATTGCTCCTTGGGACTCTTTTAGTTGTGAATTCATCGAAGTTAAAGGTCGCCTTTTACCGCTGCCCCTAGGAAGACTGAGGGTGATTATTCAGTCCTCCCAAAAGAATAAATTCTTTGGGACTCTTTTCAAATGAGGGGACCCAAAGACTGCGTGAAGTGTAGAGACTCTAGGTTGGGACCTATAGCATGCTCAAGTTGGTATGGACAAGAGCACAGTCCAGAGGGTGAAGGATCATCAGGGTGCGTTATGAGCACAAATGAATCATATCCTTGTGTTAAGACAGAGTGTACAGATAATCCTAAGAGTTCTAGGTGCTGATACAGATACTCTATGGGTTGAGGCAAACCCTAAGACTTCATCACTCTCTCCTACAGAATATTGAGAGTGATTGAGTGTGAACCTCTAAGAGAATAAAATGGAAAACTAATACCTGAGAGATATAAGAGTTGAGAAGGTTCTTAGTCGTCTCTGCTGACTGGGAGACGCTAGACTCAGGTTGTTTGTCAGCGGTAGGCTCTTCAACCACATCCTCCAGAGAAGGGGATGGGTTCTTCTCAGTCTTCTTGGTCTTGGAAGGATTAATAGAAGGGGTTTCAGAGGAAATGAGGATGTCTTTCCTCTTCTTCTTCTTTTCCTTGGGCACCTTGGGCTGAGAAGAAGACTGCACAGAGGTCTTTAACAGAGACTTGTTAGTTGCTCTTTCAGCATTCACCTCATTGTGAGGGATCAAGGGCTCTCCATCGGCAACCAGTAGCCCAACGACCTGCATCATGTGCCTGCTGAGAGGCACTTCGTCTTCTAAAGGAGTCTTTAGTGATGCAACAGTGATGTGATAAGGAGAGAAGGAGAGAAGATCATCATTTGTGTAGCCTTCATCCATCATATCTTCTAAGAGAAGAGAGAGATATCTTGTGTAGCAGATGGTGGCTAGTCTGTTCTTCTTCCCTTTGTTTTCTAGCTTAGCAATGAGGTCAGAGTAAAGTATATGAGCGATCCCTATATCTTGCCCCCAAATTAAGCTGTAAGCAATTGCTTGCTGGGCTCCATTAAGTTGATCATGAGACCCCTGGTTTCCACCCAGACATTTCACAATGTATAACATCAGCGTCCTCCAAATAGGTGAAAAGTAGTTCACTTTGATCAGGGATTTGTTCTGGAAACCTTTTGTGGTGAAGGGTTTATCATTGTCGTCATGAGGACGAAGGGTAGCCAGAGCCTTCTTTACCGTGGCGCTGGCAGGCACAGCGGACATGCCTTCATTGATTGGAAGTCCAATGACTTTGGCAAAGGTATGAAGGTCAAAAGTGAGAGGTTGGGGATGTGTGGAAAGTGTTAATGCAAGTAATGCCTAAAAACATTATTAGTGTTAACTAATCTTTCTTAGTTTTGATCACAACAAACCATACAACACATTTAGTGTAGAAACACAAAATGAATTATTTAACTAACACTATCATCAAGGTAATAATCATATCACTAACCTTTCTTAATCATACTTAGTGATCATCAAAATGATATCCTTAAAACTCACTTTTGCTAATAAGACAAAAGACTTTTTAATAAACTTTCTTTTTTAGAAAATGTTTTATTAAAATGGAAATTGAAAATTTGAAAATGGCATATTCCAAATGCTGTTAGAGTATCCTTTGAAGGGTTTAAATACCTCAGATATTCCCACCTCACTAAAAGACAAAAAACGGAGCGGTGTCTAGTGGCGGTACCTTAAGTACTTAGGCGGTACCTTATCGATATGGTACCGCGGGGTAAGATAAGGTACCGCGCACAGTAGCCGTTATATATCCGTTGTAACTTTTTCTCCTTTAAATAGTGGGTCAAATCTCATTTTCCAGCAAGCCTCTTGGACGATTTTCTCAGCCCCTTTTCTATTTTCTATAGCATAATCATTAGTAAATGATCACTTAAATTGTTAAGGATGTTTACATATGATTATCCTCTTGATCCCCTCCTTTACCATGTCCAAAGAGAAGATCACTCACTCACTAGTGTTGTGATAAAGATGAATCTATGAGCTAGTCATATTCATCATGATACCCCTTTTTGTTTTAGGTCAATCCTATGTATTTATGAATACTTGGACTAGTTGTGTTCATCCAAGTTATTTGTGGATACTTGGATTTGTTGTGTACATCCATTGCATATGTGTTTGCTTGGATTTGTGTTGTGTAAATCCAAGCTACATGTGTGTACTTGGATAAGTCTAGTTGAGTTGTAATAGATTTGATTAGGAGTTCTCACTAAACTATAAAGTGATGTGGTTGTGTCTTGTGAGTTCTCACTAAACTTTAAAGTGATTAGTAGTTTTGTTGTGTGAAGTTCTCACTTAGCTTCAAAGTGAAGAGTCGTGAAGATTGGTTCTAGCTTTCGATTAGAACTCGACATCTAGCCTTGTGTCGTAAAATGGTGAAGTAGGCAACGTCGTGAAGATTGGTTCTACCTTTCGATTATAACTCGACATCTAGCCTTGTGTCGTTAAATTGTGAAGTAGGCAACGTCGTGTAGATTGGTCCTAGCTAAAGATTAGGTCTCGACATTTAGCTTAGTGTCGGAAAATTATGTAAGCAACGATGTAAGGTTTTCTCCGCCGAGAAGGGAGCTTGTGGATATAGTGGAAATCTCGAGTAGGTGTACTCGAGGAGTGGAGTAGAAACGAGGATAGAGCCTCGTTGTCGAACCACTATAAATCTTGGTGTCTTCCCACTAGGTTGTCTCCTTCCTTGCTCTTTACTTATTTCATTATCATTATACTTGCTTATTATCCTTGCTAGTGTATTTCAATTGAACCTAATCATTATGCAACTTAGATTCAAGTAAAAGATAGTTTTGATACAAACCAAATTGAAAGTAATTTTAATTTGGTCACCAATCGAAGAGAAACTATTCAACCCCCCCTTCTAGTTTCTACAATTGGTATCAGAGCGATGGTCACTCAAGATCTTTGAAGTATATTGTACTTTAAAACTTGGATCGATCCATTGTCTCCTCAAATTAGAAGGTCTAGTTGTACTAAAGTTTCTCTTTGGTCAAAACTATGGTTTCTTTGAAAAATAGGTCTTTTAATTGATAACTTTGCATCCCACTTAAGATTAGTAGCCTTTATGCATTTTAGGTATACTTTTGAAATGTATCTACTAGTTTGCATCTTGCTTTGTGTAGGTACTCATGAAGATAAATCAATTTATTGGTTATGGATTGAGTTACTTGCATTTTTAGAAGAATCATCTTCATTGATCTTTAACATCTTTGAATGATGATACCAAGATGATTGGGAATGATACTAGTCCTTGAAGACTTAGTACTCATCATAGTCATTGATTGGGCATAGCACTTATTCCTCCATGGATTGCTCTTTGTGGCCAAGGTACGCTTTCGTTCTTCCACACGCCCTTTGATCATTCTTTTGATCATTACTTGACTATGTGCTTGTTCTCGGCATCCTTGCCTTGACATTTATTTGTGGTTTGTGTTTCTTTTCTTTTATCCTCTCAAACCTTCATTGCTTGGATACTTGACTCACTATGGTGATGTAGAGTGAGTTAGTAGAAGCTTAAAGTATCAAGCATGATTTCCATGGTTTGCACCCATACGGTTAGTAGGCCCTTTGTGGGAGAGAAAGTGAATTAATACTTTGCTCATATTTTAGTTTAGACTAAGACTATTATTGAAAGTGATCTTAGTTTAGACTTGAATAATTGCTTTGTGCTCATTCATTACCAAAGCCGTTTATTGTTTCGCCGGAAAGGCACGTCTTAAACCACTATATATGACACAAGCTATTCGTTTCAACTATTTGAAGATTGTCATTAATCCCTTGAGCATTGATCCTAGTCTTGATTCACTTCCCTTGATTTCTCTCCACTTAGTCGTTTTGCTACGAGTAGTCGTTTGTCCGTTTCGGTTCTTTTCGATCTTGATTTAACTCGTAATCCTTCGTTAAGGCATATTGCTTAGTGTTATGATGATCCAATGATATTCTAAAAGGCTCATGATTTAATTTTAAGTATTTTAGAAAAACTGGATTTTCAAAATTTGGCGTTTTTCAGAGATAGAAACCTGCCTCTGCTGGCGGTTCCTTATCTCCGCGGCTCAAACCCACGGTACCTTATCGATAAGGTACCGCGGGCAGAAACTTTTGTCAGAGCGCCAGTTTGTGTTTTTTATTCTTTTTCAAAACAAACTCTCTCTCTCCCAAAAACACACAGCCGGCGGGTTTTACCTTTTCGACCATTGTTGAAGCTTACAAAACCTTCAATCACTCAAATTAATTGATTCCAAGTTGTGGGTTTCACTCATCCTTCATCTAGCATAAATTAATTGTAAGTATTTTCTTTCAATTTCATCTATTTTGTTCTAGGGTTCATCCTTTCATAATTGGGGATTTTTAAAATTGAAATTGAATTAAAACCTTAATAGGAATGTGGGTTGACATGGTAATCTTACTATGATTCCTTAGGTTGATATTCATTAAGATTTCACTAAAACCCACTTATAGAACAAATCCGAATTTTGGCTAAATGATTTTGGTTGAATTATGGATTTGAGATGAACCCATGAACAAGTAGGTAATGACATTGTTAATGCTTACCTAAAAACCTTGTTTTGAAAAACCAATGTTCTAATCCATTATTGATCTAACATAGATCATGTGTTCTTGGTTAATGATGGAATAGACACATTGTGAACATGAAAATGATATGTAATCAATCCTATGTTTGTCAAGAAATTGATATAACACATTTTCATTTTTCGTTTTCCTTTTTGATTTTCATATGAGTGATTGGATAGATATTTTCGTGTTTAGGTACTTGTCATGTCTTCAAGATATCAAAAAGATCACGAACGAACACGAGCATACATGCCCTCTCACCCTCTTTTGATTCACTCTCACAAAAACTCATCTAAGTCTCTCGAACATTGTTGTTTCCATGAAGGACGCATTGTTTGTTCCACTTTCGCAAATGAGTTTATTCGCTTCATGTTTAAATCTATTGGGTTTGAGTGTCTTCTTGATATTAATGAGCCAATATTTCCCTCGTTTCTCATGGAGTTCTTTAGCTCATTCACATTGATAAGCATCGATAATGGTTTGTCTATACGATTTTCCATTATGGGGAAAATCATTATTTACAATCTTGAAGAATTTGGTGATATTCTTGGAGTGCCATCTAATGGTCAATGTCGATTCACCGATGCTTGGAGTTTAGACTCTTTAGAATCAGCCCCTATTGATGCTCATTATGTGACCGTGCTTCCAACTCCTTCGGACATCATTCATACCATTTCTAAACCTCGTGAGCATCCTATTCATGGTAAATTTCAAGGAGTTGTTCGAACTCTCTCTCCTTGGGAATTACTATCTAGTGATATTAATGATTTCATGTCTCCTTGGGTAGAAATCATTAGGGAAAATGTGATGTGTCTTGATGGGAATCGGGATTTAGTACCCGCTTGTCTTGCACACATGTTGTATTATGTTGCCACCACAAATCCTTACAATCTCGCATTTTTCATAGCTAGAAGAATTAGGTTTGTTATTCTTGAGCCTAAGTCAAGTCTTCCCTACGGAATGCTTCTTTCTCGTCTTCTTAGAAGAGTCCTAATTGACTTTCCGTCTCTTCTATCTTCACCCTATCACTCCTTTGATCGTGTCATGTCTCCCATTCAAGGGAACATTTCACCCGAGATCAATGTGAACTCGTGTCAAGTCGAAAACACTTCTCAAGAAGAGTCTTCTAGTAACCCTCACTCAAACTTCATAAACTTCATGTCCTCTTCAATCTCCATCTTGTCCTCCCATGAAGTTGATTCCGACTATCAATTTTATCTCAATCATCTTCTTCGAGAACGCCTAAGAAGTGAATCAAGGAATTAGATGTTATGCTCATAGTGACTTGCAACACTCATCTAGGATGTTTTCATGACTCTCTTCTCTTCATTTGGTTATGTATTAACTTATACTTGGATTATTATTTACTTTGATCCTTTATGTTAATTACGCCTTCATGATTGTGTTTTACATAGCTTTGTGCATGCCATATGATAGTTAGCTTATTAGATTATGATCTGTAGTTAACTTTGGCTTGTGAAACCTTTGGGAAAAATCTGGGTTTATCAAAAACTGGGATGGGAAAATTTTGAAAACCTTCTGGACGCGGTTCTATATCGACCCGCGGTTCCTTATCGATAAGGTACCGCCGGTCCTAGATAAGGAACCGCCGACCACTGTGCACGACAGCATCTTTGCTTTACACTGTTTTCTTAATTTTGTGTAAACCTTGCATGATTTTCAGTAATAAACTGCACATTTCCTAAACTAGGGTATCTAAATTCATTATTCACCTAAAATGATTTTAACCCATTACTAGTTTGGATCATCCCCTCAACCATTTAAACCCACCTTGTTTGCCATGTTCTTCACACATCAAACATACTTCCCTAAACCTTAAACCACCCTAATCAACCATGGTGTGTACCAAAACCTCAAACACTTCCAAGACCTCCACCCCAAGAAAAACTCTCAAAATAAGGGTTAAGGTAGCTAAGCCTAACTCTTCACCTTTCCACACACCTAAGAATGAGAATGCTCCTATCCTCATTTCTTCATCACCTTCCCCACCTCTTGCACCATGCAAGACTTCTTCCACCCATGGTACTAACCACTCCATTGGTTCTACCTCCTCTTAATTTAATTCTAGAATGAATGAGCTTTCTTCACCCTTCACTCCAAGTGCACCATTGGAAGTGACCACACAACCTCAACCAATCCAAAGCATTCCTTTTAGGAATGACTTTGATGACACTTTGGTGACTTCACCATTTACCCCTCACAACTCACCAATTTCACCAACCTTGGAGAATTTTCCTCCACACTCACCCATTTCCCCTTTGGGGAACATGCCTCCACTTTCACCCACATCACCCTTGGAGAACTTGCCTCCTCCACCTCCACCCAACTCAAACATCCCAATTTTGGGTGTCCCACTTTCCCTCCTCTTGGGTGATCCGTACTTTGGGTTTCAACAAACTCATGGTCCTAGTTGCCCATGTTGTCTTTACAATCACTACATAATCCATAACCTTAGGATGGACATGTATGAACTACATAGGAGGTTGCAAAACTTCTTGCTTGCTTTGTTCTCCATGCCTCCTCCTAGGAGATGAATGATGGAGTTCTTTTAATAAAGTTTTTCAACAACAAGCCAAAGAAAACCACCTATCTAGATTTTATGATAAGCTAGCTATGTATTAGTTAGTTTTATTTATCTTTGTACTTGTCTCCTCATTAATGAATGTTTCATGTTGTTGTGTCATGGATTTAGCTTTGTGTGATTCTATCCTTTTGTGCACACTAATCAACTTTAATTTGAAATTAAAATTGAACCTAAATCTATCACAACCCCTAAACTTGACTAAAATTGGTTCAAAATGATATCTAAATTATTTTGTCACCCTTTGTCAAGACATTCTTTATGAATGTGTTGCTTTATGCAACCCTAGCATATTTTGGTTCTAATAGAGGTAAAATTCCAAGATTTGCAACTTTTTGAAAAAGTCTCAGTTTTTCCCAAAACCTAGGAAAAAGTTGGTTTAAAGTCCACTGGACGCGGTTCCTTAAGGACCCGCGGTTCCTTAGTGATATGGAACCGCCGGCCCATATAAGGTACCGCGGCCAGAAAGTGACTTTTGACAAATGTTTGGTCAAAACCTTTAAACCCTATTCCCAGTCAAGAATCCTTGTTTACTCAAATTGACTAAACATTCCTTGACAATGCACATTTTGTATTCAAACTCTTACCTTGATTACATTTTACTTATACCCCAACCTTGAGATTTCATTCTCACACCTTCCCAACCTTGAGAATTCATTCTCACATTACCTTGAGATATCATTCTCACACTCTCACAATGCCTAACTCCTACATTCCTAACCTTGACATTTCTCTGTCACAACCCCACTCACCCAAAGCTTGCTCATCCAAGCTTTCAAAGAAACCGAAAATCTCGGTTCGACCCGTTTGGGTTAAGAAGAATGAACCATCTTCGTCCAAACCACCCAAAAACCCTACCTTCTCTCCAATCAAGTATTGGAATGAGACTTACACCATAAACCCCATCACTGGAGCAAAAGAACATGTTCCACCACCACCAAAATCCTTCAATACCCCCCAACTCAATGACCTTTCCACCTTCCCAAACCTCACAAGGCATTGTGAAAACATTCCCAAACCCTTTACCCCACCACCACCAAACCCTATGTTTGATGCCATACCCACATCAAACGATTTTGTGTTGCATCATGGATTCTCGTGTGACTGTTGCCGATTTCAACAATTTGAACTTGCTCATGTGTATGAGAAGTTAAATTTTCTTGAATTCCTCCTCACTCGACCTCCTATTCAAGTTTTCGTTCCGGTGGACAAAACTTCGAATGATGCATCGTCATCTTTTTAGTTTTATTTTATTTTTAGCAATCTTGGAAAATATCACTATTAGACTAGCTTATGCTTAGTGGTTTATTTTCAATATTTATTGCTTTTAGATACTCATACTATGTGTATGACTATCTTCCTTGTTGTATTTTTTTTGTAACTTTTGTGTTATTTGTGTGCTATCTAATTAGTTCTATTTTTGAGTTGATCTTCGTTAAATTTTTACAATTGCTTATGGGTGATACCATCAATTCTAAACCTTTGACCCATTGACAAACTTATCATCTTCTTTTTATTGAAGTTTGATTTTGTCAATTACCTCTTTGGACATACTTAGCAAAATACTTGCTTCTAATTTGAGATTTCTTCTCTTTCTCCCTCTCAAGTTACTTAGTAGATAGTGATCATATATACATTGGTGTTTCTTTCCTTTCTACTAACCTTTGTGTAGCATGTCACCTTAGCTCACAAACTTGGTGCCCCAAGCAAGGGGGAGCAACCACCAAGGGGGAGCTACTAGCAAAGTTCGATGCACTTCAAAGACTTATGCTAACCTTTTTGCTACGACAAAGTGGGAGAAATGATAGTGATAAACTAGTTAATAATTCCATAGTTTGTGTTTATACGTAAATGAGTTTATCGTTTGTCGTAATCAAAAAGGGGGAGATTGTTAATGCAAGTAATGCCTAAAAACATTATTAGTGTTAACTAATCTTTCTTAGTTTTGATCACAACAAACCATACAACACATTTAGTGTAGAAACACAAAATGAATTATTTAACTAACACTATCATTAAGGTAATAATCATATCACTAACCTTTCTTAATCATACTTAGTGATCATCAAAATGATTATCCTTAAAACTCGCTTTTGCTAATAAGACAAAAGACTTTTTAATAAAATTTCTTTTTTAGAAAATGTTTTATTAAAATGGAAAATGAAAATTTGAAAATGGCATATTCCAAATGCTGTTAGAATATCCTTTGAAGGGTTTAAATACCTCAGATATTCCCACCCCACTAAAAGACAAAAAACGGAGCGGTGTCTAGTGGCGGTACCTTCAGTACCTAGGCGGTACCTTATCGATATGGTACCGCGGGGTAAGATAAGGTACCGCGCACAGTAGCCGTTATATATCCGTTGTAACTTTGTCTCCTTTAAATAGTGGGTCAAATCTCATTTTCCAGCAAGCCTCTTGGACGATTTTCTCAGCCCCTTTTCTATTTTCTATAGCATAATCATTAGTAATCACTTAAATTGTTAAGGATGTTTACATATGATTATCCTCTTGATCCCCTCCTTTACCTTGTCCAAAGAGAAGATCACTCACTCACTAGTGTTGTGATAAAGATGAATCTATGAGCTAGTCATATTCATCATGATACCCCTTTTTGTTTTAGGTCAATCCAATGTATTTATGAATACTTGGACTAGTTGTGTTCATCCAAGTTATTTGTGGATACTTGGATTTGTTGTGTACATCCATTGCATATGTGTTTGCTTGGATTTGTGTTGTGTAAATCCAAGCTACATGTGTGTACTTGGATAAGTCTGGTTGAGTTGTAATAGATTTGATTAGGAGTTCTCACTAAACTATAAAGTGATGTGGTTGTATCTTGTGAGTTCTCACTAAACTTTAAAGTGATTAGTAGTTGTGTTGTGTGAAGTTCTCACTTAGCTTCAAAGTGAAGAGTCGTGAAGATTGGTTCTAGCTTTCGATTAGAACTCGACATCTAGCCTTGTGTCGTAAAATGGTGAAGTAGGCAACGTCGTGAAGATTGGTTCTACCTTTCGATTAGAACTCGACATCTAGCCTTGTGTCGTTAAATTCTGAAGTAGGCAACGTCATGTAGATTGGTCCTAGCTAAAGATTAGGTCTCGACATTTAGCTTAGTGTCAGAAAATTATGTAAGCAACGATGTAAGGTTTTCTCCGCCGAGAAGGGAGCTTGTGGATATAGTGGAAATCTCGAGTAGGTGTACTCGAGGAGTGGAGTAGAAACGAGGATAGAGCTTCGTTGTCGAACCACTATAAATCTTGGTGTCTTCCCACTAGGTTGTCTCCTTCCTTGTTCTTTACTTATTTCATTATCATTATACTTGCTTATTATCCTTGCTAGTGTATTTCAATTGAACCTAATAATTATGCAACTTAGCATCAAGTAAAAGATAGTTTTGATACAAACCAAATTGAAAGTAATTTTAATTTGGTCACCAATCGAAGAGAAACTATTCAACCCCCCCTTCTAGTTTCTACAGAAAGGTTGAAGGTGATATGTGATGAGGTTTGATCAACTTCGGCGCTATATGATAGGTGTGTAAACACCCATCCTTTTACCACTTAATTCTGGCTAAAACAAGACCAAAACACGTAATTAATATCATTTGTTTGGAATTATGCGTGGTTTTTGTGTTTATTGTGATTTCAGAGCTAACCGGATGAATATTAAAGAAAACATGGGATTGCACGGGTTTTATCAAGGAAAAAGACTCAAGATAAAGTCTATTGTCCAAGAGATGCAAAAGATTTGAAGTCACTAGGCCTATTCGAAGATTTATCAAAGAAAAGGACTAAAGACGGAAGATTTTCATAAGTCGAAGAAACTCAAGTCTATTTAACGAAGAAATTAAAAGACGAGTTGGATTTAATCGACAACAAATCCCGAATCAGAATCGAAAACGTCAACTTTTCTGAAAAGACGAGAAGACAAGAAGAAGAGGAGAAAGCCCACTCACCAACCAACCACTAGGACTATAAATAGATTTTTCTTCACATTTAGAGAGGAGAGTTTTTTTCATTTTTCCTTTTTCCAGGCTTTGTAGTTCGTCCCATCACCAACTCCATTAGGGAGTTTGGTGATTTTCATCTTTTTCTTTTCAATCTTGTAATCATTGATCATTAACCTTGTTACTCTTCCATTAATCAATCCATTCCATCTTTCTATTTATCTTGTTCTTCATCACTTTTATTGCAAGTTTCTAAGTTTCTTCTTTGATTCTAGTTTGATCTTAAAAAGTTGTTGAATTAGTGTTTTTATTGGTGGGATTTGTTCCTTATGGTATGTTAATGATTATTGGATAGTTTGGTAAAACCTTTTTAAGTATTGGAGTTGATTTTGAGTTAATTTCGGGTACCCTGTTTTACTTGCTGCTGTATCTGTTCTTCGTTCCAGATCTTCCGAACAAGGCTTTTATTCCGAATAGACTTGTTCTAGTTTGCCTTACTCGGAATATTTCAATTATTCCGAGTGGAGGTTTCATTTCTTCTTTATTCGGAATATTCTACATATTCCGAATTGGGCCTCATTTTCCGAATTGCCAAAATTTATTTTCCATCATTCGGAATATTTCATTATTCCGAATAGGGTTGTTTTAGTTTCATTACTAGGAATATTTTGGATATTCCGCATTGCCATTTTTCAGTCTTCTTATTCGGAACTTTTCCAACATTCCGAATAGAGTTTTTATTGTCCCTTACTCGGAATATTTTCCGCATAGCATATTTTTGTTTCATTACTCGGAATATTCCGAACAGCCGATTTTGAGTCTCCTTATTCGGAACATTTTCCGAATAGCACTTTTCCCAATTATTCCGCATAGAGATCTTATTCCGCATGACGTCAATATTCCGAATGAAGCAAATTTTCCGCATAAGCCATCTTTCCGAATAGGGGTATTTTTCCAATTTTGCTTATTACTTGTTGCTTGTTTTTAGTTTACTTCATTACCATTTTTAGTTACCTGTTTAGTAGAATAGAAAACCAAACCCACTTTTTGTCACCAAGAACAAATCATTCCACTTTTAACTGAGATCAATTCGAGAGGATACCGAGAGAAATTTGAACCTAGCAAAATCCATGTATCAAATGGCGCCGCTGCCGGCTCCTCTCGTTAAGATCAAAAGTTTTTTGTAGAACTTGGATTTTGGGATCCGTTCCCCGTGAACGTTACTTTTGCAAGAAAATTTTCAAAAACACTAAAAAATATAAAATTTTCAAAAATCCTAAAAATTAAAAAACAATAAAAACCAAAAATATTTTTGCTTTGTTTGTTCGTTCTTTTGCAGGTGTATGCGCACTCGATCCACGTCTTATCAAGAGCCCGAGCCTCTCGATAACTTAGACATGGCTGGTGTCCAAAACAACAATAACATACCACCTCCGAACAACAATAATAACAACAACAACCCGCCTTTCAACAACATGAATAACAACAACAATGAGCCACTTCCGGATAATCGCCCAATGATTGAACTGCTGCAAGCTCATGTTGATGGCAACACGGATCCAATTGTTATACCACCAATTGCCGCCAACAATTTCGAGCTCAAGTCAGGCTTTATCCAGATGGTCTCAGCTCAACCATTCTTGGGACGCACCATTGATGACCCACACGACCATATCAAGAGATTTCTACAACTCACCAACACGGTCAAATTCAATGGAGTTCCACAGGAGGTTATAAGGTTACAACTTTTTCCCTTTTCTTTAGAGGGACAAGCCCGGCATTGGCTTGCTAAGGAACCGCCACAGAGTATTCTCTCGTGGACGGATTTGGAAACAAAGTTTATTAACTACTTTTTTCCACCCTCTCGTACTACCGCTTTGCGGAATGAGATTATAAACTTTGAACAAAAGTACGATGAGTCATTCAGTGAATCTTGGGATCGTTTTAAAGATCTTTTAAGAAAATGCCCACAACATGGTTTTACCAAAGTACATCAAATAAATACTTTTTACAATGGTTTAAGCATGAGTGATCAAGATTCACTGAATAGTGCCTCAGGGGGTAATTTATTGGCTAAGACTTCCAATGCTGCTTGGGACATCATTGAGAACAAATCTCGTGTGCAAACCAAGAGCGTTAGGACCAATGTTGCTAGTGCTAGCACTAATGACAGCGACAAGCGATTAGACAAAATCACCACGCTTCTTGAATCGCTTGTCACCCACACCGTCAGCAACAACAACAGCAACAACGCCAAAAACGCACAAGTGAACGCTATCAGCCAACCTTGTGAGATATGCGGTGGTCCCCACTCTTACACAACTTGTACCGCCACCCAAGATTACCCTGCTGAGAATGTGAATGCGGCATATGGCACCTACCAACAACCCGCTTATCAAGCAAAACCCCAAGGTGACCGTAACTTGCTTAGCTATCGCAGCAACAACTATCTTTCACCACCTGGCTTTCCTCCTTCCAACCCAAACCAACAACAAAACCTTAATCGCCCTCCTCAACAACAACAACAACCTCGTCAACCATACATCCCACCTCACAAGCAACAACAACCACCTCAAAGAAACAATCAAGTCTACCAACAACCTGCTTACCAACCACCTGCATACAATGCTCCTCCCAACCAACCCAACGCTCTTCACCAAGAAGTGGAAACTTATATGAGGACTAACGATGCGATAGTGGGAAATCTTCAGAGAGAAGTGCTCAACCTGAAAGCCGACTTGGTCAAGCAAGGAAATGATTTGAGAGCCGATATGCGAAACACGTTGGATAGCCAGACGAATGACTTGAGGAACATGATGGCTAGTTTCTTCCAAAGTAGTCAACCCTCTTCTTCGGGTACTCTTCCGAGTAACACCGTTGCGAACCCAAGAGGGGAGATGAAAGCAATCACCACTCGAAGTGGTAAAGGTACCAAGGAACCCGAGCTTCCTATACCTCCACCGGTGGTTGTGACTAAGGAGAACGAGTCGCCTGCTCCTATTCCTCCTCCTTCTCCTTCCCCAATTTCTCCACCTCTTCATTCTACCCCTCCTCCACCCGTGGTTGTGAGTGACCCTATTCCCCTAAAGCCTTCCTCTTCTTCCAATATACCTTATCCTTCTAGGTTGAGGAAAGAGAAGCAAAAGAGCAAGGATGATATTCAGGTTTCTAACTTTCTTAAAATGTTTAAACAACTGAATTTCAATATCTCCTTCGCTGAGGCTCTCGCTCATATGCCCAAGTATGCTAAAATGTTTAAAGACCTTCTGAGCGACAAGGAAAAGCTCCTCGACATTGCCAACACCCAACTTAATGAGAACTGCTCTGCAGTGCTCTTAAGGAAATTGCCAACCAAGCTTGGTGATCCGGGTCGTTTTCTTATCCCTTGCAATTTCCCGGGAGTAGAGAATTGCATGGCCCTAGCCGATCTAGGTGCCAGTATTAATCTCATGCCTCTAAGTGTTTGGAAGCAATTATCTCTCCCAGAGCTAGTCCCCACCAAGATGACTTTGGAATTGGCCAACCGTACGGTTGCTTATCCAGTGGGGATAGCCGAAGATGTCATTGTAGGAGTCGACAAATTCACCTTTCCTGCTGATTTTGTTGTCGTCGACTACGAGATGGACCCCCGTGTGCCACTTATTGTTGGTCGTCCATTCTTGAGGACCGGTCGCACTCTCATTGATGTTGAAGCCGGAGAGCTTATCATGAGAGTGGGTGACGACAAAGTAGTCTTCAACATGGGAAAGTTGTCTAAACAGCCTTATTCATATGAGATCGTTAATTGTATTGACGTTCTTGATGAGGCTTGTGAAGAACACTTTAATGATGCTTGCAAAAGTATTCCTACCTCTCTTCCCACTGTTGAGACCGTGTCCTCTATTGATTCATCGTTGTCTCTATTTGGAGATAGTGATTTATTCTGGAACAATCTTGAAGCTACCATGGGAGATGCGAATTTAGCTACTAATGATTCTCCCACCGAGGGGGATGAAGACATGAGTTTCTTTGACAATCTTCTCACTGAAGACAATCCTTCGCCTCCATCTCCCACGGTCATTGCTATCGATACTCCGACTTTGAAAACGCCTCCCGTCGAAAATCCTCCGGATTTGGAACTTAAGGAGTTGCCGCCACATCTCGAGTACGTGTTCCTTGACGACAACAAGAAGTCGCCCGTCATCATTGCGAAGGATTTGAAAGATGAAGAGAAGACTCGCCTCGTCGCCGTGCTAAAGGATCATAAGAAGGCTATTGCTTGGAAAATCTCGGATATTCGTGGAATTGATCCTCACTTCTGCACGCACAAAATTCTCATGGAGGACGACTTCAAGCCCACTATTCAAAGCCAACGAAGGGTGAATCCAAAAATACATGAAGTCATCAAAACAGAGGTTATCAAACTTCTTGATGCGGGTATGATCTACCCTATTTCGGATTCACCGTGGGTTAGTCCAATCCATTGTGTGCCCAAGAAGGGCGGAATAACCGTTGTTCCCAATGAACACAACGAGTTGATTCCCACTCGTCTCGTTACTGGGTGGAGAGTTTGTATAGACTACCGCAAACTCAATGATGCCACGAGAAAGGATCATTTCCCTCTACCTTTCATGGACCAAATGCTTGAACGATTAGCCGGTAATGAATATTACTGCTTTCTTGATGGTTTCTCGGGTTATTTTCAAATACCCATCGATCCCCAAGATCAAGAGAAGACTACATTCACTTGTCCCTATGGCACTTTCGCTTACAAAAGAATGCCTTTTGGCTTATGTAATGCGCCCGGGACTTTTCAAAGGTGTATGTTAGCTATCTTCCATGACATGGTTGAACAAACCATGGAAGTCTTCATGGATGATTTTTCGGTCTTCGGGGATTCCTTCTCTGCTTGCCTTGCCAATTTAGAACGTATGCTAAAGCGGTGCGAAGACACTCGCCTTGTTCTAAATTGGGAAAAATGCCATTTTATGGTAAAAGAAGGCGTCGTGCTTGGACATAAGATTTCGAAAGCCGGTCTTGAAGTAGACCGTGCTAAAGTTGATGTTATAGCAAAGTTGCCTCCACCTTCCACTGTGAAGGGTGTGAGAAGTTTCTTGGGTCATGCGGGCTTTTACCATCGATTTATCAAAGATTTTTCTCAAATCGCTCGCCCGATGACCCACCTCTTGGAAAAAGATACTCCATTTATCTTCTCCAAAGAGTGCCTTGAAGCCTTTAACTCACTTAAGGATAAGCTAACTAAAGCACCCGTCTTGGTTACCCCTAATTGGGAGCTTCCCTTTGAGTTGATGTGCGATGCTAGTGATTTTGCTATTGGAGCGGTTCTTGGACAAAGAGTGAACAAACACTTCCAACCGATCCATTACGCTAGCAAGACAATGACTGGGGCACAATTGCATTATACGACAACCGAAAAAGAGCTTTTAGCGGTTGTCTATGCTTTTGAAAAATTCCGCCCCTATCTTGTCCTTTCCACCACCATTGTGTATACCGATCATTCCGCGTTGAAGTACTTGTTGACAAAGCAAGATTCAAAACCAAGACTTCTTCGCTGGGTTTTGCTGCTCCAGGAATTTAAAATCGACATCCGCGATAAAAAAGGAGCAGAAAACTTAGCCGCGGACCATCTTAGTAGACTTGAGGATCCATACCAAGGGGATCATCCGACCAAAGAAATCAATGATTCTTTTCCCTTGGAGACCTTAATGTCTATAAACTCGAAGCCGAATGAAACCCCGTGGTTTGCGGACTTTGCAAACTACTTGGCGGGTGGAATTCTCAAGAAAGGGTTGACGTCCCAACAAAAGAAGAAGTTCTTTACCGACATCAAGACTTACTTTTGGGACGACCCTTACCTATTCAAACAATGTGCTGATCTGATAATTCGCCGATGTGTTGATGGACCGGCAGCGTCAGACATCCTTGATGCTTGCCACAAAGGACCCACCGGTGGTCACTTTGGTCCCAACTACACCGCAAAGAAAGTGTTTGATTCGGGATTTTATTGGCCCTCCATATATCGTGATGCTCACAATATGGTTAAGCGATGTGATGTTTGCCAAAAGCAAGGCAAAATCACACATAAAGACGAGATGCCTCAGAATTTCATTCAAGAGTGTGAAATTTTTGATGTTTGGGGTATCGACTTTATGGGGCCATTCCCATCCTCTAAAGGAAACAAATACATCCTTGTAGCCGTTGACTACGTTTCAAAGTGGGTTGAAGCCAAAGCTTTGCCTACTAATGACGCAAGGGTGGTTTGTAACTTTTTAAAAGCTCTATTCGCTCGCTTCGGTGTGCCTCGCGCCATTATTAGTGATCGTGGGACTCATTTCTGCAATGATCAATTTGCTAGAGTCATGGCTAAGTACGGTGTAAACCATCGTCTTTCCACAGCCTACCACCCACAAACTAATGGCCAGGCCGAAATATCCAACCGAGGACTGAAGCGAATTTTGGAAAGAACCGTGGGAGAGCATCGTGCCGCATGGGCTGATAAACTAGATGATGCTTTGTGGGCTTTCCGTACTGCTTACAAGACCCCGATCGGCTGTACGCCTTATCGTCTTGTGTACGGGAAAGCGTACCACCTCCCCATTGAGTTGGAGCACAAGGCTTATTGGGCCTTGAAGTGGGCTAATTTTGATATAAACAAAGCCGGTGACCTACGCAAGATCCAACTCAATGAGCTGAATGAACTCCGTAATGAGGCTTATGAAAATTCTTTGATCTATAAGGAACGAACTAAGCTCATTCACGACTCCAAGATCAAAAACCGAGAGTTCCATGTTGGAGACAAAGTCTTACTTTTTAACTCTCGGTTGAAAATCTTTTCGGGCAAGCTCAAATCTCGTTGGTCCGGCCCATTCACCATCGCCCAAATTTTTCCATATGGTACTCTCGAGCTCGCTCAACCTAATGGACCAAATTTTAAGGTGAATGGCCAACGAGTGAAGTTGTACTTCGGTGAGGACACCTCTCAGGAGGTGATTCCATCCCTCACCACGTTCCCCATGAACTGAATTTGGGTCGAGTCAGGCTCGTGACTCGGTTATCAAAAACAAGCGCTCCTCGGGAGGCAGCCCGAGTATCTATCCCTTTAACCCCCTAAGTGTAGGGGAGGACCTATTTTGGTCATTTGTGTTTGTGTGGTGATGTGATTACAGGGCTAATTGCAATCTTGGAAACTTTGAAGAACCGTGCTCCCGTGTTATCCGAAATCCGGTTCTATCTCTCAACTATCGTGATTCAGTTTTCTTCAGTCTCACGTTTGAAATTGATCACTTTAGTCGTCTCTTCCTTAACTTGAGTTAACCAACGTGCACAATGTCATAAGTGTAGGGGAGACTTTTCCCACATGCTTAAACATTGAGGACAATGTTTATCTTAAGTGTAGGGGAGACTTCTATCGAAGTTTTAAGTGGACTTTTCCATGAAAATGCCTTCAATTAACCGGAAAATCATCTTTTTCAACATTTTTCAAATTTTTTATTAACTTTGGCCATTTAGTCGTAATTTTAAAATTTTTTCCGTTGCTTTCATATGTATATATCCCGCAATAAAGTTAAAGATATTAATAAATTGGTTTGGCTAGTTTAGAAGTTTTTGACATATTAGGCCCGTTGCGTTTATTTTGACTCAACCCGAATAGACTTATCCAAGTTTATTCTAGCTAGTATCCTTAACCATGTAGACCTTAATTGGTTTATTAGGCTAAGTATCCACGAGTCTCATTATTTGAGATTTTAAATTGTGGAGGACGAGAAATGATAGAGTCAATTATAAGTCGGTAATCTTGCGCAAGCTCACTTGGTGTAATTATTCGCCTATTCTCCCATCACTTGCTAATAATTTATCTGCAATAAGTAAGGTCTTACGATTTGAAAAGTTACTTAGCTTCTAGCCCAAGATCGTTTAAAAGTTGCTCGGTAATGATAAGAGTTCATAGCCAAGGCATAACTTATGAAGCGGGGCGCGAAGATTGGCGAGTCCGAAAAGGCCCTAACAAGGCATGAGGATTCAATTTTATTGCTGAAGATCCAAAGTGATGTGAAAAGCATTATTCCTAAAGTCAATATGAAGGATCAAGACTCACGACGAAAAGCAATCAACTCCCATAAAGATCATGGAGAAGTCTATCCGAAAAGGCCCTAACAAGGCATGAGGATTCAATTTTATTGCTGAAGATCCAAAGTGATGTGAAAAGCATTATTCCTAAAGTCAATATGAAGGATCAAGACTCACGACGAAAAGCAATCAACTCCCATAAAGATCATGGAGAAGTCTATCCGAAAAGACCCTAACAAGGTATGAGGATAAATAGATCCAAGTCCGAAAAGGAGGCGGATCGTTGTATCTCAAAATCCCAATTAGAGATTGAAGAAATAATCATGAAGTCGTGGTCAACAAAGTTGGAGTACCCCTCAAAAGTCTCCAAGTGAAGAAACTCTATTATGATGAGAAGACCATTATCTCAAGAACGTCTCTCGAAGATATGAAGTATGAAGTACATGCCAAATATCGGCCCGAGAAAGGTCTCAAATCGTGAACCAAGTTATGCCAAGATATGAACTTTTTGATATCCCGAGAAGCAGTTTTAAGAGATTTTGTCCTTTAGCTAACTATTGATCAAATCGTCCTACTTTGCTTTCAGCCTTAATAAACTATCGAAATAAGTCCAAAAATGCATCTTCATGATCATTCTAAGACAAAAATGAAATATAAGAGATACACCTAGGAATAAGGGAGTTTAAGCATTTAATTAAGCCATGTGTGTAAGTGTTTGATTTACTAACTTATAATAACAATGATCTCGTTTTTAAGCTTAGTTTGGGGAACGTGAAACTTGAGGGTGATAAATCTTCGCAACACCAAAGCCCTAATGTAAGTCTTTGATTTCTTTACAAATTATTTCATTTCTTTTTGTTCATCTTAAAGTTTTTATTTCTCCTAGTTATTTGATTCTTAATTAGTAGTATTTGAATAAGGCCAAGGTTGATTAATTATGAGAAAAATGTGAAATTGCTTTATCACTAAGCATTGCATGAGGGCATGACAATGGTTAAGTGTAGGGGATTTGATAGGTGTGTAAACACCCATCCTTTTACCACTTAATTCTGGCTAAAACAAGACCAAAACACGTAATTAATATCATTTGTTTGGAATTATGCGTGGTTTTTGTGTTTATTGTGATTTCAGAGCTAACCGGATGAATATTAAAGAAAACATGGGATTGCACGGGTTTTATCAAGGAAAAAGACTCAAGATAAAGTCTATTGTCCAAGAGATGCAAAAGATTTGAAGTCACTAGGCCTATTCGAAGATTTATCAAAGAAAAGGACTAAAGACGGAAGATTTTCATAAGTCGAAGAAACTCAAGTCTATTTAACGAAGAAATTAAAAGACGAGTTGGATTTAATCGACAACAAATCCCGAATCAGAATCGAAAACGTCAACTTTTCTGAAAAGACGAGAAGACAAGAAGAAGAGGAGAAAGCCCACTCACCAACCAACCACTAGGACTATAAATAGATTTTTCTTCACATTTAGAGAGGAGAGTTTTTTTCATTTTTCCTTTTTCCAGGCTTTGTAGTTCGTCCCATCACCAACTCCATTAGGGAGTTTGGTGATTTTCATCTTTTTCTTTTCAATCTTGTAATCATTGATCATTAACCTTGTTACTCTTCCATTAATCAATCCATTCCATCTTTCTATTTATCTTGTTCTTCATCACTTTTATTGCAAGTTTCTAAGTTTCTTCTTTGATTCTAGTTTGATCTTAAAAAGTTGTTGAATTAGTGTTTTTATTGGTGGGATTTGTTCCTTATGGTATGTTAATGATTATTGGATAGTTTGGTAAAACCTTTTTAAGTATTGGAGTTGATTTTGAGTTAATTTCGGGTACCCTGTTTTACTTGCTGCTGTATCTGTTCTTCGTTCCAGATCTTCCGAACAAGGCTTTTATTCCGAATAGACTTGTTCTAGTTTGCCTTACTCGGAATATTTCAATTATTCCGAGTGGAGGTTTCATTTCTTCTTTATTCGGAATATTCTACATATTCCGAATTGGGCCTCATTTTCCGAATTGCCAAAATTTATTTTCCATCATTCGGAATATTTCATTATTCCGAATAGGGTTGTTTTAGTTTCATTACTAGGAATATTTTGGATATTCCGCATTGCCATTTTTCAGTCTTCTTATTCGGAACTTTTCCAACATTCCGAATAGAGTTTTTATTGTCCCTTACTCGGAATATTTTCCGCATAGCATATTTTTGTTTCATTACTCGGAATATTCCGAACAGCCGATTTTGAGTCTCCTTATTCGGAACATTTTCCGAATAGCACTTTTCCCAATTATTCCGCATAGAGATCTTATTCCGCATGACGTCAATATTCCGAATGAAGCAAATTTTCCGCATAAGCCATCTTTCCGAATAGGGGTATTTTTCCAATTTTGCTTATTACTTGTTGCTTGTTTTTAGTTTACTTCATTACCATTTTTAGTTACCTGTTTAGTAGAATAGAAAACCAAACCCACTTTTTGTCACCAAGAACAAATCATTCCACTTTTAACTGAGATCAATTCGAGAGGATACCGAGAGAAATTTGAACCTAGCAAAATCCATGTATCACTATACCAGAACTCCTTCAAATATTGGTGATAGCATGTGGAAGGTACTCTGGTTATGGCTTCAAAAGGTGGAGTTTTTGAGGAAGGAGAACAATGGTTGGTAGAGTTAATTGGTGTGTTCAAAGAGAGCTACACAATTGTTTAAGGCAATTTTTCCATCGTGTATCCCAAAATCAACGTTCGAGGCGGCCAGGAAGGTGAAAGCGGTGTTTTATGATGAAGACGCCATTGTTGAAGTGAGGAAGAAATGAAGGTTTTTGAGAAGATGAATAGTATGTGTGTGTGAAAGTAATGAGTAATGTGAGTTGTAACAATCCAAAAGCGTTGTCATTATTTAATTATATTTTTACGTATATTTTTGAAATTTTTGACGAGGTTGATTTTCATGACGATTGATAAATTGATTTGGATGATGTTGAAATTTTATTTTTATGTTTTGACGAGTTGCGAGGATTATTAGTGATGACGATATCGACGGATGCCCGAGAAATTTTACATTTTATTTTAAACATGTCGATGTTTAATATTTTGACGTTTTTATTTTAATGTCGTATTAAGTCGTGTCGGGACTATATAATATCATATTTTTTGTGCGTTTTAAGTTTTGAGAAGCATTTTTATGAAACCCGAGACCCGTAAAAATTTTCAAAAGTGACTAAAAGTCATTTCCCGCTTTTTAACAAAGTATTTGCATTTTGGTTCAAAAGAATCACAATTGGCAAAAACTACCCTAAACTTTTTCCATATAAAAGGAAAAATAAACACAAAATAACACACAAACACATTCCACCATAAAAATTTCTCTCTCCCTCCTCTCCTCCCTCTTTTCCCGTCCACCCTCACAACACAAACACCCCACAAATTTTGATTTCTAGCTTGAATCTTTAAAAATCAATCAAAGACCCATTCGTATCTTTTCATTCTCTATCCATTGGTATGAAATTTAGCTACATGCATTGACATTTTTGAAAAACCCATTTTTGGATGAAAATCATGTGTTTTGATCATAAATTGTTGTTGTATGTAGGTGTTTATGCTTATATATATATATATATATATATATATATATATATATATATATATATATATATATATATATATATATATATATATATATATATATATATATATATATATATATATATATATATATATATATATATATATATATATATATATATATATATATATGTTTTTATGATTGCATGTTTATATTTTTGAGTTGGGTTTTTATGATTTGATATCTAGGATGATTTAGCATGTTGTGATATGAACTAGTAGTATAAGGATGATTATAGTGGTAAAAATGGGGTTAAAATATGGTGAAAATTAATTTTGAGTGATTTTTAAACATGTATTTTATAGCAGATTATTAAAAGTAATTTTCTGAAAATATGAGTTTGAGTTTGAGATGAACTAATTAGATATTGTTGTAGAGGATGTTTTTACCTTCGTTTTGGTATAAGGTAGGACTTCTAGCTCCAAACGAGCGAAAAGTTACGTTAGTTTGATTATTTCGTGTACCGGGAGACGAGTATCGTCACAATATATAATTGTTGTCGATATTTGGATCGAATCTCGGGGACTATAAAATGGATTTTTAAATATGTCATGGACTGATTTTAAGGTTAAGTATGAGGATGTCGAGTTATTTTCAAAGTTGAGTGTCGGTTTGATAAACGGAGAAAAATAAATGTGTTAAAAGACTATAAGAGTTGTTGACGTAAAACTGTCCGGTTTTTGTAGTTCAAAGATGAGTCGGGCAAGGAACTTTAAATGTAAAATCTTTTGATGAGTTTTTAACAGGGCTTTCTATATATAGTAAGTGAAGTTTCTGATTAGTATCATAAAAATTTGACGAATTTAAGTGGGGTAAATGACCTTGTACATTTTGTATGTACCGGCAGATTTTTATCGAAGGAGTCAACTAATAGAATAAATATATAGAATGAAACAAAAAGGTCACTTGTATTATTTTTATTTTGGATTGATTGTGATTTTATGATTTTGAGTTTGATATTACTAAGTATGGGTTTTACTCGAGTTATTATTGATGAACGCGCCTTATTTGATAGGTTGCGGTTTTTGTGTTTAACGGGCATCAACTATCGTCGAAGATCGTCTTACTACCGCTATTACTTCAGGTGAGTCTATAGCCTCGCTTTCTACTTGTTTTAATGATTTTAAAACCCGTGAGGGGGATACATGCTATTTGAAGTATAATGAACACATGTCATGAGTAATTGTTGGACCCGATGTTGCCTTTGATGAAATGAATTATAAGTACCTAATTGCATAAGACCCTAAATTCATGAGCCGTTAACTATATTCTGACTTGATGTTGCGAGTTGGGAATATCCGCTTATTCTAATAATAGTAATATTGGGCTGACAACCCTATCTGAGACCAGGGCTTTACGCTGAGTAACCCGCTGGGAAGGATAATTTTACGTGAATGAGAATTGGTATTCTTGCAATTAATACCCTAGTAGGGGCACTGGTAATTTTTCTAGTCATGCTGGCATTTGGCGTGGGTGACTAAGCTAAGGGGTCGATGTCATGAGCTTAATACAATTCAATAAATATTGTTATAATATGATATACCTGATTGATAGATTGTATGACCACAATTCTATTAAACAATTGTGAATGATTTTTACGATGTGTTCAATTATGATTTTGTAAAACCTATAGACTTGCTCAACCTTTGTGTTGATGATTTTAAGCATGTATTTCAGGTACTTGAAGTTGTTGAATTGCGGAGCTTGCTGGAGAAGGATTGCGGAATTGCTTTTGTAGTAATTTGGTCTAAAACATATTTCTTTCCCTATTGTCATAAACATACAGTAAATGGTCAAGTATTTTGGTAAAAGGTTTGTTGTTTTGATTAAGATCCCAGGGAAACCTGTACGCTACTCTGATATATTTTAAACTGATTTTACTTGGGATTGAAGGTTTTAGACATTGATTTAAATTATTTCCATATTTATTCTTAAATATACTGTTTTTGAGTCATTTAAAGAGTTGTGAAATGAAGTTTGTAAATAACACCCAAATGTGTATTTTCCGCTGCGCAATGTAAATTGGGGGTGTTAAAGATTGGTATCAGAGCTTTTTAGTTATAGCGAATTAGGTCTATTTTTGAAAAATGTCCTAAACTATAACTTTGGTGTCGAAAGTATTTAATAAAAGCAACGCAACTTCTATGCAAGGCTCCGGTAAGATTATTTATTTTTGTTATGCTTTGTTATTATAGATGTATCCCTTATAATTGTTATGAATTCTTGAGTATTTATTAAGTAAATACTGCAATGAGGTATTGGTATTAGTGAAAGGACGTGGAGTGCTTTCACCATAATTTCATCATAATTTCATCATAATTTCATTTTTATGAACATTGTATAATAATTATTTGCATTGCATTACATTGCATCACATACATATATATTTGGCATACGTAATTCATTTGCATTTGCATGATTATGCATTGCATATATATTTTTGAATAATGACCTTATGTACTTTTGAATTTTCTGTGATTTCAGAAAATGTCTGACATACCATATTACGTCAAGAATGGGGGATTTGCTGTAGGTCAATGGAGTTTGCAGAATCAGTATGTAGGTGATCATAAGATTTCAGGTGGATGGTTAGATTACGAGGATGATACGAATGATAAGAAAAATGTTGTAGAATCTGGTAGTGATAATTATATGACTGAGAGTGAGGTTGGAAGAACTGAGGTCAGAACTGAAGTGAGAAGTTATGGGACTGATTTTGAGAAGTATCAGAAAGATATAGATAGGCTTCGCAGGTTAAGTGAATATGTAGATCATCTTGGGTCGTATCTTGAACCACATTGGAAGTTTCAGGATAGTGAGGTGTATGCTAATTCTCATTATATGATAGATCCGCCGTGTCAAGGAGGGATTTTGAAGTATAGATTTAGGAACCCACCGTGTTTAGATCCAAAAGGGAGGTGCTGCAAGTTAGGACCAGTTGAAGATGAAGCAGGAACGAGCCAAGTTAGAGAAAGTGATGGACCACATCCTATGGAGTGATGTAGTGATGGATCTTTGTTGTTGTATTTCAGTTTATGTTTTATTGTGTTGTATTTGGATATTTAGATGTTGTGAGGTAGTATTGTGATGGATTATTATTATTGTTGTTGTTGTTTAGGATGGTAAGGGTAAGTGACATTAGTGACAAGGTTTTGTTGCGATTTTCTCGGATTTATGGATGATATCTACTATTACCCTTTAGTATTTTTGATGTGTCTTTGTTATCTTCTTTTCTTTTGAGGTGATTGTGGAGTTTAGGTAGCATTGTGTTGTTGGCGTATGCAGTATTCATGTTATATCTTGATAAAAAGACCCTATTCTTTCTATCTCGATGTGTATACTCATTAAGTCTCTTTCGTATGTGATAACAATGGAATGAGTTGAGTGAGATATGTTTCTGTCATTAGCAGGGATTCCTGTGTGTGTGACTGAGTATCTTGAAATATGTCTCCAAAGGTTGCCAACCATTAGGGTAGATTATATGATTGTGGGAATAGTTGTTAGATTGTTTGAAGCTGATAGTGCTGAGGAGACGAGATGCTGCTGAGATTGAAAATCCTGTTGTTTTAGTTGAAGATGTTGCTGAAACTGAAGATGCTGCTGAGGTTGAAGATGTTGTTGTTCCAGTTAGAGATGTTACTGTTATTCTTCAAGATTTTAAAAGGATGTCTGTGTATTGGATTATTAGGAATGAGAAGAGATGCGGTGAAGAGTGCTATTGACTATTGATGGTAATTGGAAAGGTGCAAATATATGGATAAGTTCGAGTAACTGATAGATGTTTAATATATCGATAGTCAGTTGGGAATGTTCGACTTGACGAAAAGCGATAGTAATTTAAAGATTGATCCTGATTCGAAATTAAGTGTGGCGTAAAGGAATGGTATTGTTGCGAATGACAATAAGGAATAGGAATTTATTTCCTCTAACAGAAGGTAAACTTGGAATTTAATAGTCTAAGATAAGAAGAGATGGCATTAAAGCAGTTACTATAAATCGGGTAAGCAGGAGGAAGTATGATGTGTAGATCACATGTATTTTATACCACTAAAGTAATTATCTAATTACTTGACGTAAGTACAGACTAGCTGGAGGTCGAGCTGTTGAAGGAATAACAAGGAGTGTAGTATAGGAATTGGTATTCTTTGGTAATGAAATGTTTTCATCTCGGTAAAGGAGATTGAATAAAGGAATTATTCAGATAATTGAAGATCAATATGAAAGGAATGTTGCTGCTATTACTGCCTATATTTTGAAAATGCTGATAAGATTTGAGATTTAGATGTAGTA